>JARHVA010005559.1:195000-872500 GCA_037957365.1 Torreya grandis
AAGGAAATGATGGCCATTTTACATGCATTATAGAAGTGGCAACCATACCTACTAGGGAATCATTTTTGCATCAAAAATTATCACTAGAGTCTAAAATATGTCCTAGAGAAATGGGTATTTGCCCCATCACAATAAAAATGGTTTAGTAAAATCATGTGTTATGATAATGAGATCACTTATAATAAGGGTAAGGACAATATTATGGTTGATGCTTTGTCTCACACATTTGCAGACCAAGCTTCCCTTTCATCTATTTACATGCCTATTCTAAATTGGTTAGATGTTGTAAAATAGGGTTATGTCAATGACTCCTCATTTATCTCAAAAAATTCAATATTTGGCCACTAACCCCTCTACTATACCACATTATTATTGGTATGGTACTTCTCTATGATATTTGGGACAGTTAATGCTTCCCTAGAGCATAGATCTTCAACAGTCTTTATTCTATGAACTTCATTTTTCTCTATCCATAGGGAACTTAGGGTTTCTCAAAACTTATGAGTGAGCATGACGTAACTTTTTTGGAAGGGAATGAAAAAGGTAATTCAATAGATGGTGGATGAATGTGATATCTACCAACACAACAAGGGTGAAACAACACTCATTCCTAGGTTGCTCTAACCCTTGCCCATCCCTATCAGGATTTAGATAGATATTTCTATGGATTTCATTGAGAGGATCCCTAAATCTAGAGGGAAAACAATGATCTTGTTCATGGTTGATTGACTCTCCAAATATAGTCATTTTTTTACCCTTAACCATCCCTATACAACCTCCATAGTCACACAAATTTTATTGAACCATACTTTCCATCTTCATGGCATTATTTTGTCCATTGTCTCAAATTGTGATGCAACCTTCACCAGCCATTTTTGGATAGAACTGTTTTGATTCACCAACACCCAACTAAAGATGAGTTTTGGGTATCATCCATAAATGGATGGCTAGACTAAAATTAACAATAAATGCTTAGAAACTTTTTTTTAATGATTCACCTCAGAATAACAACATTAGTGGGTAAAGTGGCTCCCTCTCACTTAATGGTGGTATAATACCTCTTAATACACTTTAATTGAAATGACTCCATAGAAATAAATCTATGGTCAAGCACCACCATTTCTCCTTACATACACCCCTAGTAGTTCACCAGCTTAAGTGGTTGACATTATTCTCCAAACATGGGATCATATCCTCAGCGCTTTGTGGGAATATATTCATATAACACAAAATATAATGAAACAATATGCTAATTAGCACCATTTCAAGTGTACTTTTCAAGTAGGTGATATGGTTTTTATTTTCCTACAACCATACAATCAATCCTCCCTAAGAATCAAAGGGCATCATAAGTTGGCTACCAAGTTCTATGGGTCCTATAAGGTTCTCTAGAAGATTTGGTTAGTTTATTATAAGTTAGAGCTCCCACCTTCTTTCCAGTTTCACCTAGTATTCCATGTCTCTTATCTGAAGACAGTTCTTGGCAAAAATATCAAAATTTAGACTATTTTACCATAACTTGATAATGAAGGATCCATCCTTCTTGAGCTAGAGGTAATCCTAGATAGGTGCACATGTCAACTTCACTCCTACTCCATCATAAAGGTTTTAATTTAGTGGCTCAGAAGGATGTAACATGGGAACCACTATTTCAGATTCAACACCAATTCCTACATATGAAGCTTTGAGGATAAAGCTTTTTCTAAGAGGGAAGGGATGTTAGGACCCTGTGCTACCCCTTCTATTTACTTTGTTAGTATATTATTTACTATGGATGCATATTATTTTCAAGTCATACCATGAGCATTTTGTTTTATCCCAAATTCATGGGAAGTAGTATTTACTTAGATTAGACTTAGTGTATAAGAAAGTGTTGAGGCCAATGAAGGCATTCATGAATTTATTGTATTAAGCATACTCAAAGCAGGTTGCCCCCTCAAAGTTCCCTATGATCAATAAAATCCATTTAATATTTCTTCTAATTATCTAATTTTTTTATTTCATGTATTTTCACTAAATAAATCTATTATTTTATGCATTTTCAGTAATTTGTTACAGGAGGATCTATATTAAGTCTAGTTCTCAAATTTATGAGGTGGAACTCATCTCTCTTGTCCATTTATTGGCTTTAGATTACTTGCATGTAACTCTTCTCCCCCCACATGGCACATACATACTCCTCACTTGTAAGAATATTATGCATGCTTGACACACATGCTAAATCTTATACTTGTAAATCCTTATTCCTCTTAGATCTATTTATTAAGATATTCTCCTCCTCTCTTCTTGTCTTTTGGTAGTGGTATAATCTTTATTTAGTTTCTCTTGAATATTTCTTGATGTTCTCCTAGCCTAATGCCATTTTTATCCTAGCTTATTCATGCTTTTGTAATTGGAGATTCATTGTTGCAAGCTTTTAATACTAGTGTGGGGTTTTTCTCTTTTCAATAGTTTCCCCACTTGTCAAATATATTATCTTAGATTTGTGGTTTTCTCATTTTGTTAAGGTAATATTATTCCATTGTTTTTTTTTCAAATTTATTTTACTCAATCCTTGACAAATATTATTTCATGGTATCAGAGCATTGGTTGCTTTAAAATTGATCATGAGCTTGTGTAGGTTTAGAGGGAGAAGAAAATAAAATTTCTTCCCATCTGTTAGCATTTTTTTTGGCATTTATATGATTTCAAACAAGGTTCTTTCACTTTTTTTACACTATAATAATTCCTTCAAAACTATGAACCAATAATTATTCTATTCGACATTTTCAATTAGCTTTATCTATCTCAAATGAGGTGGCTTATGCAGTTTCTCAATTCTACCATCTTTATTATAATGTCCCATACTGGTTTCATTATTTTTCATTGATCTGGTATTCTAGTTTTTGCTTGTTTTTAGACTTAATTTATGCACTTTATTCCATTACTTTTATCTTGTTTTTTGATGTATTGGTAGTGGCACTATGAAATGAAAAGAATAAAATTCTTTTATTTTTGTCTTTTGTGCTTGTTACAAAGATTTACTTCATTATTTATTTTAATATTTTTATGTTGCTCTATTTATGCCTCCAATATAAGTAACACTTCTTGCACTTAATTTTTCTATGCTTCTCCACTTTAATAATTTCAATCATTTTCTCATCCATTGATCTCATTTATTTTTTTCTTATGTTTATTTACTCAACATTATTATTTCTACATCTTGTATACCTCTAGTAATGCATTACAGGAGGTTTCATTTGCACAAATGGTTACCTCAAATTAATTAGTTGGCCTTCATTTTTTTTTTTGAACATAGGTCTCTTACATTATTCTAACACCTAGTGAGATTGTTTCTTGGCACTTTTTGTACTTTTTCAACCACTTTATCTTTACTCAAAAAAATTAGCATAGACATAATGCTTTATGTTTGAAATCTTTTTATCTCTAATATTTTGATTTTTTTTGCTCTTAACATGCATGGCATAGTTTTTTATATTAATTTCAAAAAAAAAGGATACCTTTTTAATCATATATATTTTATAATGGGTGTCATACCTTTGTCAATTCATTGCCACAAGTAAATGATAAGGTTTATTTTAATATTGGATTCAACCTCTTCCAAGTGATGTAATGTTATTTCACTTTTTCACATTAAGATTTGAGCTTTTTTGGGATATAAAAATCTTAAGAATGTTCTATTTATACTTTTTTTAATTATTTTATAAAATTAATAAAGGAATCTTTAATTACTTTATTAATTCAAAATCAGTGCTCAAAAATGGACTGTTAATATGTTTTGTGATATCATCTTTAACCTTGACAAGTTCAATTATATTATTAGATGAAATACTAATTTTTAAAGATTAGAAAATTGATAAACTTTAGCCTTTAAATTTTTTTTTAAAAAAAAAAATCAATTTCAAACACAAAAAAGGTTTTGGCATTTTGATTCCTTTGTTTTCAAAAACATGGATTTTTTATTTTTTGGCCATACATGCAAAAGTTGGTTTTTTGGGTCTAAATAAAATCAAATAAATATATTTATCTCAAAATTAAAAGACTTTTTCCTCACACGGATTTAAAAAAAAAGAGAGTTATATTTTCTTAACATAAAATTTCAAATATTTCTTTAAAGTGTTAGTTTAATTTTTTAATTTAAAGATTTTTTCATTAAATTAAATCGCTCTTTATTTTTTTGCTTCTTTAGTTTTATGTATCAAATATTTCAATATGATGTGGATGCGGACACAAAATGATTATTTAATGAATCAAATGAAGAAACTTTTTCTTGAAAAATATAATGAAATGTTTACTTTAAACCATCAACTTGAATGTAAAAATCAAATCATTCTTATGTTGTAAAACTTGCATAATGATAAACTAAGTGAAATACAATTTTTATTGACTCTTTAACTACTCAATTAAATTCTTTTGAACATTAAAAAACATGAAATAATTCTTCTTCATCTCCTAGTGAGTGTATTATTTCACCAAATCTTATTTTTAACCCTAGTTTCAAAATAATGCAATCTAAGTTATTTGGTGGTGGCCTTGGTAATTGCAAAACTAATATTCTTGAACCTCTTTTACTTGGATATAATATAAATTTTAAAGGTATTGGTTTTAATTATTCTAATGATTAATGTGGAATAGTATTTTCCTCCTCACCATGGGACTTATAATGTAACTTATTTTAATTAGACTAATTGTAATACTCACGTTATGGTTAAAAATACTAAACCTTGTGCGCATTGTGGGAAACACATACATCATATATCTAAATGTTATAAATTGCATCCATGTAAATATTGTGATAAATCTACTCATGACACTTTGCATTGTTATAAAAAGACTAAATCTCCTACCTAAAAATTTGAAACTACTTGTGTTCCTAAAAATTATGCATCTTCTAGAGACTTTATTATGTTTTATTGTGATAATTATTCTAATTCTTCATTTGAAATATCTTCTACAAGTGACACATATTATTTGTATCCATTTAATTAAGTCAAATCTTTTATGCATCCTTTTATTTTTGTTACAAAGGGTATATGCTTTATTTAGAGATTTTTTGAGTAACTTATGTTCATGCAGGGTTATGCACTTTATGACGAAAGTTGTTTTTACTCAAATTTGCCAAATCGTACATTTATTTTTCTTAATTTATGTATGAATATTATATTTTTATGGCATATAGGTAACTAAACTTGAAATATTGGTGTAAGTTTTTTTATCTTGTAGATTTTATGGATCATTACTCCTTGTTGGTATTTATTTCATTGTAAATTGATGGCATTGTCGTAAGAGAATTATTAGAGATTCTTGGTGATCACACTTTCATCCTTGAAAAGTTTTGTGGCACCTTATCTTCTTTCAACTCTCTAAACTATTTTAATTACTCTTGAAGGAAGTTTACATTAAGGGACAATACTATGTAATTTCAACTCCATTCCTTGTTTTTAAGAGGTTTTCTCCACTTTTGTAACCCCAAATCAAGCTTAAGGGGGAGTGTTATAGAATTAACCTTATTTGATTCCTTCCTATATTCCTTTAAAATTATCCTAAGTCTAGTTTATGTGTGTGTATTTATTATATTCATAAATACATTTAACCTAGATTTATGAGGTGACACTCACCTCTATCGTCCACTTATTATATTTGTATTTACTTGTATTTAACTCCTATCCCACCACATGGAACATAAATCATCCTATTTTTTAAGAGGATTATGGACACTTGGCATACATGTTGAATCTTTCACATGTAACTCCTTATTCATCCTATCTCTATTTATTCATCTTTTCTCCTCTTCTCTTCTTTCCTTTTTTTAGTGTTATAATATTGATATATTATTACTCTTGTATCCTTATTGATGCTCTCTTTCCCTAAGGCCATTCTATTCCTAGATTATTCATGCCATAGTAATTGGAGATCCATTATTGTAAGATTTTAATACTAGTGTGGGGTTTTTCTTTATTTGATGATTTTCCCAATTGTAAAATATATTGTCTTGAATTTTTGGTTTTCTCACTTTTTTAAGGTAATATTGTTCCATTTCTTATTTTGAATTTTATTTTATTCAATCCTTAGCAAACATCCTTTCACATTATAATCACACCCTAGTATTCCTCAAGATTCAAAACCTAACATGTATAATAATATAAAACAAGTCATATAATCTCAAAACATGATAAAGTATTATTCATAAGTGTAATAATAGCATATAGTCATACATGTAAAAGTAGTAAACACATTAGTAGTAAATGAATCTCCTTGAGCACATAATAATAAGCTATCATATAAGAATTCTCTTTAAAAAATGTCATAAGTCTCTTTCATCAAAATCTAACTTCTACCTAATTTATCATTTAATTCCACTCTCAATCTCTTGACAAAGGGGGTTTATATAAATCTTTATCGACTACCCTTTTTTTAACATCATGTGTCTAGTTTGAAATCTTATAGAAAATTTATTATCCCTCTCCATTTGATACTTAAAGAATATCTCTCTTGATATTTTGAGATCACTTTTGAATTTATTAGAGTATGTATTTCATGAATTTTCTTACATTTTATAGTATACTAGCTAGCTATTTCATCTCTTAGTGAGTTTATCCTATGTGAGGATTTATCCCACATTGACCAATTAGGCTAGTTCTATGTTTTGCCTTGCGTATTTATGCAAGAGTTTTCCTATTATACTAGCATGCTTCATTTTGAATAATATATGATTTACCTTATTTTTGCATATCATATCTATAGCTTCCTTGTGTGTTGTTCTGTTGTTAACACTTAAAATTCTTGGGTTGGAATACCTTTAACTTTTTTAAGATGGTATCAAATATGTGAGGTGTTTCTCCCATATATATTTCTACTTCAAAAATTTCCCTTACCATTGCTTCTTCTCTTTTTTTATACTTCTTTTGTCATTGTTTCTTTCCTTGTCATAGAGAGGAAGCATATAAGAGAGGCATTTAAAGAGATATTAGTTCCCTTTTTTAAGAATTTTTGAATATATTTTTTATCATAAAATATTAAAATTCCATTTGAATGGGAAAGAAGAGGCATTTATCTATTAAGGAGGCATCCTTGTTGGTGGAGATATACTTCTTTCACCTACAAATCTGATCTAAGGAAGCAAGGAGGAGATGTTGTGTTTTCTGAGTTATGTGGCATACTTGGGATTTTAGAAGTTGTCCTTGGTGTGTGTTAATGAGTACATATTAATTCTTCATTTAATTGATACATATTTTACATGATTACCTTATCAAACCTAGTTGTCAGGATTCATAATTTAGTTATGCCATTATTTCTTTATTTGGATTTTTTTATCCCCTAGATTCACTTGAGGGGGGGATGGGGTGTTAGAGTATGTATTTCATACATTTTTTCATGTTTTATATTTTATTAGATATCTATTTCATCTTTTAGTGAGTTTTTCCTATGCGATGATTTATCCCACATTGGCTAATTAGGCTAGTTCTATGTTTCACCTTGTCTATTTATGCAAGAGCTTTCCTATTATACTAACATGATTTATTTTGAATAATATATGATTTTAATTGTTTTTAAATATCATATTTTCATCTTACTTGTGTTATGTTTTGTTTATCACACTTTTTATTCTTGGGTTGGAATGCCTTAACCATTCCTAACAGGATTTATGCTTGTCAGTTCTATGATGATATACCCTATGTTAGTGTCATGTATATGATTCCTTATACATATATTTTTATACTACACATAATATTATTTAGATTAACCATATTATAATGCATAATTTATTTATATATAGTCTAATAATTAATAAAAAACCAAGGATTATATCCTAGTGGAAATAAACATGGGGTCAACATTCCCCCATAATGCATTCCTTGTATGTCCCTAAAAACATTTGTGTCAATTAAATCATAGTTATTTATCCTTCTTGTGCACTGATAACCTTCAACATAATTTCTTGTAATTCCTCCTCAAACTTTGTCCATCGATTAACCATCATGGTTATGTTTGTCATCATTTATTGAGTAGTCTATATCAGAACTCTGAGGATTCATATATCATCTAGTTTATCCTCATATTTATTTGTTATGGTATTGTATTATTATATTTGATCCCTATACATGTCATACATAATTTATTCTTAAATTATAGATTTTCCCTAGAATTTATGGAAAATTTGTTTTAGATAGTTCTAATTTTGTGACAATCTCACCTTCAATTATTTGGCCATATCACATCACTATTAGAACACAAATTTCTTATTATATTTAAACAAACATGATATAAAATATTTATATGTGACTTAATATTATTTCATTTAGGCATTTATGATCTAGAAGGATTTGAGACTCCAAATCTTACTAGAGTTATCAAATGTTAATCATATAGCCTTGTGTTACCATAATTGGCTTATGCATCAAGTTTAGCACCCATGTGCCAAAGCACATGATCCTAAGCATATTATGTGTTACCACACAACTCTAACATTTCATCACTACATAAATTTTAAGTCATTATTCATAGTTTTTTGAAGTATTTTTATGGTAGGAGTGGTGGAAGTGCAATAGTCACACCTATAAGGAATTTGAACTATCACATGGGTAAAAGATGAATTTTTCTTGTAACCATATAACTTTTAACCATCTATTATAACTATCTAGTGTTTTAACCATCTATTGTAAAAATTTATTTGTAATTATATATATTATAAGACACACATATGATACATATAAATGAGATTTACATAGTGATCAAGTAAGTGACTGTTATATTATTTGATAATTGACCATGCCTATAACATCCTATAATAATTGCATGATTTAACCATCTCATATAATATGATACCTTAATATAATAGGTAAATAAGTTAGGATGTTTGTCCCTCTCTGACCATAGGAACCTCCTTCACCTAATTTTTCTAGTGACAACTTAGTTTAGACATATTGGTTAGGATGTTTATCCATTTTTTATTACAAGAAATTGCATCCCTTAAGTTATTATTCATTGTATACACACACACACACACACACACACACACACACACACACACACACACACACACACACACACACACAGATATATATATATATATATATATATATATACTTTGACCTATTTTTTAGATTGAATATAAGTGGAACCATTATACAAATATCATATGTTGAGTACATAATGGTTGTTTTTACATATATATTTTAGATTCAAATGCACATTTTTTCATTTTGTAACTCTATTTGAATTCATTTCAATATATAATCACCTTAAATCCATTTATGTAGGTTGTCTACTAGGTCTCCTCCTAGGCTCTAGATAAATGATATTAGAGCATACATACTTCATATCATTTCCAAGTTTTATATTTTCAACATTTGTCACACTTTACTACATGTCGAACTATTTATGCTAATCTAGAGAGCAAGTATTTAGATGTATGTTTATTTCCTTCTCTATCATAGTCATGGAAAAAGTGGGAAATAAGATAAAATAATTCCAAATGGAAGTGTCTCTTTAAAATTATTTGGAAGATAATATGTGTTTACCCTAGTAGATCTAAAATATTTGGAATCATAATAAAATGGCTATAAGAGACTATCTAGTCCAAGGAGAAAGGTTTCCTTCTTGCCATGGAGAAACTAATAAATCTTGACATTGAAAATTAATATTGTTGATCATATCCACCACATCCTTATTAAATTTTATGATATATGCATTATTATATTAAAAAATATACAACAATAAATATCTACTAGTGATAAATAACTTGAGTGACTTGTTACCAAGTGCATAAAATTTTGAGCGCATGTTCCTCTAGTCATCAGTGCACCATCATTATAAATCATGACATAAAACTTAAAGATAATTATAGAAGAGAAATTTTAAATTCCATTTCCTTCACCATATTCCAATTCATGATCAATCTTATTTGGTAGTTTCAAAAAATGCACCAGGGGATTGGTTACAAGATATTGAAGAAAATGGGATATGAAGGCCAAGGTCTAAGCAAAGATGGTCAAACCATCATCAATCCCCTCTAAATGGAGATGATAATTAAATACATGGGTATTTGTTACCCAATTTATAACATAATAAAAATAGGATTCATACACTTCTCACTATAATCAAATGTCAACAATGCTTCCACATTACACTATATGGAAGATAGCCCAAGTGTTTTCAATTATACACTAGGTTCCTTATCTAAGCATCTATCTGATAAAGTTAAATAATTCATGTGAAATTTTCGACCATGATCCATGCAAAATTAATTATTTCAACACACATATTATTCTTAGTGAAAACATGTGCCACCACAATGCAAAATACAATGTACATATCAACAATAATGCCACACATAATGAAAATTATAAGCTTTTATGATGTACTCCAAATATAAGTAGCTTCATGAACATGCACATAAGTTTAAGTATTATAACCATGCATAATATAAATAATTCTAACCAAAGCATAAACCTAAACATAATCTACACACCACTAGTGTAAATAATATCATGTGGTTCAATCACTCCAGTTGTGAAGACATGATTGTTGGAGACACACATCAAATTATCTAGTTACCTATAACTATTGTCATCAAAATAGTCATACAACTAAGTAGTGTTGGAATATTCATTATTTCATTATTTATATAAAAATAAATAAATCCTAATCCACTTATTAGTTCTCATACATTCATGTGAAAATAATTGCATGTTATTTAAATCTACACTATGTATGGGAAGACTATACCAATTAGGTAAAATTATCTTCCTATCTATATTGGTCATTCAAGCATAAAGAATTACACATCAATAATGTGTTAGATAATAACACTTAATATTATATGTCTACTCATACATTGATATATTCATAACACATGGTGTTTTATTTCCTAGCATCTCCAAAGTTATACACCAATACAAGGCGAAATTTTGTTGTAGGGCCACATCTTTCACTCACACAAGAAGCTTCATATATATTTTAAAAGATAGATAAAATGGATATTTCTCAACTTCAATCATGTATCTTAGAGTTTTGATATATTACATAAAAATCATATAATGCATAGATAATTGGTATTAGCACCAATATGGTATTGAGGTTAGTAGATCATACTTTAGAGTTTTCTATGTTCATAAACTTGAAACATCCATCTTACATGGATATGCTTAATTTTCAATCCACTCTTGCATACATGGATTCTTCATATTCCTTGGGAAGGAAATATGAGTACATACACTCCTAATTATAATAACTAGAGTATAAGGATCACATAAATCCTTTAGAATTAATAGGCATCTATGTTAGATGGTACAAATTTACTATCAAGAGTAGTGACACATTATTAAAAATCATATGTTCAATTTTCAAAACATAAAGGATCATTAGCATCTCATACAATACATCACACAAATAAACACAAAAAACCATGTATATATATATTTTATGGGTTTGGAATTATACATTAATTTTAAATAATTATATTCAACATCACCATCCCACTACCTTTTTTTGGTTGGAATATTGGATCAACACCCTTATCATATAATCCAAAATCAACAAACAATAGGGATCATTACTCATTAAGGTGGGATTATTGATCTAGGAAGACTTGAGACACAAGATCATACCATAGTTATTAGGTTTTGCTCATATACCATTTTAATAACTTAATTAGTTTCTACATTAGGCTTAACATCCATGTGCCAAAGTGTAATATCCTATGCATATTATGTGTTCAAACACATTTATTGTAGTTCAACACTACATACCATGTAGGTTAGTTTCATAGGTCTACAAAATTCCTTCCCACACATTCTTACCTATATGATCCCCTATATGATGAGGATATATTTATGAAAAGGTATTATGATCCCAAATCAAAGAATACACAAAAACATTAGGTTTCACCAAGTGAATTGGCTTACTCTAGAATTTTTGGTACCTCCTAGTGTATTTTTATAATTTTATATCACAATCCAATTTGGTGCAAGGCACCAAAGAAATATTTTTCACATCAAATAATTCCACAAATTTTCTCATGACCTACTCAACTTATGTACCTATATGACATTCATAGATACTCTCTACACTTTTGTGTGATTCTATAACACCAAAATGAATCACTATAGTAATGTGTAGCATTTGTATAACCTCTAAAATATCCTCATACACTTTTTTAGTGTTAATAAAAACATTGCACTACACTCTAATATTTTTCATGAATTAGTATTTTCATAACATATATCAAAAATAATAAAACACATGACACCCTATGCTATTTTGTAACACCTTGCAACATATTACACATCAATATAACGTAACTCATTACTCATCATCCACATACCATAACTATTCTCCTATGTATGGAATATTTTTGGAAGTGAAACCATCACATGGGAAGAAGATGAACTATTCTTGTAATAGTCTACTTTTATAACCATATATTGTAATAGCTTCTTTGTAATGGTAGATATCATAAGACACACATAGGAGACACACAATGACCAAGTGAGCAACCATTATCATGTTTCCTAATTATCCATCTATACAACATGCCAAATACTTTCATGTTTTGATCATCTCATATCATATTATCCCTTCCTAGACTAAGTAAATCAAATAGGATATTTATCCCTCTCTGCCCATGAGAACCTAATTTCTCCTTTTTGTATTATAACACCATTGTCTATATGAATAAATTAGGATTTTTATCCATTTATGATCACATGGAATTATATTACTTTTCATAATTTTCATTATATGTATATGTAATTATTCTTAATATTGAATAGAAGTGGCACTATTCTTCCAATCTCTTATGTTGAATATGTAATTGTTGTGTCTACATTTGTTTCTTAGATTCCATTTCATGTTTTATAATTTTATAAATATATATTAATTTTTTTATGAATAAAACCAACTTAAATCCATTTAAGTAGGTTATCTAACAAGTCCCTTCCTTAGCCCTATATCACATTTATTAATTTTAATGTGTCCTTAAAATTTAAACATTTTCCTTTTTAATTTAGTCTTATAATATTGTAAACCATATATATGTTATTATTAATGCATTTTCAATAATGAATTTTGTTTAAATAATCAATATTATCCTCCCAATTTTATTTATTCTCCATATGACTCATAGAGTGGATTTCCTCATTTTAGGTTTGTGGATTTACAAGACTTCCCATAAAAGGTGCTTTGTTGTTGTGCCTTACTTCCCAATAGGATTTAACCACTATAGTTTCAATCTTCCCCATATTTGAAATATTTAATTCTCAACTACTATGTTACACCTTCAATTATTCCTTGTATCACCATGACTATTTGTCATACGGTGTGTTGCATTATTATAGTCTCAAGAATTAACTTGTCTAGATTATTATCACCAGTGGTGTTGCATTACGTGATATATATTATCAACCTTATCAAATATATCTTGGCCTTATATAGGATGAATTCATGCTAGTAGTAAAAATTATAATCCATTTCCACATCTTGGTTCATTCCTTCCTTGTGCTCCTTTGATAAGCCTTATTCCTTCTAATAGAATGAAAAATCCTATGTTCTCATTTTGATGCTTTATGATATCAACAAAAAATACTATAGAAGACCATTAGTTTGTCTTATACTATATGGTCTCTTGTTTACATAGTATTTTATTGATATGTTGATTACCACCATTTATTTTCTCAAATATCTCATCTATGCCTATTATTTATATCTATTTATATTTTCTATTGTAGGCTTTTATTCCATTTAATGGTTTTTACATACACATGTTTAGTTAGCTTGCTTATGTGTCTATTTACATCATTTTAAAATATAATCCCACATTCATGAGGATTTGAGGAAATGTTTATCTTTCACCTATATAATGTACCTTCCCATATTTTTTATGGCTAATTATGCTAATTCTAATATCGTAATCTTTAAATTATTGATACTATACACAGGTAATATTTTTATGCATTCGATATTATCCAGACCGATCTTTGATTATGGTCTACTCCAATATGGTATTAGAGTATTTATGGTATAAAAATTCCATTATTCCTATTTTGAAATATTGAGTTTAAAATTACATGTCATAGCTCTACCATTCATTGACCTGACTATTGAAGATTCACCCTTTCCTAGATTGTTCACTTCTTGTAGAGTCATCTACTGATATAGATTCAAAAAAAGAACAAGAGAAAGGTATCTCCTACTGGTGACATTTCATTTTTTAGGTTTTCATCTAAAATTGCCTATGACATTAGATTCATAAGGTGTCAAAACACTAGGATTGGATATAAACATGACCTAGATCCATGACAATCAATTTTGGTCTTTTTTGGATGGTTTCTAAATGTTTTCAATGATTTTGTGTAAATTTGTAGAGTTAGGTGCTCTAAGGGAAAATAAATTTTTGGGTTTTTGGAACCCATTTATGGGTCTTTGGTTTATTTTTTATAGGTGTATTGGATCTAAAATTTTCATACCTGGCATAAAATTTATTGTTACTTGTACTAGCCATAATTATTGATTGATCCTATAGTCCACATCTCTGATGGCTATAAAAGGGTGTCTAGCCTCCAACACCTCTAATTTATGCCTATCAAGACTTTCGAATACAACCATAGCTCCAAGCCTAAATGATTGCAAAGTCAGGCTAAATATTTAATAGAAAGTTTCAACATCAGAATTAACTATCATAATAGTCCACATTCCTGACATCTGTATTATCAACTACCAAGGCAATCTATAATATTGTCATTAGGATTATCAATTATTAGAGTAGTTCAAACCCCCAACATTATGAATATTTACTACTAGAGTAGTCCTATATTTTGATGACTTCAGACCCCCACTATAAGCCTAACATATTTCTCTAACTATAGGAAGGGTCATCAACCCTAGCATAATAACTTATTGGTACATATGTAGTCTTCAATCCCAAATATAATTTTTAACTATAAATCTAATTAAAAAATTTATCGACTGCAATGGGAGTCCAAAATTTTGATGATGGCCATGGGATGTCAAATTAAGTCTATGACACTATTCATTAGGAAATTAGATTCATTTTATGGGTGACATCACCCCCACATCAATCAAATCAATCAATGGGGTGTCCTCATTGTACCCATTATCCCTCTATTCACATGGGAATTTAAGTGGTCACAACCAACCAAAAGGAGCTTAACATTTCCTCACAAAAAGTTGGCTAAAATTTTTGCACACAAAATTTTTTTAACCCAAACTTTTTGTACACAAAAAATTTGCAATCCTAAATTTTTAAAATTTATGCAAAGTGGAGATCATTATTTTTTATGAGAAATAAGCATTCAAACTTCAATAAGCATTCAAACTTCAATAAGTACTTTTTGAAGGCTATTTTTTTAAAGTGAAAGTTTTTTCAATATTTATGTATTGGCCATATTATTGTGACTTGTAAAGTTTAACATCAAAAAATTTAGGGGGTTGCATATCATTGTATTTAAACATATGTAGTTCAACAAATACTTCTTTAATATAGTAAATCAATCTCTAATGTTGCTTCTTACTCTATTCAACTATCATGAATGGAAAGTAAAAATACAAATCTAATTGAGGAGTAAAGGCTTAAATGGATCACTATGGGTACAAAAATAGAACCTACACCTGAAGTATATAATGTGAAGTGGTAAAATAGAAGTGAAAAAATATACAATCTACTTTATCTACCTATGTCTCCCAACTTGATCTTTTATATTTATATTGTTACTACTACAAATTAAGTGTGGACCACATTAGCAACACTCTTTGGGAAGTAGTACATCATGAGGGGTCATGGTTTATAGAATGAGATTATTAGTTTCATCCCAAGAAATTTTGATATGATACAATAATTTTTCAAAAATTTCGAGTCACTTAGGTTGAAATTAAAATTATGCATCATTAACAAAAAGGATGATCAATTGCTTATTTCAAATTTTGATAAATTATGTTCTAAATATTTTGTCTTCATTTCTATCTTCCATGTCACCAAGCATGCCCTTGGGGATACATGGACCATACTATTCTTGGATGAATTTAATATTGAGTTGACTCAAGAACAAGATAATCTTATTCAAATTAGTACATTGAATTCATCTAAATTACATGCCTTAATTATGAGTCATGAAAAATAGAAGGCTTTTAGTAATGAGGAGAAAAAATAGAACAAGAAGGACCCAAATAAAATAATGGGTCATAAATATGTTGCTAAGTCCAAATCATCAAAAGTGTCCTCCTCTTTAGATGGGAACCCCAAGAAAGAGTGACTCACATATGCCTATTTAAATAAATATGGGCATTATGAATCTGAATACATGAATAAGCATATTGACAAACTAACAAAAATACTTAAAAATAATAATGTCTATGTCATTGACTCTTCCAATAAAAATTCATCAGTGAGGATTATTTTAAGGCCAAAGATAATAAATAGAGTAAAGATAAGGAAAAAACACTTGGTGTAATTTCATCCTAGACTTCCACATGAGTAATTCTCTTTCATGCCTCACACCACATGGCTTCATCATAGAACATGTTATCATCCTTGGAGCCTTATTATATTCCTTCCATTTTTTTGGGTGATGATACTTTTGATGAGGTTAGTGGGGGTGGATAGTTGAAGTGAGTGATAAGACATTTCATGATGTTCTATGTGCTTCCTCTTTATCCACCAATCTCCTATCTGCTTATCATATCACTCACATTGGTTCATGTAAGAGAGTTGAATTCATACCCAATTTAATGGTTATTATAGAAATGGATAGTGAATCCATTATTATATTTGGAAAAGTATATCATCAGTCATGATTGTATAATTTCTCACATTTTTCTCATGATCAACCCTCTATTGTACTACTCACTCATTCAAATTGGACGATTAAATAATGGCATGAGTAATTTAGCCATCTCAAATATTTATACCTAGAGAAACTTAGTCATTGATGTATGGTTTTAAATTTGCCACAAGTTTTATGGTAAATTTTGTTAGGGTTTCATACTTGGTAAGCATTTAGAGGAGAAGTATGAGAAGGGGAAATAATAGAGAATTGAATAGATATTGGAGCTTGTCCATAATGACATTTCTAGTCCATATCTAAAACATTAAATAAATAAGATAAAATACATGCTTAATTTCATTTATGACATTTTGAGGTATACTTGGTGTATGCACCTAAATCTCATCACCCAGCTAATTATGCTAATTTGACTAATTTAACCTACAACTACATTTCTTAGCTAATTTAAACAATGTCACATTATCCCACATCCCATTTCCTACATCCTAAAAATCTTACCCTATCCCATAACTAATTAATCCCCTCATTAAACTACTAACAAAACCCATTTACCCACTAACTTACTCCCTAAGCCAATTGCCAATTTAAAAAGACAAAATATTCTACCTACCCATCTACCATCCTATTCTTAACTATTCCTAAACACCTAAATCCTAATAAGAGATTTATAAAATTGTAGGATTATATAA
This sequence comes from Torreya grandis, assembly GCA_037957365.1. Lineage (NCBI taxonomy): Eukaryota > Viridiplantae > Streptophyta > Pinopsida > Cupressales > Taxaceae > Torreya > Torreya grandis. The sequence continues at coordinate 212,489 of JARHVA010005559.1, forward strand.
ATATCCTCCATTTTATCCCCTTTTCTCTAGAATTTTCTAATCTAGAGATCTCCATGGAATTAAAAAGTCCATGAAAAATCCCTAGCCATTGATTTCAATGGCTCAACATTAAATTTGAGCCACCGATTTATCCCTCCATTCCTATATAACCAATCTCACTCCTTACATGTAACTAACTTAAAAAATTGTAAAATTATCAACTTTCTACAACTATCTTGCATCTATATAGCCTTCTTGCATCCATCAAGAGCCATTTTCAAGCCAATTTGTCCATTGGAAGCCATTGTCAACTATCAAGCAAGAAATCCAATATCCTTCAATTTGGAATAAAAAATCCATTTGAAAATATTGGAGAGGAGACATAAAGAGGTAAATTGATGGTAAGATTATTATTAACAAACTAATTATCTATTTAATCCCCTCATAGTGGTGTGTTTAGATTTTAGGTTTTTATTGCTAAATATAGTAATAAGAGTTGAATCTAAAATTTAAGCTACATTATGATGACCATGATGGGATATTACTCCCTAAAATAACCTTATAATATTGATAAAAGTGATTTGGAATCTTTTAGGGATATCTGGACATGAATTGAAGATCGAATTATAAGAATCTATCACGTACAGGCAATATATGGTTTTGAACTGGTAATAGTGATATTGTAGTTGAAATATTATAGGGTCAATCATGATATTATTTAATATATAGATTTAAATTATAATAGTTTTAAATTTTTTAAGGTTTTTATCTCTTGAAAAAATCACAACTTTTCAAGTTACAGTTTTGCCATGCTAATCATGATTTTGTAGGTGGAGTTGTGATTTTATGAAGTTTGGTAGTTAGGGTCATATTTCTGTAATCTACTTTAGCTAACCCTTGTGTAAGAGAATTGGTGTTTTATTTTTATATTTTGAAATGTTTTTATATTTATTGTGTGAGATGAATAAGGGTAATCAAGCACCTTGATTGTTTGTGCCTTGAAGATAATATCTCAACTTTCAAAATGGCACATTTGCCCTAGTAATATCAATATTACATTTGGATTCATGATTTTGTCAAACTTAGATTTTGCTTTATATCCCTATTTATTAACTATCATTAATATCATTTTAGTTTATTATGTTGCTTATGTTGCCTAGAGGGTATTTTGGGTTTTTGTTGTGTAAAAAAATAAGATTACTCAAGCTTTTAACTTTTTGTGTATAATCTGCAAAACCACAACTCATCTAATTGCAACTTTGCCCTAGTAATCATGATATTATCATTGAGAACTAAGGTATTTCCTTCAATACTAAATTGGTAAAATCCTCACCTAATATATTTTGATTCTTGAATAAGGGTTTTCTATCTCCTATTAGGTATTTATAAGGTTTACTATAATAGGCCAAAGTTTTTTATAATTCATCCTAACCATTTTGGAATTTAGTTATTTTGGCCTAAATGTGTGCCTAATGGGGTGTTCTAAGAATTTGATATTTATGTGTAGGACCAATATTCATAAGGGGAAAAAAATAACATACTCAAACACCCCTTCATTAATCTATTTAACCCCCTACTATAATACTACAAATTTCTAGCTTGCGATTTTGACCTATGATTAGTTATTTTATAGATTACAATCACAATTTTATGTCTAGACAAGAAATAGAACATCTTTATTCATTTTCTTGAAAATTTTAACTTAACATTAGAAAATTTATTCATCATTTTGTCTATAATTTCATCATTATGTTTGAATATTTGACATATATCAGTTAGGATTAAAATACTTTTTTAGGTAGACCTATCTATTTATAGCAATCTAAAGGCTAAGATATTTTACTAGTGTCTACCTGCATCAAGCATATCTTATAGTTTTCCCATTTTATACAAAATCGTAAATTGTAAATTTTAGGAAATTTTAATTTTGCTTTGTTAGTTGTAGGTTTATCTAATTATCATGGTTAGGTAATTATTGTAAGACTACAACTCATGATCTATGATTTTATCTTGGAATTGTAACTTAGTAGTTTTTGGTTGTGATATTACACAATGTATTTGTGGTTTTACAGGGAGTCACAATTTTATAAACATTAAAATACCAACCCATTTTAGTGTAGAACTCCTCAAGGCTAAGGCAACCCATTTTTTTTCTAACTCTTATGATTTCAAGAGGGGGTGCCAATAATTATTATTCCATATTTATTATGGGTGGTTTTTTTGTATATATTCTTGTCACTTGATTGTATATACTTGTGTTTTTTCTCACATAGGTAATTAGTCAGGAAAATTAATTGTGTTTGCTTATGTGTTACTGCCTCCTAAGTCTAGGATAACACATGGCATGGCATTCATCCCTGTGTATGGGCTTATCAATTAGAGTTCAGTGAGGTGTATTTCATCACCATGCACTAGACCAAACTCCATATTTTGATGGAGTATAAAAATTAAGAGAGTTATTATTTAGTGCCTAAGTAAAATTCCCCATAAAGGGTTCTATGGAGTGAGTGGTGGTTAAGCTCCAATATTCAAGGTAGTTAGACAACATCCTATATGGACTTAGACCCCATTGTACCTTCATGTATAGTGGAGATTCACATAGAAACCCTTGTATAAATACATACTAAGAACCATTGGTTGTAAAAAGTTTACTTTTGTTAGAGTCATTATCAACTCCTAAGTAGCCATCATGTATAATTGGGGTAAAGAGGGTTTGGTAGATTTCCTAATAGGTCACTCACCTACAACACCTTAGATACCTCTAGTAAAATATCCACATCAATCCTACATATCATACTCATATCATGTCCTCCACAACATAATAATTTATATTTCATCAAATCTACTATCCATCTTATAGTCTTTATCTACCCCAATATATCATAAATTAAATCACCCTATATCATGTACTTATCTTGTATTGTTCACCCATCCCACATTTTCTACTTCCTATCCTAAATATCATTAATATCTAGTTTATATATATTCCCCCATCTAGTACTCATCTTACATATTCCACACCCTTCATTTTCAATAAACATCCATTATACATCCTTATCCTAAATAACTTATATAATCCTTTTTTTCCATCTTATATCTTCCATCACTTATCCCATACCTACCATATATTCCACCTACGTAATACCCATCTTGTCTTCCTATATCTTCTATAATCCATACCCCATCCATCTCATATTCTTCCATCTCCTTTGAATACTATATTTAGTCTTAGAATCAAGTTTTAGTGGTCATCATCCCCTTTGTCCTCATTATCATCCCTATACTAGGTATTATCAACATACATAGTCTTATTAAGATTCTAATCTAGTACATATCACTCATCCCTATTAAGTGCCTTCTTTACCTAACACCCATCTAATTATCTCTTTGATAGTTTACAATTTATTTGATCCCATCACTCTCTTTCACCCTTGATAGATTGGAATCTTACAATTTTTTGTCTTTTGGTAATTCTTAGTCATCCCATTTCATTATAAAAACCATCACATCACCCTCTTTGACCACTAGTAGATCTATTTTATAGAATGAGTTAGTATTCAAACAACTTCCACATCACCTATAACATATAATCATATCCCTCTTTTTCTCATCAAAAATGGTGATCCACACCCATTCCCAACTTAAGATTGGACAAGATTATAATAAATACATTGACCCATTGGGGAATCTAGCTCATCCAACTCGGGATCATAATGATACCCATAGTGATATACGTACCCTTAGAGGAGAAGATGAATGATTCAATCCCCTCCATAATGATGAGGTTATAAATCTAATTGAATGATACCTCTATTAAAATCATGATCAATTTTTAGCCCATGATATTGAAATAGGGGCACATTACCCTTAAGTTTTGACCATAGCCTCCTAAAACATATAATCCATCCTCCCACCCATCCAAACATACCACATAAAAATGTACATACCAATCAAATATCTGAGGAAGAGGAAGGTGTAGACCATAAATTTATAGAAGAAGAATATCTTGCACCCCTTCAAAATAATCATATTGAGGCTAAAAGGAGTAAAACTATCATATAAAACCAACTAGACCAGCATACAAAATAAATAAACCTTTTACTTCATGCCCAAAATCAATGTCCATCACCCCCCATCAAAATGTCCAAAACACCCATAACACACATAACACCTATAATACTCAAAACACCCATATCCCCCATAATAGCCATAATCAAACCATGAACCCTCTTGGGAACCCCAAATTTTCACAAGAGTGGAAAGCAATGAAGGAGATTCTCTAGAAAATAGACCCACGTTCACAAGAACTAAAGTACAAATATGAATATTTTTTTTCTTCTCCCTTGGACATGAGCATCTTACAAATACCTTTCCAACCTCATTTTAAGGTGCCTAAAGTTGAAAAATATTGAGGGAAATGTATTCCCCAAAACCATGTGAAATAATTATATGTGGCTTACCATGAAGTAACATATGAGAATGCATATCTATTGAGATTTTTCTAAAAAATCCTTACTAGACCAATCTTAGAATGGTTCATGCACCTATGAAAGGGGTCTATATCAAGCTTCAGAGAACTAACTAGACAATTTGTCTTATATTTTTTGTTTAATATTGAACATGATATCTCCATCATAAACCTCTATAACACCAAATAAATAAGTGGGGAAATATTAACATACTTATTGCAAAGATGGAAAATCTTAGTAAGTTGCCTATGATGTATAGTAACTAAAAAAGAGTTAGCCAAAATATTTATGGATAACCTTAATAATGAGCTAAAATATTAGTTAAAATCTAGTGTACTAAAACATTTGATGAACTAATTAAGAAGGGGATGTAGATTGAAAAAGCACTTGTTGAAAAAGGGACACTTAAACTATACTCCAAAAATGAGGATAATCAAAATCAGGATAACTCATCTTTAGGGAAATCAAAAATCTTTAACAAAAATAAGAATGTTTTAGGAGATAGGGTTAATTCCAAACAAAAATATATCCAAATAGTGCAATATAAGAACCCCATATAACAATAAAATGCCTCCTTTATTAGAGTCCCATGAGGCAAACCAAAACCTCAGACTAGAAACATACCACTCACCAACTTGAGAGTACCCATTTAAATGGTCCTTGAATAATTAATTGATACTAATATGATTGCCCTTCTTGAAATCAGACCCATGGATGATCATCAACCTAAACTAGATTGGTACTATGAGGATGAGTTTTGAAAATACCATAGGGTCAAAGGTCATGATATGGAAAGGTGTATGTAATTGAAGCACTATATTCAAGACCAAAATAAAAGAGGTGATATTGAAATAGAAGGGGAAAGTACTTTAATTCAATCTAAGAATGGGTAGTTAGGCATTTATTAGGACCCATTACCCAAGCATGATTAAAAAAACATGAAATGACCAAGAGACTAGGGTCAGGATTCTTCTTCCAATCACACTGACTACCATGTCATGCCATACCACTATGTCAACATGATTAAAATCTGTGGCACCCAAGAGCCCACTTCACCTTCACCCACCATATGGAAAATTAACTAGGCCACTACTGATTATGTAATTACCACTAGATGTAGTAAAATTGTAGTTATTGGGGTACCACCCAAGGACCCATCTACCTCTTCTTCTACTTAAAAGGGGAATATTTCTAAGAGAGTCTCAAATTATCTTGATACATCTTATGCTATTATCTAGTAGCTTAAGAAGACACCCTTGCAAATCTCATTAATAAAAATTCTCAAAGCATCCCATTTATATCAACAAATAATTAATCAAATTTTGAATGACCTCAAGGTCCCTAGTGATCTAGATACCTATAAATTCCAAGAATTAGTAGGACATTTGTCCCCTTTTCATCAGATTACCTTTGGTACCTATTACATGCCTCTAATTATCCCCCACCACAATTATCCATTATTTATTGAAGTCTCCATATCCCACCATCTCTTTTTAAAGGTGCTCATAGACAAAGGGTCAGCATTGAATTTATGAAATCTAGATTTATTAAAGAAACTAAGGTATTCAAAGGCTTCTTTATGGCCTACCTTGATTATTATATAGGTGTATGATGATAATGAATGGCCATCCATAGTAACTATATACCTTCCCATTATTGCAGGACCCTTAATCTACCAAACTCTTCTTCATGTTGTGGATGTTGACTTACCTTATAATATGTTTATGGATTTTCCATGGATCCATGAGATGTAATATGTCCCATCTACCCTACATCGATGTCTAAAATTCCCCCATTTAGGCATGGAATTCACTATCCCTAGAGAAATTGATCTTTTTTATAGTTATAAAATAAATTAATCCTCATCATCATATCATTTTCTAAGAACAAATAATTCCATCTTAAGTCTAATAGATTCCAAGTATATATCCCCTAATCATCTTTTACCTATATTACATCCACTACCTAAGGTCACCCACTTGAAAATCACATCCATGGATTGTAGAGAGTATGAATTATCAAATATTATAGAATATGAATTATCAAGGGAAAGCTCTAAGGTGACATGAACAAGGTAGGCTCAAACCCATAATAGTCCAAAAGTGTTTACAGTATATTGGTTTAGGGTATAGACTATTTGAGATGACTTAAATAATATTATTATGGATACTTCTTCAATCCATGATCAATCTCTCTTTGATGAAGAAGTCAAGATATGCTTGATTTATAGTCACTAAGAGAAGCTTGCTACCACTAATATTTTCCCTAATACCACCATTAACATCTCCCTTTGATACCCGTCACTCATTGATTGAGATCAAAATTAGGATCCCTATTTTGATGTATTTTAAAATGATGAAGTAATTTTAGATATTATGGGAGTTAGAGATTTTATGCCTTATGGATACCATAAAAAGGGATTTTCCATTAACATCTAAAAATTAAATTATTCTTTAGAACAAAAACATCCCCTTGACCAAGGTGAAGAAGAGAAATCTAAAGATGAAGATCCAGTATAAGATCTGAAAGAATTTCCCCATGTCTCATCAGGATTAGAATAATATATGGAAATAGAGATGGAACTCCCTAATAGTTTTGATTTAGATATCCCAAATTAGTAATTACACCCTTATCTACAAGACCAATCACCCTCTCTTACAGAGGAAGTGATTGAAGTTAATATTGGGACTAAATAAAATCCCAAAATCATTAAATTAGGGGTAACTCTAACACCTGAAGAGCACCAAATTCTTATTGAGTTGCTTAAGGATTTCATAGATATTATCGTATGGTGTTATTCTAACATGCCTAGGTTCAAAACCTACTTATTAGTACATCATTTGATGATAGACCCTAATTATAAACTAATTAAATAAAATTTGTGAATGGTCCACCTCAAAGTAGCCCTATTAGTAAAGGAGGATTAAAAAAAATTCTTGGAAGATGACTTCATCTGACCCATTGAATAATCTGATTAGATCTATAATTTTTTTCTTATGTCTAAACCCTAAGAAGGAAATTTTCTTTTCATGGACTTTTGACAGATTAATATGGCATGTCCCAAGGATGAATTCCCTCTTCCAAATATTGACATGATCATAGACTCAACAATATGAAATGTTATCTCTTATGGATGGATTTTTGGGTTACAGTAAAATTAAAATTGTGCATGAGGATCAACACAAAACAACCTTTATCACTCCATGGGGGACATTTTGATATCAAGTCATTCCCTTTGGCCTCAAAAATTTAGGCACTACTTATCAAAGGGCCATGATATTTATTTTCCATAACATGATGCATGATATAGTGGAAGATTACATGGATGATATTCTAGGGAAGTCTTAGCTTAGGTCAGAACACCATGAATTATTAAGAAGTATATTTAAGTGGATATAAGAGTATAAAGTTAGATTAAATCCCAAGAAGTGCATATTTGGTGTCACCTCAGGAAAGTTATTAGGATTCATAATTTCTAGGGGAGGCATAGAAAAAACTCAACCAAAGTAAAAGCAATTATGGAAATGCCTCCTCACAATTTGAAACAACTTAGAATTATTTAGGGAAAATTACAAGACATTCAATGATTTATCTCTCAGCTTGTAGATAAATTCCACCCTTTTTCCCATTTCTTAAATAATGGGACCACTTTTAATTAGAACTCTTAGTGCCAATAGGTTTTTAATAATCTCAAGTAGTATTTGGCAAACCTGCATGTATTATCACCTCCTGTCTCAGGAAGGCCATTGTTATTGGACATTTCAACAACTGTATGTGAAATAGATGCCCTCCTAACATAACATAATTATCAAGGCAAAGAATAAATAATTTATGATCTCAATCACAACCTAATCTCTTATGAGCTAAATCATACTCCAATTGAGAAAACTTACCTAGCCATAGTCTTTACCTCATAAAACCTTTGGCATTATATGATTAATAATCAAGTCCAACTCATCATTAAGGTTGATCCTCTTAAATATTTATTAATGAAATCATCCCTTGTAGGAAGAATGGCCAAGTGTATCATGTTACTCAATGAGTTTGACATTGAATATGTTAATCAAAAGGCCATGAAAGGGCAAGTCATAATAGATCAACTAGCTAAAGCACATTTTGAAGAGACTGAGCCTCTTATAACAACCTTCCCAGATGAATCTATAATGAGCACTCCAAAATATAATGGTTGGAATTTATATTTTGAGGGCTTATTTATTGCACATAGATCAAGGAAAGGAATCCTCTTTGTCACCCCACAAGGTGACCTTATTCCCAAAGATTTCCACCTTGCCTTCTCATGTACCAATAATATCTCAAAATATGAGACCTTAATAGCTGGTCATTAACTAGCCAACTAGTAGAATATCCAAAATTTCCAAGTATTTGGGGATTCATAGCTTATTATCAATTAGGTTAATGATGAGAAAATACTCCCTTATAAGTAATTGGAAGAACAATTGAAATGAAAATATTAGAGTATTACATTTGAATAAGTACCAAGAGGGAGTAACAAAGAAGTTGATTCAATGGCCACTATTATATCTCTTATTAATCTCCCTAAGGATGTCTTGGAAGGGAATTTTCTAATAGAACATTTGATTCTCCTAACAGATCAATCCATGGCTTCTCTAAATTTTTTTGTAATTCTTGATCTTAGTCTTCTCTAATACCATGACATCTATAGGTACCTCCATGATAACATCCTACCCCCTAACCTTAATCTCCACCAACAAAAGGATTTCATCTATTACACCTCCCATTATAGAATCCTCGATAGCACGCTCTATTTCATAGGATAAGATAGGAATTTGTTAAGATACCTAACCTTAGAAGAGGCCTATCTTATGATTAAGGAGGTCCATGATTGTATTTGTGGTGGGAACATCAATGGAATGGCCTTGTCTAATAAATTACTCTAGACTAGATATTAATGGCTTGCTATGGAATATGACTCTTACCAGTATGTGTGGAAGTATGTAGCTTGTCAAAAACATGGTAATATTATTCATGCACCTGCATAAGAATTAAAACCCATAATGAATCAATAGTCATTCTCTATATAGGGACTTAATTTGATCAGCAAGATAAATCATACATCTTAAAATGGTCACAAGTTTATCATTACAAAAATGGAGTATTTCAGTAAATGGGTAGAGGCAATGTTGCTTACTTATACTATAGGCCTTCAATTTTTTAAATTCATACTCAATCATATCATTTTCCATTTTGGCATCCCTCCCAACATCATCTCTAATAACAAAAAGTCATTTAAAAATCAATAATTTGAGGCCTTATGCCAATGCTATCATATCAAGAAACATTTCTCTTCTCCTTACTACCCCCAAATAAATGGAGAAGATAAAGCAATAAACAAGTCCCTTATCAAAATTTTCAAGAAAATAGTCAATAGGGTAGATAGGAATTGACACTTGTAATTATATACAACACTTTGGTCTTATCGAACAAGCATCTCAATACCTACTAGGGCCACTTTGTATGGCTTAGTCTATGGGACAAAATCAATCTTACCTATATAAGTATAATTCCCCTCCCTATGAATCTCATTAAGGGGCATCATCAATGACCATAATTGTAGACAAGAAAGAATATAGGAATTAGAGATTCTAGATGAAAAATTTCAAAAGGCCATTAATCACTTATGGGTATATTAGAATAGACTTAAAGGCCAATATCAAAATAATATCTAGTCTAGATAATTTGAGGTTAGTGATCTAGTCCTAAAAGGAAACTAGAAAAATACTAACACTAATAGGGATAAGAAGGGAAAATTTGAAGCCAATTGGCTTGATCCTTATATAATAGTTACCAAGTTTGGATTTGGAGCCTAAAAATTAGCCATATTGGATGGTGAAGAGATTGATGATCTGATGAATATAATGCATCTAAAATGATTATACACTTGATAGGATCTACCTTCCTTAGTCTATGAGTCTCCACTCTTGGGGGCATATCCTCTTCCACTCCATCACATCTCTCCAACAATCCAATAAGTTAAATACATAAAATCCATCCAATGGTTAAAACTAGTCATCTAACACCTTGGGCAAGTACCATGATGAAAACTAGTTTCTAACATCATGGTAAAATAACCTATTCCTAACCCTGGTCTTAATAGTGGGCATCCATCATAGGTTTTACATAGTAATAGGAGATAGGTATTTTCAATAGAAAAATTCATTACTTATTTATTAATGGGGATGTTTTTTGGTGACATCCTCTGAAGTCATCCATATCCATCCTTTAGATATCCCCAAGTCATATAATATCCTTATCACCATCCCCTATCTAATCACCCCATCATATCTTATGTGGCAAGTGTGTCTCCTTTTAGCCTCAAGACACATCTCATCTATATTTATTTCTTGATGTCCCAAAAACACATGGTATACACTTTCTCACTAACATTGTCATTATGAAGGGGTTATAAATACATTATCTATTATGGGGTTTGTGTATACATTATGATACCGAATCCTAAGGGATCATCCTAAACCCCATTTATGGTTACTTTTGGATTTTATTGGAATCCTATTATAAAAAATAATAGTTTTGGGTGCTACATATCCCATGTACATAATCCCCTAATCATCACTAGGCCCATTATCTATAATAATTTTATAATCACATCATTATCCATTTGTATATCCTTTCCATTATCCTTATTTTTTGTATATGTATCTTATGATTATCTTGTGTGATTATGTGTTTATTTTCGAATGTGTGTGGTTATTAGTTAATCATGTACATATTAATTACATTGTCTTGGTTATAATTTTTTTAGTAATTTATATCTATTTTATTTTATCTTGTTAACCTTTTGGGAACAAATATGGTATTTGTGACCCCCAAAAATTTTATCAGGTAAGGCCACTTTCAAATAGAGTTCCCTTACATAATGGATGAATTATGTGTCTTTGACTTTTCTCATGTCATATGACACACATTTAACTACCAATGCAATATTAAAATGGATTTCAAATATTATCAATGGCTTCCAAAATCACCACCTATCTCATTTCCCCCTAATCCTATCACTTATGTTATCAAGACTATTTCCATCTTGTTTAGCCTATCCCCATCCCATCTAAAATGTAATTAACTCCTAGTCCATCATTATCCTACCTCCATGGTGTAGGAGGATTCTTACTCAAACCCACATTTTTAGACATAATGAATTAATAGGGGATTGACATTTTATTACCACATTAAATTATATTTCATTTCATAACACATATCTATCATCCTATTCAATACATCATTTATCATGATCCTATAGCAATCACATCATATCCATCACATTATTATAAACATATAAACTAATCTATATTGCATCCCATATCACATTGTAATAACCATCTGAAAATAGCTATATCTCTAATCATAAAAATAATTATTATCTCTCATCTATCTAAGTCATGTACATCATCAATGCATCATCACATAAGCTCATAAAAATATATATCTGTCACATTGTTCCACCCAACATCATATAATGTAATATCATAAGCACAATGCATCTAACATATAACGTCATCATCTAATCATATATATAATCATTACACATATAAATGAAATTCATCATATAAATGATTAATCATGTATCCATCATATCCATTTACTCACAACACAACAAGGTTCATATATAACATAACACGTCACATATAATATCATGAATAATCACATCTCATCATATAACCCAAAATAAAATGACAATCCATTACATCAATATGATCACATCATTATCAATGCATAAATATAACATATCACATTAGATAACATCTCATCATATATAAATAATATAAACAATCCACATGGATTCCATGTCAAAATTAAGTAAAACACATGGGCCCATGAGGCAAGAATGAGAAACAATAAAAAAAATCACACACACACACACACATCATCGTCATAGTTCTGGTGGCCCTGGTGGTCTTGATGGTCATCTAGTAGGCTGATACATAGAATGTGAAGAACTAGCTTGGAATGAAGGAGCACATTTCTTAAGTAGCATTGTTTCCTCATATAGTGTTTTGTATGGGTCAATCTCATAATGTTCTTTATCACCTCTGCCATCCAACACTCACTCATCAACAAATCATCCTCATCTTTGGCCTTCTCAGTCATCTCCACCTCCCCTTTCAAAATCTAAATTCATGCCTACAATTACACAATCTATCCATGATATCCAATAATCTATGCATCACAGTTCTGGATCCTACTCTACAAGGTGTTTTTTTTGTGCCTTTAATCCTATAATCTAGGCCTAATATTTGGCTAGTTTTCCATCACTCTATGCCATCTAGGCCTATAAACTATGACATGTTCTTGTATCTCATTCACCTATGCTTGTTCTTGGGCCAACTACCCATCTCTCTACATTATCATGGCCTACAACTATACCTATATCTAGTCCCTCTCTTGAGTAATCCTAATAATATCACTAATCCATATTTACATCTCCATATACAAGCATGTGAGTAAAGATATCTCACTCTCTAATAACCACTTTTATGAAGGCCCTATACCATCTCCACCACCACTACCCTCACCTTGGGTGCCAATCTATACCTACACCTAAATCTAAGGCCTAATATATCCTACTCTAGCTTCCTAGCCCCTATCACCTCCATCCACATCCATGGAAACCCCATCATGCCCATCCTATATATCCTGTGTAGGTGATTACCTCATCCATCTCTGTATCTTGGCATATACCTATAAAACTATCCTCACCACCCCTCATTGTACCATAACCATAGGATAGGTCAATCTCACTAGAATCTATAGTGTCCACCATGATGTATATGTTGTTATAACCCCTAGATCTAGAATCATTGTCTAGCAGTCCTATGGTACTAGGGAAATGATCTCATAGTCTATATGGGCATGGGCCCTATCTATTGGTCTTCCCTAATGTGGGCATTCTCACTCACTCCTAATAAATAGATTCTCCTCTCCTGACACATCTTGAATAAATCCAAACTACCTCAACACCCTGTCAAGCCTATATTGCTCTATCACAAGATCCCTATGGACTATCAAATAAAATTCAATCAAAATCTACTAAGTAACCACTACATCATCATCCCAACCAAATTTTAAGATCTTATAGGGCATCCATGTGATATACTTAGGACAAATACTATCAAATACATCTTGATAAAATCTCATCTCCTCAGCATGGCCCCTTTAAACTCCTAATAGAATATACCAGCCAAATACCATTGACTGATGTGGTTATCATGTTGTTATAGTACCTAATGGCTACTAGATCACAATATTATCCCAAATCCAAATATATAAAATCATGGATGGCCCCAAGCTTTCTACTCCTCTATATGCTCCTAGATATAACTCTTAATATAGATGCACTAATAATATAGTCCCCAAGTAAAAAATATAAAATCTTGGACCATGTCTATGATAATATCTCCTAGGCCCAGATGGAACCACTACCTACTCTTGTATATAAAAAATATGATAATAACAATAGACATGACTACTAAGGACAGCCTATCAATAGTACCCTCATGAAGACACCTATCAATATCTACATGCCTATTATACACACCTAATCGTAAGCCTCCATCTAATCTCTTTAGAGTCATAACAAGAATGTATGATATTTAGTAATTCCTATCACCCTACATTAGCAAGTGAAAGATCTAGTAGACATCCTCTAGATTCATAGTCATATCCCCCATCACAAAGTGGAATGTGCTTGTCTCTAAATGCCATCACTCTACTACTACAGTGATTAGTTCATAGTCAATCCATATCATCAACATCATTATGACAGTGTGAAACCTAATAAACTCTAGTATTATGTACTCAACCTTAGTCATCAAATGCATTTCATGAAGCACCACAGGGTACCATGACTGAGATGCCATCACTCCTAAGTCCTACACTATTCATCATCAACCTATCACTACATTTATCACAAATAAAATCTCATATCTATCAAAAATAACCTAAATTACCCTCATCCCCCTTAAACCCAATCCATCCTATTTTATAAGACCTCACCCTAACCTATCCCAACACATACCTAATCCTATTTATATCCTATACACCCCCAACACTCACTTTTACTAACTTATCATTCCTTCCCCCATTACCCCTAACTATTCCCCATCCTATTGTCTCTAACTAATTAAACACTCTTCCCCATCATACTAATATATAAATACCCTTATCACCATTTCACCTAGCCTCACTATCCTCTAACTACATTCTATACATCCCTTATCTGACATCTCGTAATTTTCTCAAATATTAATCCTATTCTAAATCACCCATCCTAATATCTCTCCCATCCTAAATATTACTAATCCTAACTAACTAGTTCCATCACTATACCCCCTCCCCTTTATCACATTCATTCTTACTAACTAATTAAACCTCATAAACATCATCCCACTAATCACCCCTTAACTTATCGCCATCCCCTTAACATTATCTAACCCATCTCAAAACTTACCTAAACATTTACTTAATTAACCTCCATCCTCACCATCTAATAACCCTTTTAAACCCCATACACTCATCTAATTCATCTTTTGTTAGAAATATTAATGTCATTAATGTCAAAAGGAACATTATGAGCATTTCATTAATGTTCAAGGATGAATATGGTGATCATGTGGTCCTATCAGAGCTTAAGGATGATTGGAATACTTGAGTGCATGAATGGAATTCATCTGGTTCTTCATATTGTTCATCTAGACATTTTGTTGACATCACCATTACCACATGTGCATGAGTATAGGGGATCTAGCCATATGGTTGTGATCACAATAGTCCCTAGTTATACACTAGATTTGAAGACATGTGATGAAGCACAGTTGAAGATATGAACATCCAAAATTGGCTACTGGGACAAAATCCACTAAGTTTTTATACTAAGCCAAATTTTCAAAAGGAATAAATATAGCCAAATGTAAATGCTTGCACACATGAAGGTGTTAGGAAAAAATGATCACATGGGTCTATTTATTTTTGTTCCTAGTTCATTTGTGATATATCTCAAGTCACACAATGTAGTGAAACAAAATATATGCTTGAGAAAAGTAGGGCTCCAAGGTATTTTGACAGTGTTTTCCAACTCTTAGTCAAATTTTTAGTTTTTAAGAAAAATCTTAAAGGCATTTTATGAAGACATATCTTGCACCTTTGAATGATTCAAGAGTAATTGGATATATGGATAGAATCCCCTGTGTGAGAGAATCATATGCCCTAATTTTAAGGTCATGTAACTATGCAAGACAAGAGTTATACAAGTGAAAAGATAGCCTTGTAGGCATCCATACTTAGAGAAAATCTACACAAGGTCATGTAAGGTTATCATGATTTTACAAATCTCATCTATAGACATTTATAAAATAAATAGATGGTAGATTTGTTATGTATTTTTCATGAGCATCTTAAATATATGGACTACAGGTTCAATTGAGAAGGAATGAGCTCAGAATTAAATTATATTTGCTCTTAGACTGGATAGGGTTTCTAAATAAAACCCTAAGGGTTTAAGTCATGATGACAATAGGCACTTTTTATTTTAATGTTGACTTGGCATAGATGGGAAGTGGTAACTTAAGTTACAACTTAAGTCCATGTCATCATTGAGAAACTAGCCCCTTGACCTATTAATTACTAGATTTGAAAAAGGTTCAAAGGACTTAATATTTATTAATTCTAAGACTTTATATTATGTCCCAACATGATCAATGGCCCATTCTTCATCATACATAGATGATCCAATGAAGCAAAGCAAAGTCAAATTATCAAAAGGTGCTTTGAGTAAATGTGTAAGTGACAAGTGTCACATTCATAGAGCTTGTCAGATAGAGACCCAATAAATGAAATCTTGTCATAGGTAAAATACAAACTATTTGGTAGATTGAATGGTTCATGCTTAATTTAACATTAGATATCCAATGAATTATGGAAAATTTAAAGTGTCAAAGGCCCCTTCAAGTGAATGCACTAATGACAAGTGTCCCAAGCACATGAGCCTATCAGATAAAGGACCAATGAGTGTAAGCTTGCCAAATATAAATATCAAGCTTGTTATAAGATCTGATGGTGCATGTATGATCATGCAAAGGAGATCCAATAAAGTGAGTGGACTCAAATGCTATAAATTTCTTGAAGTTTAATGACCAAGTCAAGGTAAGAGTCATACACCTTCAAAAATTGAACAACATGTAGACTCTTAGATTAGAATGATCAAATGGATGCATTTTAAAGATGATTTATTTGAATAATTACCATTAGGTTGTGGAACCAAATAAAATATCAATGATAAACATTTAAAGTCATGTCTAGATAAATGGTTATTTATAGGAACATGCAGGAAATTATGTATAGGATTTATATCTCGACATAGATAATGAGATTGATCGATCTAATTGATCAAATATCCATTAAAAATCCTATGCATCAAAACTTGAGTCTAATAGATGCTATAAATACTTATAATTACAACATGATTCATGGAATCTATTATAATGACAATTACTAGGCCAATAGCATTGACAATTGGGAACTTATAGTTTAAGTCATAATGAACTAGATTCCAAAATTGGTGTGATGTGTTAGTGTGTGTGTGTGTGTGTGTGTGTATAATATAGAGAAAAGTGGTTGGTAAATTCAATGAAGTATGTTGAATAAATAAATATCTAGACATAGGATGAGAGAGATATAGTGAGGATCAGAGAGGAAGAAAGGCATAAAGAGAATGTGTAGAGTATGGTCAGTTGCAGATTAGACCTATAACAAAGAATAGAGATCTAAATTCATGTATGAATCTAACTTGTAAATTGGAATTGTAGTTCTATAGGGAAGTTTGATAGGTTGGTGCCATTAGATAAGTTAAGTGGGTGCTCAAATTAGGGAGTAGGTGCTTCCTTAGAGTTGGTGCTCTCGAATCAAGGGATTGGTGTCTCCTTAGGATTGATGTCCTTAAAAATTGTAACCCATGAGGTTTGCTAGTGAGGTTAGATTAGAATAGTAAATTCTAGTAGCTATTCTCACCATGGTTTTTCCCTTTGGGTTTTCCATGTATAAATCTTGTATCATGTGCATATTATGATTATATGTGATCTCTACATTTATCTTTTAATCTGCATATGATTTTAAACTTTCTTTAAAAGCATTGAAAGACTAAATTTAATTGATATACTAATTCACCCCCTCTCAATATCTAGTTTTGTTCCAACATCTTCTACCTCTCACACTTAAACATTTTCCTATCACAACAAGATTGTAACTTGTAAACATTCCCTCATTATCAATATTTATAAAATTGTAAATTGTGACTTATGGTTTTGTTTCACCTTATGGTTAGGTAGAGCCATGATTCCCTAAAACATGGTCTTATAAAACTTTGAATCTATAATTACATTATTTTCATACCACAAGTCTATACTTGTAGTATTGCAATACTATAAGTCCCTCTATAAGACCATAAGTCATGATGATAATGTCATGATTGAGGGTATTATCATTAGTCAGGGTATTATCCTAGTAAACTAGATGACATTCTTTTCTACCAAAAAACCTATAAATCTAACTAAAAATTGACAAAATCACAAAGCATAGGGTCTAGTACTTATCGGTGGTCCATCCTCAATAGGTCTCTAAAACTCTCACACTCATTCACCATGATGGGAAGTTGAGGGAAGCTGGTATATGGTTTTAGCTTAAAGCTCAATTTCATAAAAGATAAAAAGCTCAAATGACCCTATTTTTCCTCTTTTATCCTATTTGACCCCCCATGCACACCTAATAGTCCTTTACTTATAAGTCATGCATCCAATCCCATCAAATTATATAATTATCCTAATTAGTCATTTATAATCATCTCTCTCATGATTTGGAGCATCGATTTTCTATCTCCCCACTATCCACTCCTGGTCTCATATCAAAACTACATCAGCATGAGGTTTTTTAAGACTATGTAGGAAATACCTTATCTCACTTTTGTTCTCAGGGATATCTTAGCCACCATTCATCCCTCATAATTGTCCCATCTATGAAATAGTCACTCAATGATCACACATCATTTTTAAGATACAAATATTACATAAAGTAGCTCCTTATCATCAATAAACACCACTTATATATAATATTCAGATGTTTAAATGAATAGAAATGAGCTCAAAACTAATTTTATCTTTGCTCTCAAACATTACAATTTTTCTCAGTTAAACCGTAAGGGTTTAAGTCATGGTTTTCACAGGCATGTTTAATTTTTATGTTGACTAGATATAGATGGGAACCAATTACTTAAGTTATAATTTAATCCTTCCTCATCATTTTAAAACTATCCTTTTTGACCTAAAAATTACTAGCTTTGATTAGTGATCAAAGACTTTAATATTTTTTAAGTCCTCAAATTAATACTTGTTTAATCTTGATCAATGACTATCAAAAAATTATATAATGAAGATCCAATGATGTGCAACAAATTCAATATGTCAAAGGCACCCAAGAGTGCATGTGCTAGTGCCAAGTGTCATAAGTACAAGGAATGTGTGAGTGACAAGTGGACTAACAATAAAGTGCCTAGAAGGCATGCACTAGTGCCAAGTATCACAAGTATAGGAACTAATAATATGTAGAAGGCACATGAGAGTGACAAGTGTTGCAAGCATGGGCACTAAAAATAATGTGCAGAAGGTACATGAAGGTGCCAAGTGTCACATTCATGGTATATTATCAGACAAAGAACTAATGAGTGTATTAGCCTATCAGATGATTTAATGTTAAGTGCATGATCACGTAATGAAGATCAATAGAATGTAAGGAGTTAAACAGGTCAAAGTGATCACTATTTAATGATAGATAGAGGTAAAGTCTCTAATTATTTTGAAGATCAAATGACATGTGATAGATCATATCAATAAATCAATAGATGCATTTTAAAGATTGAGATGTTAAAGTTTTGAAGCTCACAAAGATCTAATAGAGCACATGAACCTGTTAGAGCTTAATCAAAGGGTTATATTTTAAAGTTGAGAAAATTAAACAAGGATCAGTAGATCATGGCAAGAAACTTAATATCTATGGTCCATATTTAAAGATAGGTTCATCCCAATGGTCAAGTGGTGGAACATGTAAGTAAGATGCATTATATGACATAGATAATGATATAGATCATTGTGATTGATCAAAGTTGTGTAAAATGGCATATATATCAAAGATTGAGCTTGATATTTGCTAAATATAGAAAAAGACAAAGAATTATGGAGGTGGTGAATGAATTCAATAAGTGAGAAACCTGTCAATTGAAATAAGTCCAAGAATGGAGCATGATGTATTATAGACCAAGTGTGAACACTAAGAAGTGAGACCTAGATATAATGAATATATATATGTGTGTGTGTGTGTGTGTGTGTGTGTGTGTGTGTGTGTGTGTGTGTGTGTGAGATCTAGGATACAGTAAATACTATTGGTGTTGTTGAATTGTGTCTAATAAGATAATATAGAGACACAAAGTAAGAGGGGTAGAGTGGAAGACAAGAGAGAGATGTGTAGAATATGAGTAGTTATAGAACAGACCTATAATAGAGAATTGGAATTAGATTCATTCATGAATCAATATTTTAACCTAGAATTATAGCTCCATAGTATAGATCTAATTAGTAGGTGCCATCAGAGGAATTTTGTTAGTGCTCAGTTAGGGAGTTGGTGCTTCCTTAGAGTAGGTACTCTTAAATCAAGGGATTGGTGTCTCCTTAGGGTTAGTACCCTTAAATGTTTTATGATTGGATTAGGATAGTATATTCTAAGATTTGTCTCTCACCATGGTTTTTTCTATATTGGGATTTCCACATACATTGGGTGTTATGCATATTTGTGTGTGTGATCTCTACATATATGTTTTAATCTACATTAAAAAGATTAAAAGGACTAATTTAATTAATCTATTGATTCAAATCCCTCTAAGTAGATAGTTATGTTCTAACAATTGGTATCATATCCCTGGTTCCTTACAAGAATCTTAATCAACTCAGGTAAATATTAGATAGTGAACACAAATGGCTAGTCAAAAAGGCTCTTCCTCAAAAAAAGCACCTCTCTTTAATAGATTAAACTATGCATTTTGGAGAATTAAAATGGAAGCATATTTATCTTTATTAGGGTTTTATGTATGGATATCTATCATAAATGGATATATAGATCCTACTACAAATCCTACTAGTTAGACTATAAAGAAGGCATATGAGATCAATGTCAAGGCAAAGAATGCTATTCTTTATGGATTATCTAACTCATATCTTATTAAAGTCATGAATTATCAAAATGCATAAGATATATGAAAAAATTTGAAGAACATCTATGAAGGTGATGACAAGGTAAAGCAGGCCAATATATAAACATAAAAAGGCAAGTTTTAAAGTCTTAAAATGAATGAAGAAGAGAAAATTGCAGAATACCTCCTCAAAGTAGATTAAATAATAAATGCAATCAAAGGCCTTAGATAAGAGATAAAATATTTAGTCATTGTCAAAAAGGTCCTAAAATCTCCACCATCTAGGTATGTTTCTAAAATATTTGTAATAGAGAAAGCAAGAGATCTAGATAAGCTCATTGTAGATGAGTTTCATGGAACCTTCATAGCCTATCAGATGAGAATGGGAGAAGCAGACACTTTCAAGAGAGAAGATACATTCAAAGCATCCAAACAAGTAAAATTAGAAGCACCTAAATCTATATTTGAGGAGATTGATGAAGAAGAAGCCAACTTTGTTAAAAAATTAAGAAGAGCATCTAGAAAGTACAAAGGTAAGTTACCCTTTAAATTATTTAATTATGGTAAGGGAGGAAATTTTAATACTAAATTCAATTATAGAAAAAAAGATAACTCTAACCAAGAAAAGGATCGTAAAAATATGAAACCCCACTACTCCAAGAAGAACTTCTTCAAAAATAATAAGGGATTTTACATAAAATAATATAGTGATTCATTGGATGCATGTGATAGCTCAGATGATGACTATGATTTTAAATTTATGGTTGAGGGAAATGAATCCTTATTCATGACAATATAATCAACTTTTATGGATCAAGAAAAAGAAGAAGTTGAAGACTCTGATGAAGAAGAAGGAGAAGTGGATCTAGAGTGTGAACTCATCTGTGCTCTAGATGAAATTGACAAGCTTAGAAAAGAAAACTCAAAATAGAAGAATCTTGGATAAAATGAGATTGAAAAATTGTCTAAAATTCTTGAAAAATATGATCAGATGGTGGTTAGCCTAAAGACACAAGTTAAAGAGGTCAAAAGAATAGAATATGTATTCAAACTTGAACTAAAATCTAAATTTGATGAATGTATGAAGTTAGAAGTAGAGATAGTGGCTTTGAGAAAAGAACTTGAATAATCTAAAGAATAAATATACTCAGGTATGACGTAGAAAGGAGGTTCAATAATTCTTGATGGTTGATCAACTCTCAAAACCTGTCAATAGAGAAATCTAGTCTTGGTTATGAAAAATGGAAAAGTCCCATAGCCAATACATCCACAAACTTATAAGACAACTTCAAAGTAAAAGGAGAATCAAGAACAAAGAATGAATTTTTTTGAATTAATGCCTACAAATATTAAAAAAAGAACTATTGATGTGAAGAAAGATAAAAAGAAGCCTGAAGAAAAGGACAATGAGTCAATCTCTGAAAACTCAAGAAAGATGCAAAAAACAAAGGTAGTTGATGCAGATGGTTACATAAGGGTGAGAGACTTGAATAAGCCATGGTTGAGAAGACATCCTCATCCTAAAAAAAGAAATGCTATGACTAACTATTCCTCATTTTTATATGGTTATTATTATACCTATAATCAGGTTGGTCATAGGGCTAGTGAATGTAGGGTTATACTTAAAAGGAGAACAAAAATTTTAAGAAAAAAAAATCATTTGTGCCCTTACTACATACAAATACAATATGCTATAACTATAATAATTTTGGTCACATAGCTAGACAATGTAGAACAAACTTTGTAAGATCAAAAATACAAAGTCAAAATAAAAATATGCCTCTTAGTATGAATAAAGGTTCATGAGTCTCTAAAAAGGATAAAACGAAGCCAAATAAGAAACCCAAGGATGTGTGGAAAATGAAAGATGAATCTATGATTGTTAAAATTGCACTCTATGCCAAGGATCAAAATTTGTGGGTAATAAATAGTGTCTTCTCATAAAACATGACTAGTGACAAGAGTAAGTTCATCAAACTAAGTAAATGTAAGGAAGAATATGTCAACTTGGAAGACAATACTATAGTAAATTTCCTAGGTAAAGTAACCTTGAATATAGATGGGAAACTACCTACACATGATGTCCTTTATGTTGAAGGTCTGAAACACAATCTACTAAGTGTTAGCCAAATGTGTGACAATGGATATAAGATCACAATTAATGCAAAAATTTGTAAGATAATGAGATCTGGAAGATTAGTTGAACAAAGGAAAAGAATTTAAAGCAATATTTATAATCTAAGTGAATGGTAATAGTTTCCTAATTGGAAAGATTGATGAGAGTCGGTTATGGCATAGAAGAATGGGTCATGTCAACTTTGATAACCTAGTAAAATTGATCTCAAATAAGTGTGTTAGACATATTCCTAAGATAAACAAACTTGTAGATACTAATTACAAGGAATGTCAACAAGGCAATCAAACAATGGTCAAATTTCAAACAAAAAAGTATGCAACTACAAAGCCTTTAGAGTTAGTTCGTACTGATCTTTATGGTCCTACTTACACAAGAGGATCCAAAGGAGAAAGATACTTTATGCTGCTAGTAGATGATTACTCAAGAATGACATGGGTAACCTTTTTGAAGGTTAAGTCTTAGGCATTTGAGAGATTCAAGATATTTAGGGCCATGGTGGAGAATGAGATTAGATGAAAAATCAAATGCTTAAGATCTGATAAAGGTGGAGAATTCACCTCAAATGAGTTCATAGAATACTGTGAGAAGCATGGAATCAAAAGGCATTACTTTGCAACAAGGAATCCATAGCAGAATGGAGTTATAGAAAGAAATAACATGACAATCAAGGAAATGGCCAAAATAATGCTAAAAGAGGCCAAATTACCTTATGGATACTAGAGAGAAGTAGTATAAATAATAGTATATATTTTGAACATATTTTAACGAAGGGTAAATAGTGATAAAACTCCATATGAACTGTGGTATGGAAAATTTGTCTTTATTAAGTATTTCAGAATGTTTGGAAGTAAATGCTACATCAGGAGAAAAAAGACAAATTGGGAAGCTTTGAATCAAGATGTGATGAATTAATATTTCTTGGTTATTCCACCCAAATCAAAGCCTACATATGCTAAAACAAAAGGCTATAGAAGATTTTAAAGAGTATCAATGTTAAGGTTGATGAAGGCTTGAAACATGTTAAACCTAAAAAAGACATATATGAAGAAGAATCAGAGTCTGAAGAGGAAGTAGTTAATGAAAAACTTGAGGAAATAAATGAAAAATCACTTGCAAGATTTTTTCAAAAGTATCGTCCTATAGAGAAGATCATTGGAAATAAAAATGAGGGAGTTCAGACAAGGAAAAGAGCTGTAATGAATAATGAGAAAGTAGGCTTTACTCTAATGTCTGAAATTGAGCCTAATATCTATGTTGAAGCCAACAAGGATGAGAATTGGCTAAAGGTCATGGAAGAATAACTAAGACAAATTGAGAAGAACAAAACTTGGTAAGTAGTTCCAAGACCTCCAAACAAGAATGCAATAGGTACAAAGTGGGTCTTTAGAAATAATCTCAATAAGGATGAAATTGTTATAAGGAATATGGATAGATTGGTGTGTAAAGGATATGAATAAGTTGAAGGCATATATTTGGAGGAAACATTTGCTCCAATTGCTAGACTGGAACCCATAAGATATATATATATATATATATATATATATATATATATATATATATATATATATATATATATATATATATATATATATATATATATATATATATATATATATATCATTCTTTGTTTACAATAAATTCAAAGTCTATCAAATGGATGTCAAGTCTGCTATCTTGAATGGGAACCTATAAGAGGAAGTCTACATAGAACAACTTGAAGGTTTTTAACTATCAAAATAATAAGACTATGTTTGTAGATTGAAAAAAGATCTGTATGGTCTAAAATAGGCACCTAGAGCATGGTATTCAAGATTAGACCAGTACTTTCAATAACAAGGATTCAATAAAGGATGTGTAGATAGAAATTTGTACTTAAAATCAAAAGGTGAGCATATGTTAATTGTTGTTGTATATGTATATGATATCATTTTTGTGGTAGCAACAAGATAATGTGAACAAAAATTGTTACACAAATGCAAAATGAGTTTGATATGTCTACGCTTGGAGAAATTTGTTTCTTCCTTGGTCTATAGATAGCACAAACTGATGAAGGGATATTTATATCTCAAACCAAATATGCTAAGGAAATGATCAATAAGTTTGAAATGGAAGATAGCAATCTAATAGTTACTCCCATGATAATTGGATGCAAGTTGAGCAAAGAGGATGAGTCTCTTGATGCAAATCAAAAAAATTATATATCAATGATAGGTATCTTATTATACCTAACTACATCAAGACTTGATATCATGTAAGTAGTGTGCATGGTTACAATATTTCAAGTTTCTCTTAAAGAGTCACATGTTAATGTAGTGAAAAATATCTTTAGATATATAAAGAGTTTAATAGACTATGGCCTATGGTATCCCAAAGGTGAATATTTCAATTTGACAACATATATAGATGTTAATTGGGTAGGAAGTGTGGATGATAGAAGAAGCACTAGTGGTGGTGCATTTTTTATTGGAAACAAATTTGTTTCATGGGTAAGCAAAAAAACAAGATTCAGTTACTCTTTATACAATAGAATCAAAGTATGTTTCAATAGTGGCATGTTTCACTCAAGTATTGTGGATGAAGTAAACACTTAAAGACATCAAGGTAGAGTAAAAATAACCTATCTCTATTCTTTGTGAAAATTAAAGTATTATTAATATATCAAAGAAACTAGTGATGCATTCCATAACTAAGCATATATCAATCATCACTTTATAAGAGAAAAGGTTCTAGATCAAGAGGTCATAATGGAATATGTGCCAACTTGAGATCAAGTTACAGACATATTCACCAAACCTCTTCCCAAGGAAAAATTTGAGTATCTAAGATATAAATTGGGAGTGTTGATTCCTACATCACATCACTAAATCATAGTAATAGGGCATGAGTCCAGCAGGAGGATCACAAAAAACTTTATTAATCCCTGTAAGAAGAGAGAAAAGGCAAATTAGGTATGTATATTTTTGAAAATTTCTAATGAGTTGATGGTTTCAAATTCTTGGACAAATTCCTTTATTTGATAAAGGGGGAGACAAATTTGGATAAATAGTGAGAAATTTGGAGTCCCTTTACCATTGATGTCAAAGGGGGAGAAAAAGTACAAATGATCTCTATCAACATTAAATGATTTATGTTTATCAAAGAAGGATTAGAGCATGTGTCCAAGTTATGTTTTTATCAAGTGTTCCACTACCAAAGGGGGATAAAGTTTGGTGTGAACATTTTCAGTTCACATTCATCAAAAGCCAATGTAGTCAATGATAGAGAAGGATCAAAGTTTGCCATCATGATACACGATCAAAGAATTTAGTTTGCCATAAATTCCAAAGGGTGAGATTGGTATAAGATCACTTTTCATCCCAACCCTATTTTATCATCTTGGTCTCATCTCACCCCAAGGATTTATGTTCGAGTAACCATCTAGGTTGATTCTCCTCATATGCTTCCTCGAGGGGGCATCATATACTATTAACTTATTTATGACACCATCTACATTATTTTGGTTCTTATTTGAAATAAAATTACTCCTGTCATCTTGTCCACTCAAAATTCCCTTTCAAAGAGGGGAAAAATGGACGTACCTAAATTCATTCACCCTGCTAATTATGCTAATTTTGCTAATTTAACCTACAACTACATTTCCTAGATAATTTAAATAATTTTCCATTATCCCACATCCCATTTCCTATATCCTAAAAACCTTACCCTATTCCATTACCAAATAATCCCCTCATTAAACTATTAACAAAACCCATTTATCCACTAACCTACTCCATAAGCCACTTGCCAATTTAAAATATACAATATTCTACCTACCTGTATACCACCCTATTCCTAGCTATTCTTAAACCCTTAAAACCTAATAAGAGATTTATAGAATTGGAGGATTTTGGAAATATCCTCAATTTTAGCCCCTTTTCTCTATAATTTTATATTCTCAAGATCTCCATGGAATTAAAATTTCCATGGAAAATCCCTAGCCATTGATTTTAATGGCTCAAAATTAAATTTGAGCCATTTATTTCTCCCTCCATTTATATATAACCAAGCTCACTCCCTCCATGAAGCTAACTTGAAAACTTGTAAAAATATCAACTTTTTGCCATTATCTTGCATCCATATAACCTTTTGCATCCATTAAGATCCATTTTAAAGATAATTTGTCCATTGGAAGCCATTATCAACTATCAAGCAAGAAATCTTACATCCTTCAATTTGGCATCAAGAATCCATTTAGCAATCTTGTAAAGGAGCCATCGAGAGGTCAAATGATGATAAGAGTCTTATTAACAAGTTGATAATTTCTTTTATCACCTCCTATTGGTGTGTTTATATTTTAGGCTTTTATTTTTAAATATAGTAATAAGAGTTGAATATAAAATTTAGGCTACACTTGATTTTTAAGCATAAATGAGATTTTTTTTTAAAATAAATCATTATTAGGACTTTAATACACTTGTATTAAAACATTCAAGTAAATTTATCAATATTTTGCATAACAACAATAGTGGTGAGTATATAAGTAACCATTTTGAATAATTATACTCTTTAGAGGGGATTAAATAACAATGCTTCATAAAGTCCTTAGTTGAATGGTTTTGTAAAGTGAAAGAATAGATCCTTTAAGGAAATGGACAAACGTATGTTACACTCCATGTTTCTTGCACCTTAGTAGTGGTCCAAGGCCATCAGCTATGCTTGTTATATTTATAACCAAGTTCCTCATAAAGCATTGAAGGGAATCACCCCTTTTAAATCTTAGAGTGGTTAGGAACCCAAAATGAAGCACTTCTGAGTGTTTGTATATAATGATATGGTCTGTATTCCTAAGAAGAAACATAAGGCAATGGAACCTTAGATTCATCCTTGAATATTTGATGGATATTTTGAGTGTGTTAAAGGATATAATATTATCCATCCCACCATTCATACATTATTCATTAATAAGAGTGTTCATTTTCAAGAGGATCCTTCAAAATCCACACTCAACACCTCTCCCCCTTACTTAGATGCACTAGGATTTGATGATAAATATAATGATTTAGATATGCCTGAGTAACTTCATGATGATCCATATTATTATTTTAGTTCTGACTATGAGAGTAGATATGAGGAACCACCTCCTCCTTATCCTAGAATATTTTAAGAGGATGATGAATCTCCTCATAGATATCTAAGCACTAGACCTCTTCAGGATAGATAAACACTGTAAAGTACTAGGCAATGGGTTAAAGATCCATTAGACACTAGGTGAACATATTCATAATTATAATATGACCCACATATTTTAATTACATTTTTTTTTAATCATAATCATTTTTTAAGGCATAGGGAACTCTTGAGTGGGATATTGCATTGGAAGAGGAGTATGGTTCCTTGGTTAGGAACAACACTTGGGATTTAGTCTCACTTTTTAAAGAAATAAAGTTTTTTCAATGTAGTTAGATCTATCAAATAAAATTTATAGCATATGTATCTGTCAACAACCCATCCTATTCTATCTCACCTAGTATTTGGGAATTTTAAAATTCCATGACCCCACCTACTAACCTTCGCCCTAGCCTTTCCTACATCCCTAGTCCCTAATCACCTATCTAATCCCTATCTAACTCCCACCTAATCCTCCATTATCCCTAAGCTAATAAATAATCTTCTAGAATTGGAAAAGTTCCTCCAAGAATCTAGAAGTCTCTAAACTAGAGACTTCTAAGGAATTTAATATTCCTTGAATAATCCATATCAATTAATCTATTCCTATAACTTTAAATTTTAACCCTTGATCTTCCCTCCCAAAACTATATAACCAAATATCCTCTATCGAAGCCAATCTAAGAAGCTTGTGAGGAATCCATGTCTAAAAAATAATCAAATAGAATTGACATAACATCATCATGCCAATCTAATCCTTCAATAAGTATTATCATACCCAATCCATGTCAAATTATCCATTAAATAAATCATACACCATCCAAAAATCATGCCATCACATTACCAAAAATCTAAGTCTATATGCGATCAATCATCCATTTGAACATCATAAAAGGAGGTTAAATGATCAAAAAATTTGGTAAGCTTTTATATCATTTTGATTTTTTTAATAAATACTTCCTAATAGGGAGTTTATGTTTTGAGTTTTAATTAGGTTATTTAATTACTATTATGCTCAAAATCTTACTACATTTTGGTGATCATGGTGGGACCATCTAACTATAAATATCAATTTTATAATCATTAGCGATATTGTTAGATGAGTTATGGTATTGTTGATAGAACCATGGTTTTGTAGGTCATCTCTTAGTTACAATATCACCACCTGTAAGTAGTGATTTTGACCCCCCAATTATGACTTTATAGTCTCTAGTTGTTAGTTTATCTTTTGGATTTTTGGGTTTGTAGAGAGCCCTGGTTTTACAAAAATCATTCAAACTACTAATCCTTTTGTTGTAGAATCCCCACTCTTGAGTGACATATCAAACTAATAACCTATGGGCTTACATTTTTTTGGTCAAAGGATCCATTTTGGCACATTTAAATCATTTTATAATAATTTTTCTATATATCATTTTTTAAAAATTATTCCGTGTATATAATTGTTTGTGTGTGTCAACTTGTACATTAATTATTGTATCATGCCCACCATACATAGTAATTAAATTAGTTAAATTAATCATATCATGTGTTTTACATATTTTTAAAACCCTCTTCCTAGGATAGAACATGACATGGAATTTATCCCCATGCATTATCTTAGTTTATAGGGGTTAGTGTCATGGATTTCATCACCATGCACTAACTAAACTCCATATTCTAGTGGAGTATAAAAATCAAGGATAGTTGTCATTAGGCTAAGTGGTTGACCCTATATAAGTCATCAATAAAGGGGAATATTTAACTCTCTAAATTAGGAATTAGACAATACTCTATATGAAATGTGGCCCCACCATACCTTCATGTATATCAAGGATGCCCCTAAAGATCTTGTTCAACCTAACATAAGACCTTTCAGCCATAATAAGTGTACTATTATAGGAGTTAGTAGTAGATTCAAAGTAGCCATTAAGTTAAATTAGGGTTGAGAGGGTTCATTTGATGCCATAATGGGTCACCCACCTATAGCCTCACCCATTAATCCATTAGATGGTGCATACATCAAGTTACACACCCTTCAGTTTACTAATCATAGGTTGTGGCTTACTTGCTTGGGTGTGTGTTGTATACACATAATATTTTTTAAATTTTATCAAATAATGATGCTTTACATCATATAGGAACCCATAATAAATCATTCTCTCTGAGTGCAAGCCCTAAGGGGTGCACTAGGAAAGGGGTGGATAGACCTTTGGTGCTTCATAGGATTGTTGTCCCTATTTTCCATATTATTACCAATCTAACTAGTTCCTAAAACTTTTTTCTAAGCTATTTTTACTCCCTTGCATAGTATTCTTGTATTTTCCTCTTTCTATCCCTCATTTCCTTTCTTGGCACCCTTTTGACCTCTTCATCATACTAAGTCAACCTAGTCGACCTAGTACAGTTTCCAAACCTTTTCTCTTTTTTAGTTTATTAGCCTCTTGGCTGACCTAACACAAACCTAGAGAGTTAGCTTGAAAATGTTTTAGATCAACCAAGTCAGCCTAGCACAATAGACATTCTTGAATGATTTTAATGTAAGTTCCACTTATAAATATAAGGTTATTTTGGTCATTATTAATATATGCAATCAAGAGTTATTTATTGACTCCCACTTCTTCACAATCTACTCTTACACCATTCTACTTGAGGAGACTTAGCTTAGGTTTCTTATTTTGGAGAATCTAGTCTTGTGGATAGGTCATGGATGCTTTGGTCTAATAAATTGATCCTTATGAACCATAAAAACCTCTTTCAAATCAACTTTGGCTAAGGGAGAAATTAAGTGTCGATGAGTTCACATTCAGGTGATTATATTTTAACTTTGTTCTTCTCTCTTTTAGTAGAAATAACTAACATAAGTGTTAGCTCAAATAAATATTACTCTTCATATCCTATATATTAAGGTGTTACTCATACTTACTTTATTTGAATATCCCTATACATGTTTTGACTTTTTTTATTTGTTAACCTCCCACTTTGTGCTACAAGCTTTGGTGTGAACTAGATTAGATTTATTTTTCTTGTTATTAGATTAATGAAATATTAAATTGTAGGACTCTTTTAGGTTTGTTATGTGATTTTTTTAGACTATAGGCTTTGGAACCCTATCTCACATGGTGTGTTTTGAAAAGTGATCCCCTAATTAGGTCTAGCAGATCCTCACATTGGTTTTGCTTCCACTAATAATTGTATGATCCCCAATCAGAAGTGTAGTTGTGCTCTATCCCATCTAATCCAAGATTGATTTATGGACATAATACATTTCCAATTACATACATTCTAGTAATCTTGATGTGAATCAAATGCTTGCAAGAATTCTTTAACTTATTTCATTTATAATATTCATTATTTTTATCATATCTTTATTGTGTTAGATTAACCTTGTCAACCTGTTATTTATCTCTATGTGTAGGTTTGTAGGAATAGGTAACTAGCTCAACCAACTCAACCCAGTACAGGTTATAGAACTTGAAATTTTTTGTTCAAATAATTGTATTGACTAGCATGACCTAGTACATGTTTTGTTTCTAGTTTTTAGACTTTTAGTCTAGCCTACTAGGTCAACCAGGTTGACTTAGTGAATTTTCAACACTTTTTTAGCAAGTTCCTATATTTCTTGGTCGACTAAATCGACCCATTTTATAGGTTTTTAATAGTTTTATCCAAGGTCCTTAATCATCAATATTTTCCTTTTTATCTCTAAACCACTCAAGTGAGTTTCTACTTCTCTATATATTTCTATTTCTATACTCTCTTTTCATAGTTTGTAATATTTAAAATTGCCCCTGCACTTTCAACTAGGTCAACCTTGTGGACCTAGTTTTATGTTCTATGTTTCTTAAAATAACTTGGTTGACCTGACCAACCTAGTTCATTTTTAGACTTTTATTTCACAAAATAGGTTTGACCATATCAACCCTATTCTATATGATTGTCTATATAGTTTCTCAACTATATATTATTTCAAAGTTGGAATAAACCTTATATGTTAATCACATCTTTCTTTTCATTTATTTGCATGTTTAGAATAGCTCAAGGTATTAATCACTTCATTTCACTATTTATATTATTTTTCACACATGGCCAAACCACATAAACATCAACAAGCATTTAAACATTTGACTAACTAGGCCAACCTACTTGGATTTCATCACCAAGGGGGAAGCTGACTTGATGCTTTGGTCAAGTATAAAGCATGCTTAATGGTATATTTTGGTTAAGAATCCATTAACCTTATTTTTGTGGTGTGTGAAGTGAGGGGCCAAGTTCTAATACCAAGCCTATATCATTTCCACTATAGTCCCTTTTATCCTAAACTTACCTAAAACCATCCTTAGATTGTTATCTAGTGCTTGTTTATAGCTAATTTCCCTTTACATTTAAAATTGTTATTAATAATCTAATTAACATTTTAGGTGGACCAAGTAGCTAAATTAACTTTCAAGTTGTTTTCTTGCTCTTTGATTAATTATATATGCAAAATCTTTCATTAGCTAGTGTTAGTAAAATATTTTGCTTTGTGTGCATCAATTTAATTAGATAACACCAATTCAGCTGATTATGTGTTTCCTTTCTGCACTTACTTTCTTAGATTAGTTGTAAATTATCATATTTCATTTTTGAGCTTATTATCAATAATTTCATCTTCTTTATTCACTATACTAGGTTGACTTGGTTAATCCTGTATTTTTTTGGCTTCTGTGCACTACACTAGATTGACTTGGCTAACCAAATACAATTTACAAGCCCTATTTCCTACATTAGGTCAATTTGGTTGACCTAGTTCTATTT
Source organism: Torreya grandis (assembly GCA_037957365.1). NCBI lineage: Eukaryota > Viridiplantae > Streptophyta > Pinopsida > Cupressales > Taxaceae > Torreya > Torreya grandis. The sequence continues at coordinate 245,277 of JARHVA010005559.1, forward strand.
CATAATTTTTCTATTTCTCAATCTAATGTCCCATTTTTGTAGTTTTTCATCCTATTCATCTATATTTATTTAGAATGAGGTCTCCTATCAAAATATTTTTAGACAACCTAAATCCATTTAGATACTATATGGGATCTTTATTTATTCCTCTCTTTTCCTCCTAACAGAACCATCACTCTTGGGGCACTTCTTCTCCTCTTTCATCTATGAACTATAACTTGGTGAAAATAACACCTTAAGATGAAGTTTATGGATCCAATCCTTTCCATAATTATCAAGACACTTTTCAAAATTTACAAACCAAAGTGGGAATGATTGATACAAATATCTTTAATAATCCCACTAATAACCCTTCTTCTAATAATCTTCCCCCTAACACTAATTTGTGGGGTACCCTAACTAACACTTACTCATATCCCAATATAACCCAACTCATATCTCAAGTCATTCAACACATGAACATCATGAAAAACTCTAATACCAACCAAATGATGTAACTTCAACAACATTTAATCAATGTGACTAATCAACCTCCAATTATTCATCCTCAAGCTAATCCTAATTATATTCCTCAACCTCTAAGGGATGCCTTAAGAAATTTTATTCCTCAACCCATAATGAATAAAAATATGCTTCAAACCATTAAAAATGAGCCTTTATATCCCTTCATTATATCCATTAATATTGGTAACATAACTCCAACTATCAAATATTATGGGACTAAAGACCCTGCTTCATTTCTCAAAGCCTTTGACAACCTCTACAAAGAGTGGATCCAAACTAATACATTTAACACAACTAAACTATTAGTCAAAATTTTCATTGGTGATGTATTAGAATGGTATAATCAAATTCCTCAACATTCTATTTGGCAACTTGAAGATTTGGTCAATCTTTTTGTTAAAGAATTTCCACACAATGACCTTCTTGAAAATTGTCTTAGTTACTTCATAAATGCTAAGTAATATCCTAATGAATCAGCTCATGACTTTATTAAAAGATGGAAATCTTTAGCCCATAAATTTTATCATAAAAAGACTGATGATAATTTATTAAAACTTTGTATAATTGCTTTGACTCCCACTCTTTAATACAAGGTTCAAACCTTTGCTCCTCAAACTCTTAATGAAGATTTTGATCAAACTAAGTGTCAAGAATTTTTTATGAAGCAATTTGAACCTAATCATAAACTTATGAAAGGATATTTACATACATATAATGCTATCACTAGAAATACTTTCCAATCCAAACCTGGAGATGACAAGTCTGATGTTCCTTTACCATCTTATACACCTCTTTTAGTTCAATAAATGAAACAATTTTTATTACCCTCAAAACCTTTCATTTATCCCAATTCTCCTTTAAAGTGGTATGATCCCAATCTATTCTATTGGTTACATACTAACTTTGGGCATTCTCATGAATCTTTTAGAGGGACCACTAAGGGTGATGTTTATTATATGATTCATGACTCATTTAACCATGAAGATATGATCAAACTTTGTCATCAAGATTATATTACTACACCTCAAAAATTATAAAACTTTAAAGCTTCTATTTCCAATAATCAAAATCCTTATTCAAATAATAATCAATCAAATGTCAAGGATGTTTGTGCCATCAATACTAATTATGAACTATATTATAAAAACTCTCAATATGTCAACACTACTAAGGTTAATTATTATCGTAAACCAACTCATAAATATCCTATCACCAAGCCTAAGAAACCATCTTTATAATAAAAATTGATTTAATATACCATTACCAGTCATGATGATTCAAAAGCACCTAAGGAACAACTTCCTCCTTTTGATCCTCCCACCACATCTATACCTTCTAAATCTAATTTGCCTTCGAAACCTCATTCTAGTTATTCTAAATCACATTAGAATTTTCTTGGAGAACTCAACTCTATGCCTTATAATATTTCTCTTATAGAGTTGGTTCACACTTCACCTCATCATCATAAATTTATTAAGCAATAACTTTAAGAAATTTAAGATCCATCTTTCATAGATGAAGAATAACCTTCTATCAATTCTCAACTAAATAATGTAAATACAATTGAGACTATGTGTCCTTCTTCTAAGCCTTCCATTAAATTTCTTAAGGAGGATATGATCAATGACAAAATTCTTTTTCACATCGATGACCACTAATACCACCCTTATCTGAAAAATTTCTAATTGAAGAAGGTTATGGTATTAATGTCACATCCTTATGGCTTATTCAACAACTTGGTTATAATAAAGATCATGTTAAAAAAACCCATCTTACTTGTTGTGGATTTGACAAGACTAATCAAAAACCACTTAGTTGCATTTGGCTTCCATTGACCATTAGAACTAAGACTATTAAAACCAAGTTTATGGTCCTTGATCTTCCTTTTTATTATAACATTCTTTTTGGTCATCCATGGAATCATCAAATGAGGGCCATCACCTCTTTTGGTAGTCAGTGTATTAAATTCTTACATAACAGAAAAAATTAAAAATATGAAGCTAATCCTAATCCATGGAGCATCTAGCTTCCCAATCCCAAGCCTCAATATCAAATTCTTACAGTTTCTAAAATAATAGTACTCCTTTACCTAAGTTCATCAACATGAATTTTGATCTTCAATTTACTCTTTTAGATTTTGATGATGATGAACCCAATGAGTTTTACCACACTTAAAATACTAAGAAGCTACCTACATGATCAGTGACCAATAATACCACCCTTATTTGAGTATTCCTAGTTGAAGAAGGTTCTAGTAATGTCACATCCCTATGGCTCATTCAACAACTTGATTATAACAAATATCATGTTAAACAAACCCATATTACTTGTTATGGCTTTGACAAGACTAATCAAAATCCACTTGGCTACATTTGGCTTCCACTGACCAATGGAACTAAGACTATTGGAACCAAGCTTATGGTCCTTGATCTTCCTTTATCTTATAACATTCTTCTTGGTCATCCATGGACTCATCAAATTAGGGCCATCACATCTTCTAGTAGTCAGTGTACTAAATTATTACATAATAGAAAAAGTTAGAAACATGAAGCTAATCCCAATCCATGAAGCATCCATCTTCCCAATCCCAAGCCTCAATATCAAATTCCTATATGTCTCTAAAATCAATAGTGCTCCTTTACCTGAGTTCATCAACATGAATTTTGATCTTCAAGTTACTCTTGTGGATTCTAATGATGATGAGCCTAATGATTTGTTACACACTTAAAATACTAAGAAGCTACCTCCTAATATTTTAGATTGGCTTCCTTCGTCTCTCTTACCCCAAGATTGTACTGTTCCTATCATGGATGAAATTAATAGTTTTACCCCTCCATGCAATGCTTAGAAACCATCTTTACCCAAAGATGGCTTCACTTACAATGATTTTGGAAAGGCTAAATTATTTTAGTATCCTCTCACTATGTCCCCTCGTACATTTAACAACATTGGGATTTCACCTTCTGAAACTCCCCCAAATTCCCAAGCATGTATGATTTCTCCAACATATTATGACAACTATATCATGGCCCAAGATCACTCTAAAGACTTAGATGTCTATAATTATCAAAATATTTTACCCCAAATTCATGCCTTTAATTAGGATGTACATACTATATCTACACAGAATGACTTAGATCTTAAAGGTCATGTACCTCCCACCAATTCTCCACTTATCGATACTCCTTGGGTGCTAAGAACAAATTACACCTTTTGAACCTATAGATGCTCCTAAATCTTCTCTACTTTCTATGATCCTATCATTATTTAAAAATTATCATATCATTGAATCTATCAAAATTCCCATCTCTTCAAATCCATACTCTTCATCTATTTCTAACATTACACTAGATGCCAAGGCAACTAATGTCCATCAAATTCATTTTGAATATGATAGCCATGGCAATAAAATTATATACCTTGAAGTATAAGCTGAATATTGTGGTCCTCTTTCTACCTTGCCTAGTGACAAAGCTATTCTTGAATTACTTCATGCTATAAAACCTCAACTTTCTCATTAGCATCATAAACTTGGAAATTTCAAGAATAAAACTCCTTTCTTCAATAACTTTGTCACTAGCATTAATCCTAAAATGAATCCAATTTCAGCCTTGCCTAATATGCCTTACCATTTTCAAGATGGAAATTCCATGCTTATCAAAGAAACAACTTGTATCAACTATGGTAACCAATCTTCTCCTTGACCAAGCATGGTTTCTTCAGATCTCTCACCAATTGAGCATGATAATTTTAGCTTATTCTTTGATAAATATCAAAAGGCATTCACTTGGTCCTACCAGGACATGCTTGGCATTAACCTAGTATTATAGTTCATAACATCATCACTTATCTTGATTCTAAGATAGTGAATCAAAAGTAACAAAAATTCCCACCTAAAGTTACTAATATATGTCATAAATATATCATTAAAATACTATATGTTAAATTTATTAAACTTGTGGATTATTCCAATTAAGTCTCTAACATTATTCCCATTTGAAATAAGGTTGCTATGATCATCTTCATCTATATTGATTTAGTAACCTTAATCTTCATTATCCTAAGGACAACTTACCTTTACTATCAATAGATGCCATCATCAATTCCATGACTGGTTACGAAAAATGTTGTTTCTTATGGATGGCTTCTCAGGACACAATCAGATTCACATCACTCCTGAGGACCAACATAAGAGTAATTTAACCATGAAATGGGGCACTTATTGTTATGTCAAAATTCCCTTTGGCCTTAAAATGTTAGAGCTACCTACCAACTATTTATGACTCACATATTTCATGATCTCATCCATAAAATTGTTCAAACTTATGTGGATGATCTAATTTCTAAATCCAAACATTGTAAGAACCATATTTCTAATCTTGTTATTATATTTGACCATCCCATTAAATAAAACATTAGACTTAATCCTTTAAAATGTGTTTTTGGTGTCACATCCAAAAAAAATTAGGATTCTTAGTTTCTCTTTGTGGCATCAATGTTGACCCAACCAAAATTAATGTTATTATCAACATGCACATTCCTTGATCTATTCCTAACATTAGTACTTATTTAGGCAACCTTGGGGAAATTAGATGATTTATCCTTGAAATGGCTTATCATATTCACTCTATAAATTCCCTTCTCAAGAAATTCACATCTTTATAATGGATGAATCCATGTCAAAAATCCTTTGATAATATGAAAGAGTCATTACATCATCCACCTAAACTTCATCTACCTTCCAATGATAAACCATTAATTCTCTATATTTCTTCCACACCTATTCAGTTGGATAAATGCTTTCCCAACAAGATGATATAACAAGAGAGTATGTTATTTACTACATTATCCAAGGCCTCATTGATTATGAGACATTTTATACCAAATTTGAGCATGATTACATTGTTATCTATTTTATGACTAAAAAGCTTCATCATTATATGCTTTACTAAACTAATTATGTCATCATTTATTCTGACTCCCTTCATTATTTATTATCTAAAGCCTTTATTCCTAGAGATAGAACTGGAAAATGGATGGTCTTACTTATTGAATTCGATCTCTACATCATCACTCAACAAGTTTTTAAAGTGTAAGTCATAACTGACCAACTTGTTTTAGCTCACATTTCGACCATTTATTCACTTCAAGATTATCTTCCAAATGATAATATCCTTTATATTGAAGGTATTAATCAATATATATCCCCTAAAGATTATTTTCATAGCTTTAATATTGATCTTGAATCCAATCAACTTGAAGAATCTTCCCCTCCCTCTGATACTACTAAACAAAAGGTAATTATCAAGGAAATTCTCAAAATTAATGTTGGCATGCATGAGGATACTTGGACCCTCCACTTTGATGGTGCTAAATTACTTTAAGTAGCTAGTGTAGGTTGCATTCTCATTAGTCTTATTTATAAAATCATTCATTTATCTTTTTGCTTTACCTTTGATGTCACCAACAATATGGTTGAATACGAAGCTCTTATCTTAGGCATGAGAGTTGATCTTGATCTTTACATCCAATATCTTCATGATTTAGGAGATTATTAGCTCATTTGTCATCAAGTTAATGGTTATTATCAATATAAAATTGAGAACCTCATTACCTATTATCAAATTGTGACCACTCTTGCTAAGGACTTTATCTCTTTCAATATCAAGTCTATTCTTTGAGACCAAAATTCCATTGATGATTCTCTTGCCTCTTTAGCTTCTCTTTTTCATCCTAATTAAGTTATTTTTTATCCTTCCTTTATTATACAAATAAAAAAATCTCCATCATCTACCCAACCACCTAGTTCACTTATTTGTCACATCGAGGCTGTGAATATTTGATAAAGTCCTTAGTATCAATATATCATTCAATACTTAGAACATCAAACTTATCCTCCTAATATAGATTCTAATGAAAATACATGCATTCATAAATAAGCTTTCAAGTATTTATTGTGACATAACATCCTTTACTATCTCAATATTGAAGGTACCTTACTCCATTGTGTTATGCAAGATGAGGTCCCTCCTCTACTCGAGCAAGTACATGGGGGAATTTGTGGTGATAACTATAGAATACATGCTACAACATGCAAATGTCTTCATTTGGGTTACTTTTGACCTACTCTTGAAAAGGATACAATTGACTTTGCTAAGAAGTGTAATCCTTGTCAGCTTCATTATGATATTATCCATTCACCTCCTATCAAGATTCAAACTATCAAATCTCCTTAACCATTTTCCACTTGGGGATTTGATATCATTGGTAAAATTACTCATTCCCAACATGGGCACATTTTTATCATCACCATTACCGAGTACTTTACCAAGTAGGTAGAATCCATGCCCTTTGTTAATCTTACCAATCTTACCATATCCAAATTTATTCTTAACCAAATTATTTTCTGCTTTGGTGTTCTCCATACCATCATTTCATACAATGGTGGTAATTTAAAAAATAAACATGTTAAACAACTTTATACCAAATTTAAGATAAATCATATGTTTTCTAGGCCTTATCATTTGTAATGCAATGGTTAAGTTAAGGCCACTAATAAAATTCTCAATATTTTTTTCCAAAATATAATTCATGAAACCCACAAGGATTGGCATATTCATCTTTACCCTACAACTTAGGCCTATCTAACAAGCATTCATACTACCACTAGGGCAACTCCATTTTCGTTAGTCTATGATTTTGAGTTGGTCCTAACATTAGAAGTTGAGATCCCTCTCTTATTATATCTCTTATGGCATTATTCCTAACGAATAATTATATGAAGCTCACCTTCATGACCTTTATATTCTTGATGAACATCATCTTTTTGCATTAAAATATAACTATCAATAAAGGCTTGCATCACCTGATAGCATAACAAATGTGTTAAAGTCCACACTTTTAATGTTAGTGATCTTATCATTAAATTAGATTACACCAATGATAAAGAAGGAAAATATGTTTGAAAATGGTAGGGCCAATAGTTAGTTAAATATATTCTTGGTCAAATCACTTATTACCTTCAAACTAATGAAGGCCATGTTTTCAAAGAGCCCACCAATGCTTAATTCCTTAAAAAATAATTTGCCTAAACATTTTATTCTTGTCATGTTTTCTATCTATATCTAGAAATTTTTGTGGTTACTTAAGCACAAATCTCTCCCTTTGTAGAAGTTCTCTCCTTTCACAAACATTTAGTTCTCCCTTTTGGTCTTTTAGTTTCTTGATGTACTATAGTCTTCCTTATCTTCTTATATTTTCACTCAATTTTTTCACCCCTTGGTTTTTCTTTTGTGAGTTGTTATGTAAGACTATGGATAGGACCTGACATCCCTCACAAAACCATCATCTTTTAATAATTTATTTCTCTTTTTCTACTTGCCAATGTTATTTTGGAATCCTTTGGGTTAATATTTATGAGGTGTTTTGTAAGAAAAGGCTCCCTCACTTTGCTTTTATCTTGCTTTATATCACCATTGTGGGTCAGTAAGACCATGGATAGGACCTAGCCCTCCTCATAAAATTACCATTATTTTCATATTCTTGATTCTTGTTTTCAAACTTTAAATTTTGTTTCCTCTACTAGATGGAATTTGCAAACAATGTATGTTAGCATGTTTTCCTCCATTTACCTCTTTTTTATGATAAGGAGTCACACTCTTCCATCATTGTATCCCTTCTTCTTTCCCTTTTTCACATTTTTTTCACTTTTAAGCGATTAAAACTTTTCCATGTGTCATTCCTCTTGATTTCCATTTTCATTCATGTCTACATTGGATAAAACAAGGTCAAATTTAAGATATCACTTTTATTTCACTTATATTTATGAGACTCTTAGACCCCATGCTCTTTGAAGTTTCTCTCTCTTAGCAACCTTGTCCCAAGTTTTCAAATGAAAGTCATCTTTAGCACCCATGTTTGGTTTTACAAATTTATATAGAGGAGGAATAGAAAAATCCATCAAAAAAGCTAAAAGACAAATCATTTAAACCAAAGGCAATGATATCTAAAAGGTAACATATAAATCTCAAAAGTAAAAATCACACCAAAATACATGATTACAAGCACATCTCCTATCTCCAATCAAAGATAAAATTCCAAAATTAGCTTCACATAGAGCCAAAGTCCTTTGGGGTAGGGTAGGATAGTAGATTAGAATAGGGTATTTCAAAAAAACTCTATGGTGCTACCTACTTTCTCACACAAGTACCCAATCTTTGCAATATACTGATGGCTCTTTTAGGGGTCCTAAAGAACATGGAACACATCATGGGGAATTAGGTCCATTTTACTTTTCATGTATATAGCCTTCATGGGATGATCTATACACTCTATTTGTTTACTCAGTACTTGTGTAGTTGAGATAATTTCTTCATAGTTATTACAATCGAAAGTCCTCTTATTTTGACAAACCTAATTTGAGTGTCTTGACTTTGATAAAGAGTTTCTCTACCTTGGTTTTTATTTCATTCTCCCCTCCATCTATTTCATTTTCCACCCTTTATAGACAAATTATGATTCCAAATCTATTTTCCATCTTTAAATTCCTTCTTCATATCTTAAAAACATGCTAACATTACTTTGTTTTAGTTTTATCTATCCTTAGAGTGAAACAATGTGTTTGAGTAACTTTGGTTCATTTTTATTTATACCATGACTTAATTTATCTTCATATTACCCTTTATCATGATTTTGTTGTCTTGTTGTTTTAGACACCTAAGTTTTTACCCTTTTTCCACTGTTGATTGAAATGTGGATTTTTACTGCTCACTCATCAATGTTATTTTCCCTTTTATGCATCCTTTTTCCATTGATTATTAAGATGTGGATTGTTACTTCTCACTCATCAATGTTGTTTTGCCATTTTGTATTTTTAGTTAGTCTTTTTACCATCCATTTTATTTGTTTTTTTTCATCCTATTTGACATGTATCCTTGGTTTGATTTGGTCATTTTGCCTTTCTTACTTTAGGATAGATTATATTATTTTTTTAGTCTTTAGTAGCCTTGGTTTTTTAGTTACCAGATTTACTCTTATTTGTTTGACTTGGTCATTTGGTGTAACATGGCACTTATCACCCCAGCTTGCCAAATTTCCCAAGTACGTCTCATCCTCATATCACCAACTATCTTGGAATTTATTTTTGTTTGTTAGTTTTTTCTCTTTAGTTTTTTATTATTGGGTTTGTTTAAATTAGTCTCTACACCCTACACATTCAAAACTAACAACACAACAAACAACCATCCCATGATACAAGTTAATTCAAGGTATGCAATACATTTACTTTTTAGTTATTTAATTTTTTAGATTAGTTTCCCTTTTAGTCATTTACTTTTAGTTATTTTATGATTTTAAAATACTTAAAATTTATTTTAAAAATAGAATTATGTGTGTCCTTATGATCTTTCTTGAAGCACCATCCTCTATTACACCGTAGTCACACGTGATGAACTTTGAGTGGGGCATATGTATACACATAATATTTTTAAAATTTTTATCAAATATTGATGCTTTACATCTTTTAGAAACCCATCATAACTCAATCTCTCTAATTTCATGCCCTAATGGTTGCACCGATAAAGGGGTGGGTAGACCTTTTGTGCTTCATAGGATTATTGTCCCTCTTTTCCATATTATTACCAATCCAACTAGTTCCTAAAACATTTTCCTAAGCTATTTCTCCTCCCTTGCATAGTCTTCTAATCTTTTTCCTCTTTCTATTTTTCATTTATTTTCTTGTCACCCTTTTGACCTATTCAACATACCATCTTGACTTGGTCGACCTAGTACAATTTTCAGATCTTTTCTCTCTTTTGGTTTGTTAGCCTCTTAGTCGACCTAACACAAACATAGTGATTTAGCCCAAAAATGTGCTAGGTTGATTTGGTTTACATAGCACACCAACATTACCAAATGATTTTAGGGTAAGTTCCACCTATAAATACAAATTCATTTTAGTCATTATTAATATATGAAATCAAGAGTAATTTATTTTCTTGTGCTTCTTCACAATCTACTCTTCCACCATTATACTTGAGGAGACTTAGCTTAGGTTTCTTATTTTGGAGAATCTATTATTGTGGATAGGTCTTAGATTATTTGGCCTAAAAAAGTGATCTTTATGAACCATAACAACCTCTTGAAAAGTGTCATTGGCCAAGGGAGAGATGGAGTCTCGATGGGTTCACATTCAGGTAAGTATATTCTAACTTTGTTCTCCTCTCTTTTAGTATATATGAGTATCATAAGTGTTGGCTTGAGTAAATATTACTATTCATATCTTATGTATTAGGGTGTTACTCATAATTAATTTATTTTATTTTCCATATACATTTTTTTATTTCTTTACTTTATTAACCTCCCAATTTGTGCCACAAGCTTTGGTGTGCACTAGATTAGATTTACTTTTCTTGTTATTATATTAGTGAAATATTAAATCATAGAAATATTTTAGGTTTTTTATGTGATTATGTTAGACTATAATATTTTTAACTCTATCTCACATGGTTTGTTGTGACAAGTGATCCCCTAATCAGGTCTAGTAGATCCTCACATTAGTCATGTTCATGCTTAACAATTATATGCTCCATAATCATAAGTGTAGGTGTGTTCTATCCCATCTAATCCATGATCAATTTATGGACATGATGGATTTAAAATTGAATATATGTGTTGTGTTAAACCATTAGTTATCCTTCACCCATACCTATCCATTATTATCTAGGTCTTTTATACATATCATCTTATAATATTGCATCTTATGAACCCTTATCACCATCCTCTTGTACATATCATCCTCTTATCCCATCCCCTATTATTTTTTCATTCCATCCTAGTTTATTCATATCCACTCATCATGAGTCACACCCCATCACCTATATCGTATATAATCATCCTTTGTACCTACCACCTAGTACATCTTTGACATCATACCATTGTGTATATTGTCTATGTATATTATTTTATTATCTTATACAATCCCCCATAATCACTTTATCTTCATCCCATCCATCCATCCTTAGTCATTTTCTTACCACCTACATACCCCAATACATCTTACATCCTTACTGAAGTATACATCAACTACTTGTCTTCACATAGTCACCTCATCCCTTCTTTAGTCCAACCATATCAACCCTTTATTGATCACCCCCCATCACTCACATATATTTATCATTAACTTGTGTATCCTTATCTTACCCTATTGTATATATATTTATTCTCTTATACATCCTTCTATTCATATCCTATCTTGGACTCATTGATCATTAGTCATACCCCATCACATATCATCTGTATCAAGTCCCTTCTATACATAACTAATAATTTGTCTTGACCTTTCATTCTTCACTCATCTAGTCTACCCTTGTACTCTCTTATCCTAGTTAGATTTAGGGGTCACACATGGGCCTAAACCATCCCCATCTCATCCCTTACCATTTCATAAAAATATATCATCGTACTTATCTTTATCCCATCATCCAAATCATTTTTAAGTAAATAAGTCTAAGGTTTTGAGCTAGTCTTATCATCCACATCATCCTGATCCACTATCATTCATCAATTGATCAGGTCTCACACTCTAGTCAATATCTTATTAACATATTATCACTATGTTAGTTTCAATTTAATAAACCCATCATCAATATGATCATCCCTAGGTAAATCATATTGTCCTATTCATAACTAGCACATTGTCTTCTTGCTAGTTGGAATATAGGCACCCATTAAATTACCAACCTTTTTTTAGCTTGAAAACTAGGCATTATTGATAGGTTAATATCACCTATTGCATTAGTGGTTTGAAGCTAAAAAATAATATTTAATCCATTACATCTATCCCATCCTCATCATCATCCATCATGCTAACTCAATCCTTTAGCCATACTTTATTCAAATAAACCTTAGTCTACTTTCACATCATCATACATCTTTCCCATGAATTTAGACTTAGTTTTTCTAGATTAATACATCCTAGCCAAAAAGGATGAATTCCTTTTATGGGAACTAGAGTCAGGTGTCCACTTACCCTTAGATCTTAATCCCATTCACCCCAATCACCATCTCATAGCCCCACAAAATAAGACTCAACCTTCTTTGATTTGGTCACCCTAATATATAAATACATTATAGAGAATAAAGATGAATTCCTTTTGTGGATATGGAAGATGGGTGCTCACTTTCTTGATTATTTTGACCCCATAAGCCTAAATTCACCTCCCAAATAAGTCCAACATCAATCCCATCCCCATCCACCATCTAATAGCCCTATTTAAAACCCCTTCACCCTATTTCATACCCATTCATAGTTATATCCTCTATCTACTAATCATAATCTATCACCACTCCCTCATCCTTTATCACCCACCACCATGAACCTTGAACCCATTTTAAAAGACCAATACATAGTTGCCAACAAGGATGAAATCCTATTGCAATTCATTACGATGGGTATTCCACTTCTTAAAGGTGTTGACCCCCTTTAGCTTACTGTACCTCTAGCACAAACCCCTTTGTGTAAGTCTCCTTATAATCCCCCATCCACTAGTCATAACCAATCATTTACCCCTTCCCCTACTAACAAATGGAATCCTATCTTGGCCACCTGTCCATCTACCCAACCATATCAAACACCATCTGATCTAAAATTTAATGCTTCCACATCAAAGTCACAAATCAAAGTGGGTCTTTATACTCCCCTTCCTATATCCTTGGAATACATTTTCTAACAACTTATTGTTGTTAACATGATGGTCTATCCACCCATACAACTTATTGATCCCACCAAGCCTAAGCCCTCTTGGTATAAATCAAACTAATATTGTTTATATCATTGAACTTAGGGGCATTCCATTAAATGATGTCAAAACTTCTGAGACTATGTCCAAGACCTCATCAATAGTGGTGACATAATAATTGAGTATGAATAAAATGAATTTATCTCTTTGGGTGAATAAGAAGAGGAATGCCAAGATTTCATACTTGATCATGATCAAGCCCTTCCCCTTATAATATAAGGTTTAGACATCATATATATCCTCCATAATCCCCCCATCTCTAACCACCCATCTATTGAAAATAAGTATATTCCCCTTAGTCCTAGTCCTCCCATATCCCATTATTCTTTTCATGGACCTATCTTTGCTCAATTTATTGTCCCTCCATCATCTTCCTCTCACCCATCATACCAAAAAATTCACATTGAGAGGATAATCATGGAAAATAAATATAACATCATCATGTCTTATGCATCAAAGTCAACATTGGATTTAGGATCATGTGTAACACCAGTGTTCAAATTAGATTGCTTATCTAAAGCATCATCCCTCATCAATATTATAGTAGATGTTGATAATCCCTATCTTTTTTAGAATACCTCTAATCTAAATACCTCTAATACATCACCAAGCATACCTTTGGATACTAATCATGATGATGAAGTCATAACTAATTTATTGAATGCCTTATATGTTGAAGATTTTTAGATTGGATCTGATTCTACATTATATTCATGTCTTAATGATCCTTTTGAGATTATTAAGGACACTTTATCTGACATTAAGGCTAGGGATCTTAGTGACCTTTATGAATACTATGCTACACATTATTCCCTTACTCCATCACATAACATTAATCCTCCACCTCACCTCCATAATCTCTATATCCCACTACATGATGGGAATAAATAAGAACATGCATCATTAGATTCCCATATGCATTCCATATCATATGCCGTAAATATAAAGATCTAAGACTATCATCCAAAAATCATAAATCATGGTCAAATAATCTTTAATCACATAAATAAAATTCAAATCATTATCCTAATCACAAAATGTCTTCCCCTAGTGAAGCTTAAAATATGGCACTAGGGGCATATCAAAGTCAAAATAATTATCTATCAAGTCAAAAATTAATCTCCTCTAGTGAATCTCAAAATCAGGCACTAGGGGGTTATCAAAGTAAAATCCAATTAGTAATTCAAAATAAATTAAAAAATAATAATCATAGGTCCAATCATCCTCTTAATTCTTGGGTCAAAGAATCAACAAATCAAAAGATCTTGGATCCCGTGATCTCATGGCACCAATCTAAATAATCCCTTTCATCATATCTAATGATGTATGCAACTATTTAACCCCATTTTCTCCCCCTATCTCATCATATCAACCATCCTAATCATATCCCTCTTTCACATCCTATATCCCATCATCACATTCATAGCATACCCCCATCACAACATATCCCAAATCCCTAGGTAGTATTGTCCATCATAGGGGTCATGAACACACCTAGTTAAAACATTTGGAGGACATTAAATCAAGAGTCGATAAAGGTCACCATCACATAGTCCTAGCATTACCTTTTTCTAGAACATATTTTAGCTAATGTCTACATCTAACATCATCATCTTGTATTTTCACATCACCAATAAACTGAGAGGTCATCCATAAAAATAAATTCAACCAATGGTGAAAGCTAGTCTTATGGAGCCTTAGGAAATTACCATGATGAAAATAAAATTCCAATGTCATGGTAGAATAATCTATTATCTGTATATTTCTTCAACACTTGGGGGAAAATCCATCCATTTCATATCCTCATCCATCTATCCCACTTATCACATCCCTTGTCTACTTGACTATATCACCCATAATATTATCCCTTGATCTATTATTCCTATCCATCATTCAACATCTTATCATGCATCCTATCTCTTCTTTCCTCCCATCTTGACCTTATTAAAGAAGTGGAAGGTGTCTTGATACTTTTCCCAAACTCCCCTTGGCATATCTTCCAATGGACACTCAAGCAAATAACCATTTATTTCCTTTATGATGTGGTCATTGGCTATCCCTGGTCCATTCCTCCTTAGTCCCCATCATCATCATCCTTTATCATCCCATCCATAATCCCTCCAACATTATCTTAGTTATTAGGCTTGGTATTCCATTTTCTAGTAACCCCCTTTGTATAGTGTACATACATAGCCCAAAAATACCTAAACATTGAAAACCCTAAAAATCATAAAAGTTAAAATTCCAAGAATTATCCATGATGTCTTGTCTTATCTCAAATCCCCTAGTCACATCCATCTCCATCCATCTCATATTTTTCCATCTTTGGATACCACCTTCAATCTTGGAACCAAATCAGAGTGGTCACCCATCCTATCATATGTTCATCATCCTTTTGGCTAAGAATTATCAACATCCATAGCCTTGTCAAAGAATTTAATCTAACACCAACCATTTCCCTATCAATGACTATTCACACGTAGCACCCATCACATCATGTATTTTCTAGTGTGGAAGGTAATTCATCCCATATTTATATTTATCACTACCTTTTCATACCTAACACCCATCTTATCACTCTTTTCTAGTTTGAAAGTTATTTGATCCCATCATCTCCTAGTCTCCTTTATAGATTGGATTCTTGTAAGGCCTTGTCTGTTGGTAATCCTTGGTCATAAATTTTCTAAATCACCCTCCTTGGCCAATTTATAATTCAATTTCAAGACCAAATTAGTATTCAAAGACCTCCTTCCATCATCCATCCTTATATCCATAACTAAAGGCAACATCTTAGCCTAATCATCATCATGACCATCCTATCCAAATATAAGTCTATCCTACATCCCTAATCACATCATGATCATCCTATTCCACCATCTCCTAATCGTTCATCTCATCATTAGACAAGACATTTGGATACTACATGTAGATACTTGTGTGTGTTACTTGTTCCTTCTATTTGTCTTGATTACATGTCTTTTATCATGTATATGTCTTGTTTGTCTTATGTTGTTTTTATATCATGTATTTTTATCTATAGGGTAATGAACAAGGATGTTATGAGGACACCAAAAGTGTCCTTGAGGATGCATTATTCACTACTTTCCCATGCACTTTGGCACAAAATCCTCTTGTTCATGTCTATTCATGGGGCATACTACCAAGTTTCATATATTTTGGATTTTTTAGACTATGATGAGCCTTATGATAGTTGTGATGAATTGATCACCTAAACTCTCATCATCACATAATCCTTATTCCCATCACTAATCTAATATTCTAGACTCATCCAACTAACATCCAATATTTTATGCTCATCTCATTATCTGATTCATATCTTATCATCACTAATATCATCCTTTAATCCCTAATCATCATCATCATTATCCTCTATCCTCTCATCAAAACTACATTAGCCTGAGGTCTTTTTAGACTATGTAGGCAATAATTTGTCACTATCTCTACTATCCTCATCATCAATCAAATAATTTTATCACTTGATCATATTGATTCTTCTCTACCATCACCTACATCATCTTGATTGATTTAGCTTTGAGATACACAAATACTTAATATAATCAAATGATCAATCTTATCCTGGCTAACAACTCTCCCTTACATGTGTTATTACTTGAGATATTTTTAAAGCTTATGTCCTTTTAATCTTATCATCATTTTGTTATAGTTGATTCCCCCTTCGGATGTGTTAATAACTATAACACCCATCATCTCTCCTCAATATTTATATATCCTTTTCAGAGGCATCATCAATATATATCTCTTTGCTTACATTGAATCCATTTTATTCATCCTCTATCCCTCATCTAACATCCCATCCCCTTGTCTATCCATTGCATTACACCACTTTCTTCTTCTTTAATGTGGCCATCTATCTCATTCTTCCCCACATGTCCCCTCAAGGGGGAATCATATCCCCTAACATCATTTACTAAAATTCATCTATGACATGGTTTTTCTTTGAAATATTATTAATCCATCCACTTTGCTTCACTTTTAATTCCCTTTTAAATAGGGGCAAAATGTATGCACCTAAAATCACTTGCCTCATTATGGCCATTAATATTCCTATTAATCGATACTAATTCTACTAATCCCATTTATTCTAATTCATCATGTTTCAATATCCTTCTTTATCTTGTTAATTTATCCTAATCATGGCCATTTATCTATTATCCCCCTCTTTTATTCTCCGTCATCTATTAGCCTTAGTCATCCCACTCCATTAATTCTTGCTAATCCCATCCTAATCTATTTTACCTATTATTTGGGAATTTTAAATTCTATTGACCCCATCTACCCACATACTAACCTACACCCTAGCCTTTCCTATATCCATAGTCTCTAATCACCTACCTAATCCTTATCTAACTCCCACATAATCCTCAATTATTTATAAGTTAATCAAGAAGCCTCTATAATTGGAGAAGCTCTTCCAAGACTCTAAAAGTCTCTAAACTAAAGACTTATAAGGAATTTAATATTGTTTGAATAATACATAGCCATTGATCTCATCCCTTTAACTTTAAATTTTAACCCTTGATCTTATCTTCCAAGTTTATATAACTAAATTTTCCTCTTCCATGAAAGCCAGTCTAGCAAGCTTTTGAGGAATCCAGTCCAATCAATAATCGACTATAATTCCTTAATATCATCATGGCAATCTAATAATTAAAAAAGAAATATCATATCCAATCCATCTAAAATTATCCATTGAATCAAGAATCCAACATCCAATAATTATGCCATCACATTACCAAAAATCTCAATCTACATGCAATCAATCATAAATTTGAACATCTTGGAAGGAAGTTAAATGAAATAAGTAATTTGGTAAACTTTTATATCATTATGATTTGTTTTATAAATCCTTCCTAATAGGTAGTTTGTGTTTTGAGTTTGAATTACCTTATTTAATTTATAGTGTGCTCAAAATCCTACTATAGTATCCATCCACTAATTCAATTCAATTTACCATTAATTTATATTTCTTTTCTAACTTATAATGCATCTAAGGATATGTGTGGATAACTTGTGAGTTACATACCTTCATATCATCTTATTGCATTTATTTATGTTCTTAGTATGGTCATCCTATGGAATAACCTTGGATAAGCAGAGTATATATAAGAGGTAGTGGTTAGTATTTTATCATCATTTTTTGAATTATATTCTTATTGCATTATTGTGTACGTTTCCCCCTTGAAGTGGCTCAGTAATAATATTTAGGTATCTACTCTTTTGATAATTTTTGTTTTGGATATGTTTAATTTACTCTTAATTCCATGATATATAATTCTATTATTATAAAACATCTAAGTGATTTCATTACAAGTGGTATCAGATATTTGATTTAGGTAAGTTTCTATTATGTATTTTTTTTGAGTCTGGTGTCTTGAGCACTAGAGGACCAAAAAAATAACTTGTGATCTAGGAGGAATTAAAATTTTCCATTATTATCATTTTGTTTGTAAGGTTTTTTATAAAAAAGAAAAAAAAATTGATTAAAATAAGTTTTAATTTTTTTACCTTATAAAAATTAACAAGCATTGGATTCATCTCTATGATATGATCTAATAATATATTCTACTAGTATACTTTTTTAGGTCAAAATTTATCACCCTTGTTCAAATTAGTAGTCATTGGATTCATCTTGGTGAGGTGATCATAATAGTATCATATACAGATGCATTTTTTTATGTCACACCCTCCTAGGGTTTGTTCATGGTAGGACCTAAAATCCTAATCATAAAAAAGGGTAATAGGCACCTAAAACAACTCATAAATATGGCATGGATTCATCAAATTCTAATATAAGTATTTCAAATATATTTTAGCAACTTAAGTCAGTGTTATAGGGCATGTTATAGAAAGATGATATTAATTTATTTAAAGGAGACCTCACAGGGCTAAGAAGGGTCTTAAATAGATTTTAAGATCAATTTCAATAAATTAACATGTAATTGGTTAGATTTTCAACTCAGTAATTACAAAATAACCCTCCACCACTTCAGTTTGATTCTTCTCCTACTAATAATCACAATTCCAACCATGGTACGAATCCATTATTGATAAAAGTAGACATATGCAAATTTGTTGGTAATGATAAACTCACATATATTACTCAAATTAAAAATTTATTTGATCTACATCAGACTCCTTTTTCATAAAATGTGGTCATGTCCTATTTATATCTAGAACTGGAGAAGTTTTTTTGGTATTTTTGGTTGTGTGCTTAAAAGAAAAAGAAGGGTCTCTTGGTTTCCTAGTCTAAATTCTATGAAGAGTTTCATCTCTGATATCACAATAATGTCTCAAAAAAATGTTTCATCTAACTATCCAAATTGGGATGGTAAAATATTACAATCATCAATTTTAGAATCTCCCCTTATGTGTTGTAGACATCACTGAAGAAAATCTAATTGACCTATTTTTGGGTGGCCTCAAAGATAACACCCAATTAGAGGTTTGCATGTTTCATCCTAGTAATGTATCTAAATCCATACCAATGGCATGTTTGGATGAGGAAAAAGAGTTGATTAAATGAATACCTTTCACTAATGTGCATGAACACACCTTCCCAACATAATCATTTCCATAGCCTACCAGATCGACACCTCAACAAGTTGAAGAAAAATGTGCAAAAGATTTGTGTTTTAGAGGTGATAGAAAATGAAAGGACATCAATGTGCTAAAAATAATTTGTTTTACATTGAAGGTGCCAATGATGAGGAAGAACATGATGAGGGTTCAATGGTAGGTTTGGATGAACCTGAGGATGTATCTGAAGATTCTCAACCTACTATTTCCTATCATACACTTTCAAGTGTTAATACTCATCAAAATCTTAAGGTGTTGGGTTTTCTAAAGAAACAAAAAGGTGATTGTGTTAATTGACTTTAGGAGTACACATAACTTCATCAATAATAAATTGGTTACTCATTTGAATTGTTTCATTTACCTAATTCTAGAATTGTAGGTCATGATTATCGATAGTGGTATAATTAATTACTCTAAAAAAATGCCATAACATTATGATTGATATGGGAGACTAACTGATAGATTCCCATATGTTTTCTATTTCCATGGGAGGAGTTGACATTATTTTGGGAGTGTAATGCTCACCACTATGGATACTATTGAGATGAATTTCTAGGAACTATTCATGAGGTTCTATTCAAAAGGTATGACCTTTGAACTACATGGATTATGGGCTAAATATCCAAAACTTATTAGTTTCCATCAAATGATGAATATTATTATAAAAGGTGCATAAGGATTTATATCATGCTTATTTTCCATATAGGTTTAACCAACCAAGGAGTATACACATCCTAATTTACAAAGGGTGTTGGGTGACCATTATGCTATTTTTGGTACATGATAAAAGGAATTCCTCTAAGTCATGCGCATGATCATGCCATTAGGATCATTCTAAGAAGTACACCACCCAACATTAGACCCTAAAAATATCCCTATGCCTAGAAGAGTGAAATTGAAAATATGGCACATGAGATTTAGAGGCAGGAATCATCTGACATAGTCAATGTGAATATTCCTCCCTAGTGATCATGGTTTGGAATAAGGATGGTAGTTAGAGGATGCGTCTAGACTATATAGAACTCAAAAAGTACACCATCAAAGATAAGTTTATTATTCTAGTAATTCATGAATTTCTAGTTGAATTTCATGGTGTTATTTATTTTACCAAGTTAGACCTTTCTCTAGATATCATTATATTTGCATATGCAATGAGGACATACCTAAAATAACTTTCAAAACTCATGAAGGTCATTATGGATTTATGGTCATGGCTTTTGGCCTAAAAAATGCACCATATAGATTTTAGAGTTTGATGAATACTATTTTTAAGCCATTTTTGAGAATGTTTGTATTAGCATTTTTTTATGATATCCTCATCTACAACAAAAATTGGGAATACCATTTGAAGCATGTGAAATAGGTTATTTATCTTTATGATAAACCTTCTAAATGTTATTTCAATGTCCAATAGGTCAATTACTTGGGGCATATTGTTTGACATGACTGAAATTTGATCCTAAAAAAACTAAGCGATGATGGAGTGGTAGGTTCCCAAGACCCTTAATAACCTTCAAATATTTTTGGGGCTAATTGGTTACTATCATAGGTTTATGAAAAATTAAGGTATTATTTCATCCCCACTCACCTCTTTGTTCAATAAAGACTCCTCCCAATGGAATGATTCATCTACCAAGGCATTTAAATAGTTGAAAATGGCTATGTGCATAACTCCAATTTTGGTTACTCCTGATTTTTTACAAACTTTTGTTATGGAATGTGATGCATCAAGATATGGCATGGGGGTTGTACTCATGCAATAAGGAAGACCATTGGTATTTTAAATTCACAAACTGAAGGGGAAAATAGGCTAAAACAATTATATGATAAAAAATGATGTCTATTTTGCATGTAATGAAATAATGGAGACCTTATCTGATGGGTCATCGCCTTTAGGTAAATATTGATCATGATAGTCTCTGATATTTTTTTGAGAAACGATTTTCATCTGAAGAACAAAAAAATGGGTGACTAAAATGCTAGGATATTATTTTGAAATAGTGTTTAATAAAGGAAAAAATAATGTTATGATAGATTCCCTCTCCTAATGGGATAAATTAATTGAGGCATTTTTATGCATCACGACTATGTGGCAGGCATATTGGCTAGAAGAAGCAAGATATGAATGGGAGAATGGTAGTACTACCAAGGATTTTTTTCAAAATATTCAACAAGGTTCTAGTGAATATGAACATTTTACATGGAATGGGAACACATTATAGTATAAAGATAAATTATACCTTTGTAATCATTCTCTCCTCAAACATAAAATTATTTAGGAACATCATTACTCACACTAAGTAACTATGGACTAGAGCCATTAAGGACTATTTGATCAAATAGACGAACCTAAAATTTGAAGATGAAACATGGGAGGATGAATAATTCCTAAAAAAACATCATGTTTTGATTCAAATTTGAAAACAACATTGTTTTGAATGGGATGGGAATTCTATGCTCTTAACCTCCTATTTTGGCTAAATAAATGGTTTATGCACCTTCATATTATCTTGTTGAATTTATCTATGTTCTTATTATGATTATCCTATGAAATAACCTTGGATAAATGGAGTATATGTATGAGGTAGTGGTTAGTATTTTATCATCATATTATGAATTCTATGCTTATTGCATTGTTTTGGAGGCTTCCCCCTCAAAGTGGCTTAGCCATAATATTCAAGTATTCTACTCTTTAGACAATTGTTGTTGTGGATATTTTTATTCTAATCTTAATTCTATGATATATAATTATATTATTAAAAATCATCTAATTAATTTCATTCCACTATGAATTTACTTCTATCACATTCACATATGTCTATGAATGATCCATTTTCATGTTTAATGTGATCTTTGTGTACGACGTACAGACTCATCAAGAGATTCTTATCCAAGTTTTAATTTATCCAAAAATTTCCATTATTATTACCAAAGTATAATCCATCATTACTTAATTTATAAAATCATCATATTCTAGGTGCATCTTGTTTGGAATCCTTCTATAATATCCAAATTCTATAATCAAAATTTCATACCATAATATATATTTTGTATGCAATGATCATTTGAATCTCATAGTAGTTCCCTTGATACCTAATTTTTAGTTAATATTCATTCATGAGAGTTGTGAGCCAAATTTTATATATGATGTCTACCTCTTCCAACAACATTAAGAGGAGTATTACTCCCCATATAAATGTTCCTCCCCACTAGTGCTCATATTCCATCACATAGTTCACTTAAATTGTGATGTATCATGCATAACTATACTTCACCTTATTTACCATATATAGATTAATATGAATTCATAATCCTTGGAATGAAATATTAAATCAACATGGACATAAACTACCTGTATAATTTAGTGACTTTAACTACTATGTTGATGAGAAAGATGAGAATACCAATGCAAAAAAACAATCTTATAGAATGTCATGATTTTTCACTAACCACACCAAATAATGTGTATCATTCAAAATCAAAGTAATTTTATGAGAAAAAATTTAATCATTATATATCTCTCCTCCTTATCATCTCTATTCAATCCACACAAAGAATTATGTACATGATAACTATTTACAAATACTATAATCCAAACTATCTATCTATTTTGAATTCCCTACACCATTATTTCTAAAAATGATAGGAAATTATAATATAAATACATGAAGTAAAATTTCTCCAAATTTAAGATTACACAAATTTTCCACTCCTTTTAATCCTTAATACAATGTTCAAGCCAAAGAAACCAGCCAAATAGTCAATGCATCTCAAAATTTCTATATCTTTTTAGCAATATCACAACAACATTTGAATTTCTAGTGGGATAAATCTTTTCTATCTATTTGAAGACTATGAAACCATTTAGCTAGAAGAAGAGGAGTTATATACACTACACATCTCTCTCCAAAAATAATTCTTGTTGAATAACCCCATGAAGCCCATTTTCATTATTTATGTATTTTTTTTAATAAATGCATGAATTCTCTCCAACACAACAACAAATATAAAACTCATATCTCTAAGTAGTATCATAAAATATTCAAATTAAAAAATTTAGTGTTTTACATTTATTTTTTAAAAAGGAATTGAAACCATGCCAAAGAGGGTAAATATGAAAAAAGATTGGTGAGTTCCATGTATTATTAAATACATCATTGGACTGAGAACTTAACAACTACAAAATAATGATGGATATATTTTCAAATAACTTAATAACACTAAATGTATTTAAAAAATATATTTTTAAGGTTTGTTTTTCATTTATTATGTCACTTATTTCAATTTTTTAGGTGTATGGTATTTAATCTATTTTCAACACTGCGTCTTTTTCATTTCTAAAGTCAAGAGTTTTAGTTGATTTTGTCATATTGATGACTTTATCATAACATTTAAAACTGCTAACTAGGGGTCTTAGTTCATTGCATCATTTGAATATGCATTATTATGATGAATGTTTATTACAAATTTTGTGTTTAGTGAAATTGTTACTCTGCATTATAAGTGGTTTAGAAACCATCCAATAGATTCAATCAAAATATTAATAAAATATAGTAATTGGTAAAGAAACGGTTGTTTGATCATATGAGTCATATTAATACAATGCTAATGATCAAGTTTTTAAAGCATTTTTGGTTGGATGCACAAGTTTATTGTTTAAATAGTGTTTCTATCCATTAGAAGTATATGTTTAAATAATTGGTTATTAACACTATTTATTTTAAATACTGTTAAATTTATAATGTTATAGGTTTTGATTGTATTAAAACCTAAATGTTTTCTAACCTAGGATCTAAACACTGAATGTTGTAAAGACCTATGGATGATTTGTGATAGTTACATTGCATATTTTAAAAAGGGTCGAATAGGATTTTATCTAAGTGGTAATATTAATGAGGCCTATGGTGGTGGACATGAAAATCAATAATGACCTAGGTGTTTAACATTTATTGAGAGGTTCAAAGCATGGTTTGGTATCATTTAAGTGGTAAGTTGTGTAGATTTAATGCAAAAAAATATTGCAAATCTCATTCGAGATTGTTTAGAACCTACATAATTCATGGTATTAAATTTTGAGGTACATGCTTCAGTTGAAGGGTTTTAGTGACCAATTTAGAAGAGGCTTTATTCGTATTCAAATTTGTCAAATTTGTAAAAGGAATTTGGTAGAGCTGGTAGCAAACTATTGATATTTTACTATCCAATATTATTGAGATGCATAGCAAGGTTAGTTTTTGTGGATCCAAAACTATACAAAAGGTATTTTCTCATTGGTAACCATCATTATAGACACACTTACCATGAAAGTGAGATTTTGGAAGAAAAGAGAGATTAGGAGTTTGGCAAGTTACAAAAGAGGTATGGATATCAATTTGGTATTTTAGGAACAAAGTTATGTTTGAAATCCTCTTGATATGCATGAAATATTGAATCATTTCAATTTTATTAAGACGCATGGCTAAATACAAAGGATAATGGAAATATTTGCATTTTGATTCTTATCTATTTTCTTGTGGTAAATTTTGGCTACACATTGTTTATTTTATTAAAAGATTATAGGTTCAAATTGGTGATATTCTTCATTGGTTTTTTGTGTGTTATTATTTGAACATGTTGGTTGTGGTTTCATTGGGAAAATGATATAGATTTTCGCAATGTATTATTTTATTTTTATTTTGAAATAAAACACACATGTAGTAGATGCAAGGTTTTCTTGGTTTTGAGTTAATAAAGCCTTGATGAGTATCAATTATAGTCATCTAGTGTTTAGAATTTTTTTAATTTTATTTGATTATCAGGTGATATGATATAAACAGTCGGAAGTGCATGTCAGTTCTTGTTGATACTAGGGTTTTTTATGAGCTAATATGATAGTGATGATGGGTTTTTGATATAAAAGTGGTTATTTGTCTATATTGATTTCAAATAATGGTACTCATTTGATTTGAAAGCCATTTGTTAATTTTTTTGGTTAGTGTTGATATTTGGTTTCTATCTAGTTTGTTTAAAAAAAATTTAATAGTAAGTACATATCAAATAAAAATATGTGTCATATGTTATATATTGCTTGTCATATTTGGTATATTGTTTGGTTTGATTGGAAATTTTAGATGGTAATTGATGTGATAAATCATGTTGCATGACCAAGTTAGGTTTTCAAGATATAGGTTGTTTTCATTATGTTAACTTGATAATAGTTCTAAAAATGTGAAGTTTTTGATTGGTCTACTTGGAAAGTTTTATGATGGATGAATAAAGTTTTTTGGGTTTTGCATAATAGATTGTTTTGAAGAGGTTTTTTAGTTTCTTATTTTTGGGTATGATAGTTATGTTTATTTATTTATTTTGAAATATATATTAAAAATGGAAATGGAAATGGTTTACATAAGATTTTTTTATTTTTAGTTATAAGTTTATTTTTTTGTGTCTAATTTTCATTTTTAAATTGTTATAAGTGGGTAAATTTAAAGGACACCGTCAACAAGCTTCACAACTACTAATGTATTCTATTTTTAAAGCTACTTTTGCTACTTTTTGGTTTTTTTATAGTAGCTCTATTAGTTTTGTTTTTTAAGTTGTCTCAGAATAGTTTTCTATGCTTATCTAGGTTTTGACCCTCTTGTAACAAGGTATGGATCCCTACCAAAAAAACCAACCTTTATCGTTATCTAAAAATTGTTATAAGTGGGAAATGCACCTAGAAATTATTGAATGGTTGTTTATATTCTCATGCATATAAAAATTTAATATGAGATATCTAATCCATTTGAAGTTTTTGTTTCTAAACTATGAAATTTTCTTGGTTGAGTAAAGTTATTGATTCATCCTATCATATTTATATAAGTGAATATGATAAAGTTACTTTCTTCAGTTGGATAATATCATAGTATAGTTCATTTTGATGTTCACAATCAAAATTAAAGGTAAGAATTCCAATGTCTATATTAGAATATTTGATAGAATTACTTAAATTTGAGTTTTAATAAAAAAAATCTATGGTTTGAACAAATTATGTATATAAATTAGTCTTTGAGTAGTTTTAGATTATTTTGAAGAAATTATTGGTCATTTATTAGGATAATGTTATATTCAGATGGTTATTAGGCATATTTTGATTTCATAAGAAAACCTTTGGTCAATTATCAAAATATGTTGATGAGATGATGTTCAAATTTCAATTATTTTACTGAAATCTATGATATGGATTTTAAATAAGGTTGAGAATAGTTTGTAAGCAAGTAATCAGGGTTTTGATTTGTTTCATCTTTCATAAATGTTAGGGAAGACACCTAATTTAAATAATTCTCATGGTAATGTGTGGAAGATTGATTAAACTTAGAATAGAGAAGATTCATCTTCTCATAGTTCTATTTATGGAGGCCAATGTTTTGGAGGTAGAAGGCTTGGTATAAATTTTTGTATACCCTTTAATAGAAGAAATCAGATGTCCATTCACTTTGATGCCACATATCCAAATTTTTGGGATGTTATAAATGCCTTATCATTTAATCCTAAAAATAATAGGGGAAATCAAAGTTTGAGGAGAATATATTGGATAACTCATCCTCATGAACATAGGAATCCAAGTGTTTCAACTCAATGAATTCATAAAGCCCTAAAATATGAACACAATTTAATTTCCCATCACTCTCCTTAGCATCATGACCCTTTGCATAAAAATAACATGTAACAAGTTGCTAAGTTGCATTCTTGTGGTTTAGTCCATCTTAGATGTAAAATCCCATCACCTGAACCTATGAATCGTATTAAAACTTGTTCAATATTTAATATTGTGGATTTTCCTCATAAATTATTTGAAGAAGAAGGGACATTGCCTCTTAACCACAAAAGATAAGAAATTAGTTCTTCAGCATCACCAACCATCACCAGGATGGTAAAGAAGGTTAAGATAGAAGTGGATGATGAAGACAACAAAGATTATATTAAGCTAATTAAGTTTACTTATACCACCATGAGTTACATAGATTATTTGACTAATGAGGGTTATGCACTCATATAAAGATTTTAGATTTTGACGATGAATAATATTTGGAATGAAGTTCAATTCTTCTACTTTAACACTTTTTTTAGATACTATATATGTTTTAATAATGTTTAAATATTTATTTTTAAAGTGGTTATATATTGGTTTGGAAGTATTTAAAAACATTTTAGATGGTATATTTTTGTGATGTGGAATATATGAACTTGTAGATAATGCATATGGATAAATGTTAGATGTAGCTATTTTCATTTAAATAGCTTGTATTATTTTTAAATGTTTTTCATAATAGGTTTATTTAGATGTTGTGGTGTCTAAGGGCCCCCACCTGGTTAGAATGTGTCCCCTTAGTCTATTAAATATTTATTTTGATCTTAAGAGTTATTATAAAATTGTTACATTAAGTTATGTTATAACTAAAATTTAATTGACTTAATTAAAGTCAATTAGGACTTAACCAATAATTGATTAAGTTATCTCTTAACCATATTTTGAGAATAATATTATAAAAAAAGATCAAATAGTATTTGAAAAAAGGAATATTACATAGGTATTTTTGAAAACTTTGATTTGCTTCAAAATTCATCATAATGTTATTTTCTATGCAACATCTCTAAGATAAAGCAAATTTTGTAGATAAATCAAAGACACATTATCTAATGGTTAAGTAATATGCTTATTTATCACATGTACATCTAGGTTTGATTATTTAGTTTATAAATTGATTATCTAAAAGTTGTTAAGTTTAATATCTTATAATGATTATAGATTTACAGTCCTATGAGTAGAATATGAACTACTTGGCTTGAATACTGATGAATAATTCACTATATGCAACATGTTATTGATCCATTCAGATTAGTATTTGTACTAAATATTCTATTTCTCAGTAAGATTTAATTCATATTTTGTAGGATGACTCTCTTTTTAGACTCATAATGTTTTATTTTCATTTATCTTAATTTATCTATTTTATTTCACTTGTATTTTATTTTAGTAATTAGTTTAATTAGACTAATTGGCTTTTCTTATTAGGTTTAAGTCTTTGATTAATTATCATGTTTCTTAAATTTCTTAGTATTTTGTTAAATAGTTAGATTTATATGTTAAATTGTTTTAATTTAGTTTAGATTTTTAATTTAATTTTATAAGTTATTTATTTATTTCTTATTTTTGTTTAGTCTTAGTTTAATTATTATAGAGTTAATTATCTAATTTTTATAAGTTGATTGCTTTTATAATATTGCATTATATTGAATTAAGTTCTATTAAATTTTTGACTCTTTTAGTTTAGTTTATTCTTAGTTTTGTTATAGTTTTAAGTTTAGAGGAAAGTTAGTTTTAATTTCTAATTTAGTTGTTTGTTGTTTAGATTTAGTTCTTTTGTGATTTTATTTTGACCTTTTCTGAATAGAACATAAAGATTTCAAAATATTTGAGTGAAACATGAATATTTATAAGGAGCAAAAATCCTTCCTTCAAGAGATTATCTAAATCGTAGATCTTCTCTATCAGATATAATAGATTATATATTCACATCTATTTCCTTCATATTTAAAGAAGATAATTGATTTCTAAATTTTTAATGAAGTATTGATTAATATTTGGAAAATTTATTTATTTTCCTAGAACATTTAAAACTCGTTGTGCATATTTTAAATCCTTGTGACCTATTAGACCTTTATTATTAAACTGGTACAATTTCATATTAACCTTCAGAATAGGCAAAAGAGATTATTAGTTGACATGAAATTTTTGATTATCAAAAAATTTATCGACTCCACCAGGGACATTTAAAAGTCTTTTTTTCTTGTTTATTTTATTTTACCTTACCTATGACCATTGGAGGTCCACACCATGTCATTCAACCTTCATTCAATATTGTTGAAGATTAGGTCCACATTGCTTCTATTATAACATGTTTTAATTGGTATAATAAACCATATTATTTATTTCATATTATTGAATTACGTAACAAAAAATAGAGGAAGCAAAAATTAGTGACGTTCACACAAGTTTACATGTGAAATGGAAATTCATATTCAAGAAAACAATCGTAGAATTATACTTGAGAATGAATAAATATTACATGTTAATCCTTGACCTAGAATCAATTTTATTTTAGATTCATTTCATCTTGAATATTTTATTTTTCCTGTTGATTAATCTGATCAAGTGATTACAATAGTTGAAAATTCAGTTAAAGGATGAACAAGCACAATAATAGATTGTTCGAGATTTGATTCTAGGCCATCAAAATAAAAAAGATTGAGTTGAAGTAATTGATGAAGAAAATGATTCAAATGAAAAAATTGTGCAACCCCTAGTCAATCTTTGAATTCATGGAAATCCAATCAATATTGGTGCTCATCCAGTTAAGTTACATTCATTAAAGGGGCTCAATGTCCATATATTTTTCATAATCCCTAGTGAGTCATGGGAAGATCATTTGCATGCTTTAAAATTAGTTTATGCTACCCTTGGTATTGTTAATGAAAATGTTTCTCTTAGAGTTTTCTTGTAGACTTTGGAAGGTAAAGCATACCAAGTATTTATTAGTCTTCTATCAAGTGTTATCAACACTTGGAAAGATATTGAAGATTGGTTAGAGTTATGTTTTGGTAAACTTAAAAATTATTTAGATCTAATAAATAAATTTTTTAATATCTCAATAGATCCTAGTGAAGTCATTTATAGGTTAATAAGCAGATTTACTAGATTACAACAAAAAATTACACCTGATGTTAGACCCTCTATAAAGTTATCAAGATTATATTTTTATAAAGCTTTACCTTTAAATTATAAAATGACTATAGAGAATAAATATTATATATTATGATGAATCTATGATTTTCTGTATAGATTATGAAAAAAATTAAAACATGTTATTTTTAATGATAGAACTAAAATAGATGTAAATTTAGATAATGCATAAATTTTAAAATCCATTCATAATCTTAGTAATGAACTGGTCACCATCAAGAGACAATTAAATGATAATCCATATTCATTAGGTAATTGAAGAAAATGTTCTTTACTACAACATTTGTGAATTAGATCATGATTCAAATACTTGTATACTTGTTCAAAAATTCAAAAGATATTTTTAAGGAAATGAAATTATCTAAATTGATCTAGCTGATAATATGAACATGTGTGGGCTTAGTGAATATTTAGATGTTATTAAAACCACAAATGTGTATGATGTTAATACAAGATAAAAAAATTATTCTAATTATAACATAAATTAATCATAACTCTTTTTCAAAATCAATATAAAAGTAAAATTATATAAAATAATTCATCAGATAATGTTGCTACAAATTCTAAACATAATGATCCTTTATCAATAGGTTTTAATAACTCCCAATATACTTATTATAAGCCTAAAAATTATATGAATATATGTAATTCAAATTTAGGGGCTTATAATATCATTGATGAACTATCTTCCATAAAAGCATGATTTTCATTATTGCAGGTTGCTATTTTGTTAGGATATTTTGATAAAATTAATGAAACCATTAAAAATCCAAATGTTAATTATGTTTTAGGATTTCAACAAGAAAAATAAAATAATGAACAAAATTAGTACGTAGTTTTTGCTTATATATATGATCCCCCACAGATTATATACCACCTTTTTATATATCTATCAATAAAATTTGATAAAGCTATACATAACTACATTTTAGATATAGGTGCATCAAATAATATTATGCCTAAATTTATCACCAATTAATTAGGTGCCTCATATAAAATAGATAATAGAAAAATCATAGGTTTTGATTCACGTCAAATGAAAAGCTATGGTAAATTTTGAGATATTGTGATTAAAGTTGCACAAGATGAAAGAATCAAATGTATGACAAATGTTTAAATATTAAATATTCCTAGTAATTATGCAATGCTTTTGGGTAGAGATTGGTCTAAATCAACTGGGAAATTTATTATAAAAGATACTACTTGGGTTCCAATTGGGAATGAGATTGCCTTTATTCAAAGAGAGGTTTGGTCTAGTAATCCTATTGACTCTATACCACCGAATGTTGCTTATGTGGAAAATGGAATTGGTACATATGAATTACGAACTCTTGATGAACCTGAATAAAAATAATAAGATGTATTTTTTAAGAATGATTTATAGATTTTATATGTTGATGGTGTTTGCTCAAAAATTGTAAGTGGTGTACGAATTTGTCTCATTTCTCTTGAAGGTAATATTTTTTGTTATGCCAATAAATTATCTTTCGATACTACAAATAATACAACAAAATTTGAAGCCTTATGTCTTGGTTTAGAAAAGGCTATAGAATTGAATGTAAAATAGTTAAATCTTTTTAAGGATTCTAAATTGGTTATTAGATAGGTAAGGAAAGTTTATAACATAAACTAAATAGTCCTACATCTATATAATTAAAAAGTTTGGTCCTTACTTGAAAGTTTTAAAGATTTTAATATTACCCATATTTTTAGAGAATTTAATATATAAACTAGATAGGTAAGGAAAGTTTAAAATACAAACCAAATATGTCTACATCTATATACTTAAAAGGTTTGGTCCTTAATTGAAACTTTTAAAGCTTTTAATGTTACCCATATTCTGAGAGAATTTAATATATAAGCTGATAAACTTGTTTTTTATTCTAACCCTACCAAGAGTGATATATAACCTACTATTAAGTTTTCATTTCTAAAAAATTTTAGACTTAAATTTTTTGATCTAAATGAAAATTGGCTTGTATTTGATTTTAATGGACATACTTATGGATTTATTAAAGATAATTATTTTGATAGTGATGATTATGTTCTTAATTGGGAAGACTATTTGTAGATGAATACTAATAAGTTACCAACTGGTTTGGTGAGTTTAGAATCCATATTTATTATACATGATTAGTGTAAGATATCATGTATAGAAGAAACTTATAGGGTAATAATTAGAAAGACCATCCTTGTAAATCTTGGAACTGAAGAAGAACCTATGTTTGTTTATATAGGAATACAATGCATTATTGATGATATGATAAAGTTTATTAAACTTTTTAAAGACTTTATTTATATTTTTGCCTGGTCTTATAAATATTTAAAAAGATATGATACTAATTGTATAAAATATTATATTCCTATTAATCTTAGTATTAAATCCATTAGGCATAAAATAAGGATAAGCCCTTTGTTGGAAGATAACATTAATAAAGAGCTTGATAAAATGCATGATGGTGGTGTCATTTTTATTATAATATATTCTAAATGGATAGTTAATCTAGTACCTATGCATAAAAATAATGGAGATATCAAAATTTGTGTAGACTTTATATATCTTAATATGGCTAGTGTAATTGATAATTTTTCTCTTCCAAGTATCGATCAAATTATGCAACAAGTTGAAGGATCTGAAATGATGTCTTTACTTGATAGATTCTATGGTTATAACCAAATATTTATCAATCTAGATGATAGTCACAAGATGAAATTCACAAGTTGGAGAGGAAGTTTCACTTTTAATAGAATGTCTTTTGGTCTCATGAATGCAGGCACAACCTTTCAAAGAGAAATGCATGTATCATTTGATGATTTAATTGACATTGACATGCAAGTCTACTTAGATGATCTTTTAGTTAGTTCAAAAAATAGAAATAAACATCTAGATCATTTATATGAAATATTTGAAAGATTTATAAAATATGGCATTTATCTTAATCCTAAGAAATCTATTTTTGAAGTTACTAAAGGCAAGTCATTATGACATATTATCTCTAAAGATGGAAATTCAACTATTCCTAAACATGTTAAAGCAATCAAAGAACCTCATGCACCTAAAGATCAGTTTAGTCTTAAGTATTTTTTGAAAAAATTAATTTTTTACATAAGTCTATATCATATTTTATTGATAAATTAAATCTTTTGTAGATTTTTCTTAAGAAAACCTAGTCATACGTGTGGGATGTAGAAGCTGATTTTGCTTTTAACAATGTAAAAAATGCTATTACAAATGCACCAGTATTTGATAAACTTTATTTATCTAAGTCTTTTATTATTTACATTAACACAACATAAAAATCCATAGGTGTTGTGATAACACAAAAAGATAAAAATTATGATGAAAAACCCATCAAATATATGAGTCACATTTTGAAAGATATAGAAACCACTTATCCACTTATTGAGAAATTTATTTTGTCTTTAGTTTCGTCATTAATAATTTCTTTTCATCTCTTGATGGAAAATAAATTTATCATAAGATATAATGTACCTATTTTATTTTATATTTTAAAACAACCTTCTATTCAAGGAAGATTGACAAAGTGAATTTTAAGAATCCAAGTGTTTGACCTTGATTTTGAAATTTCTAAAATTATTAAAGGAAATGAATAAGCAAAACACTTGTTTGAAAATTCTTCTTCTAATATTAATGTTTTATTTTTATCTATTGATGATTCTTTGAATGAAAAACCTCATTTTTAGTCAATGGAGGTTGTTGATTTTTCAAAAATGTTTAAGTTTAGGCTTGAAAAGAAAGATTGGAGTTGTTTAATAGATGAAGATGATTGGTACCTAGATCTTGTAAATTATTTTCAAAATCAGGTTTGTTTTGAAAATTAGGATAAAAGACAAAAAATATCATTGAGAGTAAAATCTTTAAAATTATTCTTTCTTGAGAATTCTTTATTTTATATGAACCATGATGGAGTTTTGCTAATATATCTTACTCATGATCAAATCCAAAAGGTACTTAGGGGATGTCACAAAGGTAGTTGTGGTGGTCATTATGATACACAAAACTATGACTTATGAGACTTTACGTGCAGGTTATTATTGGCCTACATTATTTTAAGATGCTTATAAGTTGGTACATTCATGCATGTCTTGTCAATTATTTATTGGTAGGGATAAATTATAAGCAATGCCTTTAAATCTCATAATTCCTAAAAATCCATTCATTAAATAGGGAATTGATTTTATATCAGACAATCATCCTCCTTGTTCCACTATCCATAGATCTATGCTAACAATGATTGATTAATTTATAAACTGGCATGAAGTAAAAGTGTTAAAAAGTTCAGTTACATCTAAATTTATTTCATTTCAAAAAAATCATATTTTTCCTAAATTTGGTTTGTCTTATGAGATTGTTTCAGGTAATGGTCCTCAATTTTTTTCATATGAATATTTAGAATTTTTAAAAATATATTCAATTATTTCTAGTCATATGTCTAAATATTACCCTCAATGAAATAGACAGGTTGAATCTAGAAATAAAAATTTGATTTTAATTATGAAGAAAATAGTTTGTGAAAATAAAATAAACTGATATCTTAATATATTTGAGGTGTTATGGGCTAAGTGTACCATTGTTAAAGTGGCTACAGTATATTTTAATTTTATTCTAACTTATGTTTTTAATGCTACATTATTTATAAAGGTACAAATCTCATTCACTCATACTAATTTGTAATACTTATTAGAAGATATCAATTTAATTGAACAAATACTTAGTGATTTAATAGCTTTAGATGAAAGTAAAAAAATTATTTTACAAAATTTTGAAGAAGCCAAAATAAAGTTAAATAATTTTTTTGATAAAAAGGTTTATAGGAGAATGTTATCACCAAATCTTGCACCCTAGAAGAGGGTGTTCAAGCCTCTTCAAAATTTATGCAACTTGAGAATACTTCCAAGTATGTGTGTGTACCTATGGTGGAAGTAAGCCTCTAGATTTAAGGGGCTAGCTCCCTAAATGTATCTTGCAATACTTATCACCTAAACTAGTGCTTTCTTATGGAAAAAGAGTTAGAAATTTACATGAAATGAACCTAATCTAAGGGGTGATACACCAAGATGATTTATACATGACAAGGCATACAAACTAGTTTAAAATTCCTAAGGACTCTAACATCAATGCTTCAACATAAAGGTGAGATGTATGAAAGAAACACAAGTTAAATGAACCAAAGGGAATAATTCACACTCTAAGAACAATAGTACACTTGAAAGGATCCTAACATACTTGAATACACTCTATATGACCTATTAGGATAGGAATTATTACATAAACATGAAAGGATAAGGCAAGCAAGGATAGATAATTATCACTAACTCCACCATACATCACTTTGCACACTTAGATAAATATTCATGAACTCAAAACTAGACTTGCATTAATGTAAAATACAATGTAATTCTAGTAGGGATTTGACATGCATGGTGTGGTATTAGTTTCAATAGCCAAAATGGCTACTACTTATAGAATTAGAGAGAGAGAGAGAGAGAGAGAGAGAGAGAGAGAGAGAGAGAGAGAGAGAGAGAGAGAATGAAGTCTAAGGGTCACTAGGATATATGTCATAATAAGAAAAGGGGTTATACATAAAAAATAATGAAGTATGAGATGGGCCATGAAAGGTATGATAGGAAAAATGGCCCTCAAATGCATGAAACTCTTGAAATGTGGCGTAGGACTCCTCATTGTTTGCTCAAAAAAATACCTCCATCATTTATCCCTTTTGGAACATCCCACAAGTGACTAGGGACAAATTTCATGATTGCACTAAGATGGAAGCATCCATTGGATGCCTGATGAGGTCATTTTTATAGATCATTATAAATATATCCCTTTCATTCTAGTATTGATGTTCATTGTGAACCCTTCATGACTATGTTGAACTTGTTGCATGTGATTTCCTATGACTATAGGGTTTATGAGGTGGTTTTGAATGAGCTTTAATGGTGGCATATATATTTTAAGTATTTACTTTGTTAAACCAAATTATGTTTTGATCTTGTGTTTATATATTTACATTCTTGGGTCCAAAAAATCTTTTGATTTGACCTGTCATTCTATGTGGCATCTCCTTGCCACATTTTTTATTTAATTTTAAAGTATGATTGTTGTTTCTTTGAACACATGTCCTCATCTCATCTCCCCTAAAACTTGATCAAATTCACTCCATCGATCTCCTTAAGAGTCTCCTACCTTTGACTTTCAATGTTGGCCATTTATATTTGATTTGAGCTTTTAATATTATGACACTTAGCAGCCCCACATGCCTTCTGTGGACCCTATTGTTAGTCTTCATTTAATTAATGCTATTACGCCATGTGGTGGCCTTACATGTAATCTAGTATTATTGACTTAATTACTTGATTCAAACTATATATCTCCATTTTTACAATTGAATACATGCCATCAATCCTTGATCTATTCATCAAACATGCATTGTTGATTTGTTAAACATAAAATCAAACATGGACCATTAATCTGCTACCAATTTGCCATGATTATGATAGATGGAACCATCACATTAGTTATTAGGATCTTCTAACCTATTGACTTTGTGGTCATCATTATATATCCATTTACATAATTAAACATGTGTCATAGATATATCTTTACTTATTGACCCTAGTCTTTAATGTGGATCATCGATAGGAATCTCTACATAAGAATATGCACAATAAATCTTAATCTAGGGAACTTTGACTTATTAAATTTAGGATCTCACCCATGTGCCATTGATATTTGATCTGATCGAGTGAGTTTTCAACACTTGGTGACACTGTATTCAATTCAAACCTCCTCATCTTCTTCAAATAAACTCTTTTAACCATGAAGTGATTAAAACTAGGCAATTGCTTCTTTTCAACATGATGATCTTCTTTGTAGCACCTGTAGGTGCTCATTCATGGTGTAAAATTATGCATACATGGGAAATAAACTACTAAAATCCATATTTGTCATTTTAATGGCTCTTTTCTGATTGACCATGTAATAAGAATGTGTTCAACCCCTATGAACTCTTCATAATGTTGTTATAAAACTCTTTAGAACTTCACATAACTCACTCAACTGACTATGTATGGAAATTCAAGAAATGACTATTTAGCCTACCAAGGCTTTGATTAACCATAAAGACTTTTTTCAAACCTCCTTCATGCCCCTAAATCTTAAACACCATGGAAACCTGTTAGATCCTTTACTTGCAGTTAATGCTCATTTATGATCTCTAAGTGACTCAAAATGACATAAGTACTAATTAGGCCATGACCAACACTAAAATGACACAAAATCACATATAATTAACTATGACACACCCTATAATATTATATTAGATAACTATATAACTTTTGACTATAGGGGGTTGACCCATTTTCATTTGTGGTCAAAATGGTTAACATTTTTCATAATTTCCCAAGGGTGGTATGCTTGTTATGCCATGACCAGTATCTTAATCCTATCTATTGGGACCTAGATTCACCTATACACTAGCTCTGAAATTCAAATTACATTTACTAACATAGAAAAAATAAGGAAAGACACATAAAATAAGACACACTTAAAATAAACATACATGTGTTCAAGTAGAACACTTATAGAACACAACATAACTAAAAGAAAAGTCGCACCTAACCTAATATTTACAATACTAACCTTTAATTTCTTAATATCAAGGTTTTAAATGTATCCCATTCATAGAGATATACATCTCCTCTCCATTCATCCTTGCTAATTAGAAAGAGTTGTTTTGTTTGCACTTGATGATGACATATGGTCTACTCCATAAAGTGTCAAATTTTATATGTGTCCCTGGTTTTGCTATCTTCATCCTATTTCAACACTATGTCACCTTATTGAAATGTTCTTGGAGTTGCCTTATTATCATAAGACCTATTCATTAGTATTTTGTGATGTTCCATAGTTTGATGAGTTTTATATGTAGTCTCTTGAAACTCCACTAATTCTACCTACCTTTCCTCCATTAGAGTGTTCTCAAGTAATTATAGTTGATCTGATAACTCTAAGGTAGGAAAATCTTGTGTTATAGATACCCTAACCTCCCTTCCATATACAAGAAAAAATGAGAAATCCCTATTAAATTTTTGTGAGTTATCCTATCAGCACATAGGACTATCTTTAATTTGGTGTGCCAAGCCCTTTGATTATCTTCCAAAGTCTTCTTGATGATTCTAATCATATTCTTGTTAGTAGACTCAACCAACCCATTACCTTAAGGGTAATAATTGGATGAAGTGCCCAAGTATATGCCATTACTATTTTCCTAATCATTTATCCTGAGACCCATAAAAGCAAGTGCATTATTTTAAATAATGGTGTAAGGGGTACCAACCTTGTTATGATACTTTAATAGAACTCCAATATAGAATTCTCATTAGTTTATTTCAATGTCACCATTTCAACCCACCTTGTAAATTAGTTAGTTATTTTGAGTATCCATTTGTGACTAGTACTTGATGGTGGTTTATCATGCCAATGAAATCA
Organism: Torreya grandis; assembly: GCA_037957365.1. Classification (NCBI taxonomy): domain Eukaryota; kingdom Viridiplantae; phylum Streptophyta; class Pinopsida; order Cupressales; family Taxaceae; genus Torreya; species Torreya grandis. Next base: position 284,476 of record JARHVA010005559.1, read on the forward strand.
ACACTCCACTTCATGAAAAGCTGATCTACTTGGATAGGCTTCAAAGGAAGGGTTCCAAGCTTCTATTTTACTACAAATAAATCAAATTGTACACACCTTATTACCCAATCGAAGAGGATAGGCTAGTAATATCCTACCCTCATGATCTTGGTAGCTATTATTCTTGGAGATAAATGACCTCCTACTATCCCATCATGGAATTTCTCAAGTAACACTCCAAATTTACTATTATCAATGCATCTCAATAGCACACCATTAATTTTTTTTCTAAAAGTCACACCATCTATAAGATAAAATGGAATAACTAAAAATGTAAAATATCTCCTTTGTGATCTATTCATACCACTAAGATACTCACCACTTTGAATAAATGTAATAACATCTTGTATCTAACTTTGTAAAAGCAAGGAACTAGCTAGTTGGAAGTAATCATGATTGACTAGAGCCTCTTCATTTGACTCATGGAGATCTGAAGCTATAAGTTCACAAATTCATTTACCCCTCATCAAATTTTTCACTTTGATATCAACATCATATTCCGTTACCTTGGTAATCTACCCTGCCCTCTTTTCACTAAAGCCTTTGCTTAATAGAAACTCTTTGGTATTAGGATGAGAAACCATAACATAAATCCTATTGTTTGAAACCATATGCCTAAAATTATTTAGTCCCCTTATAATATCAAGGACTTGTTTCTTCATAAAAATGTACTTGAGTTCATTATCTTCCAAACCTTGACTAAAGAATGCAATCGGTTGCTCCACACCTTCATCATTATTTTGCATCAACATGGCTAAGATAGTGTTAAGGTTAGAAATGAATATAACATGAATTTTTTATTAAAATCAAGGTTAAAAAGAGTAGGATTTATTTATTAGTAGCTTCAAAACCACTCTTACTTTCCTTATCCCAAGAAAAGACTTGGTTTTTATTAAGCATGGCTATGATAGGTTTCACCAAAGATACAAAACCAGGTATGAATCTCCTTGCCAAATTTATCTTACCTAAAAAAATTTGGAGAATTTTCTTATGTAAGGTAAATTATAGGCCTATAATATCCTCTATCCTTTTAGGATCAATAGTTAAACCATATTTGGAAATAATATGTCCTAAGAGCTTACCTTCATGGGTAGTAAAGATGCATTTTTTTGGATTAATTTATACTCGATACTACCTAAACTTTTTAAGCACTTTCCTTAAGTATTTAATATGTTCATTATCATCTTTATAAAACACTATTATATCATCTACACAAACCAGCATCTCATTAATCAAACCTTGGAAGGCCATGTCCATTGCTCTTTAAAATATGGCACTAACATTTGAAAAACCAAAGGGTATCTTATTATAAGAAAAATTCCCCCATTTTTTTGTGAATGCTATCTTCAAATGATCATCCTCATTCACTAGAATTTGATTATAACCTGAATATCCATCTAGAAGAGAAAAATGTTGAGAACTTGAAACCATTTTCAAAATTTACTCCATAGAAGGTAAAAGATAGTGATCCTTGAGTGACACTCAATTAAGCTCTCTCAAGTCCACACAAAGTCTTATATCCACATTATTATTATAATAGGTACAAGGTTAGCCATCTGTGTTTAATGTTTGATAGGAAAGATAATTTTAGATTCAAGGAGTTTGGTAAGATCTGTCCTCATGAGTTATTCAACCTTGGGGTTGATGGGCCTTTATTTTTGCCTAACTAGTTTAAATTTAGGTTGTAATTAAATGGTATGGTGTGATAGGATAGGATCAAATAATTTTAGGTCTTTATACTCCTAAGTAAATATGTCATAAAACTCTATACATAAATAAATGAATGTTTGCTTCTCTAATGTAGAACATACCTTGCCTAGTTTGAAGAGTTTGTCATTGTAAATTAAGACTCTTTCATAGTTATCCTCTTTTGTATGCATACTCATATTTTTATTATTATTTTGATAATATTAATTTAATATAATTTATAAGGTCACCAAACCTATAGGTATATTTTTTGTTCTTATTTTCCTAATCTGATCATCAAATTATTCTTGGAATCTCTTTTGATTTCTTGAGGAAAACTCAACCTCATTTTACAAGAAGTATGAAATATGTGTATCACTATCAAAAACTTTCCAAGACACATCATTATCAGGTATGGAATGTCTAAAAATTATCTTAATGTGATATTTATTTCCCTCCTCTTTTATGATATTTGGTGTATAAAATTGAGATCTTATGGTAGCTAGTCTGTTAGCATGATTATTTTGCTCCCTTAGAATTGATTAGATGTTGAATTCATTGAAGTATTCAAGTAAATAACATACCTTATGTTTATATTAGTTGAGAAAAGGTTTATTGTAATAAACCACATTCCTAACTTGATGCACAACCAATTCACTATCTCCATATACTTGCAAGTTCTTGATTCCTTTTTTCCCTGCCCATTGAAAGGCATGAATCAAACCTTCATACTCAACCACAATGCAAGTGCAACTAAAATAGAACCTATATGAAGCATAATATTTTTGTTTGGATGGGTAGAAAAAAATGACACTATCTCATGCACCAATTTTATTTCTTGTACCATCAAAAAACATTTTTCACATCTCATCATCCTCACCTCCTTCCTTGCCAAGTAGAGGTGTTGGTATTCTTTCTTCATGTATACAATACACTCCAAAATCAGTTTCCTCCATAAAATAATAAGGGTCATGATCATAAGTTTTAATACCATATTCATCAATAAATATATTATAAATGCCTTAAATCTTGGAGGAAATACCATAATCTATAATAGAATCCTTTTCCTCATGGACAACATAATTCAAATTAGAACTTGTTTGAATGTAAAGCTCAATATGAAACCTTGCAAGAGGCTATGTTATAATGGTCACCTTGGTCCCATAACTTGTACTAAAGGCTAATAAGGACCAATTATCTAAGAGATATCCACCTCTATTTCCTATAAAGTCTCTTAAAAGGAAAATTGTAAAGTGATCTGAGAGGTCAACAACAACTATGTCTTGAAGGATAAGAAGACTAGGATAATAATGTAAGAAAACCTTCACATTTTTTATCAGTATTATATTTTTAGTAGGAGTACCATATAATTGGATAAATCCTTTGCTATGAGTCTCATATTTTAGGCTCAGCTTATCATCTACAACTTTGGGCATGACTGAAGTAGAAGCTCTACTACAAACTATGCAATTGTGTACCAACTTATTACCCATAATGAGAGTGAGGTAGAATGGTGGAGATTTATTAGATTTAGTAGATGGTTCAATAATGGTTTTGGGGTAATTTTCAAGGAAAAAATTACTATGACTTTTAATTGAAGGTGAGGGACTAGTGGGAATAGTGGATAGCTACTTTTATAATAACTCTTTTTGGCTAGGCAAGTAGATGACATCCCATAAAGATATTGATGCTCTGGTAATTTTCAAATAATCCACTATGTTTATGGAATTATTAATCACTTTTTATTTAAGTCCCTAGAGTTAATGAAGTTTTATAAACTTGAGGAATAGAAGCACCTTGAGTAGACCTTGCTACACTTTGACTTGATGGAGGTATAGGTGTGTTTGAGATAGGCTCAAAGGAAACAATTCATGAATTAAATGAGAGGTTTCAAAAGTAGTGGTATAGATTACCTCCTCCCATGAGGCCATATACTAGTTTTGTGTTTCCTATCTAATTGAGAGCCATTGGTACTAAAATTGATATCATGATTCAATACATGGGTGGTTCCACTATTCTTGAAGTATATGAACTTGTTGTCAAAGCTAAAAATGGTCTTATTCAAAATGGAATATTACCTCCTAAGGTTTATATGCCTCCATTGTCTCATAATTCTGATGATACTCAAGTGTGGCCCATGTTTCCAATGTTAATACCAAGCCTAGACCTTCTCCTAAGAAGTAATACAATTTCATGGATAAATATGAAAAAATTCAAATGTTAAGAGCTCAAATTAGGTAAGAGAGAATGCAAAAAGGTTCCTGTCAAAGTCCTTATCCTTGTCAACAACAATATGGAAGTGAAAGAGGTCAAGGGTAGCCTGACTTCAATAGACCTTCTAATGGGTACAATCCCAATTCTACCACTCATGCAAGGGAGATAGTATTAGTGCATAACAACTTAGTGCAAGGAGAATATTGGAAACAAGGCCAATTTATATATGTAAATGAGAATGGAGATCAATTTCTTGTTACTCAAGGATAATCTTCCTACTTGAAGACACTTTTGTGATCAGTCAAGGAACTTATATTTAGATAATAACATATCCAAGAGAAAGTTTTCAGGAGGTGAAAATATCTTGCATACAATCTCATCTAATCTTCCTCTAAGGAAATAAAGCATGGATGCAAGCAAGGTACTCTTTTGATCACATTGAGCTGATGTATGAGAGAGGTATGGTCAATTTCATCTTTAAATATAAAATTCAATAACACTCCAAAATCATCCCTTGATGTGATGCATCTACCAAGCAAAGTCCTATACCAATCAAAAGTTTTTCCTTTAAGGGACATAGTAAGGAGTCTAATGGCAATGTTCTCTTGAGTGACATTTTGGAAACTACAAAAATTCAAGATATCCATGATGTGTTCACTAGATATAATATGACTCTCACCCTTAAATGTAGGTACACACTATGTGGGATTAGGAGGAATATCATCATATGCTTCGAGATGAATTTGATTTTAAGTATTAAAATTAGGAAAGGCATATTGTCTAGCCATGTTTTATTCAATATCTTCAATATTTTCAACCTATTCACTCGCTTCATTTCCTTGGATATCAAAATATTCTTGTTCCTTAAAAGGTAGATTAGGATGAGGGTATTGAACTTCAAGAAGACGTTCATGATAAATAGGTGGATTAGTAGGATTGGACACTCTACTAGATCATGACCTAGTGAGAAACATGAAGTATGAGAGAAATTTTATGACAAAACAATGGATTTGAACTAAATTTTACATTGATGGAGTCATAAAATGTTTATTAGAACACTAATTTGTAGTTGATGTTGTTAAGACCAATATTCACCTTGATAAGTTATCTTGAAGATAATGGTTCCATCAGGTGTGAAAAAATTGTTGTCACCAAATGTTTCACCCTATAAGAGGGTATTCAAGCCTCTTATAAATTTTGGAAACATGGAAATACTTACAGGTATGTGGGTTTACCTATGGTGGAAGTAATCTTCTACATTTAAGGAGCTAGCTCCCTGAATGTATCTTGTAATGCTTATCACCTAAAATAGTGCTTGCTTATGGGAAAGAGTTATAAATTTGAATGAAAAGAACCTAATATAAGGGGTGATACACCAAGATTATTTCCACATGACTATCATACTCCTATCAAAATGAAACAAGGCATACAAACTAGTTTCAGAGTCTTAAAGGATTCTAACATCAATGTTTCCACATAGAGATGAGATGCATGAAAGCAACACATGGTAAATGAACTAAAGGGTAAAATACACAATCTAAGAATATTAATACAATTGAAAGTAATCTAACATACTTTAATACACTCTATACAACATCTTAGAATATGAATTCTTGCATAAACTTGAAAAGATAATCCAAGCAAGGACAAAGAATTATCACTAAATCCACCATACATCACTTTGCACACTTAGATAAATATTCATGAACTAAAATCTAGACTTGAATTAATGTTAAAATGAAAAATACAATGTCATTCTAGTAGGGCTTTGATATACATGGTTTGGTATTAGTTTTTAATAGCTAAAATGGTTGCTACTTATAAAATTGGAGAGAGAAGAAGAAAATGAAGTCCAAGGGTAACTAAGACATGTGTCATACTAATAAAATGATTTATACATGTAGGATAATGAAGTGTGAGATGACCATGCAAGGTATGATAGGAAAAATGGACCTTAAATGCATGAAACTCCTAAAATATGGCATAGGACTCCTCATTGTTTTCTCAGAAAACTACCTTCTTATTTGGCCCTTTTGAAACCTCCCACAATTGACTAAGTACAAATCTCATGATTATACTAAGAGGGACACATCCATTGTATTATTGATGAGGTCATTTGTATAGATTATTAAAAGATATCCATTCCATTATAGGATTGATGTTCATCATGAACCCTCCATGACTGTGTTGAACTTGTTGCATGTGCTTTCTTGAGACTGTAGGGTTTATGAGGTGGTCTCGACTGAGCTTTAATGACAAAATGCAAATTTAAAGTATTTGCTTTGGTAACCCAAATCATATTTTGATCTTCTATTTATATATTTACATTCTTGGGTCCAAAAAATATTTTTATCTGACCTATCTATCTATGTGTCATCTCTTTACCATGTTGCTTATTTAATTTCAAAATATGACTATTATCACTTCAAACACTTGTCCTCATCTTGTGTCCCCTAAAACTTGATCAAATTCACTCCATAAATCTCCTCAAGAGTCTCCTAACTTTTAATTTTATTGTTCGTCATTGATCTTTGATCCAAGCTTCTGAGATTATGACACTTGGTAGCCTCACATGCATTTTGTGAACCTTGTTATCAATCTCCATTCAGTTAACACTCTTACACCATGTGGTAAACTTGCATACATTATGGGATTATTGACTTATTAACTCAATTCACACCATATATCTCCATCACATGATTTAATGTGTGTCATTGATCCTTGATATGGTTTATTAAATGTGTGTCATTGATCTGCTAACCATATGATCAAACATGGGTTGTTGATCTATTACTAATTCACTATGATTGTGATACATAACACCATCATGTTCATTCTTAGGATCTTCTGACCTACTGACTTTGTACTCACCATTATATCTCCATCTACATGATTTAACATGCATCATAGATCTATCTTAACTTATTGACCCTAATTTTTAATGTAGATCATCAATCAGAATTTGTATGTAAGAATACACATCATCAATCTTGATTTGGGGAATTTTGACTTATTGAATTTGTGTTCTCACCCATGTACCTTTGATCTTTGATCTAATTGAGTGAGGTTTACACACTTGGTGACACTACATTCAATTTGAACCTCATGATATTCTTCAAACAAGCTCTTTCAACCATGAAGTGATTGAAGCCAAGCAATTGCTACTTTTCAATGTGATGATCTTATCCATAGCACCTATAGGTGCTCATTTATGGAGGGTGACTATGTATGCATGGTAAATAGATTGTTATAGTCCATCCTTGTCATGTTAAGGGATATTGATTGATTTTTCATGAAAAAATAATGTGTTTAACCCCTTTGAATTCTTCATAACATTGTTATGAAACTCTTCAGGACTTCACATACCTCACTCAACTAACTACACATGGAGATGCAGGAAATGATTTTTTGGCCTACCAAGGATTTGATGAACCACTGAGACTTTTTGAAAACCTCCTTCATTCCCCTAAATGCTCAAAAACCATGTAAATTGGATCCTTTACTTGTAGTTAATGCTCATTTATGATCATTAAGTGACTCAAAATGACATAAGGACTAATTAGGCCATTAACAAGACTAAAATGACATAAAATCACATCTAATTAACTATGACACACCCTATAACATTATATTATACCCCTATATAAAATTTGACTATAGGTGGGTTGACTCATCTTGACTTGTGGTCAAAATGGTTAATAGAAAACATTTAAGGTTGGTGATCTTGTCTTTTATTGTGATAAAGCCCATGAAGATCTAGGTAAGCATCATAAGTTTGATTCACTTTAGTTGGGGCCATATAAGATTGATGTTATACTCCATAAAAATAATTTTTAAGTACAAGATATGGAAATAAATTGGTTGTGTTATTCGGTCAATAGGTATCATTTGAAATTGTTTCATCAATATATCTTTGATTGTTTGTTTTGTTTTGTTTTGTTTGTTTATGATTTGTTTGCTTTTAGCTTGTGTTTTATTTTATGTTGTTTTTTTGATGGGATGAATTGTGGTTACATCAGAAATATATTCATCAGTATGAAGGAAAAGTATATGGAGACTACTGATTTTTTGTAAGTATACAATTGTGTTAAGATGGTTTTACATGACATAAATCAGATTTTGATTTATAAATGAAAATCCAACCCAAAATTCCCTATCTAGACAATCATTTTCTTCGTGCCATGTTAATTGAACACTTCATCCTTTTAAAAATAATTTTATTATCAAATGGGTTCGTGTTTAACTACTTGAGAAATGATTTACCTAGATTGTACTCTCAGGTGCTTTGTCTTTAATAGTAAAATTTTCATTTTTCTACCTCACTTCATTTATAAAATCAGCTAGCAAGGTTGAAAGTGTTGAATCTATTTTTAACAACCCTTGTTTTTCATTTCTCAATTCTAGAGTTTTTAACTGATTATGTCATATTGATGACTTTGTCATAACATTTAAAACTATTAACTGGGGGTCTTAGTTCATTACATCATTTGAATATGCATTATTATGAAGAATGTTTATTACAACTTTTACATTTATTGAAAATATTACTCTACATTATAAGTGGTTTTGAAAGAATCTAATGGATTCAATGAAAATATTAAGAAAATATATGAATTCGCAAGAAATAATTGTTTGATCATGTAAGTCATATAAATATAATGCTAATGATCAATTTTTTAAATCATTTTTGATTGGGTGCACAAGTTGATTATTTAAATAGTATTTATATTCATCATAAGTATATGTTGAAATAATTGGTGATTAACATTATTTATTTTAAATAATGTTAAAGTTATAATGTTTTAGGTTTTGATTGTATTAAAACTAAAATGTTTTCTAACCTAGGATCAAAGGGTTGAATGTTGAAAAGACCTATGGATGATTTGTGATAGTTACATTTCATATTTTAAAAAGAGTTGAATATGATTTGATCAAAGTGGTAATATTAATGATGCCTATAGTGGTGAACATGAAAATCAATAATGACCTAGGTGTTTAGTGTTGACTATGAGGTTCAAAGCATGGTTTGATATCATGTAAGTGACAAGTTGTATATATTTGAAACTCTAAGATATGGTGGATTGTATTGGAGATTATTTATACCCAAAATAATTATTGGTATTCAATTTTGAGGTACGTGCATCGGTTGAAGGGTTTTAGTGATTGGTTTAGTAGAGGCTTTAGTCATATTCAAATTTATCAGAGTTGTCAAAGGAATTTGGTAGGGTTGGTAGTGGATTATTGATAGTTTTTTATCTAATATTATTGACACATGTAGTAAGTTCAATCATTTTGGATCTGAGACTATATAAAAGGTATTTTTGCATTGGTAATCATCATTATAGATAAGCTTATCATGGAAGTGAGATTTTGGAAGCAAACAAAAATTAGGATTTTGGTGATTTACAGATGAGGTATGGATTTTGATTCGGTATTGTAGGAACTGAGTAAAAGTTGAAATCCTCTTGATATACATGAAATCTTAGATCATTTCAAGTTTATTAAGATGCATGTCTAAATACAAAGAATAATGGAAATATTTTTACTTTGATTCTTGTTTGTTTGCTTGTGGTACATTTTGTCTATGTAATGTTTATTTTATTGAAATATTTTAGGTTTAAATTGGTGATATGTCATTATTTTTTATTAGTGTTATTGGTTGAAAATGCAGTTAGTTGTGGTTTCATTAGGAAAATGATATAGATTTTAGCAGTATATTGTTTTATTTTTCTTTTGAAATAAAACATACATACAATACCTGCAAGGTTTACTTGGTTCTAAGTTAATAGAGCCTTGATGAGTTTCATTTACAATTATTTGATCTTTGGAGAAAAATTTATTTTAGTTGACTATCAGTGAATATGAGATAAAAATTTGGGAGTGTTTGTTAGTTCTTGTTGATACTGGGGTTTTTGACAAGTCAATATGACAGTTATGATGGGTTTTGATATAGAAGTGGTTATCTATCTATATTGATATCAAATGATGATAATTGTTTGATTTTAAAGCCATTTATTAATTTTGTTTGGTCAGTTCTGAGATTTGGTTTGTATCTGGTTACTTTTACAAATTTTGATAGTAAGTAAATACCAAATAAAAATGTGTGTTGTATGTTAGGTCTTGCTTCTCAAATTTGGTATATTCTATGGTTTGATTACAAATTTTAGATGGTGATTGATACGATAGAAAAAATTCATGAGCAAGCTAGGTTTTCAAGATATAGGTTATTTTCATTATGCTAAGTTGACAATGGTTTTGAAAAATATGAAGTTATTGACTAGTCTACTAGGAAAGTTTTATGGTAGATGATTAATGATTTTTGGGTTATGCATGTTAAATTTTTTCAAAGATCTTTTTGGATTCTTAGTTTTGGGTATGACATTTATATTGGTTTACATGTAAATATCTATGGAAAATGGAAACAACATTGGTTTGTGTGAGACTTTTTATTTTTTAGTTATAAGTTTATTTTTATATGTGTAAGTTGCAGTTGGTAAATTATTATAAGCATGAAATGCACATATGAATTATTGAAAGGTTATAAATATTCTCATGCATACAAAATTTTAGTATAAGATATCTAATCCATTTGAAGTTTTAGTTTCTAAACTATGAAATTTTATTGGTTGAGGAAAGTTATTGATTTAACCTATTATATTTATATAAGTGAATATGAGAAGGTTAATTGTTTTAGTTAGATAATATGATCATATGATTTTTTTTGACATTCATAGTAGAAATTAAAGATAGAAATTTCAATTTATGTATTGTAATAGTTAATATAATTACTTCACTTTTAGTTTCAATCAAAAATTAGTGGTTTAAATAGATTATGTATATAAATTAGTCTTGTAGCAGTGTTAGATTGTTTTAAAAACATTCTTGGTCATTTATCAGGACAATGTTGTATTTAGATGGTTATCAATAAAATTTTGTCTATTTTGATTTCATAAGAAAACCCTTGGTAAATTATCAAAATATAATGATGAGATAATGTTCAAATTTTAAATATTTTATTGAAATTTATGATATGGCTTTATATATATTTTAAATATGGTTGAGAATAGTTTGCAAGAAAGTAATCAAGGTTTTTATTTATTTCATCTTTCAAAATTGTCAAGGTGGAAACCTCCTAATTTAAATAATTCATGTGGTAATGTGTGTAGGACTAATCAAACTTGGAATAGAGAAGATTCATCTTCTCATAGTTTTGCTTTTAGAGGACAATATTATAGAGGTAGAAGGCCTGGTAGAATTTTTTATAGACCCTTTCATAGAGGAATTCAGATGTCCATTCACTTTGATGCCTTAGATCCAAATTTTTGGGATATTCTAGATGCATTTCCATTTAATCTAAAAAATAATCAGGGCAATTGAGGTTTGAGGAGACCATATTAGTGAACTTGTCCTCACAAAGATGGGAATTCAAGTGTTTCAACTCAATGAATATAGACATCCCTAAAGTCTAAACACAATTAATTTTTTCATCACTCTCCTTAGTATCATGACCCTTTGCCTGAAAATAATGTACAACTAGTCACTAAGTTGTATTCTCATGTTTTAGTGCCTCTTTTCCATAAAATCCCATCACCTAAACTTATAAACCTTGTTAAAACTTGTTAAATATTGAATCTTGTGGATTTTTCTCATCACTTTTTAGAAGGACATCACCTCCTAATCATAAAATAGAAGAAATTAGTCCTTCAACATCACCAACCATCACCAAAATGGTAAATAAGGTTAAGCTAGAAGTGGATGATGAAGACAATGAAGATGTTGTTAAATTGATTATGTTTTGTGCTACCACCATGAGATATATAGAGTATTTTACTAACAAGGGTTATTTGATGATAGAAATGCTTTTAGATTCTGATGAGTAATATGATTTGGAATGAAGTTTAATTTTGATGCTTTGACACTTTTTTAGATACTATATATGTTTTAATTTTGTTTAAATCTTTATTTTGATAGCAGTTCTATAGTGATTTGATAGTATTTAAAAATATTTTAGATGTTATATATTTTTGAGGTGTAACATATGAACTTGTAGATAATGTATATGGATAAATGTTAGATGTAGTAATTTTTATTTAAATAGCTTATAATATTTTTAAATATTTTGCATAATAGGTTTATTTAGATGTTATGATGTTTAAGGGCCCCCACCCAGTTAAAGTCTATCCCCTTGGTCTATTAAATATTTATTTTGATCATAAGACTTATTTTAAAAGTCTTACGTTAAGTTATAACTAAAATTTAATTGATTTAATTAAAGTCAATTAGGACTTAACTAATACATGACTATGTTAGTTATAACTTATATCTCAATCATATTTTGAGAAGATGACTATAAAATAGGATCAAAGTGACATTTGAAAGGGAGGAATATTACACTGGTATTTTTGCAAACTATGATTTACTTTAAATTTATCATAATACTCTTTTTTGTGCAACATATTTGAGATAAAGCAATTTTTATAGATAGATGAAGGACACATTCTTTGATGGTTAAGTAATTTACTTAATTAGAATTGTTATATCTAGGTTTCATTGTTTAATTTATAAAATGATTATCTAAAAGCTGTTAATTTTAATATCTTCTAATGATTACAGATTTGTAGTCATATAAGTAGAATCCAAACTACTTGGCCTGAATACTAATGAATAATTCGTTATATGTGACATGTTGTTGATCTATTTAGATTGTTTTGGTTGTTATATCAAAGATTTTAGACTAAATATTTGCTAAGACAACTCTATTTGTAGATTTGCAATATTTTATTTTATTTTTTATTATTTTACTTGTAGGTTATTTTAGTAATTAGTTTAATTAGACTAATTATCTTTTTTAATAGGTTTTAGTGTTTGATTGATTATTGTGTTTCTTAAATTTCTTAGTCTTTTCTTAAATTGTTATATTTATGTGTTAAGTTTATTTATTTTAATTTAGATCTTTACTTTTAATTTCTAAGTTATTCATTTATTTCTTATTTCTATTCAGTCTTAGTTTAATTGTTATAGATTTAATTGTTTAATTGTTATAAGTCGATTGATGTTATAATCGAATTAGATAGAATTAAATTCTATTAAATTTTTGACTCTTTTAGTTTAGTTTATTCCTACTTTTGTTTTAGTTTTAAGTTTAGTTTTAATTTCTAATTTAGTTTTTTGTTGTTCATATTTAGTTCTTATGTGGTTATGTTAATTTTCATTTGAATTTCTTTCTTTGGCATTCATTTTAATATTATAATTTAATCTTTTAGGTCTTTGTGTTTCTTTTATTTTGACCTTTTTTGAATAGAACATAAAGATTTCAAAGCATTTGAGTGGAACAAAAATATTTATAAGGACCATAAATCATTCTTTCAAATATTGTCTTAATCATATATTTTCTCTATCAAATAGAATAGATTATAGATTCACATCTATTTCCTTCGGATTTAAAGAGAATAATTGATTTCTAAAGTTATAATCAAGTATCGATCAATATTTGGTATATTTTTTTATTTTACCAGAACATTTAAAACCCCTTGCACATATTTTAGATCCTTGTGACCTATTATGCCTTTACTATTAAATTGGTACGATTCCATTTTAACCTTCACATTAGGCGAAGTGGATAATTATTTGACATGAAATTTCTGATAATCAACACATGGCATAATATAAATTTCATGTTAAAACTATTTGCATTATTAATTTAGCACTCTTATTTTTCATCGTGGCTTACTTTATATCACATTATCCATAGTTTCCATCTTGTTGAGTCTCTCCTAATATACTATGACTTTTTGTTCCTTTTCACTTTAACTTGCCTTTCGGATCTTTCCAAAACCATTCACCTCTTGGATATATACTAATCTACTATACCTCTTGGATCATCACTACATTAACATGCATTTATCATCACCATAAATTACCTTACCTTTTTATCCTTCCTACATTTTTATCATTGAATCTTTTGTACTTTTCTTCACCTCCTAGTTTTTTACTAATTTACCATGCCTCAACATTGTTTGTCACTTTAGTATTCCTTTAGTTACCCAACTTGTGATTTTGACATTGGTGATTCACTGAATCAAATTAGACCTAATTATCTCCCTAGGGAAATGATTTTGTTGAAAGTTAAGAAGATATCCAACAATAAGACCCATACCTATGTTAATAGCCTCTATGCTAAGATACATGATAACTACATATATTGATTAAAAATATAATATTCCTTTTTAGTGGGAAGGAATAACTCCACAATCATTTGCTACTTTTAGGGGGTTACCTCCTTATCAAAGTATTTGGCTCTAATTGATATATTTTTTCTTGGATATTTTATTGGATAATATTTCAATTGACTATGCCCCTCTATTAGTTATGATGAGTAACACAACCATAATATTGGCTTTTTTTGTTTTTTTAATACAATGTTATTAGTTAATAAAACTATGATAACATCTACAATACTTAATTAATTTAAAAACTTGAAATTGTTATGAAAAGATAGATATGAGGTTCACAAAACCCATAAATCAATGGGTGCAATTATTTACTTTTAGGGAGCTTCATGTAGAAGAACAATTAGTTGTTTCAACATAATAGTAGTTATTAAAACTGCGATAACTTCTATTATACTTAATAAAATTCAAAAATTCAAACTATTCTAAAAATATGGAAATGAGGCACAAAAACCCATAAAATGTTTGGTATGATTATTTACCATTGGTGAGATATATTCAAAAGAATATTCAAGTGTTTTTTAGGTCTAAAAATGTAAATCTACAATTGAAACTACAATTAAATGATAGATCTAGTTGACTTCATAATACCACAAACTTGCACTTTTATAATTATATTCTCCCACTTTGTTCACTTTATAATCATCGAGATCCTGTCAGGATAAGGTGAGAGCATACGGTGATCAAAACTACTACTTGCACAACCTCCTAAAAAATAATAATAAGAAGAAGAAAATGGCCCTAAAAGAGCTTTGATACCAAATGTTAAGAACCTCTATGCTAAAATACATAATATAACAATAAATATTGAATATATATTAATATTTTATTTTTTTATGGAAGAAATCACTCTGAATGACTTGTCACTTTGAGGGGGATACATACTTATCATATTAACACTATAATTGATTTGTATTTTCTTAAATTCCTTATCATAGGCTTTACCCTTCTATTTATAATATTATAATATATCCCACTCTTCCATTCTCTATATATGGGATTATTCCTCTATAATATTACTAATCATTATTATTCATACCACTATTACATTCCACTATTCTATCCCAAATATAAATTATATTCCCCTACATAAGTATATTACAACCTCATTGACATATAAAATGCTTGGGAATCCATATATTCTATTTAATAAATTTATATTAATCCTTACCTCTAGTCTAAAGGTGAATATGAGAACAACAAAATTAGGGATTTGAATTGTAAAGATACTTGGTTTTCCATCCCATTACTTCAATTTTCTATAGATATTATTTTTAAGGAGCCATGAATTGACCATGTTTTACTTATAAGTCATCTCTAGAAGATGGAACCTATAGTACCTTTTGAAATAATTTATGCTTATGTAGGCTACAAGCATACTGCTAAGTCTAAAGTGTAGTATTTTTCTAGAGATTTTCCCATTTATGAATAAATCAAATAGTAAGTCAATGTACAGCATTACTTCTAGATTTAATGTAATATTATGTAGAATGACTAATTTTATTTCTTTAAGGTCATCACTATATCTTTTTGTGAAAATTAAAAGTTGATCTTATACCCTATATAAATCCATAACATAATCCTCATCCCAAATGGCTAAGTAGTGTTTGAAATCATGGTTAAGAGCTATTAAATCAATTTTTTTCATTTTATACTCAGTTGGCCCAACAATTGAATATGTAGAAGGAGGAGGAGTGTGAGATGAGGAGGCCATTTAAATTTAGATAATAATAATCATGTTTTCAAAATAGTCTTAAATCTCATGGTCATAGTAGAGATTTGAATTCATAGTTTTCACTTGGTAGTTATGAGGCAATGTGATCAACTCAAGTAAGACAAATCATATTATATTGATTTATATTCATTAGTTTTGAGAATGGAATGATTTAAGTCACCAATTCATGTGAATTAATGGAAATAATGAATTTCACTCCATTCCCTTCCTACTTTATTTATTTGAAATTTTATTTTGAAATGCCAATTTCTAGGGACTTCATTGCCATGTGGTGTTTTTTATTTGCACTTGGGTGCCTTGTCAACATAATATGATAGATGTCCCATTTTCATGATTTTGGGCTTGGAATTCATGTCTTTGTTATTTTTTTTTTGGTTAAGGGACACATGTTTATGTATCATTTCTCTACTTTTAACTTAGTTCTAGCTTGTTGTACTATATTCTCCTAGTCACAAGTTAGTGGGATGGTGATTGGGTAAGATCTTAGTGATTTGATTACCTAGGGTGTAAAATACATTATTATGAAGTGGTCTACATCTAGGTTATCATGATGATGACATATGGATGGATATAATTTTTCCACTTCTCATAATGATAGTACAATAAACTCTATTGATGTTGCCTCTGGGTTAGTGGGATAAAGATACATGATGATAGTACAATGAAATCTATTGACGTCACCTATAGGTTAGTTTGATGATGTAACATTAATGAATATCATTATTTTTCTTAACTAAAATGATAACATTATGAAATATATTGATGTCACCTCTAGGTTAGTGAGATAATGACATATGGATGAATGTAATTATTTCACTTGCTCAAGTGACTTGTGCTCTTCACTTAGGCTTTGGTTAAGCAAATGATGCCATGTAGAAAGTGTATATGAGCTTATGGATGTCCTAAGGAAAAATTAAGAATGAAATATCTTGTTTAAGACATAACATAGGAAAAAAATGATCTAAAACACAATACATCAACCTAGTTAGCCTTTAAATTAAAAATATGCCATGTACACAAGCTTTGCATTATATAAAAATCAAAGGTAAAAGGTAAATCATGTAATATGGATTATATATAACCATTATATTTATTCTCATAGATTTAAAAAATGATTTAGACTTCATAAATAACCTTAGGCCTATGCCTACCAAAATTAATGTCATAGACATATGAAGCTCCTAAGGCTTAGATAAGGATTTCAATCAATAGTGGGTCCCCATTTTGAAATTCAAATGATGTGTGTGTGTGTGTGTGTGTGTGTGTGTGTGTGTGTGTGTGTGTGTGTGTGTGTGTGTGTGTGTGTGTGTGTGTGTGTGTGTGTGTGTGTGTGTGTGTGTGTGTGTGTGTGTGTGTGTGTGTGTGTGTGTGTGCGCGCGCGTGTGTGTGTGTGTTAAGGCACAAAAAATGATAACTCAGTGGGGAAATACTCTTGAGTATTTGAGAATCCATAATTTTATTAATACATAATAATATAACTCTATATATAAAAATAAAAAAATAAGTAAACTAGTCCTTGAAAAATAATCATACTCCCCCATGAAATATACTAACCCTCTTCATTATTGGGATATATATTTGTGATACTTTGAAATTTATTTTTACCTTGTTATGAGAGATTTAACCAAGTTTTGGATAAACACTATACCCATTTCATCTTTACCTCATCTTTTATAACCAAATAGTAAGGGGAGCCTAGTCATTATTCTATTTTGAACCAAGTGTCCATATCCGTAACATAGATACATATTATTCCACTCTAAGCCTTGATATACTACAAGACAAACATCCATTACCCTATTATAAATTACTTGAATCACCCATATTCTATAAGTCTGCATGATTAATTTTTTTGAAACATAAATAGAATAATGGTTGGGAATCACCACTAGTTGGGTATATGCATAAGAATAACCTATTTTAATCCATATGTCACTACCAATGTGTATCCATTTCTATGTTTATTAATTTCCATCCAAGTTTTAGCATGTAATAGTGTAGTTGATCTTTTGGAAATGAGAAGTCTTTATAAAATTTTCATGAGGATATCAGAGTAAATTCCAAAGGTCTTATGGACTCATTTATTCCAAGTAGAACTTAATTTAATCATAAAACATACCTTATCCCTAGAACTCAAGCACTATTAGAAAAAATCTTAGGGAATACCAATTTTACTTCCTTTTATATTGTACCCTAATTTTTATAAAATATTTTTTAATTATATCATAGGAAATTAGTTGGTTTATTCCTAAATTTAAAGAAAACTTATTTAGAAAGCATAAATTCTAACCTATCAAAAGTAAATGCAGAAAATAAGAGACACTAATCTAAGAAAGAAAGATTAACCTAGAAAGTTATATATTTATTCTATAAACCAATAAATATAATCTACTCCCATGTCTACATCCTTTACTTATAGTCATTTATAATCATCTCTAATTAGAGCAGCTATGAAATAATGTTTCAAAAATTATCTATTGACTTGAAAAGTGAGGTCATTGCCTTGAAGGTCCTTCAAATGGAAGGCATTATTCCCTAGTATCTCAGATATTTGATATGGTCCAATCCATAAAGGAGTGAACTTATCATGTGGTCCTTTCTTATTGTATGCCTTATCCCATAAAATTACTAGGTCTTAAATCCTAAAATATTTGATTTTGGGTCTCTTGTCACACCACCTATCAATAATATCTTATTATTTATTAAGGCTATATAGTGATTTTGTTCATACATCTTCCATCTAGACTATATCAGGTAATCTAGAATAAATTCTTTCATCTTCCTCCATGTATTCTTGTATGAATTGGTACATTGGTATTTTAAGAGTGATGAGAAAAACTAGCTACTATCCATAGACTATCAAAAGGGTGAAGCCTTGAGGGTTTGATTATGTCTTATTTTATCTGTCCATAGTACATATTTCAGTAGTAGATGCCATTCCATTGGTTTATCTTATGTAGATATCTTGATGGCATCTATCAGATTCTTTTTATATATTTGTCTATTCCATTCCCTTTTGGATAATAATTTGAAGAGAACTTTATTGTGATTTGGTTGTTATATGCCAACTCACTAAATTCAATAGATTGGAAAGATGGACCATTATCACAAACTAAATAAATTAGAGTGCCAAATTAGGTCAATATGTTTTCTTCTATAATTTTTATAATATCTAGTACTTTAGAATTCTTAGTGGCCACAACTTCTGTCCATCTACTATAATAGTCAGTGGCTATTATGTCAAAATTATAGATTGATGAAGAATTTTGATTTATTACCCCAATAAATTCAAGACCCATTGAGCAACATGGCATACTTAAATAACTAGTTGAAGAGGCATGGCAACATTTACCTCTATTTTTCCAAACACCTCAAATTTATGGTATAATCTGACATTATTTTGGACATCTTTGAAGATCATAGGCTAGTAGTATCCCATTCTAAAAACATTATGTGATGTTATTTTTCTTGAGATATGTCCACTACCTATATTTTGATGTAGATTATTCAATATGTCTACAACTTATTCTTTTGAATTCATAGTTCTTCTAGAATATCAATCCTTTATTTATCATATAATGAGTTAATTTAAGCCTAATGACTCATCTCTACTCTCTATTTTGATCATGGGACATATATCCATGAGTAAATAGTGGATGATTTGAGCATACCATTCACCACTAGTGACCTAAGTCTCATTGATTTATTTAATATAAATGTGTGGATTAGTCTTGCTTATGAGCTAGATGATTCCCTAGCCTCTCACCATCTTGTCTAGTCTAGTCTCAAGATCAAACTCCTATAATTTTTCAATCCATTTACCTCATTTTTTCAATTCATTTTAGACAAGTGTGAGCTTGATAGCTGCATCAAGAATGATTGTATACATATTTTTCCTTGAGATATAATGCCGAAACTTCTTCAAAAGTTTAATAATGCATATATTTGTTTATCTATCATGGAAGGGTTAATTTCATCTACCTTTATGTGAGTATAGCTACTATAGTATACTTTGAGGCAAATTAATAAAGGTAGAAATCTTGTGAGAATTCTACACTGATCATATGTAAAGCTTGAACAATGGAAGTTTTGATATCTTGAAAATCTTTCTTGGATTCTATTTCCCATTTTATTTTGGCATTTGACTTCAACATGGCATTCAATGGCTTGACAATATCTAAAAATCTAAAAATGAAGATCCTTACAAATTGTATCTTATCAATGAAATACTTTAACTCTTTCTTACTATTAGGAAGTGTCAACCTAGAAATAGCCTGGATTCATTCGAGGTCAATGGAGATCCCATCCATAGAGATGGCATGGCCTAATAGTTTACCTTAGTGATTTTAAAGATAATCTTATTTGGTTTGAGTGATATTCCATATCTTCTACACTTGTCAAATAATCTATGTAAATGACCTATATGATTATTTATATCCTTTAAAAACATTTTTAAGGCATCCATAGAAATGATGATGCATTTTACAATGAGCCCCTAAAAATAAAAGTTCTTATCTCACTATAAGGTTTTTCCTATATTGATTAGGCCAAAAGGCATCCTTTTACATGAAAAAGTCCCCCACTTGGTGTTGAAGGTAGTCTTCATTCTATCTTATGCTTTTATCAGTACTTGATTATAGTCTGATAATCCATCTAATAAAGACATCATCTTAGATCCACTAACCATTTGAATTACCTCACCTAGAGAAGGTAGAGGATATTTATCATTTTCTAATGCTCAATTCATATTTTAAAGTCAACATAGTGCCCAATCTCTCCATTATTCTTCCTGAATGGCATTAGGTTGACAACCTAGATAGAGTGCCTAATTAGAAAGATAATCATGGCATCCAATATATGTTGTATTTATATCTAAATTAGAGGCTCTAGGATTGGATTTACTGGCCTCTTCTCTACTTGAAGGGCTTATGTTCTAGTTTCAGTGGAATAGTATGTGTTATGACCCTAGGATTGAAGACCTTTAGATCTTTGTATGTCTAAGTGATCACATCCTTTTATTATGTAAGTAGACATCTCAAATTTTGTTTCTCACTTTCATTGAAACTAACGCCAATGTTTACATACTAGGGATGCTTGTCAATGGCTAGATTATCCTTGACAAAATCGTAATCATTAAATTAGAGTAGTTTGTATTTTTGGTCTCGTGTATCTACATTAAAAGCTCAATCTAGGGAGACCATCCCTATGGGGAACTGGTTCTATTTCAACTATAATACACCATCTTCTCTAAGATATTATATGCTCATATGCTTAACATCCTTCTCATACATTACCTAAGATTCAAAAGATACATAAATATTCATAAATTGAATAATCAATTGGTCATCTTAAAATACATAGAGGTTATCCACATTGTCTAGGACATAGGGGCAAGGAACCAACTTCACAAAGATTTTATACATTTAGAATTTTTAGAATAATGTTAGATAGGTATTTGAAGCTACTAATGAATTTGTCATATAATTTCCTTCCTTTGGGATGGCCTTGATGTTAAATGATTCAAAATATTCTATCAAAACCCATGCTCGATGTTTTTATTTATTGAAGTAACTAAGTTTTCATTGATATTTATTTTTAATCTAGTTAAAAACCATATTTGAATCCCTAAAGATTTATAACAACTTAATGTTATGATTTAATGCAAAATGTAGACCTAAGATTAGAGATTCATACTTGGTTTGGTTATTTGTGAAATGTAATTTTATCCTATATGTAGCTAGATATTGCTTCATGTTTAGACTAATCAGGGATACACCAACACCTAAACCTTGTTTTGATCTAATTCCATCAAAATGGAGAGTTGATAACTAAGGACCTTCAAAATCTTGTTTATGAGGTTATTTATTCATAGTAAAGGTGTAAAAACGTACATGTGAGGCTGTAAAGTCAAAATTTTCATTCTTGGCATTATATTCTACTATCAGGTACTTTATATTTAGTTCTCATTCTATTCATATCTGGTTGGATACCTCTTTTTAGGGTAGACACATGTGTGAGAAATAGGTGGACATGTACCCATTCAATGTATTTGACCAATCATGAATAAACAAAAAGTCATAACATTTTTTAATGTGCATGACTAAAATATCTATGTACTATTATACATGTGGTTCTGATGTAAGTTAGATATGTACATTTTTCAACTCTCTAACACATGGAATGGAAGACTTGTCTAACTATAGGACCACTCTTTTTGACTTAACTAGAGTCACGCCTAGGTTATTGCATACATTTGTAGGCATCCCATTGGTTGAGGCATCTGAGCTAACCCAAAAAAATGGAACCTTTATAAACATGTTGATGGTTAACAAAAAAGGTGGTACTTCAGCCTTATCTTTATAAACAACCATTTTTGCATGTGCTATTTTTTATTTTTTAGTATATGATTTCGTAGTCAAAGTTTTGAGTAGCAAATATATTTGTTTAATGATTTGGGTTATTTCATGAAGACTTATATTAGTCTTGATCATATTCATGTCTTCAATAATATTGTATCCTCCTCTTCATTATGGCTATGTATTCTATAATTGGTCATTCTGTTTTGGAGGGGGTAGATTTTTCTTGGCCTTAGAGTCTAGAGGATTAGTAGCATTGTTATTTGGAGGCATGGAGGTATTAGTAAGTGACTTATTATTCAAATTGTAATTATTTTTATAGAAATTATAGAAATCATGGATATCATATATATTGTGTTCACATTCATTCTCACCTTCTGTTGGGAATGGGAAGTCATATGTCTAAAATACCATGGCTATATTGGGAGGACCTAGATTAGTAGACAAAGATGGTTCTAGTTGATTTACAAAACCTTCTTATCTATTCATATCTTGATGAAATATATATAAGATAGTGCATAATTATATGCAATCTAGTTCAGCATGATGTATTATCTTGTGGACTCAACACCAAGTAGGAAGTGTTGATTCCAAGATGTTTATCTCTAGCATTTTATTAGGTGGTTACTTATCTATATTGTTTATAAATCTATTGAAAGGCCTTTTATCCCTCTAAAATGCAAATATATGATTTAAATATGTTCCATGGTGTTTATCATTAAATTATACATACTCAAGAATTCATTACTTAGCTTTTGTACCATTCATTGGATGACATCCAATTCTACTTTCTGAAAATCAGTAGGAATACCCTATGTAGAAATAATATTGATTGGCATTAAATATTGGTTTTAATTTTTCTAGTTTGATGTAGACATAAGTTTTTTTAGGAAGATAAGGTTTTTTTTAGGTGGAACATGAGCTAAAGGAAATTAGGTGTACGCCTAGTTCTTATTTAGAGCCATAACATTCGGATTACCATTTGGAATAAGGTTAAGAGCTAGAAAATTAGGACCAATATGAAGTGGGTCTAAAGCTTATGACTGGGGATTTAATTGTCTTTCAATATCAATAGACTCATCATAGGCTAGTGGCAATGAGCTAATGTTAGGTTCCCAATGGAGAAATAAAACAATCATAAGATCCAAGTATTATTATACATTTCAAGGGATAACTCTTCAATGGGTTTATAAGAAGCTAAAAATTAGCTATATATTTGTGAAATATTATATTAAAGGATTGAATTGGTCCATTCAATTCTCTCTTCATGCTTTCAAAGTGTTGATATATGACACTTGGGATAGTGACTTATCCAAACTATGCAAGGAAAGTGTTTTGGCATTGATTCCAAGATGTGATCAAACATTTTGTGACATTAAGGAATAAGTCATACGTAACTTATTTTAATGTGAAGGGAAATATTCTATATGTGCTACATCTTCATGGATAATATTTAGTATACCTAAAGTGATCTTAAAATCCTTTACATGTTCTTTAGTAGTCCTACCTCCTAAAGGAGATAAGGAAGGAAGATAATTCTTAGGTTTTCTAGGCAAATCATGCATGTCTCTAAGGATGGAAATAGTAGAACTAGTTAACCAAGATTGGACCATGAGCATAGAGGAAGATGGGGTAATTTGTTTAGGGAATATGACTAGGCCTAGGGTATTCTCAAGATGCCTTTATTTGATCTAACTATTCTATGGATTTCTAAAGGTTGGTATAGAAAGTAAGTATATAAGGTAGACCTTTTTAATCTTATTGGGTGTATCCAATGCAACTCGAGTGATCTCTTTCAAGAAAATAAATTATTTTTTATGTGGTTTATATGCACACGAAGGAATCTTATGACATATCCTCTAACATTCTAATATTAGTGAAAAATATTCACTCCCAGGAATGAGTTTTGGGGTATTATATTTTGTAAACAATTTTTTGGTGGAATAGAAGTGAGTAGAGTAGTTGTTTACCTCAGATGGTTTAGATATGATATGAATCTAGATATACTTAAGATTTATCTATTAATGGTTAATCTAACCTAAGGTGGGCCTGATCAAAATAAAATAAAAAAATAAAAAAAAGGTAGGGTAGGAAATATGGTCCATGGATCAAATGAGATGAAACCTTTATAAGCTGACTCTTGAACTAAGGGTTGGATAAGCAATTAGGAACCCGTGCTTACTAAAAGCTAATATAAGTATAAAAACAATCAAACATAGTTAAGAGTCCAAGGGAATAAGAATATAGTGAACCTTAGCATATATAATCAAAGTTTGTTATGTTTTTCAGATTGTAATTACACATCTAAAAAGGGAGCTTATGATTATTACACAAAAACATAAAAATTGTTGATAGAAAATATCAATAGTTTTAGTAAAATAATACTCATAAAAAATTAAAATACTAAGATATTAATTTGATGGAATTTCTTGCAGTATTCACATGTTTGGAGAAGAACAAGATTTGCACATCAATACCAATTATAAAATAATTCATATAATTTATTATTAATCTTAATAGCCATAATTATCCTCCCTTTGGGATTGGTAGGATATAATTACAAATAAATTTTGGAAGGGGACACCTAATCTCTTAATCAAAATTTAAATTTACCTATTTAATTATATAACCATATGTCAAAAATTCATGCATGACATGCATGTTTATAATGTGATTATAAATAATCTTTTACCAAAATAAATATGAAAATAACAGGGTCCCAAAATAGACTTACATTATAATTATAAGATGTACTCATATCAAAATCTATTTATGATGTGGTAGAACTAGGAGGTGGAACTTGCATACTCACTAATGTGAATGAGACTACATATGGAACTTGAGTTTCAACTATAGTAGGCACTATTGTTATAGAAACCTTAGCTAGAGTTATGATAGAAGTTGCCATCATTATAATTATAATAGTGAATGTGGGAATTGGAACATATGTTGGCCTTATTTTTGTTTGAATTAGTAGATAATTTAGGGAATGTCTCTGAGTGTCTAGATAAGGTGCCAATGGTACCCCTGCTACTAAAGTTGATTATCTTGTTGCCTCCATTTCTAAGTATAAGACATGGCTAGCCTAAAATTTAATATCAATAGTTTCAAATTTTAGAAAATACCTTTTGAGAAATTGTGTAAGCTTGTATGTCAACCTCTTATATGTGTTCAATGTATCTTTAACCTCCACATGATGTGCATCTATACCTATAATTTTATCTTTAGAAAAATGCACTAGTTACATGATTTATTTGTTGGTTATATAAAAAATTTCCTCAATTTTTACTTAGAAGTTGTCATCTATAGCTCATAATAGGTTTTTAAAAATAGACTTAGGAACTAACTACCAAAGATGAGTGCTTACCTCAGTGACCCTCTTATCCTTCAAAATGGAGACAACCTCTCTCTTAACTTGTAAACAGTTGCATGAAATTTTTCATCTCTCAATGTCAGTCAAGTAAGTTATCCCTCTTAATGAACACATAATTATGGGCCCATGCAGCCTCTAATGTTGTTATTAGGTTTAATTTTGGAACACAACTATGTATTACGAGGGGGGTTAAATTAGTATATTGATTAAAATTAATCCTTTAATACTTTTAATGCAAATTAAAAAGTATATACAAAGATCACACATACATAAATAGACATAACACTTAGTGTACATGGAAAACCCAATATGGAAAAAACCATGGTGAGATTAGCTGCTAAAATCTACTATTTTGATTGAGCCTCATAATCAAAACCTTACTAGTTATAATGTTTAAGGGTGTAGACACTAGAAAACTACACACGATGGTTCTAGATGTTGAACAAACCCCTAAACCACCCTTGGACCCCCTCAGGACCACTTGACAGCCCTCAAATGCCAAACCTAAGTCAAAATGACTAAATTTTACCAGTTTAGCCTTTACCTATCAGTCGTTGATGGTCAACCCCTAATCGCTAATAGTTAGGTACAACTGCTGATAGTCAACCTTTAACCACCTTTAGGGTTAAAATCTAGCTCAACTCCACCTTGAATTTTTATTCTTAGCCATTCACATAATTATTCATGTTAAGAATAAAATTAGATTGCCTTTCAAGACCTTGTTTAAACTTATTGTTTCACCTCTCCCTTCCTTTTATAAAAAGAGAAAAGGAGGAGGTGAAAAAGGGATCAATCATTAGAGAGAATTATTAATTATTAAATATTATTATATCAGAACTTATTTTGTAGGTATTCTTCCAATAAATCCAAGAAATATTTTAATGGGTGCAATAAAGATCTGAAGTGCTTCTACTCATCAATCAATAGCCAAGTTACCTTTACTCTATCAAAATTTCTCCAAGCTCCACCAATGAGTTTTTTAGTCACTCACCTCGACATTCTTTAGATCAGCAACAAGAAAGCTAAGTATCTATTTTTATTAATTAGTTACTTTGTTTCTATCTCACAACTAGCCTCTAGCTTAAACGCACATCCCAGAATCACTCATAAACCTTCCCAACTAGACCTACCTTTACCCAGACCAAAACCCATAGTAACCATCGATGATCACCCTGACCGTTGATGGTCTGTCTATAGCCGTTGATGGTTACCCAGCCATTGATCATCACTATGTGACAATTCTAGTAGAAAGATAATCACACCTATCAAACCCCAACCAAATCCCAGTTTATGACTTTCGACCTAATCACAAAACATCACCCTATTTTCTAAACCACGTCTAATTTATTTAACATTGATATTTAATTGTTTATTAATATAATTAGTTAAATTCATCTACCTTCTTATCAAGCACTGCTTGTATTTAATTTTAGTATCTTCTATTATTCATCTAAGTAATTTATCTTTATTTTTCATAGCTTTATTATTTAAAGTGTGGATTGACAACCTCTAAAGAATCTTGTGCTTCTCAAATCTAACTTGCTAGGCAAACCACCCTAATATCTAACTAATTAGCTATTTTTTTAGTGATTTCTTATCTGCAAGTCATTCCTCCCAAGCCAAAGAGGAGTATCTACAACCATCTAGATCATGGATTGCAAACCAAATCTAGGTTCTACTAATTTCACCCTTCTTTCAAGTTTTACAACTTTATTTTAAGAAATAAATTAAAATCAACGTGAAACATATTGGCATGCCTAGTGGGACCCTTGAGTATTTTTTTGGGTTTATAGTTGCATCTAGGTGCTTATTCTTATTGTTTTCTTCTCATACAACAAAATCAAAATTTTATTTTGGGCTTAAAATTGACTTCATACATTGTTTACTTGTTTATTTTAGCTCACATAGATTAATTAATCATAGTTTCAATCTCATCATCCAAACCACTTATACCTAATCAAGCATAAAAACATTGACATAATGTCTAACTAAAATTTCATCACATAGTAGTCATCTTTCCTAACTATCCTACTTGGATTTCACCACCAAGGGGAGAACCAACTCAGTATGCTAGTTGAGTATAATCTCTAATAACTTGATATATTTTAGCTAAGCACTTGACACCCTTACCACTATGGTGTGTGAAGTGAGGAGGTAGGCCCCAATATCAAGTCACGTACTACGTTATAATATAAATATTGAGAGCCTAAACATAAATTGAAACCAGTCATATACTTCTTTTCTAGTTCCCACTCTACAAGCCAAGTTGAGTCACACAATTCTCAAAGTTTAAGGCATAAGCCACAAGAGAGACTAAAAAGAATATTAGGATTTAATGTGATTTAGTGTGTGTTTGTTTCCTTGAATTTTTAATATTTTATCTTTGTTTGAGTTGTGATATATATTTTATTTTCCTCCTTCCCTTATCTACATGGTTTTAAATAGGCAACAACTAAAAAACTAAGCAAATTAGGATCCACCTCCTAATTGTTTGTCTTCTTATTCTCCCTCATCCATGGATACATCTTAGATGTCGATATTCCCCTCATCCTTTAAGAAGTCCTAGCATCCCTCAAATGGTTTCCCAAGGTGATGAAAAAATTTTCACCTTTGTGAATAAGAACCCCATGCCCTCCAACATTACCTTAACACCATATCTCACCATACTCCTACTTTAGTTCCACCTATTGACCCACCCTATTGCATGCCATACCACCTTATGGGTAACACTTATGTTTCCATCATCTCCACCCAACCTTTAGTCACCTAAGCATCATTTTATACCAATAATCTCATCAATGCCACCACCAAAATCTAATCCACATAATCAACAAATACACAAACACCTTCTACTCCAACTAACAACCCTTCTAATATAGGATCAACCCAACCTTTGGGCACCGTTACTCTACTTACTATGGGAGTATCCTCTACTAGTGTCACCACCATTCCTCTTTTTCCCAATCCACCTACATCTAATCCATTATATAGTTTAGTGTTCCCCATAATTTCTAACATTCCACCCATTAGTACCAAAGTTACCACCTCTCCTCTATCTAACAACCCAACCATACCTCCTACCCAACTTGTGTTAATCCCTCAATAGGTTCCCATTACACCAAACTCGAGCTACATCCCTACCCATAAAAGTATGTGCTTATACCTTCCACCCAACCACCTATCTCCACATATTCATATGTGGTTTCATAGTTACCACCCATTTCCAATACCAATATGTGTTAGCTTCTCAACCCCCCACTAGCTACCTATATGTTGCACCTACCTAAAACCCAACATAAGTTACCCTACAACTATGGGTGTGCATAACAATAAATAGATCTTGTCAAAATGTTAATGGACAAAATGACTAATTTGGAGTCATCTATCGGTGGTGCCCATAACCCCTTATTTTATGAATAAATCTAAAATGAACCAATTCATCCATCCATCCTCATTTTATCTTATCCTCCTCAATGGGAACTCTTGAAATTTTCAAAGTTGTAGAGCAAAGAAGACCATTAAAAACATCTAAGAGCATTTAGGCATTATTGATATTTTATTTCCTATGATGATGCTCTCCTTCTTCACACCTTTCCCATGTCTCTATTAGGTTTAACACTAGATTTTTATAGTCGTAATAAAAATCACTCCCTCTATTGCTTTGCCCAACTAGCTAAGACTTTCTTAGATCACTTTTCCATAAACATCATAAGAAAGTTTCCATCATTGATCTCTACTCCATTAGGAAATTTGACAATGATTCCATATCCAAATTTTTAGCCTATCAAAGAATCTTAATAAATCAAATATCTTTCTCTTTTGCCCAACTTGATTTGATTGAACTCTTTGATCAATAATGTGCCAAACACATTTTTTCCACTTTGTGGGTTTAGACTTTTAGGACTTTTGATGAGGACTTCACCATGGCATAAAAATTAGAGAATAGAACCATTGATGAGGGGAAGTTGAAATTGAAAAACAATAATTCAACCTTCAAATCAAATGAGACTCCCTCCTCCAAACCTAAACATAAAACCAACACTAACTCCAAAAACAAGGGAACCAAAAATGTGATTGTCCTAAAAACTAATCTTCCACCTATTGTTAACCAATCTAACTCTTCCAATTCTTCTAGTAAGAACACTAAAACCCCAAACCATAACAACCAAAATCAATTTACTCCGCTAGGGGATTCATATGCTTTGGTCTTAGAGAAGTTGTTGAAAGAAAACATCATACAATTCCCAATATTAAAACCTCCACAATAATTTATTCCTTCTCATCCTATACCTAGTTGGTATAAGGAGAATTAATTGTGTGCCTTCTACAATGTCATTGGACATGATGTTAGTAGGTGAAATACCATCAATAACATCTTCCAAAATCTTATTGACAAGGGGGAACATGTGTTGGATAACCCCAATGCACCCCTAAATCAATCACTTGGCATATTTAGACAACCATTTACCAACCATGCCCTTACCACAAATAATGAAACCAATAGATTAAAACCCTCTCACAACCATGAATTCCATACCATTAATGTATTACTTAAGCAAATCATTACTGAGGAAATCAGTGATGAAATAATGACTATCCTTTCTCCAGTTATTAAGATAGTGGAGTCACTCTCCATTCATTTAGAAAATGAGACCAAGGAAAAAACCCCTCCACTTTCTCAACTCATTTAAGCATTTGAGCTACCAACCTCTCCTTTATAATACATACCAAGAGAGGTAGCCATTACCACCATATCTTTCTCCTTTGTCATACAAAAATCCAATTTTCTTTTGGAAAGCATCCCTAAGGAAGAGATCACTCTACCTACCTCACCCATAAGAGACTCATCTTTCCAAATCTTGAAACCTTTGATTGAGGAAAAGGACAAGGTAAACACTTATCTCTCTCTACCCATGGGTTTGACCTTTAAGCTCAGTATCAAAGGGATCAAACCTGTCTATAAGCCCTTCTCTAGATTGGATCAAAACTTAGAATATTTATCTCAACCCAATACAAATTGTGTCACATTTTGGCACCATCTTGGGCTTCCTTAACCAAACAAGCTAGATCCTCCAACCACATCATTGTAATCCCTACCTTCCATCTCCAATATTTAATAACCCACTATCACCATAACTGATCCATTATAAACCTCTACCAATCAAATCATAACTTAACCATCTGAAACAACTCCACATAAAATAACCAAGTCAACTTCAACCATTCTGACCAAGCCCATCAAAAACCTTGGCATATTTCCTATTCAGAACCTTACTCATCCCTCATTGAAATTGGACTTAACTTCACCAAACCTATCAAAGAAACCCCAAACCAAGATAATAAATAATGTGAAACCACCCAATGTTCCACAAACCAAAACTCTTCCTTCCTTTTCCACTTTGCCTTCTATTTTGGGAGCTCACCCTTCTACCTTAGTAAAGAAACCAACCATCCTAGACAAAACCCAAACCTAACCACCACTTTTGGTAACACCATCTCTCCTACATTCATCCTCACCTATTTTTTTCAAACCTTCTATAACCAAACTACCTACTTCTTATGCATCTACTCCAACACTTTTCACCCCCAAGCAATCCATAACAAAACCATCCACTAATAATGTTCCTCCACCTAATCTCTTACCATCAAACCAATTCCTAAAATGCCTTCCACATCAACTACCAAACCTAAGACCTCTTACCTTTACCACTTTTTTTTTAGTCTTACTCAACCATCCTATAGAGTTTATTTCAAGATCTTTGCTTAACCTTGCCCCCTATCAAACCATTTGACCCATATAGTCCTAAGCCATCTTGGTAGAATGAAAAATTAGTATGTTCATACCATAGGACACTTGGCCATGATATGGATAACTCTAAAGCTCTCCAAGTATTAATCCATCAATTGTATCATGAGGATGACTTATTGTTAGATGAGCCTCCTATGATCCCACCACTAATCCAAGAACTAGAGACATTGAATAAAAATTTTCTAATCCTCCACTCTCACATCAGCGTGAGGAAGAGCTAAAGCAATCATCTAGCTTGAGTCATCCCCAAATCTATACCACCTATATGGTCATATGATCATAGGCTCAACTAAATGATAAGGGAAATGAAAAGTTGTCCATTCCATAGACATATCCCTCTTCACCACCTAATCACCTAGCCAACACCAAGAACCTTTACCTCCAACTAAACCTAAGTTGTCTATATTGGGTCCCCTCAATCCAACCCATCCAAATCAAGAGGATTATGATTGATGGGGGAGATAGCATCAACATTATCTCCTTCCACATATACAACAACTAGAATTACATAAGAACATTATGTCAAAAACCTCAGTAGTACTTCAATAATTCAATGATACCATGGCCACAACTTTAGGAACTACTATCCTTCATATTTGCCTAGGATTTCACATACTTCTTAAGTTCTTCTATGTATTATAAAGTGAGTTCCAATACAAAAATTTTCTAGGATGCCCTTTGATTCATTCTATGGGTTGTGTGTAATCCACCCTACAATTATGCATCAAATTTGAAAATTAAGGTCAATTTGTTACCACCCAAGCTGACTTAAGTCCTTTTACATCATGTAACATAATGTACCAACCCAATGACATTCTAATTCATCCATCTAAAAATCCTTCACTAAAAAAATACAAAGCCCCATATTCTTCTACCAATGAATCATATTCTAGTTCATCCATCCCTTCCACCCAAATCCCTATAATGGGCCCTTTAGAATCAACCTTCTAACATTTTTTGTTGGGGGAGTATCACCTTCTAATACTGGACACTTTTCCTACTCCTTAGGAGTATGGGAATCTTGTCCCACGACTTGGTTATGACCCCAACATTAGATCCACTATTATTTTTAGGCCCTCAACTTGTCAAACCAATTTTTTTAATGGGGGAATTGATAAAACCCCTAACATTTCCACCACCTCTTTCTCACCTTAACCATTCACCTCCAGTTTCTCCTATCTAGATAAACTAAAATTTACCAATATATAGCTTTATAGGTGTGCTTAGAATGGATTTGGTCTATGTCAATATGAATATGAGTTTCACAAGTTTATTTCAATCAAGATCCAAAAACCTCATGAAAATCATGGCCTAAATTTCATAACACCTATGCATCAAACCAACCTGCCTCCCATTACCATCACTGATGATGAAATCTCATTCTCACCTTCCACTCCACCATCAATAATAATTATTTTGACATCATCCCCCCTAACTTTGTTTTCATTAACATGATTAACCTTGGACCCCTAACTTATAAAAATGAT
Source organism: Torreya grandis (assembly GCA_037957365.1). NCBI lineage: Eukaryota > Viridiplantae > Streptophyta > Pinopsida > Cupressales > Taxaceae > Torreya > Torreya grandis. The sequence goes on from JARHVA010005559.1 coordinate 317,404, forward strand.
GGGGTAACCATAACCATTCCTTTGACCCATCTTAAGATGGTCAAAAATGACTCTCCTACCATTCATACCACTTAGTGTCAGGATGGTGATTCCATTCTCACCTATCTTGGTGTATAATATTCCTCTATCCACAAATATCTCCATCCTAAGACTTTAACCATGTTAAATGAATCCACTAGGGATATTAATGTGGGCACTCTGCATAACCCATGCATTGTCAAAATCATCTAATCACTAAATTCCATGGAGTTGTGGGGCTTCCCCTCCTTTATGTAAGACCACAACATAACATTTACTTTATCTTATAGTTACATGATATTAATAACCCCTCCATCACTACCCAAAATATAATCACTAACCATGATGCCAAGCTAGTTAGGCAAAACTTCAATGGATGCACCCTTGCATAGCCCTTCTCATCAAAGAAAAGCTTCAATATCTTCTATCCATCAGTTTCATCCAACCCATTAATTATCCATAATGGGTCTCAAACATCATATATATATCACCAAATCCAAAGGAGGAATTCATATTTATGTGGACTTTCAGGACCTTAAACTTGCTTACCCAAAGGATGAATTTCCTTTTCCAAGCATTGACCAACATATTGACCTTACAACTAGCCATGAGATGTTATCTCTTATGGATGGGTTCTTGGGTTACAATCAGATCTTAATTTCCCCTAAAAATAAACACAAAACCACCTTTAGCACCCCATGGGGGACTTTCTACTATAGGTTCATGCCTTTTGGTCTAAATAATGCTAATAGAGCCTACCAATGTGCTATGACCTACATCTTCTATGGCCTTATTCACAAAATCATAGAAAAATATATCAATGACCTTCTTGGTAAATCCAAATTTCATAAAGATCATTTAGCCATTCTTAAGATCATTTTTGAATGACTCATCCATTACCATGTCTACCTTAACCTCAAGAAGTGTATTTCTAGGCTGTTGTCAAGAAATCTCCTTAGATCTATCATCTCCCTTCAGGGAATCAAGGTTGATCCCTAAAAAATCAAATCAATCCTTGAAATTCCTCCTCCTACCCACCTCAAGTAACTCTATAACTTGTATGGAAAACTCTGATCCATTCATTGCTTTATCTCTTAGCTCTCAGATTAATGCCAACCTTTTCACCACCTCCTTAAGAAAGATGTATCTTTTTAATGGAATAATTACTGTTAAAAGGCCTTTGATTCACTTAAAGAGTACCTTATATCTCCACCCAACCTCATTACTCCCAAGGAAGATCAAACTTTTTAACTTTATATTTCCACCACCAACCACTCCTTAGGGGCAATGCTAACTCATCAAGATGAGCAACATAAAGATCAAGTCATCTACTAAATTATTCATATGTTTGTAGAGTATAAGAATTTGTACACCCATATACAAGAACTCTACCTTACCTTGGTATTTTGGTAACTAAGATTCATTATTACCTTCTTAACCACAAAACCTATTTCATCACCAACACTAACCCACTCAAGTATATACTCTCCAAGACATACCAAAATCAACATATGGCCAAATGGCTTATGCTTTTAGCTAAATTTTCCCTTGAGTTACTTTAGCAAAATTTAATTAAAGGGAAAGTCATTGCCAACCTACTAGTCAAAGCACCATTAGTAGACAACCAACCTCCTCCTCTCAAATTTCTAGATGATTCCATCGTAACTCTCTCTCAAGTAGACTTCACCTATCAAGTGACCATGTTATTTGATGGATAAAATAGTCAACATGGTGGGGGAGATAGCATCATCCTTATCCCCCTTCATGGTGAACTTCTTCCTTTATCTTTCAAGCTAGATTTTGAATGTACCAATAATATGGCTGAGTACAAAGCCCTAGTGATAGGTCTATAAACTGCATTAGCCTTAGGAGTCAAAATGATCACCATTTTTGGTGAATCTAAATTTGTGGTCAATAAAATTAATGTATCTTATCAATGTAAGAATGATGTTTTTTAATATTAAAAATAACTAGTTGATGTACTCTTAGCCTCATTGAAACACTACCATATCCAAACCACTTTGTGATCTTCAAACAAGTTTGTTGATATAATGGTTTCTCTCACTTCCTAAATCCTATTTATACCCTCTAATTATAAGCTATCTATCATTATCCATCAACTTAATAAACACTCTTATGTCAAATTAAACTCTCCTACCATCTTCAATGTGGAAGAAACCTAACCTAACCTTTGATACTAGTAGACTTTCAAAAATCTCAACCTTACCATTGTCCCTTCCAAAATTTCTAGGAATGATAAAAGAAAATTTATTTAGATCGCCTCACATTATACCAAACTGGGGGGAATCCTTTATAAATGCATCTTTGATGGTCTCCTCTTCTATTTCCTATGTAGTCATGAAGCCTCTCATGTTATTAAGGAAACACATGATGGAATCCATGGGGGGAACTTTAGTGGCCTCATCATTGCTAAATTCATCCTTCACTTTGGCTATTATTATCCCACCCTTAACCAAGATTATTTTGATTATGTGAAAAAGTATGTCAAATGCCAACAACATGCCAATTTACATCATGCACCTAGTCATAGCCTCCAAGTATCCAAATATCTCTAGCCCTTCTCATAATGGGGTCTATATCTCATTTGAGAAAATAAGCCACATTATTCATAGTGACATCATTATATCATCACCACAACAAAATATTTCACAAAATGAGTAGAAACTATTTCTATCATCTCAACAAAAGCCAAAAAGATTATCAACTTTATCAACCATCACATCATCTATCATTTCGGTGTTCCTCATAAAATTATCACTGATAATGTTAAATATTTCAAAAAAAAAGTCTAAGGTATTTTTGATGCATTTGGTATCAATTTTACTTTCTCATTTCCCTATCATCCATAAGCTAATGGACAGGTAAAAGCCTCTAAAAAAACTCTCAACAACATGCTAACTAAAATGGTTAATGCATTTAGTTGGGATTGGCATTTGCACATCCCTTTCACCTTATAATCATATAATACTATATTTCAAACCCCTATGGATGCTACCCTTTTATCTCTAGTTTTTGGAGATAAAGCTATCTTTCCTCTCAAAATCCAAATTCCCTCTTTCTACATATTCCTTCAAGATCTTATTTTTAAGAATTATTGTCATCAAGAACATTTAGCCCAACTTGAGTTACTTGATGAATATCATTTCGAAACTCTCACTCATATTCATGTCTATCAAGAATTAATTAATCATGCTTATAAAAAACACCTTAAAGTGTGAGAATTCAATATTAGAGACCTCATCCTAAAGGAAAATCAACATGTCACTAATATGGAGAAAAGCAAGTAGGGAAAGTTTGATTTCAATTGGCTTGGAATTTATATCATAATTCACAAGTATGGACTGGGAGCTTACTGATTGTCCTCTCTTGAAGGGAAACTGGAACCTAAGCCCCTCAATGCTTTGCATCTATGTCCTTTCTTTTGTTAAATAGGATCAAACTCACTTTTTTTCTAACTTAAGCTCATCCCTTATTTTTAACCACATGCATCCCCTTATTTTAAGGATAACTAATTAAATTTGAATCATGTAATTATCTATTACATCATTCACCTAATATTGAACATGGGTACCGCATCTCTACACATGTCATGATTCTCATGGTAATTTTTACCCCTTTTTTATAGGATATATTCCCATGATTATTGTCGCTTAAACCTCTTTTACCCATCATAAACTTCCTTGTGCTCTAGTTTTGCCTTCATAAAGTTGAACCTTTCAAGCCCATATAAGCAAGTATATGTCCATATAAAAAAATCATAATCAATTACAAAATCACAAAATACTAACACTCGCATGGTTCATTCCAAGTATTCAAAGACCGCTCCCTTGAAGGACAACTAACAACACATATAAAAATTGTTCAATATAAGGTAGGCTTCTCCCTTTAAGGATAGATATCATATGCCTTAAACATATATCACAAACTTAGACCACTCCCTTGAATGATGCTTGAGTAAAGCATTTATCAAATATAACAATTTCTTGGAAGCTTCCCGCATCAATCAGCTTCCTCATCCCTCTAAGCAATTAAAAAATTGTAAAAGACCCATTATCAAAATCAAAAAAGAAAAAATTATTTTATAAGCCATAATATAATTTCATTATTATACTTCTTTCATCAATCAATCTACACTTTATATGACATGGACTTATTTACACTATCTCTTTGGTAACCTATAGAATAGGCATGCTAGTCTCAAAAGAAGGTTCAATTTTTCATCCATCCCCCTTTTTACACTTTATAAACAATATATTTTGAGCTTACTTGAAATTATGTGATTAAAAAACCTTTTTAACAAACTAATGGATGTTAATGCAAAGAATTTGAAGGACTTATGTTAGTAAGCTTATCATACTTCAGTCTATTTTAGTCCTTGCTAAAGAAGAAGTTTGAGTATAAATTTGAGTATCATTAGTGTTAGAAGATGATGGAAGAGTGGTAGAAATAGAATGGGAGGTGTTATCCAAGGAAGAATTCAAAATTGGATCATCAAAAGTAATAAGGTCATCTTGCCCCAACTCATGTTAATGAATTGGAGAAGAATCTTAGATAACATGATATGTTTGAGATGAAGGAGTGTAGATAGGTTGTGAATCAATAAAATCCACCACCCTTCACATATTAGTCATGTTAACCACATTTTATTTTGAATTTAGTTTAGAAAGACTTTCTACATTGTTGGTGGAAGTGGTGGCTTTGTCTTGATTGTCTTGGATAGGTTGATGATTGGGAAGAGGGTCTTTGTAGATAGCCAAATGAGCATTGGCTTGATTTAAAGATTGAGATTTATCATGTGATTTATAATCCTTGAAAGCAATTTCATAAGCTTATTAACACTTTCTAATGATAGAATCATGATCAAAACTATCACCAAGAAGAAAGTCCATAGCTAAATTATGAATTTATCTACATGTATCATGAGAATAACCCCAATTAGCATGAAACCAATAAAACTTGTTAGGATCATACTAGGATTTCATAGGATGGGTAGGGTCAAGAACTCATGGAAGAGGCCTAGGTAGATGCTTAAGAAATTTAGGTAAGGATAGAGGTTTATGAACATTAATATTTTTTTGTGAAGATAAGTGAGAATTGGTGTATTATTGAGAAGGGGGAGCTAGTTGTGATGAAGGGGTAGGAATGATAGCTTGTATATTATGAATGGTGTCATAAGAATCTGTAACAACATCATTGGTAACATTGAAATTTTTGTTCTTAAGTAAGAGATAAGGACCCATAGAAATTTGTGGTGGCTTGAATTGATGCATAAGTAAATCTTGACATTTATCTTGGTTAATAGCCTCCTCCAATCTACGTGGAAAGAGAGTGTGGACCCGATATTGAAGTTTAAGAAAAAGGGCATTGGTAAAGAGATGGAAAATATTATCATCCATGTTATGTTCACATTTATTTGACAAAATTTTCAACCTTTTAACAAAGGCTTGAGCAGATTCATTTTCAAGTTGTTTGAAATTTATGAAGTGGGCCAAAGTGTTTTTGTGGACATCACTAGTTTGGAATTCTTGAACTAAAGAATTCACTAAATCCTCCAAACTAGTAATGGACTGAGTTCTAAGTTGGTTGTACCAATCCAAGGCATCACTTGTGAGAGTTTTGGCTAAGAGTTTTGTAGAGAAAAAGGTGTTCAATTTGACCCAATCCTTGTAAATATTTCCAAATGTTTTAAGATGAAGGGTGGGATTGGTTGATCCATTATAAAAAAATGTAGGTGTGATACATCCTATATCTATGTTAGCAATTTTAGTAGTGAGAGGTTCATTTTGGAGATGCTTAATGGTTTTTTTTACCAAAGGAGGTTGAGGAATGAGATTGCCTTGAAAATATCAAAGAGGAGGAGGGGGAACATTATAGTTATGTGTGCCCCTAGCCATTGGTTGAGGATGAGATTGAAGATGAAGAAGGTGGTTTTGCATTCTGAGCATTTGATTTGTATTATGAGATTGAAATGTATTCATTTTATTGAGTGTTTGTAACAATAATTTTTGTGTTTGATCATAATTATTAGAAGCATTAGAGGTGGTATTAGTGAGTTGGGTACCGCTATTGGTGTTGATATGATCTTGAGAGGAATTATGAGAATGTAAGGCACTAGTGTAAAAAAGTTCTTGTGTAGAAAAATATGGACTAGTGAATGGTTGAGAAGAAGAAGCACTAGTAACATGATTACCTTGGCTAATAAATGATGCACTAGTGTAAGGATTAAGGATAGTGGATCTTATGATATGCCCACTAGATGTAGAACCTACCATGTTAGTGGATATATTAGGCATGGAGGTGAAGTAAGTTAGAGAAGAAGAGGTCTTGATATGAGAAGGTATCATAATCAAAGTTAGAGGCTGAAAATCAAAGAAAGTGGTAAACCCAAATATATTTAAGAATGTAGGATTAGGTGAATGATACTCTTTGGATTGACCACTAATCATAAGATTGTAAATGGTAAAAGGATATTTTCCTTAATGTTGAGGAAAATTAGAGATAAAAAGAGCATTTTGGGGGTATACTCTAATTCAAGTTATTTGAGTGAGAAGAGATTATTATGCTATGAAGAGGTATTAGGAGGGGTCCCATAGTTCCTTATGCAAGAGGAAATATAAACATTAATAGCATCTAAGAGAGGATCCCTACTCTATCTATGGGAGACCCTATGAGGGTTGGTAAAATTCATCATGTATATTGATTGTAACTCAGTATTGTCACTAAGAAAAAATTCCATGATGAAGGGAAAGAAAAATAGATGAGAAAGCAAGGAAATAAGAAATGACATAAATAGTACAGGGTCTCCTAGGTTGACATAACAGAAAACAAGGTTTATAAATAGTATAGGGTCGATTGGGTTGATCCAGTATAGTGAATAGATGCTAGAAAAAGATTAAATAGGGTCTATAAATAGTAAAATGTTGACTAGGTTGATCTAGTATAGTGAACAAAGGCTAGAAAAAGGTACAAGGTTGACTAGGCCAACCCAATACAATAGATAGGGAAAATTAATAAAATTATAAGATATTATGAATTGAAATAAGATGAATTTTTAAATTAATTTGAAAATAAATAATAAAATGGAAACAAATAGTGAATTAGATTAATGTTAGTCAACCTAATTGAGGCACACAACACAAAACCTTACACTAACACTGGCTAATGTAAGTTTTTGAAATACAAATACAATTAAGTAAAGAGAAAGAAATTAACTTGGAAAGTAAATACATAATTAATTGGTCAACCTAATTGTTTATTATATTATTAGAATATTATTTTAAATGTGATGTGAAGTTGGTTATAAACAGGGAACAAGAAGGCAATCTAAAGATAGTTTTATGTAGTTTGGGTTGAAAGGGATCTATAGTTGTAATGATACAAGCTTAGTAGTGGGGCCTAACCCATCACTTCACACACCATAGTGATAAGGTAATTAGGTGCTTAGCCATAAATACCATTAACCATACTTTATACTTGACCAAAATATCAAGTCGACTTTCCCCTTGGTGATGAAATCCATGTAGGTTGGCCTTGGGTAGACAAATGTTAAAATGTTTGTTTAGATTTTGTGATTTGATCATGTGTACATAAAATATAAAATAATGAAATTAAATGGTTAAATAAAAACTACATAATTAAGTGATGTGATCTATTTAAGAATATAAGCAACAAGAAATGAAAGTGTGAGCTAATTACTAACATTTAAGGTTAATTCAAACTTTGAAATAGGGTACAATGTTGATATAGTTAATAGTTTATGCATATAATATAGAATAAAGCCAAATAATTCAATATTATACTGTGTAGTCAAGGTCTAAAAATGAATAGGTTTGACATAATTTATCTAATTATCTAGACAACACACAGAACACAGAACTGGGTCAACAGGGTCGATCTAGTTGATTTTGCAAGGGCATTTTTAAAGACTACAAACTATAAAAAGAAAGACTATAAATAAAGAGAAAAAGAGATATAAATTAACCTTGGTGGATCATAGATGTAGATAATGAATATTTTTGTTCAATAACCTTGTTATATGCTTGTAAATTCTACTAACTAGGTCAATCAAGCTTTACAAAAACCTATTATTGAGTTTTTGGAATGTATAGGGTTGATTGGATTGACCTAGTATGCTTAATAAGATGCCTAAAAATATATAGGGTCGACTGGGGTGACCTAGTAGTCTATAATAGATGTATTAAAAGCTAATAACCTATATTGGTTTGATAGGGTTGATCTAGTATCCTGTACCTAAAAACCTACACATAGAAGTTAGAGTTGTGTCAATGCAACTAACCTAGTATGACAAATATATGATAAAAATAATGAAATAAGGTGAGCAATATCAAAAGGGATAGTTCATGTTGGGTTTAATAGAATGTATGCATTCAAAAATGCATCATGTCTATAAATCAATCCTAGATTAGAGAAGATAGAGCATACCTACACTTCTAATTGGGAATACATTTGTTAAGTGGGAGCATGAACAATATGGGGATCCACTAGACCTGATTAGGGGATCACTTGTCACAATAGAACATGATAGGAAGGGTTCAAAAGTGTATAATCTAACACAATCACATAATAACCCTAAAAGATTCCTAGGTTTAATGTTCACTCTATTCTAATAAAAAAGAAAGTAAATCTGATCTAGTTGACACCAAAGTTTGTTTCACAAAGTGGGGGCTAGAAATTAAAAAAACTAAACTAAACATTCATAGAAGACATATACTCACATCAATGTATACATAATCCTAATTTATGGGAGAGAAGCACAACTACATTATCTATCTATTCTTACAAAGGAAAAATAATGTTAGTAATACTTACCTTTAAAAATGAACCCATTGAGCCTAAATCTCTCCCTTGGCCAAGGTGTTTCACAAGATATTATTGTGGTATGTAAGGATAACAAAAAAAATCAAATCTAGGCTGCATAATTTATCTATGCATCTAAAGTACTTATCAACACGATAAGATCTATATCTCTAAAGAAAGTATGGAACCTTAAATTTTATTCCTCAAGTGGAATGGTCAATAAGCATACGTTAATTTGAACTTATTTTTCTTCACTTCTATATTCATAAAGGGTTGGAAATGAACTTGTATATATAGGTAGATATTATCCTAAATCTTTTGAAATATGTCAACTATACAGGGTCGACCTTGTCAACCCTGTATGTTTTCTTGAGATAATTCACTAAGTCTCAAGCTAGGTTGGCCAAAGTGCTAGAAAAACTCTCAAGTGAAAATAGCCAAAAATAGTAAAGGTTCAACCCAATCGACCTTATACACTAATTAGAGGATGAAAATTATATAGGGTCCACCTAGTTGAACTAGTATAGTCAACTAAAAAAAGGGGGTCAAGGCAAGAAAAAGGAGGATAATGATATGACAAATGTTTATAATGGGTAAGATTGAGAAAAATAAATTTAGGGTAAATGGTTATAGGAGAAAAGTGTGTAGATGGAAAGTGGTAAAAGGGAAAACAATCTTATAAATCACCAATGGTCTGCTCACCCCTTTACCGATGCACCCTTTAAGGCATGTACTCAGAGAGATTGAGATTCGATGGGTTCCTGTAAGATACAAAGTATTAGTAAGTGATAAAAGTTTGAAAATATTATATGTATATATAAAGTAAGAACACTTAATTGTTGCATTATGGTTAGTGCAATGGGAAAATTCAAAAAAATTAACATTTTTATTTGAAATTAATCTAAGAATAGGAAAATGACTAGGAGGAAAAATATAGGCACTAGAATGAACCCTAATAATTTTTTAGGTAAACTAGGGGTAAAATAAGATATTGGGTAGGATTAATTCAAAACAATAAATACCTAAGGAATTTATGTTAAATGGTCAAATATTCATCATTATGTAAGAATAGAGTCAACCTGGTTGACTTAGTTCATAAGGTGAGGTAGAAAGATAAGGTTGAATGCATAATAGCTGGCTGATTTAGTATGCTAATAAGGGGATGGATATGTAGTAGTTGGTTGACTTAGTTAGTAAGGGCTAAAAGGTCAACTACATATAATAAGGTCGATGTAGTTTGTTGGATAGAGCTGATGTAGTATTTATAAAAGAGGTTGGCTATGTATAATATGGATGATATAGTATCACATGGTAAGAATATGTCTAATCTAGTATTGATGTGTCCTATCTAATTGTAAAAAGGAAGAGGTGGATGATTTAGTATTAAATGGGCCAATTCTATATAAAATTGAGAAATTAAAACAAACTAGCTAATTTAAGTGGCTAATTTATGATATTTTAATATTGCATTTTAATTATTTAGGACATAGAGATATGATACATCCTTTATTGTTTGATATTTTTTAGAGATACCAAAGGTATTAGTGCCTAATAGATTCATTGTGGATTTTAGACATGTTGGATCAATTAAATAACATAGATAGAGCATGACTGATCACACTGAGCTTTTGAGGTATCATAGAGATGAGGTGCATCTTGTGTAGTGTTGATATCATTGTCATGTTCCTTGGAATGTAGGAATGGTTGACCAACACTTTTTTATGGGTGGTGGATGGGGATACCATAGAGGTGTGTATCACACTAGAGGATGTCCACACATTGTTAGGACTATCGATAAGAGGGACATTAATGATGACTAGGACACTGAATGATCTGAAGGAGAGGCAAGCATTAACCTAGTGGTTGATGTACTCAAATACAATATACCCTATATTGAGGGTGAGTTTATTTGATGTATATATTATGGAGATTCTATACATTTGGAAATCCATGATAAAACTTGTGAAAACATTAGTGTTATGTCACAAGTTAGATGGCAAGGTACTTCTATACATGATAGCCTTATTTTAGTCTATTTTAGATCAGAGAGTAATCTATAATTTAGGGGTTACCATCTAGGTCCAAATCATGCATGATATATATGGGATGTTATCTAGAGGGTAGAATATCATGGGGCCTATTATTTTGATAAATGCTTAGGTATATGAGATATTCCCTACATCTTAGCCAACTGGGTTGCCCCATATGGTTGATGACAAGTTATCTCAGGTTATGATATGGAGGCAAGACCATGTAGCTTGGGTCTTGCCCCATGTGCCAACATTGTAGACTATCACATGAGGGGAGATCATGTGGTATCCCTACATGCACATTGATACTATATGGCCTAGTTGATCGACCATTATGATAGGGTTCGCATAAGTGTAGATCATAAGACACTACACTTCATGGGTGGAGTCAAATATGATGGCACACTTGCCAAGGTAGTTCAAACCCCCACACCCAATGGCCCCTCTAGTAGTGCCTACTTATTATGCATAACATGCTAGAGATTAGAGGGGGAAATAAGGAGTACTAGTGGAGATACATGTGATTAGGCTACATTGTGCTAGATCATAGACTAGTTGATCATGGTAGTAGGTGATAGTAGGAGGGGATGACATGGATGTGGATGTAGGTACACAATGAGAAACATAGTAGGAACCCCAATAGTATTACCAATAGTGACCACCCCAACCACACTAAAAATAGAGGCACCACTAATAAGAATAGGCATAGGTAAGGGAGACAATACAGGATGTCCCAACAACCATTCCAATACATATATATTCTATAGAGATACCTCTCAGGAGAGGGTCACAACATGAATGAATAATGACTCCTAATTTTCCATTAGTGTGGATGTGACCTATAGAGGAGGTGTTCAGTTATTGAGTTGATGGAGAGATCATGTTAAATGGATGGGAGATGAGGAATCAGTGGTTGGTGACACCAACACTGGTGAGAAATGTTGTAATTTTAATTTAAGCATTGATATAGGACATTAGTTACATTTGATTGTAGTAGATAGATAGATTTTTAGATATATACATGATCTAATATCTATTTGGTGTTAGTTTTATAGATCCTGTGATGGATGAGATTAGGTTACATTCTCTAGTTATGGTTGTGTACCATGACATTTTGGATGGGGTGCTAGCTCCATATGACCTCGCCATATTATATGATCATGTGTTTCAATCTACCCCAATATAGGTGGATTGGTTTAGACTAGTGGGAGAGGCCATGAGGTAGTTTCAGGCATACAAGGATGGATTACAACCACCATCAAGGGTAGGAGAGGGAGAGGCATAGGCCTAGAAGGCCTTGGCTCAGGAGAGAGTAGCTCACATGGATACCATTATCCAAATTGGATAGATGCAAGTTCAAGTGGCCAATTTATAAGGTTAAGTAGTAGGTTTGATATCCAAAACTACCTTGTTATAGCATACCACTCATAAAAAATAGTCTCAAGCATCTATGGGTAGTGTGGCTAGGCCACAGAATAGGCATGATGGAGCCCAACCTTAGAGCTAGAGCTATTTTGTATTTTTTACCTTGTATTGTATAAAACACATGATATATATTGATTTTGACAGTTGGATTTGATCTTATGAGTTGTATTTGGTTGTGGATGTTGATGCATGAATATATTTATTCGTAGCACATGTATTTATCTTTTGATGCATATGTTATGGGAAATATATGTGGATTGTTTTCTTTTCTAGCATTATGTGATACACATGCATGGTTAAAAATAAAAAGGCAAAAATGACTTGTAAAAGTATAAGTAATCAAAAATATATGTACTACACACTATATCATGATGGGAAATGTATAATAACAAAATATGACTAAATATAATAAATCAAAGATGGTAAAACCGGTAGTTTTTTTTTTAAACCATGAAAAATATTTGCACCAAATTAAAACAAGTAAAATCACACTATATCACATTGGGAAGTATGAAAATAATGTAATAAAATGGAAGTCGCATGAAAGGCAAAATGGTATAAAAATAAAACAATTAAGTCAATCCATCATACTAAATCATGTTGGCAAGTATAAAAGAGAAATGAAATTGGAAAAAATGAACTTAAATTGATCTCACTAATTTAAGTTGGGAAGTATAAAAAAATTAAGACAATGGTTGTAATCATATATGCAATCAAAAAATAAAAAGATAAAAGTGAAAGATCAATGAAGTCAACATAAAACATACTATATCAATATGGGAAGTATTTCAATGATGTGTAACTCATAATCAATCACTACTTATCTCAAATTTGACACATGTAATTTCATTGTGACTTAGGTATTGGAGTATTTTGTGAGGAAGGCATAGTCCTATACATGGTCTTACACTATAACTCACAAAGGGAGAACCAATGAGCTGGAAAAAAATAATAAAATTTTTGTAAAAGGAAATTTTGGTAATGTGGTAATTTGTGAGGAAGTCCTGATCTTATCAATGGTCTTACACTACAAATCACAAATGGAATCCCTAGGGGGAATGATCTATTAAAAAATAATATTTCTCAAGGGCAAATATTAATATTTTTGTAAATGAAAGAGGGAATGTAAAAAACAAATGTAGGCATCTATGAGAAGACCTTAAGAAACATGAATCACACTAAAGACACATAAAAGGCACTAAGTGGCTAGTGACCATCAACATCCAAAGGATAAGCATTCCCAAATAACATAAAGTTGTATATGATTATAAGTGAGATACTAAGATTGAATCATGTTAGTTGGATGAACAATAAAATTAAAATGGACCTACCATCCCATAACACTTCTCACATTCCATAGGACCCCTTGCAGATTCATTGGTCTACTATGAAGATTAGGTACTTGCATGAGAAAGTAAGTATCACTAAAAGATTTATTTATTTTTAATTCTCCTTTCCCAATCTATTGGCCTACTATACCCCAATGGACCATGAATCCATCATGAGGCCAACTATAGATTTTGAGCTTTGATTAGTAAAAAGAGATGTACTTTGAATCATGTCTTTTAGTGTGATTTGATTTTTGAAATTTAGAATGTTGCCTCTTGTATCATTTACTTTTATTTAAATGATTTAGATTTTAAATTTTTATGGATTTTAAGATTCCTCCTACATAAAAATTTAAATAACCAAAATGAGGGATAAAAGTGATACACACAAATGAGATTTATACTTTGGCTAAAGTAAGATAAGTATCTAAAGGCATGACTGACTAAAACACTAAGGCTTACCTATGAACCAATATGTTATCTCAAGTTTCAACCATGTGTATTCCTAGTTTACAAAATGAAATAAGGGGAATAAAGGGAGATCCAAAGTGGACCATTAAAATAGATTATAACAAAGAGATGACTTTATTTTATAGCTAATCACATGGTGTATAAGGATTACTAAGGGGAGCAAGGTTTGCATAACCAAGTCATAATAAGAATTATACGTGTTATGGAGATAAGGTAGAAAACAATCATGAAAAAATAAAAAGCCATCCATGGAAACAAATGAAATAATAAAGAGAAGCATGTAATCTTGAAAAGAATCCATAAGAAATAATAAGGAAATGGAATGAAACCATATACAACACATAGTGTGAAAGATAAATATCCATGTAAGATAGATAAATGAAGAAAAATTTGACACAGATTCAAATGATATATAAAGTAGATAAATATAAAAGTAGAGCACATGTCCAATCCAAAATTATAATGAAGAAGAAAGTGAAGGATCACCATGTTGTATTCATAAATAATGGTAAATATATCCACAAACCTTATCCATAACATTTGATAGATCTCTGTGAATTGGATCCTAACTATAGCAAAGGTCTCATTAATCTTCAATGAAAGATGGGAGAAGACATCTCATTGAATATCATCTAAAGAAAATTTAGGTAGATCTGAGGGATCATGCTCATGATATCCATTATGCATAAAATACTCAAGAAAAGGAATAAGAGTGGAATATGTGGGACAATAAGGAACCACTAGTGGAGAAGCAAACATAGGTGGAGGATATATGGTTGGAAGGACCATAAGTGGAGAAGGGATGACAAGTATATGGAGCATGGGGGAGGAAGGGACCACAAGTGGATGGACCATAGGGGAAGAAGGATGATCATTCTCATGTGGGTGACCAATAAAAGGAGGAATAACAAGCACAAGAATGGTCATAAGGTGATCCTAAATATGTTGTTGGAGGATGTAGTAATGATTGGTGTGATGGAGACTCCACTGGTGCCATAGATAATATACCTCTTAATACTTGGGAATATAATTAGGTAATAACATGGGAGGAGGTACAACCTTGTTTGTAGGATGAGGAAGGGTAGGATGCAATGTGTTGATATATTTTCAAATATTTTGACAATGGGTAGATGAATGATTATTTATGCCATAGAATCAATATATATGCTTGTTACTAGACTTTATGGGTTTACTAACATAAGGAGTAGAAGTAGAAGGTAAAGAAGGTTGGTATAGCTAGAAGTATTAAGTCCAATAACCATACACTCTATGAATGTCATAGTATGGTTGATCATTCCACTAGGAAAGTAGAGGATAAAGCTATGGTAAAGGAAGCAAGCCATCACCAAGGAGAAGCAGGGCTAGTGGAGAGACTGGGTGAGGCTCATCTTAAAGAGAAATAGAATCAAAAGTAGGAAGAGAATTAGATAAAGGCAGAGAGGGAATAAGGTTTACACTAGGCTCATCTAAGGGAGGAGAAGGATGCATAGAGGGATTAAAGACAATAGAAACCATCTGAAGAGGAAATAAGCTATAAAGATTTGAGTATGTAGTAAAATAATAGGGACCAATTATAGAAAAATATACAAGCATGATCCTATGAGATTATTTAGAAAATGGATGTGTGTCATACAAATGTGGAATCTCTACCCTATGAACAAGAGGAATAATTCAAAAATTATGAACTATATATGAAAAAATGTGATAATATGAATGGAAAGACTGAAACAAAAAAGAATAATAACAAAGAATCTCAATATCTCTAGCCTGAATAAAACCTCCTAGAAATGGATAATCTAAAGTATAACCATCCTCATATTCAGATGTATGGAGGTCAATGACATAAGTATTATGACCTCATCATGGGTGGCATCATGAATATAATGTTGAGTCTTAGTTAAGATCATGAGTATATCATCATTATGAGGCTAATGGGAATGTGTATTTAAAGATGGTGGAAGATAGGAAATGAGATGAGGAAATAGATCTGAATTTTTGATTTTGAGGTTGATCTCATGAACTCATCATCATCAAATTCTAATAGGTTAGGTGGTATGTTTAATATGAGTTTGAGGTGACCATGATAAACTCACATAGAGTTGATAGGAAAATTAAAACATTAAGATTTTAGAATGGCAACTCAACAAGGGTTCAAGGGTTGTAATTTTGAAAACACCATGGTCTTGGAATTGTTTAAAGTTTCAAGGGTTAGTGTCGCATTAAATAATATAAATACAACCATTATGGGGAAACTTGACACATTGACAAGTAGAAGATGTGATAGCTCATATATAATGAGTCCATACATACCAAGGAAGATATTATAGGAAAGGGGAAAGTTAAATATCATAACCTTCACTCAAATAGTGACATGAAGGATATTAATAGGGAGCCACACATAACCTAAAAGAGGTGTTTGACTTTGATCATAACCTTGACACATGTTGCATGTGGACTTAAGATTACACTCAAAATATCTTTGGGCTTTAGTGAATTCAAGGGAAGAAACACAAGTACCTGAAACCTCATCAATCAAATCATGCTTGACTTGGATATCACGAATTTAAATTCTTATAAAGAGGGGAGAATCATTTTCATGAAGAAGAATATTTTTTGGGATCATAAAAGCAATAGGAAATTTGAGAGAAAGAGAATTGTCCATTTTTTGTCAATGTGTATAGACATTTCTTTGCATTATTTCAAGATATTATCTTCTGACCCAGATAAGGGAGCTTCACATGTTGCTAGGGGAGGATGGGGGATGTTCATTTTGAATAAGATCTACATGAGGTAGTTATGATGATGCAGATATGTCCACATGAGTTTGAGAAAGGGAATTTGAGATGGGAGATTGGTAAGCTCTATGATAGGGTCCCATTCATCATAACCCATGAGTGGACTAATAGATATAAGTGTGTAATGTTGGATGAGCTCATAGGAAGGACGATTAGAAGTGCATGTAAAATTGTGTTGATAGGACATGGTTATTTGAGTTTGGGGACAAATGAGTTGATTGTATTGAGGGGATGGGGTAGTTGATTAAGTTTTATCTTATGATAGATTTGAACAAGTGGTATTAGAAGGTTTAATAATAATGTTGATGGGTAGAGAGGTTGGGAAAAATATTGAAATATTATGAGAGGTGTTATCTAATAGAGGTGCTAGAATTTGTTCAGTGAAAAAGATAAGGTCCTCTTTCCCCAACTCTATTATGTGAGATGGGGAATAATCCTAGATAACATGAAATGTTTGAGATGATGGGTGTGTGTATGTGTAGGATTAGAATCAATGAAATCAACTACCCTTTGTATACCAATTATATTTACCACATTCTCTTCAGGAGTTTGGTCTATAAGACTTTCAACATTATTGATGGAAGGAGTAGACTTGTCATTATTGTCGTAGTTATTAGGAAGAAGGTCTTTATAGATGGCTAGATGAGCATTATCCTAATTCAAAGCTTGATTTTTATTTTGTGTTTCGTGAGCTTTGAAGGTAATGTCATAGGATTGTTAAAATTTATGAATGAGGGAATGATCAAAATTTGGACCAAGGAGGAAATCCATAGATAAATTATGAAATTTGATACAAGTCTCATGAGAGTAACCCCAAATAGCATGAAACCAACATTATTAATTTGGATCGTACCATGATTTCATAGGGAGAGTGGGATCAAGCTCTCATGGAATAGGCCTTTGTAGAATCTTTTAGAATTCCTCTAAGGATAATGGCTTATGAACATTGATGTTGTTTATTTGATAAAATTGAGGATTAAGGGTGTGGTTTAAAGGGGAAGATTATTATGGAATAGGGTTAAGAGTAATAGCTTGAGTATTATGAATGGTAGCATAGGAATCAATAACACCATCATTGGTAGCATGATGATATCTTTTTTAGAATTGAAATACCCACAAGAGGTTGGGATGGCTCAAACTGATGCATGAGAAAATATTGGTGCTTGGCTTGGTAGAGGGCCTCTCCTAAAATTCGTGGAGAGAGGGTCCTAACATGATATTACAACTTAAGATAGAGAGATTTGGTGAATATATGAAAGATTTTTTCATCTACCATGTTTTGTTCACACTTATTAGACAAGGTTTCCATCATTTGATGAAAGTTTATGTAGTTTAATCTCAAGTTACTTGAAATTGATAAAATGAGCCAAGGTATTATCAAGGATGTCACTAGTCTAAAACTCTTACACTAGAGAGTTAACTAGATCATCCAAACTAGTGATAAAATGGAACTTGAGTTGATTATACCAATCTAAAGTGTCTCTAGAGAGAGTTTTTACTAAGAAATTGGTAGTAGCAAAAGTGTTTAACTTGACCCAATATTTTTAGAGATTGCCAAACATTTTTAAATGTAAGGTAGGATCAGTTGAGCCATTCTAATTAATTGTAAGGGTGATACCTCCTATATCTATGTTGGCAATTTGAGGAATAAGAGGTTCATTTTAAAGATGTTTAATCTTTTTGTTAATAAGAGGTGGTTAGGGAATGAGGTTCCCATGGAAATCCCTAAGTGGGGATGGGAGAATTTTGATTGTATGCTCCCTATAGAACCTATTGAGGTTGATTTTGGAGGTGATTGAGGTGATTCTACATTTTCATCATTTGGTTGGCATAATTAGCTTGAAAATATTTCATTTGGTTAAGAGTTTGTAACAAGATTTGATGGGTTTGAGTGGTGTTATGATTATTTTTCATGGAATGATAATCATTAGTATTAGTAGTAGTGGCTTGGGTACCACTATGAGTAGTGGCATGCATGACACTAGTAGCTTGAGAGGCATTGGTAGAAAATGAGGAACTAGTGGTATGGTTATCATATATAGCGAAAGATGAACTAGTATAAGGATTAGAATAAAAAGAATCACTAGTGTCATGATTACCATTAGTAACAAATAGTACACTAATGGAGTGATTGAGGAGGGTGGGTCTTGGAAAAGTCTCACTAGATGTTAAACCTATCATGTTAGTAGAAATACTTGGTATGGAGATGGAATAAATCAAAGAAGAAGAGGTCATATTATGATAATGAGTCAATAAAAAAGGAAGAGATTGAGAAGAAAAGAAGGTATCACCCCTAAATTTGTGGGAGAATGTAGGGGAAGGTGAATTTGGTTCTTCTTCTTAACCACTTATCATGAAGTTGTAAATAGTGGAAGGGTATTTTCTTCAATGTTAAGGAAACTCATTTATGAAGAAAAGGATTTTTAGAGTATACTCTAGTTTAGGCTAATATTCTAAGGAGAAAAGAGGGTTACAATCAAAAGAGGAATGAGGAGCCCTTTAATTTGTGGTTCAAGTGGCCACATGCACATTACTTTCATCTAAAGTGGAAGCCACAAGTTGTTTATGGGGAAACATATTGGGATTGGTAAAATTTATCATACCTATTTATTTTAACTCTATGTTGTCCTCAAATAGGAATTTCATAATTAAAGAGAAAGGTAAAAAAGGATGCAAAGACAAAATAAAAAAATAGTATACAGAGTCAAACTAGTCAAATGTGTTATGTAACATAAGGAACTAGAACAAAAGGATAAGGATACATAGTCATTTAGGTTGAATCTATATTACATATAGTAAGGATAAACAAAATGATAAGGATATATAGTCATGTAGGTCAACTATGTACTTATAAATAGATAACTAAATATGGGGACAAAAAGACACAGTCGTACAATTCAATTATGTATTTTTGAAAAAAAGGTGAAACATAGTCTGAAAGAGATTATATCGAGCAAGATGATAATGTTATAAAACATTGGAAATTTTTTCAAGATAGTTTAAAAAAATAATAAAAGTAAAACACATAAATAATTGGATCAATGTGACTAATCTAATTAGAGCACACATCACAAAACTTACACTAATTCTAGCTAATGCAAGTTTTGTAGTACAACACAATTATCAAATAGTAATAAATACACTAAAAATTAAATTTTAACTAATTTATCACCCTAAGTGTTATTATATCATAATAAAGTTGGCTGAAATAGGGAACTAGAAAGCAATCTAAGGTTGGTTTCAAGATGTTTGGGCTAAAAGGGATATGTATTGATAATGGTATTGGATCGGTATTGGGGCCTACCCCCTCACATCATAATCTTGTAGTGATAAGGGTGTCAGGTACTTTTCCATTCTATACTATTAATGGCATATTTATACTTGGCCATAAAACCAAGTTAGCTTCCCCCTTGGTGATGAAATCCAAGTTAGTAGGCCTTAGGAAGATAAATGTTAAATAATTTTTTAATATTAAGTGGTTTGGTAGTGTGTGAAAATAGTAAAATAGTGTAACTAAAATGATAATTTAAAAAAATACCTATTTAAACTATGTGAGTTACTCTAAGCATGCAAACAATTGATAAGAAAATGTGAATTAATTACTAGTAAATATATATTAATTCCTTGATTGATAATAGTACAAAGTCAATTTAGGTGACACTATATGAAAATAGCATACAACATAGTTGAATCAGTCACCATTATTCTACAAAATTAAGGTCCTTAAAACATAGTTGAATAGGTCAACTATGTCTCTCAAAAAGAAAGTAGACTACATAATTAAGTTTACCAAGTAGACATAGTTAGCTCTAAGGTTATAGTTTCGAAGGATGGAAACTTGTGAAAAATATAACTGAAGGAAGAAATAAAATGATAGAGAGATAAAAGAAAAGAACCTTGGTAGGCTTGAAGATGATTTAAATTTCAAATTTTTATGTTGTAGTGATTAATTTTTTCATTCAAATTCTACCAATTGGGTCAACTGGTTCGACCAAGTTATACAAAACCCTCTATGATGAAGGAAAATGAATAGATTTGGCCTATTCAATAGTGTTTGTTGACCTATATGTTGACAAAATAAAATATCAGATAGAGTCAAGATGTTTTATAGTGTATGCTAATCTAGAACTCAATAAGAATATTATGTTGAATTACTTGATCTAGTAACCTATAATTAATGAAGACCTAAACATACAAAACAAATTCATTTTGAAGAGACTGTGTACTAAACTTGTGCACAAAAAAGTTAGAACTATATTGACTGGTTCAATATAGTAATGCAATTATAGATAAATATAATATAATGATAAAAATTATGGTGTGGAAGAAAACCTACAAGTGTTATATTCATGTTAGGTTCACCAAAATGTATGCAAAAGGAAATGCAACTGATCTATAAATCAATCATATCTTGTAGAAGATAAATACTACTTACACTTCTCATTGTTGATACATTATATATTTGGGGTCATGAAAAATATGAATTGCTATACCTAGTGAATGGATCTCTTACCACATTAATATCACTAAGGAGGGTTCTAAAGCCTCCAATCAAGCAAAACTATGCAATAACCCTAACTAAGTCGTATGTTTTCATATTCACTAAAGTACAGATAATAAAATCAAAGTAAATTCTAATCTAGTGGTCACCAAATCTTGTGGCACAAAGTGGGGTAATAAAAATAAAAATTAAACATTCATAAAAGACATATACTCACATAAATGTATAAGAAATCCTAATGCATGGGAGAGAAGTACAAATGCAAATATATCTACTCTTACAAAGGAGGGAAAAAGTTAGGAATACTTACCTATGAAGATGAACCTATTGAGCTTCAATCTCTCTTTTGGCCAAGGTGTGTCACAAGAGGTTGTTTTGGTATGTAAGGATGATAATGATAAATTATCTCTAGGATACACAATCTATCAATGCATCCAAAATACTTCTCTAGAAGTCAAGATCTGTATCTCCAAATAAATTATGAAACCCTTAGCTATGCTCCTCAATTAGAATGGTGGATAAATAGATGTGAATATATATATATATATATATATATATATATATATATAATTCTTCTCTTATCTTCCTAATAGTTGATGAAATTAATGTGTTTATATAGATAAATATAATCCTAGTCCTTTCTAAAAGTTTAGCTAGTAAGGTCGTCCCAATAAACTCTATATCATTATTGATAAAAATAAATTAGGTCTTGGTCTAGGTTGGCCAAGGGCCAACCTAGACCCTAAATGAGTTTTTTTCAATTAGAGTATAGGTTCAATGGGCTGAAATTGTATCATAAACCATCTAAAATAATTTTCGGCTAGGGAAGGGATAATTGAGGCAAAAAATTACTATAATAGGGTGCAAAATAAGAAAAAAGGATTAAATTTAATATATTCAGTATATGATTGTGTAGATAGAAATTGGTAGTAAAGGAAAAATAATTATGCAAAGCACCAATAGTCTACCTGCTATTGGCAAAAATGTTATCATTGATGTCAAAAGTAATGATAGAGTAGTGATTGATGAAGGATAAATCATGAAGTGATAAGAAGGCCTTATGTGCTTGATAAGTGATCCATATGGTTTGAGTTGTCTTGATTAATAGAGAATGATATGAAAGTCTTGTAAGATATTATAAGGTGTAGTGAGATTATTTTTAAGCTACAAAAGGGGTCTTGTATAATCTCAAGGTGGTTTGGTGACAAGGAAGCTTAACGAGGTGTTATTGCTTAGGCATGGTCATTACTTGTTGAGGTAAGAATCATGTGACCTATGTGAACATAAAGGAAAGCTTGAAATCATGGAATTAGTGAATATGGAATGTTGATTACGATTTGAGACTAGTAAAAGAAGGTTTCAATTACTTCCAATATCCAAGTTTGATTGATGGTTCTAGACCCAATGTGCATATAGACCTAGTGAGGTCCAAATGAAGGGTCATTTTGAGTTTACGAGGTGTTGAAGCCCATATGAGATTATATTGAGGTGTAATTGGATGCATCAAAGGTGTTAACCAAGTTTTAGGTCTTTAGGATCAAGACAAATTAATAAACAATGTTGAACAATTTCTTTTGTATGTAAAGTAAAGGTTTTCAATCCCAATAAGGAAGTTGAGATGTTCACTGGCACGTGTAGAGTTTGCATGATGACCTGATCTATTTGGAGTAGTTGGAAAAGGGTCCTAAGAAGCTTCTAAAATAATTTTATATAGAAACCAATAGCTTAAATTTATGAATAAATGTTAATAAGATAAGGATATTTTTGTGCTTTCAAAGACTCATAGTGGAGTGATTGGAAATATGTGAATGGTTTTGACCCATAATGGATTATTTGATAAAGTTTAATGATTGTGTTTCTATGCTATTTCACTTTCACATTCAAAGAGAGAAAATGAGAAACTTAAAGAAATGGTCAAGGCTTGTATGTACCTAGATGTAGTCGTGCACACCGTTATCCAGACGTTGTGAGAACTCCTCTTTGGTTGTGGAGGATGACACCTGAAAGAGACAAACACTAAAACACAAAAAATGTTAGCTGATAAGAGGGTGGATTGCCAAGCAAAAGCTTGGTCCTAGAAGCACTAAGGCTTCTTGGAGGATGACAATCCATTATTAAAATAGAATATGACAGAGACAGAAAAGAGAAATAATAAAAGACTGAAAAGAAAGAATTGAAATCAAATGTGTACCTGATAAGCTGCAATCTTCTTAGCATAGTTGCCGATGGCGGTGATATTGCCGGTGTCGGTCAAGAAGTCACCGACGTTAGTTTGACTGCCGACGTCGGTAGGGGTAATGGACGAGGTCAATCGGGGTAATGGCCAGGGACGGGTTATAGGTCTAGTTTCTGGTCTGCAAGATGGACTGTGGTCTCGTCTGTGAGTCAAGGAGTTTGTTTGGGATGGTAAAACAGTAGATAGAATATTTAATAAGAACTAAGGCAGAGGGTATGTTGCCAGGAAAAGGGGTAAGGGGCAGGAAAAAGGCCTTTCAGCCTTTCTGTGAAGCAATTTAGTCAGGTTAATTAGATTGGTCTTAAGATGGTCTGTAGGTCTCTGATAGCTTGTGTTGAGTTGATTGGACAGAGGGTGTTTTCTAAAGAGAGACTAAAGGGCTGTCAGAGGCAAAGAAAAGGGAATAAGGGGTGAGAGAAGGCTTTTCAGCCTCTCTGGGAAGAATAGGGAAGGTTGAGTCAAGGATGCTTGGAATAGATGGTAGACAGAATGCTAATATATTTGAAATGACACTAAAATGAAAATAGTACAAATACTTAGCTGTGATACGAGTTGGCAAAGGTGCAAAAGCTATGTTTTGGTTGTCGCTGGTGATGGAGATATCATGCAATCCCTATATAGAATGTCTGATGCAAGACCTCAGTGCCTAGAAAATGCTATCAAGAATGTTGATCCCTGCAAGAACACCAAGAAGCTAGAACACTAGAAAGCAAAAGCACGAGAACTTTGTTTCACCAGAAGAGGTCTCGAGATTCATGATTAGCTCCAGAGATTAACGATTTGTGATTAGATCCCGTGCAAAGGTTAGAAATTTGGTTTAAGTAAAACCGACGTTAGTGATTTCGTCGGCGCCAGCCGACATTTGACTGACGTCGGCGGGTGGAGAATGGGTAAAAGAGCCACCAAGCCCGTTCTCCATCCGCCAAGTGCACTATCCATTGGAATAGGTTAGGAATGGACCAAGGGGGAAGATGACCAAGGGTTATACAAGATTTTGGTGTCTACATTTTCCCCTTTTTGTCTTGTTGGTTTCTCTAGACAAACTGCAAGACAAAAATAGGAGTTGGTTGCCCTGATTATGGATGAGGTATTCCTCTTCAAAGCAGGAGTCGAGAGAAGAAAACCTAGAATTAGGTGCTAATTTGACAGAGAGTGGATGAAAAGGGTGAAGATAAAGTGAGAATGCTGCAAAAGTCATGATTGCATGTACACCACTTCACGAGATGGTCAGGTCAAATTGTTGTAGGTTGAGGGTCGAGGAGTGCCAAAATTGAAATAATCAGGCCCCAGCATTTAGTCATCTACTGATTGGGTTATTTAATCTAAGATGAAGCTCTAATGGTCATCATGTTCCAGGTATCTCGAGCTCAGGAAGTGCTCCTGGAAACACGAAAATGTCACAAGTAGTGGGTATCAACCGGCTTGTGATCCTATACTTGTGAAGGTCAAAAATATGTGCACAATTTTGCTAACCAATCATGAGGTAGCATACATGCAAAAATAACCAAGGCAAAATTGCTTTGGAAGTAGTCACGGTTAGAGGAGATGGTCATGATCTCCAAGGTCTAGTAGTCAATGGATAGAGGCAAAAGTGATTTCAAGTGTGTCCCAGGGGGCCAAAATGACATGTACTAGAGGGCTGACTGATTGGGGGCATGATTTTGGGGCAATGTGATGAAAAAAGGAGGTTTGAAGGTTGTCAACGTCGGTGATAAAACTGACATCAGAGACATAAAGGGACTGACGTCAGCAGGATATAGGCCGACGTCGGTAGACTAGGGCACGTTGATGCCGACGTTGGCGGCCTGCCAAATTTGGCAAAACTAGATTGGTGGCCCACCAAAAGTCATTTGTGCTATTTGACTGAGAGAAAAAAAAGAGCTCTATAGGTCTTTGAGTGAAAGTGACACTAAGTTGACCGAGGAGCAGTGTGAGGTGTCAGAGAAACATTGGTGGAGAGAGAGAGGCGCGTGGAGAGAGATTGGAGGCTACAGAGACATTTGTGGGCCAAGAGGAGCTTGAGGGCATAGTGACGTAGAAGTGATGGCAGAGGGCTATAGAGGACCCGTGGGAGGTCCACCACCAGTGGCACCCATCGTGCCACCACATCGGCAATGCTGAGATGAGGTAAGAGGGTCTCTAAGCCCTATTGGATAGATTTTTGTTGTGATTTTATTATTGAAATTTTGTTTAATTTAGGCAAAAATTGAGGGGGAAGGGTAGCTAGGAGGGTGGGGAAGGGATCTAGGATAAGTTAGGAGGCATTGAGAGGGTTTTGGGGGGTGTTAGGGGGTAGAAATAGGGAAGCCCTAAATTTAGGGCTTGACACATTTGGCCCTAGGGCCAAACCAGTTGCTGACGTCGATGTGTTCACCGGCGTCAGCTGATTAGCGATCGGCATCAGACACTAACCTGTCGATGTCGGTCACTAAGTGACTGATGTTGGTTAGGTGAGTACCGTCACTGGCACACTAACTGATGTCGATGGTTTCCTGATCAAAAGAGGGATGAAAAATGGTCAAGTCGAGGGGTCGAAGCTATGCCAAGGGCTTCTCGGGGGTCGGGTCAGGAGTAGATGGTCAAATAGGTTGGTCAAAGTAGAAAAAGGAGGGAAATTTTTAACATGAGATTGACTTGGGTGGATGCAAGTGCGACAGACTCTGATGTTGCGGGATCGACTGCCAACATTGCTGACACAGATGTGTCGAAACATCATAGGAGAGGAGTGGGCGCAGATGAGCGTAGTGGGACTAGGTGGGCTGTGACACTACTACAGAGTGGCGCGGGATGTGAGCTTGATGGTGGTGTTGATCGAGCAGTGGGATCATTCCACCAACACTTTCCACCTACCCACTGGAGAGATGACGATCACAGTGGAGGATGTATACCAAATTTTGTGGCTGCTGGAACATGGAGCAGACCTATATGCGTGCTCGAGAGAGGCACATGATATTTATATGGTTACGCTATTTGGGGAGCACGTCATTGAGACTAGTTACCATTCAGCGAGCTTTGTGTATGAGCCCCTTTACACTGTGGATGAGGATGCACATCGGCTGGCGATCTTGATGATGATAGGCATCACGGTTTACATGCTGCTAGATGCAGAGGGAGGCAGGTTTCTGATCGCTATGACTAGAGTTTTGATAGATATGATTGAGTGACAGACAGTGTTTGCTTGGGCACCAGTCTTTTTGGCCTAGGTATATAGAGAGCTATGGGGCATTAGCCGGTGGTGGCGGTATAGCTTGTGCATTGGCCACATTCTGCATTGCTGGGCTTATGAGCACATCGTGGTCACACGACCTCTCGGCCTCCCAGTGGCTATTCAGGCTAGCTTCAGGGTCAAATTCAGGTGGTGGCATGAGGTGATGGCGCAGAAGTGGGTGGATGGAGTGGTCAGAGATATTGACCACTACAGAGGGGTACTATAGGCCCTGATCCCTGTAGATATCATTTGGAGACCGTACTTGGTGTATCTAGCATTCAGAGATCAGGGAGAGCAGCTGGTTGGGACTTAGAGTATGCGATGGGTCAGGGGCAGATGAGCTAGTGAGCTTAAGAGGGTGCCAGTGGAGAGAGTGCGGTGCCAGTATGGATTGCATCAGGATGTGACACCCACCTTTCCACTGTATAAATGGGATGACATTGAGGTGCCGCTCCCATTGCCATAAGAGACAGAGGGCCCTGATGTTGAGGAGTTACCAGTAGGCCTCAAGATAGCAGACCCAAGATGTACAGAGGCCTACTCGACATGGTGGATAGGTTAGTATACAGGGGTGCAGGCAGGACCACAGCTTGATCTACAGGCAGTGATCAGGGATAGAGATATGGTGAGGTAGGAGAGGGATGTTTCCATTTAGGAGAGGGATGCAACACAAAGATGAGTGACCATTTTGGAGAGCTAGGTCACAGGTTTACAGGAGGAGATGGCAGGGTTGACAGGTCGAGTGGCTGCTTTGGCAGGGTAGGTCACTATTTTACAGAGTCAGTTGGCCATAGCCCAGGCATCAGCAGGACAAGGCTTGAGAGGATAGGGCTCGATGCAGCATCCACTTTAGCAGCCAGTTCAGTAGCCCACACAATCAGTGTCAGTGCAGCCAGGGTTTTCACAGCCGTAGGGTTCAGTGTAGGGCATGGCAGCAGGTCTGATGGGTCCACCGCAGACTGTATCTATAATTAGATACAGTGATGCACTGGACGAGATCACATATTATGAGAGGGCCATCAGGGGGTTCCCTCAGATACAGTGATACTCTGAGATGAGGGCAGAGTAGAGTCGACAGAGGTCTATGTCTTGAGCGACGGCTTTTGGGTCTCACAGATGACACAAATCCGAGGGGGGAGAGGATACAGCATCTTCCCAGCCACCACCACCACCACAGCCATAGCCTTGAGGGTAGATTATGATATTATTTTTGATGTATATACCGGCTTGCGAGCCGTTGATGTGAGATTTACTTGATTTTTTGAGAGAGAGGGATGCACAGATTGTGCAATTGTATAAAACATTGATATATATATATATATATATATATATATATATATATATATATATATATATATATATATATATGTGATGTGATTTTGATCATTGATGTGTTATGAAAAATGTTATGGATGTATTTGTATGTTATTTTGATTTGATACATGTTTTGATATGATATTTAGGATTATGATGCTGATATTGTTGTGTTGATATGATGATGAATGTATGATTAGGATCAATGATTACTAATATTTAATGTTAATGATTATGAAAATATGTGATTGTTTGAGATGTGATTGGTAGGTGACAAAAGAATGTGATGGAAGAAATGCGATGAAGGAATGGCTGAGCTAACCCCAGAAGACCCCATGTCAACTGAGTGCTGCCTATATAGCCCCTGTTGTTAGGGCCTTAGGCCAATGTAGTTCTCCCAAGAGGGAGGAAAAAGATCGAAGTGGTTGATTTTGGTCATGATAATGATATAGCACTTCCCACTTGTCTGAGGGTACATGCTTTGAAATGATGAGGAGAAGATGATGCTACAGCCTTTTCCAAATGGTGTATTCTGTAACATTGGTCGGGGTTCTTCATCCCTAGCAACGATCCATATTCGTGATGGATGAATGCTAAAAATGAATTGCAGGTCGATTTATGCTTCAGCAAGTAATGGTTTATGCTTGACATAAATTGTGTGGTTGATAGTTTCCATGTGTATTGATGTCTATGGAAACCAGAATGATTAGGCTATGTGAGTGGTTAAAAAAAGAGTCAGTTTGAATTGTTTTGAAAAATGATGTGGTTGAATGTGACCAAAGTGTAGGCAGAAAGTAAAAGACCTAAGCGCCCTTTCATTGACAAGGACCAAAATGACAGCATAGATAGGGATTGTTAGAACCAAGAGCCCCATTCATGTGTTGCGTCATTGACCATGAGTTGTGTTAAAGCGGTAATCGAATCACTTCGATATCAAAGTGACATCGAAGTCCCTTGAGTAGGTGATGTGATAGGAGGAGAGGGTAACCTTTTTTAGAGTAGGGATAACTTTGCCCCTTTTTATAGGAGGCCCTGAGGCAACTACAAGTCAAGTCCATGACCCGTTTTTTTTTTTTTTTTTTTGGGTGCAGACTGATCGATGTGGGAAGTATACATAGAGATGTCATCTTATTTTGTGGTCATTTGTGAAGCTGATCGATGTGAGAATCTTCTGAGATGAGGGCAGAGCTGAGTCGACAGAGGTCTATGTCTCGAGCGATGGCTTCTGGGTCTCGCAGATGACACAGATCAGAGGGGAGAGAGGATACAACATCTTCTCGACCACTGCCACCACCACCACAGCCACAGCTGTGAGGCCAGATTGTGATGTTATGTATATACCAACCTACGAGTCGTTGATACGAGATGTATCTGATATTTTTTTGAGAGAGAGACAGAGGCACAGATTGTGCGATTGTATAAAACATTGATATATATATATATATATATATATATATATGATGTGATTTTGATCATTGATGTGTTATGAAAAATGTTATGGATGTGTTTGTATGTTATTTTGATTTGATATATGTTTTGATATGATGTTTAGGATTATGATGCTGAGATTATTGTGTTTATATGATGATGAATGTATGATTAGGATTAATGATTAATGATATGGATGAAAATGATTAATGTTAATGATTATGAAAATATGTGATTGTTTGAAATGTGATTGGTAGGTGACGAAAGAATGTGATGGAAGAAATGCGATGAAGGAATGGCCGAGCTAACCCCAGAAGACCCCATGTCAACTGAGTGTTGCCTACATAGCCCCTGTTGTTAGGGCCTCAAGCCAATGTAGTTCTCCCAAGAGGGAGGAAAAAGATTGAAGTGGTTGATTTTGGTCATGATAATGATATAGCACTTCCCATATGTCTGAGGGTACATGCTTGAAATGACGAGGAGAAGATGATGCTACAGCCTTTTCCAAGTGGTGTATTCTGTAACATTGGTCAGGGTTTTTCATCCCTTAGAAACTAGCCATATTCGTGATGGATGTATGCTAAAAATGAATTGCAGGTCAATTTATGTTTCAGCAAGTAATGGTTTATGCTTGACATAAATTGTGTGGTTGATAGTTTCCATGTGTATTGATGTCTATAAAAACCAGAATGATTAGGCTATGTGAGTGGTTTGAAAAAAGTCAGATTGAATTGTTTTGACAAATGATGTGGTTGAATGTGACCAAAGTGTAGGTAGAAAGTAAAAGGCATAAGCACCCTTTTATTGACAAGGACCGAAATGATAGCATAGATAGGGGTTGTTAGAACCAAGAGCCCCATTCATGCATTGCGTCGTTGACCATAGTTTGTGTTAGAGCGGTAATCGAATCACTTCAACATTAAAGTGAGCTCGAAGTCCCTTGAGTAGGTGATATGAGAGGAGGAGAGGATAACCCATTTTAGAGTAGGGATAACTTTGCCCCTTTTTATAGGAGACCCTGAGACAACTACAAGTCAATTCCATGACCCATTTTTTTTTTTTGGTGCAGACTAATCAATGCGGGAAGTCTACATAGAGATGTCATCTTGTTTTGTGGTCATTTATGAAGCTGATTGATGCGAGAAGCTTCTACGAAAGTGCTATTTGTAGCAAGATTTAATCATAGCCATCCTTCGAGGGAGTGGTCTATATTTTGCTTTATAAATTTAAGGGCTTTTGAATAGCTGTACTTCAAGGGAGCAGTCTATTAGCTATAGCAATGATAGTAGAGCTGTCCTTCAAGGGAGCAGTCTGCTTTTTGATTTGATTTTGTGACCTTAGATATTTTGACATCTTGATTTATTTTTGACAGAATATTGAGTCATGGACAAGACTTATAGAAGGTCAAGGGCTCCCATTTATTAGGACAAAGCATCCATACTTTATAAAAGGGTTATAGAGGATTTTTTTAAGAGAAAAAGTGTGGAAAGGATTGAGGATTAAAAGGACAAGGATTGCTCAAGGGACGAGCTCAAGTTAAATGTCAAGTGGATGAGTACTCGACTAACAGTAGAATGGTCACAGATGCAAAGCATTAAGGGGCTCAAGTTCTAGTCGGCCTTCAAGAGAAGACAGACAATAAGTCCCTGATCCATACTTGTGCGTGATGATATAAGGTCTGAGCCAATTAGGAGTAAATTTGCCTCGTTTACTCCATTCCATATTGGTCACATGTTGGTTCTCTTTGAGGATGAGGTCTTCGATATTGAAATCTCGTTCTCTTAGAGTTTTGTTATAGGCTCGTTTGATGTGATTTTGATAGACATGGAGATGGTTGAGGGCAGAAAGACAACGTTCATCGAGTAACTCAAGTTGAGCTAATCGATCTTGATGAAATTCATCATTAGAAAGAATGTCATGGAGTGAAATGTGAAGAGACGGGATCTGTACTTCGAGAGG
This sequence comes from Torreya grandis, assembly GCA_037957365.1. Taxonomy (NCBI): domain Eukaryota; kingdom Viridiplantae; phylum Streptophyta; class Pinopsida; order Cupressales; family Taxaceae; genus Torreya; species Torreya grandis. Next base: position 348,955 of record JARHVA010005559.1, read on the forward strand.
TAAGATAGCCTCTATTCCGTACACTAGAGAGAAAGGGGTAGCACCTGTAGAGGTTCAGATACTAGTGCGGTAGGCCCACAAAGCGAAGGGTATGTGAACATGCCAATCCCTTCTAGTGTCGTTGACCACCTTCATGAGAATTTTAGTTAAGATTTTTTTAGAAGCCTCGGCCTGCCCATTTGCTTGTGGGTAGTAAGGCAAAGAAAAGCTGAGTTTAATGCCAAAGGAGTCACAAAGTTTTTGGATAATTTTGTTTTTAAATGACTTTCCGTTATCGGTGATGATTTTATGAGGTATACCAAAATGATAGATGATGTGGGTGTTGATGAAGTCGAAAATCTTGTTGGCTTTTGTGGAGATGAGAGGAATAGCTTCCACCCATTTAGTGAAATACTCGATGGCAGTGATGATGGACTGATGATGAAGAGACGAATGAGGGTTAATCTCGTCGATGAGATTTAAGCCCCATTGTGAAAAAGTCCAGAAATCTTGAGCAACTTGTAAGGCATGGCTAGGGAGATGAAGCAAGTTAGCATGCTACTGACACTTGATGCAACGCTGAACATAATCGCTACAGTCTTGATGAAGAGTGGGCCAATAATAACCCAAGTGAAGGATGTGCTTGGCAATCGAGTTACCACTGAAGTGTCCACCACAAATCTTGTCATGGGCTTGTTTAACAGTATGAGAGGCTTCAGTAGAGTTTAAACAGTGAAGAAGAAGGCCATCAAAACCTCTTTTATAGAGAAGGCCCCCTAGCATGGTATAGCGAGTGGTGCACTTGATGAAAGCCCGCCGTGCATTGCTAGAGAGGTTGGGAGGAATGAGAGAATGAGCCAAGTAGTCCTCAAGTTGTTTATACCATACATCTTGTGAACTAGAGTCTATGGTGTGGACGAGGTTGATTTTAGTGGAAATATATGAAGGCAATGGCACACGATGTACCATGACATAAATTTTTGAGGAGGATGATGAAGAAGGAATATGCGAGGTGAGGGAAGCCATGGTGTCAGCAAACTTATTCGTAGATCAAGGGATAGTCTGCAATAAGTGATGGTTGAAAGATGCTTAAAGAGTGTCAACACAGTGCTTGTACCTTTGTAAAATTTCATTTTTACAAAGGTATGAACCATTGATTTGATTGATGACAAGTTATGAGTCACCGAAGATGTTGATGGTCCTGATGTTTAAAGAAAGGGCAATTTGAAGTCCCAAAATTAAGGCTTCATATTCAGCCATATTATTGGTACATTCAAAGTCGAGTTTGAAAGACAGGGGCATGGGCTTACCTTCATGTGGAATGAGGATGACCCCCACACCCCCACCGAGTTGACATTTGGAGCCATCGAAGAACATCGTCATTTGGTAGAATGTGTCATCAGTCAAGAGAGTGGCGATAGATTCATCGAGAAACTCGCACTGAGAAGGTTGATTGTCAAGAAGACGGGCATCTGCTAGTTGGTCAATGATTGTTTTCCCCTTTATAGATTTTTGTTGGACAAATTCTAAGTCAAACTCAGCAAGAAGCATGAGCCAATGAGCCATACACTATTTTTGAAATGGCTTAGAATGCATGTATTTAAGAGGGTCAGTGTGAGTGATGACAAAGGTTTTGTGATTGAGAAGATAGTGACGGAGCTTGGTAGTGGCAAAGACTAATGCCAAACAGAGTTTATCGGTATGAGTATACCAAGTTTCAGAGTCGACAAGTGTTCAGCTTATGTAGTAGACCACTTGCTCATGGTGTTGCTCGTCTTGATGCGCAATCATGGCACCTAACGAATGATTGGTTGCTGAGATGTAAAGGTAGAAGGGCTGATCATCTTTTGGTGGAATAAGGACTGGTGGAGAGACCAAATAGTATTTGAGGGCTTTAAAAGCCTCTTGGAAATCTTTATCCCATTTAAAGGAGACGTCCTTCTTGAGGAGGTGATGAAAGGGTTGGCAGCGGTCATAAAGCTATGAAATGAAGCGGCGGATAGATTGGAGCTTCCCTTGTAGACTGCGAAGTTGCTTGAGATTAGTCGAAGATGGCATTTTGAGGATAGCACAGATTTTGGTGGGATCTATCTCGATGCCACGAAGAGAGACAATGAATCCCAGGAGCTTTCCTAAGAGGACCCCAAAGATGCATTTCTTGGGGTTAAGATGGACATTGTACTGAAGAAGGCGAGAGAAGATGATCTTGAGGATAGTTAAATGGTCGCGATGAAGCTTAGACTTGCCAAGCGATTCATCTACATAGTCCTCCATGATTTTATGGAGGAGATCGTGAAAAATGTAAGTCATGGCACGCTGATATGTGGTGCCTGTGTTTTTCAGACCAAAAGGCATGACCTGATAGCAGAAAGTTCCCCATGGTGTAGTGAAGGTGGTTTTGTGCTGATCTTTCAGTGTAATTAGGATTTGGTTATATCCTGAAAATCCATCCATGAGTGATAACATCTCATGACCAGCCGTAAGATCAATAAGTTGGTCAATGTTTGGAAGAGGAAAGTCGTCCTTAGGACAAGCTAGGTTAAGGTCGCGATAGTCTGTACAGATTTGGATCCCCCCAGTTGCTTTGGTGATAGGAACGATGTTAGAGACCCACTGCGAATAATCGACAGGTTGGATGAAGGAGACAGAAAGAAGGCGCTGAAGCTCCTCTTTGACAAGAAGTGCAACACGAGGATGCATTTTGCAAAGCTTTTGCCTAACAGGCTTAGCCTCTAGGTTTGTGATGATGTTATGAGTGGCAATGTTAGGGTTGATGCCAAGCATGTCAGCGTAGGTCCAGGAAAAGGCTTTGCGATTGTCTGAGAGAAATGTGGTATAGTCGATCTGCTCCTAGGTGTCTAAAGATTGACCAATATTTAAGATATGAGGAACACCAGAAGATGAAAGGTTAATGTTAATTTTTGATTCATTTAACATAACCTACATTTCAGAAGGGAGGGAGCGCTGAATGAAAGAATCATCGACACCCATATAGGTAAGAATGGCATCGTCGTCTATGCAGTGGATAGTGTTGATGGTTATCAATTCATTGTCTATCATGTTGGGATAAATGAGAGGGAGAGACCTAGGAACCCCGTTGAGTTGATAGGTTAGGGGTTCCAAGTGGATGGTGTTTATGCAAAAAAAAACTAGGATGGATGGAAACCACCGACTCTGTAGGTGAGAATGGAAGAATAGGGGAGTCTAGAAGAGATTGGTCGATGATGGGTTCGGGGCAAAGGTTTGTGGAAGCCTCAGTGGGTTCTTGGAAACCCAGGCCATATCATTTCTTTGCATTATCATCATTGGGTGATTCGATAGGCTGATGGGAGCCTTGTTCGTAGCACCCAAAGCCAAAACCCTTCCATGCACACCTATAAAGGTAGGTATGTGTAAAGGTGGGGTTTCCAAGAAAGGAGAAATCAGATGTGAATAGTTGAGGTGAGGAGGAAGGATTTGAGTCAGTAGGAGCTTGATCCAGCCCCCCATAGATGAGATTGGTTTGAAGGCTAGGAGGACTATAAGGAATGACCATTTCGATTCGACGATCATAGCTTGGATTTTGATGAAGTTGTCCATACTCTTGAGGAGTCTGGAACATGTCTAGAGTAAGTAAGCGATATTCCCCAAGTGAAAGTCTTTGGAAGATATCGTCCATGGGGTCCTTGGTTGTTAATTGAGAAGGTGATGTGATGGCAATCACTATTTGTGTACTAGTTGATGCTTCCGCGGATGGAGATGATGTTTGGGTTGGTGCCTTAAGGGGAATAAGAATGTCATTTGGTCGATAAGTTGTGTTACAAGTCTTAAAAGGGGATGGGTCGGCATGAATGACATGGACTTGTTTGTCGTGTTCAAATTTGACACAACGGTGAAGTGTTGAAGGGACGCAAGCCATGGCACGAATCCAGGGTCATCTTAATAGCATGTTATATTGGAATTCTCCCTCAATGATGTAGAAGAGATCTGGGATTGTGCGTGGACCAATGTGAATATGGAGGACAACAGTGCCAATAGTGTTAGTGGTGGTGTCATTAAAGGATCTAAGGATTGCGTCAGTTTTCGATATGCAATTCTTGGGAAGAGCCAATTAATCAAAGGCATGTGTAGAAATGATATTAATGTTGGTGCCCCTATCAATCATAACTCACTTAATGTGGGTTTGATCAATGTAGGCTGTGATGAAAAGAGTAGCGTCCTGATCTTCCAAGGTAGAGGTAGGAATTTTAGATTCACTAAAAGTGATAGAGGCGACGGGGGACAAAGAATGGATTAGTTTAGCAAGTGGTTGAGGATCTTCAGGTTGGACCTCCACTGCTTGTAAGGCTTTGATTAGAGCTTGACTATGCTGGGGGGAGCTTTGGATAAGGTCATATAAGGTCATATTCACAGGCGTTTGGTGAAGTTGTTTTATCATAGAGTCTTTGATTGCCTCTGAAGAAGGGGGTTGAGATGCGCCTAAGATGGAAATATTGGGTTTTGGTGGTTGAGGTGATTGGACAAAAGGATAGGTCCAAGGAATAGCAGCTTTTTCTTTTGCCTTGTCCTTTTGTGACCTAGTGGTTATGTGGATAGCATTGATTTCAAAGATAGGAGGTGAAGAAGGGGTCATGGCCTGCTGGTGAGATGTTGATGTGGTTGAAGAAGTTGGATGGGAAGGTGTCGAGGGTTGGTCAAGAGTGTCCTCAAGGAGAAGAGTGTCTTTCTCCATATAGCATCGAATGACTGCCTTGAGGGCACATCAAGTCTCGATATCATGTCCTGGCGTACGATGGTATAAGCAAATCTTCGTATCGTCGAACTAGGAAGGTTTTGACCTGAGGGGTTGGAATGGCTTGATAGATGGAAGGGTTAAGCTAGAAGTCTACAAAAGTTGGCGTAATACCAAAGCGTATGAACCTACTAAGGGGTCTGTGCTTGTTAATGCACGACGCACTGGTGACTTTTGCTTGGGAGGTGTTGAAGAAGGCTTCCGTACCACCTTTTGGGTTGGTGGTGCCGCCACATGTGAAGATGGCACTTTCTTTGTGAGAGGTGCTAAATTTTTGAGAGGGGGTAGACTTGTGGTGGGTAAAGGAAGTAATGGAGGTAATTTGTTTTGGTTAAGGGTCAGAGTAGGGAGCACGCCGATTAGGGTAGAAGGGTGAGGACCTAAAATGGAGGGTAGTGTTGACGGTGGAGGAGGGGTTTGCTTTTGTGATTTGGCAGTCTTCTTCAACTTGGTTGGAAGACTATTATTGGTCGAGGTCTGGTCTAAGTCCAACTTCACTTGCGGGTGAGTGAGGGTAGAGACAGGGCGAACACCGAGTGACTTGATCGGTTTAGATGGGGTAGATGTAGGTTTAAAAGCGGGAGTCTGGTCTTTGTTGAGAGTCTTGGGAGATTCTGCCTTATTAGGATTGGCAGCATGAGACGAGAGGGCACGAGGATGTTGAAGAGCTTTAAAATGCTCCCACAATCCCTGGTGCTCCACTTTCCTTGAAGGGAGAAGTTTGATTTTCTCCACTAGTCGAGAAAATGGTTGGGAAGTTGTAGGATGAGACTTCGGTCCTTCAGAAGATGTGAGTGGTTGTGGGGCTGAAAATGTGTTAGGTGTTGCAGTAGTCTCGGACCCAAGGTGTGTGGGAGTTATAACTGGATTGTCATTGGTCGAAAAAGATGGAGAGTTAGGTTCTTCTCTTGGTGCAGAAGGAACTAGAGAATGTGGCTCCTCAAGCATTTAAAGGGCAGGGATTATGGTGCCCTCCACTTGCGGTCAAGGAGAAGGTAAGGTTGGGTCCTCCATAGGCAGCAGGAAGGAGGATGGTGAGACCGGTGGTGCCGATAAGGTTGAGGCATCCTCCAAGATGAGAGAGGTTGACGGAGAACTAACCGGGGAAAGAGGATCATCCACATGTGATGGACTGATAGATGGACTAACCTCTTGAGGTTGGTCAGGGATGAAGGGCGAGACCGTATTGACTGTTTGAATGTTGTGTTCATGAGTGTTGTCAATCAAGGTCTGGACATTGTTTTGGGTCGGTGGATGATTGGGGAATGGTTGCTTGAAGATGTCAATGCCCTAATTAGGAGGTGCATTGGGATTATCTAGGATGAGGTCACCCTTTTCAAACATGTCTTGGATTATGTTTTTAAAGGTCTTACAATTACCCGTGTCATGACCTTTGACACGGTGGTAATTACAGAAGTTGTTTTCCCTATACCACACAGGGATAGTGCGTGAGGGATCAAATTGTGGAGGTGGTCGGATCTGGGGAAGATTGAGAATCCCCTGTCTAACAAGTTTTTCCAGCACAGACACGTATGATTCCATGAGAGGAGTATACTATCATTGTACGTATCTCTGTTGGAATTGATGGGTGGCGCTCTAAGATGTGGATGGCTCAGGCTGATTGGTTGAAGAGGACAAAGGTCTAACGACCACAGCGTTAGCTGAAGCTTTAGACTTAAGATTGGATGATGAAGGTTTAGAAGAAGAGGAGTCATTGATCTTAGAGTTGGGATTCTTGCTCCACAACTTGACTTTATTCTCTTCGATGGCACGTAATTCAAGTTTGCGGGCCATCGTGAAGGCTTCGTCGAAGGTGCAGAAGGTCTGAACCCGTAAGGTGGAAGAAATATGTTTGGCGCAGGCTCAAGAGAAAAGTTTAATAAGTTTGGGTTGGGGTAAGGAAAAGGAGAGTTGATTGATGAGGCATCTCCAGTGATCAATGAAGTCAGCTATGGATTCATCCTCGAATTGGCAGATTGAATAGAGGTCCGTAATCGAGACCTTCTTGGTGATGTTGATGGAGAAGTGATCAAGAAAGAGCTAGGCTAGCTGTGTAAATGTGAAGAGGGAATGGCTGGCAAGAGAGCAGTACTAGTCAAGTGCAACACCAAAGAGAGACATAGGAAACATGTGTAAAAGCAATGCATCATCATGGGCAATAAGGTAACAGGCATGTCTGAATGCCTGTAAACGCTATTGTGGGTCTTCCTTGCTTTGAAAGTGAGAAAATTTGGGAAGCTCCCACTGGTTGGGGTATGGCCTAATCAAGATGGAAGGATGAATGGGCTCATTACAAATTTGCTCATATGAGAGAGCATTACATGAGCCAAAAACAGAGGTCTCTAGGCTAGACATCTTGTCCATCAGCATTTTGATGATATCTACTGATGGATTGGCGGGTTGAGCACCCCCTAGATTATAAGGTGCTTGAAAGATATTGAGAGGGGCATATGACGTGGTTGGTTACATAGACAAAATATATGGGTAGCTAGTTATTGGAGTGAAATTTGAAGCCAAAGGCACTTGTGTTATGGGTTGGTAGGCACAAGTTGGATAGGGGCCATCAAAGATGGTTGAGGAGTAGCCACACTTGTTGAAGGGTAGACAGTTACTCTTGTGTTGATAGGTGCAAGAGTAGGGGGGATAGAGACCACTAGGTTTTGGAAAGGTGTAGGATTTGGTTGAGTAGTTTGAGGTTGAGGGGGTATCAAAACCCCCATGGAGGTAGGTCTAGAAGGAGAGGATAAATTTTGAAGGTAGGACACGGTTGGGTTATTAGTCGAGGTGTTGGCTTGATTGTCTATAGGTTAAATTGTAGATGTTGTTGATGTGATCCTTGTCTCGACTAAGGAAGTTAGCATCCCATAGATTGGGTTGCCTAGGGAGTCTCACATTTGGCTATGTGTGAGATAGTGCTGTAAGGCTTTGACGTTGAGGTCCAAGAATCGTGAAAAATCTTGGTCCCCTTTTAGGACAATAGGAGTCTGGGGCGGGGTTGGGCGAGTAGGAGTTCTTTCAGTCTCTGAGTGGAACTCCATTATAGGACTGGTTATGGATGGTGAAGGTGGAAGTAGTTGTTGCCTAGCATGGTCAAGGAGAGCCTTGGTTTGACTCCATGTCAAAACCATTCAAGGCAAGAAAGGGTCAGGGTTTCAGAAAATTATGTTTTTCAGTCTCAGAAAACCAGAATGAATGTTTAGACAGTAAGAAAGTTGGATTTTAAACTTGCTATTTTTGGGAAAAAAGATTGGATAGTGATTGACGTCGGTATAAAAACCAATGTCGGTAAAGAATTCTACCGATGTCAGTCAGATAACCGATGCCGGTGTAGAAAAGTTGCCGACGTCGGTTACAAAATCGATGTCGGTTACTGTGTTTTCCAGAAACTCAAAAAATTTAAAAGTTTTTGGAAATAAAGAAGACGTCCTTACCAGCTCAAAAAAATAGATAAAAATAGAAAATAAGATGAGGAAGGCAGATCCTAAGCGTTAAATCGCTAGAAATAATTTTATTAGGATCGTGTGGCTTATGCCTTAAAGTGATGTTTGAGGAGGTTGGCTATTAGAAGGGTCCTAGAAGAGGTAGTCTAAAGATGGTTTTAGGTATGTTTTGGTGCTCAAAATTTTGTGTTAGGTTCTGTACTTGGCCTGGTGCTAAGGAGCAAGCTCCCCTCACTTCACGATTCCAGTGGTAAGCTGGTCTCGCTTAGCCAAAATATACTTTCCCTATAGATTAGACTCTGCCAGAGAACAGAGTGGGCTTTCCCCTTGGTGGTGAAATCCAAGTAGGATCGTTGGGACAAGTAAGGTATCTGCTGGGTGATGAAATCCCAGTCGGGCCTTGTCTCAGGTGAGTTTGATGTTTGATTTAGTGCACGTGGTTTGGTTGTGTAACATCAAGTGATCTATGATTAATTCAATATGTGGTTTATTAATTACTAAGTGTGGACTAAGAAATGCAAGCAAGCAAAAATGGAATGCAATATATTTTTAAGCCCCAAGTCGAAATGTTAAGTTGGAATGAAAACAAGTTGAGAAAGGGTTGAAGAATATGATTTTTGACTAGTCTAAAAATGCAAGAAAAGAAAGAAAAAATTCTTTTTATTCCTGCTTATGATGTCTTTTAGAAAAGAAGAAAGAGGTGAAGAGGGAGAAACCTAATGCACCTAAATGAAAAAAGAAAGAAAAGAACCCAAGGAAGGCCCTAAGGGTCCCACCGGGCGTGCCAGAATGTTTCTACGCTATTTCGCTTTCACATTCAAAGAGAGAAAATGAGAAACTTAAAGAAATGGTCAGGGCTTGTATGTACCTGGATGTAGTCGTGCGCACCGTTATCCAGACGTTGTGAGAACTCCTCTTTGGTTATGGAGGATGACACTTGAAAGAGATAGACACTAAAACACAAAAAATGTTAGTTGATAAGAGGGTGGATTGCCAAGCAAAATATTGGTCCTAGAAGTGCTAAGGCTTCTTGGAGGATGACAATCCACTATTAAAACAGAATATGACAGAGACAAAAAAGAGAAATAATAAAAGACTGAAAAGAAAGAACTAAAAGCAAATGTGTACCTGATAAGCTACAATCTACTTAGCACAGTTGTCGATGGTGGTGATATTGTTGGCGTTGGTCAAGAAGTCACCGATGTCGGTTTGACTACCGACGTCGGTAGGGGTAATGGACGAGGTCGGTCAGGGTAATGGCTAGGGATGGGTTATAGGTCTAGTTTCTGGTCTGCAAGATGGACTGTGGTCTCGTCTGTGAGTCAAGGAGTTATTTTGGGATGGTAAAACAATAGATAGAATCTTTAATAAGAACTAAGGCAGAGGGTATGTTGCCAGGAAAAGGGGTAAGGGGTAGGAAAAAGGCCTTTCAGCCTTTCCGTAAAGCAATTTAGTCAGGTTGATTAGATTGGTCTTAAGATGGTCTGTAGGTCTCTGATAGCTTGTGTTGAGTTGATTAGATAGAGGGTGTTGTCTAAAGAGAGACTAAAGGGGTGTCAGAGGCAAAGAAAAGGGAATAAGGGGTGAGAGAAGGCTTTTCAGCCTCTCTGAGAAGAATAGGGAAGGTTGAGTCAAGGATGCTTGGAATAGATGGTAGACAGAATGCTAATATATTTGAAATGACACTGAAATGAAAATAGTATAAATACTTAGCTGTGATACGAGTTGGCAAAGGTACAGAAGTTGTGTTTCGGTTGTCGTTGGTGATGGAGATATCATGTAATCCCTGTGCAGAATGTCTGATGCAAGACCTCAGTGCCTAGAAAATGCTGTCAAAAATGCTGATCCCTGTAAGAACACCAAGAAGCCAAAACACTAGAAAGCAAAAGCATGAGAACTTTGTTTTGCTGGAAGAGGTCTCGAGATTCGTGATTAGCTCTAGATATTAACGATTTGTGATTAGATCCCGTGCAAAGGTTAGAAATTTGGTTTAAGTAAAACCGACGTCGGTGATTCCACCGGCGTCAGCCGACATTTGACCGATGTCGACGGGTGGAGAATGGGTAAAAGAGCCACCAAGCCCGTTCTCCATCCGCCAAGTGCACTATCCATTGGAGAATTTTTGAAGGTTTGGCTAAATACGCACGAGAATTGGTTAGGCGGTTAGAAAGAAGTAAGAATAGGTCTTGGGTGAGTCATGGGGTGGGAAATAGTCCAAGGCGAGGAATCAGACGAGGTGTTATAGGTGATGTGTCAAAGGGGAGGATATTAATAATAAATTATTATTTTTAAATTAGTAAATGCATGGTTTAAGAATAGGTTAGGAATGGACCAAGGGGGAAGACGACCAAGGGTTAGACACGATTTCGGTGTCTACAGATTGTACATAAAATTGATTATTTCTAAAGGTTTTATTGCTATATAAAGAGTTGGTTGAGTTAATGCATATAATTTGATGAAGGTTTAAGGATAGGACTTATTTTTTAGACCCTTGGAGTTAGTTTAGCAAGATATTTTATTTGTGTCAATCATTTTAGTCAATCAAAATGTCCTATCACTAGACTGTAGATAGTGAAAATAGTGAGAAATAACAAGATAGAGTGAAAAGTGATTAAGGAAGAGTTTCAAGTGATTAGGGATGGATCAAATGATTTAGAATATTTTTTTAAGACCTATTACTCATGCTCTATTAGTTGGTAAATATTTTTGGTGCTCATACATAGGCTATAAGGTGCTCACAAAGTGACTTATCTGTGTAATTTAAGATAGTGAAGGTTTATGTCTCATATAATGATCTATATATTCCTTATGTTCTATAATACCTCCACATATTTGTGATTGGATTTAATCTGAAGGTATCTAAGTATCTCTTTAATTCATTTGTATTTCAATAAAGTGTTTGCATAGGTGTTAGGATTCATTTTCACCATGATTGTGTTTTGAAGCCAAGATGATTATTCTTGGTATGTTAAGTGACATAAAGAGTTTTAGAATATATGAAAATTTAGTGAATAAAATGAAATTTTTTATGGTTTTTTACATGTAATTTATCTATTCATTATTTTTTAAAGCTAAGGATAGAGTTTGAGATGTTGAGATGAGGAAGCCAAAAAGGCTTATCTAGCTATGTTGGTACTATGTGAGAATGGTCTGAGAGATTGGTCTATAAGACCAATGAGTAACATTAAAATACATGATCTATCTAATATATATATATATATATATATATATATATATATATATATATATATATATATATATATATATATATATATATATATATATATCACATATAAGCTATGGGTTTTCATTACGTGTCTTTAAAGCACTCTTACATGTGTTAAACAAGAACTTGTTCATGACTGTGTTCTTGAAGGCTATCTGAAGTTTGAGTGACCACTTTGCAAACGTGATTTAGAAGTGTTATTGGTAGCTTTTAAAAATAAAATGAGTATTTATATGTTTTATATGTCTAAAATGATAATAATAATGAATTTTAAGTCATATATTTTCCTTGTTCAAATTTATAGAGTTAAGATGCTTGATTGTACTTTGATTGTGTTTGAATAAAACTAAGTGAACCTATTGTAGAGGTGGTTTCTGGATCTTAGATAGAATTTGATGATGTAAAATGAATTTGGTGATGTTTGTTAGGTCATATAGGATATATTAATTTAATATTTTGAGTGGGTTTTTTGATAAAAATGATAATATGCTTCTAGTTTGTAAGACCGACTTTTCTGCGTAAGAAGGCCTAAAAGGTGAGAAGACCTAATTGATAGGTTTAAGGTGTAAAGTGGCGTTCCATGTAGTATGGACATAATGATATATTAGGATATAAATAATAAATTTATATTTTAAATGTTTGAATCATTGGTGGAAGCTAAATATGGGCCAAGGAGTTTGAGGGTAATGTGTGCTTTGAACAGGGGCTAATTTCATTAGGTCTCTATTAGGCTAATTGAATTTTAGCCTCTATAGGTTATAACCAACATATGGAGTGTTTTTTTTTATCATATTTAACATATGTATTGACATATTTTATGTGTGATACAAGTGTTTTAATTATCATTTATAGCCAAAATTGGTTAGATGAAGTGTGTGGTATAAATGCAAGGCCTAATTGGTTTATTTAGACTAGTTGAGTGTGAGTCGACTAAAGAAAATAAAAGAGATAAATAAAGGATCATAGGTATGAAATTGATGAAAAATATAGATTGAATAATATCAATCATGCATATATTATCAAGTTGATGCATGTGGACACACAAGTCATTAGACCTAATGAGCCTAGAAGAGGCATATTGAGCAAGTGAGCCCTAGAGGTTGTTTGAGTGATAATGAACATGAAATAATGAAAACAAAGGAGTAAAAAATAATTTTAAGAGCCAATAATATGCGTTTAATATAATAAAATATAAAAGGTATCTTATTTGGTTCTTGGTTTCCTAGGGGGTTGGATCCTCCTTGCAAGTTGGAGCTTGGAAAAGACTAGTTGGGTAGGTGCTCAACTAGGTAGGGCTTGGTGATCCTTGTGAAGGGGGTGATTCACTAAAAATTAGATCTTGTCATTAAAGTATAGTAGTACATGTGCATTTTTTATTGGGTTTTATCTAGCAAGAGGTTTTCCCACACAATCTCTTGTGTTATCTTGTGATTATTTGCTTATACATTGATATCTTATGTATGCTTCATGGAATGGTGTTTATAATTGAATTTGTGTTGTTTTGAAATTTATTCACCCCTACCCATATAAGTACCTACTTCCAATAATTGGTATTATATCAATTCCTTTGGAGGAATCTTAACAACTTGAAGGTGATCCTAAGTAGTTCAAAGTATGATGAGGACAATGTTCATCTTGTTTATAGTGATGAATAAGTTTGTGAAAATTATGGTTGAGGTCTACATAGAAGTATGTATGATGGTATTAGAAAGGTTGAATAATAAGTATTATTTTGAAGCTAAGTCCAAGATCAAACCTGAGTTAATAGATAAAAGGACCTTGAAGACATCTTGAAAGATAGTCTTATTCGTATTAAGTCTCCATGAGACCTAATGGAGGTTTATAAGTAAAAGTGAATGGTTTGAGGATAAAAATTCATGGAGAATACTCATATAAAATGGAAACAAAGTATATTAAAATTTTTGGTTATTTTAGAGAGATATAGAAGTGTGCATATGTGTAAGAAAAGGTCCATGAAAGTTGATTATATCTCAATGTCTTCTAATTAACAGACTATTGTGAATTGTTGAGTTGAATGGTGACCTTAGAATCTCAATATGGATAATAAAAGTGTGTGATAATGTTCTAAATATAAGGTAGGTAAGTATTTTGAGGACCTAAAGTATATTTGAATGCATGATGATAGGGGGAAATTAGTTGTTGTTTAGTCCAATTTTTCATTAATGTCAAAAGGGGAGAAGGAGAAAAAGAAGTTTCCATCAATAAAAAATGGGGAGATTGTTGGAAAAAGTGTTGTCATTGATGTGAAAGGTAATGACAAATTGGTGATTAATGAAGGATGAATAATTAAGTGACAAGAAGGCCTTATGTTCTTGATAAGTGATCTATGTGGTCTGATTTGTCTTGATAAATGGAAAATGATATGATAGGATTTTAAGATATTATAAGGTGTATTGAGATGCTTTGTATGCTATAGAATTGGTCTTGCAGAAACTCAAGGTGGTTTGGTGACCAAGAAACTTGAAGAGAGGTTATTTCTTAGGCATGGCCATAGCTCATTGAGGTAATAATAATATTACCTATGTGAACATGGATGGAATATTTAAATCATGGAATTAGTGTATATGACATGTTGATGATGATTTGAGATTAGTAAAATATGTTTTCAAGTGATTTTAATATCTAAGTTTCACTAATGGTTCTAGACCTAATGTGCATAGATACCTAGTGAGGTCCAAATGAAGGGTGAAATTGAGTTTCCAAAGTGTTGAAGACCATATGATAATGTATTGAGGTGTAAAAATATGGATCAAAGGTGTCTACCAATTTTAGTCTTGAAGAGGAAGACAAAGAAAAAAACAATGTTGAAAGGTTTCTTACGTATGCAAAGTGAAGGTTTCCAAGCCTGAGAAGGAAGTTGAGATGCTCATTGGAATGTGTAGAGTTTGCATGTTGACTTGATAAATTTTTAGTATTTGGGGAAGGTTACTAAGAAGTTTCTAGAATAATTTTTTAGAGAAAAAAATCACTAAGCTTTATGAACAAACATTAAGAAGGTAAGGAGGTTTTTGTGCTTGCAAACCCTCATAGTGGAGTGATTGGAAAGATGTGAATGGTTTTGTCCTATAATATATTTTTTGATAAATTTTAATGTTTTTATATTGTATATGACTCCTCCAATCACCTCCAAGTGTAAATAGTGTGTCAAGGTAGTGAGTAGAAGGTATAAAAAAGCAACTATTTTTGAATATTTTATTATTACTAGAAGAGTTGACTAAGTCAGCACATGCATGTTGATGTTGTTTAAAGGCCGAGAATTTTTATTTATAAATTTGGAGTTATTTTTTCAAGATATTTTATATATTTCAATGATTTTGGTTAATCAAAATGTCCTATCACTAGACTACAGACAATGAAAACAATGAGAAATAACTAGGTAGAGTGAAAAAGAGATTATAAAAGCATTTTAGGTGATTAGGGATGCAGAAAATGATTTGGGATATTTTTTTAATGCCTATGACTCATTTTAACTTGGTTGGTAAGTTTTTTTGGTGCTCATATATTGAATATAAGGTGCTCACAAAGTGACTTATCTGGGTAAGTCAAGATAATGAAGGTGTATGTCTCATATAATGATCTATATTCTCCTTATGTGTTATTAGGCCTACACATATCTATGATTGGATTTTATTTGAATATGTATAATATATATTTAATTAATTTATATTTCAATAAATTTTCTTTATAGGTGTTAGGAGTCATATTCACCATGACTATTTTTTGAATCCAAGATTATTGCTTCAGGTATGCTAAGTGAGATGAAGAGTTTGAGACTTTATGAAAAGATTTAGTGCATACAATGAATTTTAATATTGTTTAAAAAATATAATTGATATATCAATTATTTTTGAAATCTGATGAGATAGTTTGAGATGTTGAGATGAGAAAGCCAAAAAGGCTTATCTAGTTGTGTTGGCACTATGTGAGAATGGTATGAGAGATTGGTCTATAAGACCAATGATTAACATTAGAACATGTGATCTATCCAATTGAGATTGATATATAGATCACATATAATATATGGGTATGAATTATATGTATTTAAATCACTCTTATAGTTGTTAAACAAGAACTTTTTCATGATTGTGTTCTTGAAGGCTATAGGTAGTTTGAGTGACCACTTTGCGTACGTGAGTTGGAAGTGTTCTCACCATATTTGAAGAATAAAATGATTATGGAGATGTTTTATAATTATAAAATGATCATAATAAGGAATTTTTAGTCATATATTATCCTTTTTCAAGTTTGGAGAGTCAATATGCTTGACTATACTTTGACTATGTTTGACCAAAACTAAGTGAGCTTGTTGCAGAGGTGGTTTTGGGATAATATAGCCTATGTGATGATGTAAAATGAATTTTACGATATTTTATAGGTCATGGAGGGTATATTAATATAATTTTTTGAGTTTTTTGTTTGGGAAAAAATTATAATATGCTTTTATTTTGTAAGACATACATTTCTGTGTAACAAAGCCTAAAAGGCGAGAAGACCAAATTGATAGGTTCAAGGTTTAAAATGGAGTTCGAGGTAGTAAGGATCGAATGAGAGATTAGGAGGGACATATTAAATTTATATGTGAATTTTTTTAAGTGTTATTTGAATCTAAATATGGGACAAGGAGTTCAAGGGTAACATGTACCTTAAAGAAGGGCTAATTCCATTAGGTCTCTATTAGACCTAATTGAGTTTTAGCCTCTATAGGTTATAACCAACATATGGAGTGTTTTATTATAATATTTAAAGTATGTATGGACATATTTTAAGTGTGATTAAAGTGGGTTAAGTATCTTTTACAAGAAATATGGATTAGATGAAGTGTGTGGTATAAAGCAAGACCTAATTAACCTATTTGGACTAGTTGAGTGTGAGTGGACTAAAGCGAATAAAAGAGATAAATCAAAGAGAAAATGTAGGTAAATGAGAACCATAAGAGTATGGATAATATTATTAAATAATATTTGACCAATTTTATGTATGTAGACAGACATATCATTGGACCTAATAAGCCTAGAAAAGGCATATTGAGTGAGTGAGCCCTATAGGCTATTTGAGTGAGAGTGATGAGGAAAGAGTGAAAAAAAGGAGATAATAATCATTTGAAGAGTCAATAATAGGTGTAAAAATATTATTAGTGATTCAAGGTACCTGATTTTTTGCTTGGTTTCCTAGCGGATTGGATCCTCCTTGTAAGTTAGAGCTTAGAGAAGACTAGTTGGGTGGGTGCTCAGCTAGGTAGAGGTTGTTGCTCTTTGTGAAGTGGGTGCTTCACTAAATGTTTAATCATGTAATTATATGAGAGTAGTATATGTTCATGGTTTAGTGGGTTTTATCCCCCAAAAGGGTTTCTCACATGATCTCTTATGTTATGTGATGATGTACTTGTGTGATTGTTTGCTTATGCATTGGTATATTATGTATACTTGATGGAATGGTGTTTGGAATTGAATATGTTTTTTTGTGTAATATATTCACTCCCCTATCAGTATCAACTTCCAAAAACCACCCCTTTCTTGGTACACCTCTTAATACATGCACTCAAAGAGATTGAGACTCGATGGATTCATGCGAGAGAAAAAGCATTAATAATTGATAAAGTTTGAAAATATTATGTGTATACACATTTTGTTTGCCTTTTACTTTATCTTGATGCATCAAAAGGTTGGAAAATGTATCAAATGGATATTAAGAGTGCCTTTTTTCATGGATATTTTAAGGAATAAATCTATATGGAGGATATTTTTAGGTTTGTTCGTGATTCTTCTCTTGTTTGTTAATTTCAATGGTCTATATACGGTCTCAAACAAGCCCTCAAGCTTGGTATGAGAAGATGGATTCTTTTATTCTCTTACTAGCTTTGTTCATTGACACTCTAATCCCATAGTGTATATCCAATGTATTATAGAGGACATTGTTATACTAGTCTTGTATGTTGATGATTTACTTCTCAAAGGTAGCTCCTCTTCTTAGATTTAGGCTATTCAATAAGCATTTTCAATGCAATTTGATATGATATATCTTTGTCTTTTGCACTTCTTCCTTGGTTTTTATATTTCATAGTCAGATATAAGGATTCATTTGAGTTATTATAATTACACCCTTGATCTTATTTAGCATTTTGGCATGGCTAATTTCAAGCCAAGTCCTCCTTTTCTGTCTGGAGTCACTCTCTCTACCACTTGTACTACTCTTTGTGATCCTACATTACATAGGAAGATGGTTGGGAGTCTTATGTATTTGACCAATACTCACCACAAAATTTATTTTTTAATTGAGTTTGTGTTTATGTTTACACATGCCCCTCATGATAGTCATTGGTAGTCTACCAAGAGGATTTAATGATATATATGAGGCACTACTCATTTTGGATTACACTACACCAAGGGCTATACTGAGTTAGTTGGGTATAATGATTTATATTGGGAAAGTTATCTTGATGATAGGAATTTTACTTCTAGCTACATCTTTTGTCTTGGTTCTTCACCTATTATTTGGTTATGCAACAAGCAACAAAATATTACACTTTAATATACAAAGGTTGAGTATAGGGAAGTAGTTATAGTGAGTTAACAGGTTCTTTGGCTTCATCAATTATTGATAGAGTTTGGATTCATGTAATATTTTCTTACTATACTTTGGTGTGAAAACTAGAGTGCAATTCACATATCATGCAACCTAGTTGAGCATTATAAAACCACACACATTAAAGTACATATGCACTTCATTTTTTAGCACATTCAAGATGGATTTATTAGCTTGTAGTATGTTATGACTCAGTCGTAGGTTGCATACATCTTCATGAATCCTTTTACTTCACCTCATTTCCTTGAGTTTCATAGCATGGTTTGGGTTTCAAAAGTTGTATTTGGGGGGTATTCATGAAAACATCTTCCTTATTAATTTCATGGATATATATTGTAGATGAGTACTCTATTAGGCCTAATTGCTAGGACTCATACTATGGATATGCCACTATATTTTTTTTTACTATTATTATCTCCTATCTTCACTTGATATGGGGTGTTAGAATATGTATTTCTCATGTTTGTTAGGTTATTATCTAGGTAATTTGTGTTTTTCCTAGTTTATCTTAAGTAATAATTTATCCCACATTGCATAGTTACACTAGTTTATAGTTTTGCGTTGGCTACTTATGCAAGGGCTTCCTATTTTACTAAGCATCTCTTTTCTAAATATTGTTTTAGTTGCCTTATTCTGCATCTCATTTGTTTTCATCTTTCTTGTGATGTTTCTTGTTGATTAAATATTCATATTCTTGAGTCAGAATATTTTTACCATTCTTAATAGCATCCCACTAGTTCATTTAATTTTTTTTGGATTGATTTTTTATTTTTTTCAATTATTTTTAAATTTTATTGTATAGTTTGATGATTTTTATATCTATTTCAATTATAAAGTACCCATATTGGAGAAAACATGGATTGATTTTTTATTTTTTTATTGTTTTTACAATGCATTAAAGAGTTTGGTGAGACTTATGCCTATTTTAAATTTTGAAGTACATCCATTGGAGAAAGGAGTCAAAAATATGTTTAACTTCAATGGTTTGTAGTTTTAAAATCAAAAGTAAAGATAAAGTGGATGTATTGTTGCACAAGTTGTTTTAAATTTTTTTTACAAGTTGTATCTTTTAAAATCAAAAATAAATTTAAAGTGGATGTATAGTTATAAAACTTGTTTGATAAGTTTGCACAAGCTATTGTATCTAGTTGATAGTATTCTGACATGTTGCATTTAACAAGAGATATAAATTTTATATTATTGAAATCAATATTTGGATTTATCCATGAAAATATGACATTGAGATGTTTTTAGTTAATATATTATTTACTAAAAATAATCAAATAACCTGTGTACAGTTTTTAGATTTTAATGATTAAGTACAAAATTCCAATGTTCAGGTATTGGGTATAAATGCATTTTTAATTAAAGAAAATTTTATCTACCTTAAATAATAAAAATCAAGAGTTGGGATCTCTACCCTCAAATACCCTCTCAACATTTGGGCCCCGATAAACTATTAGGTCATCTCCCTTAATTAGTGTATCCTTGTAGAACTATTATTTGACTTGTTCATACTTATATTTTTAAATATTTTATGTTTATTTTATACATTATTACTTTCCATTTCCATCATTAAGCACCAATTTTTCCTTCCACACGATGCCCAAGGATAAACTCAATCCAACTCCCACAATAATATATATGATATACCCAACAAAATGTATGTTATTCAATGTTGGGGTGGCAGTAAGAAAAATAATTACTTATTGGTTGTAACAACAGATCACTATAGGGGAAGGGGACCAGTAATTGGGACCCTTAACTTTAGGGTCCCACATCTTCTATATTATGGCACCTCCTACTCTAAAATTTTGGATTTAATTAGTTTAATTTTTTTAAGTTTGAAAAGGTGGTATGGGAGAAAAAATTAGGTTAGAATGGGAAGTTGTAAGATAATTTTTCAGCAACATGTCATTTTTTCCACATTATGGAGGTTCAACTAATCATTGGGACTAAAGGAACAACTAATTGGGATTGAAATCACTAAAATTTATTTTTAGAAGAAGCCATTATTTTATTTTAGATTATAATTTTGACATGTAATCCATGGATTGAAATAATTAAGGGTCATTAACATGAAATGATATGCCATGTTAGAATACACATCAATCATTAATATGAAATGATGTGCCATGTTGTAAGATGCGTGGCTCATTAATGAAAATGTTGGATCCATTTTGTAGATGGATTAGCATGTTTTTCCCCACTAATTTGGAAAATTAATTCCACCATATGCCCCACTTTCCACATTTTCTCCATACCTTTTTACATACCACCTCCCCCAAAATAGATGGAACCTACCTCAAAGTTCTTGATCATGTCACATTACATAGAGAAATTTTAGGTAGAAAAATGGAGGGATGAAAGAATACATGTAGGTATATTTCATGTAACTGTATTTACAATTTTTTTTTTAAATTTTCACTTGACTATTTTTTTTTGGTCTCTTCTATGTTCATTTTTTTTATTACATGCCTTTTATGTTCCTCGAATTATTTTGGTCCTTATCACTTGATGGTTTTCTTTGGTGTGCTTTCACATTTGAGTAAACATTTACTAGTATGTTAATAAACATACATATCTATTATTCACATGTTTTCCATTCATTATACTCTCTTATTTATATATGCAACACATTTTAGTTGAGTTGTGCTCAGGATATTATAAAAGCCACTACCATTTTCCACATGGCTTTATGGGTTTTTCTCCATTATTTTGGCAATTTAATGTTGTCGTACATGTCATGATTAATTGTTCTTGGTTATTTATATATTTTTATGATTGTTATGTTTATTGTGCCTTGTATGTTCCTATTTTTTATTGAGTAATTTATACATTCTTCGGTTTCATGGTGTGCTTTATTTGTTCATGTTTTTTAATGTTCCTTCACATCTAAGTAAATGTTTAATAATATGTTAATGGAGTGATGGAATGTCACACCATTAAACGTCTCTCCCTATATTTTCATGGGCCTCTTCCCCTCAAATGGCCATGGAACCTACCTAAAATTTCTTGACCATGAAATGTTTCATAGAGGAATTTCATTCAATAGAATGGAAAGATGGAAAATAATGTTATTGTACCTTTTATGTTCATGGTTATTTTAGTATTCCTTCATATCTGACAAAACATTTATTAGTATGTCAATGGAGAGATGAAATGTTAAACAGAGATGTGTTTCATGTTAATGTACCCACAAATGTGTTCTTTTTATTTTTGTGCAACTATTATTATTACCCTTCAATGTCATTGTTGGAAGATGCTTATTGGAGGGGTGAAATGTTTCCCAATTATAAAACCACATAGTATTCATGTTTTCATTCACATATTACTCTAAATTTGTTAGTATTTTAATGGAAGCCATGGATGTTTTTGGAATTCATGTCATTGTATGCTTCATTTTTCTATTGAATTTATATTTCCCTGCATGACATGGGTTAGAATACTCAACATTTACTACTAGGTGGATATAAGCCCTAAAGGATTTTATGCACATACTAGTTACTATTATTGTCTTTATATTAAAATTAACATTTATATTCACACAAAAGATAATATTATTGTTTTTGTATCAAATCATATTTTTTTGTTTTTCATATGTTCATATCAATAATAGGTAAACTTAAATTCATAGAACATTTTGGTTTAAATTAAAAAACAATTAGCACTTAATGGTGTGTCAGTCTACAAACTGTAGACTTCTAATCTGCAACATGTTTCTTTGAATATGTTGGTAATGGAACATTGAAGTATGCTTGTGATTTAATTAGAACACAAACTCTCTCTACAATTCAAAATCAGTCTACAAATAAAAAATTAGTTTTTCTATAATTTTGTTTGATTTATAGAAGATAATTTGAATTTTGAATTGTATGTGAATGGTGAGGCTTAGATGTATATTTCCATTGAATTTTACAGGTGATGCTAATTAATGGAGGTTGGTGGAGTAATTTGTTGGATCCAAGTTTTAAATTTTGAATATAATAGAATGTAATAAAAATGAAGTGGACTAGATGTTCTAGCCTTTGTCTCATGTAACTTACAATCATAGGTATAAAAGTGTAATTTCAGGGATCAAATGCTTATTGGGGTTGATGTTTTTCAAATGTTTACACCTTTAAAATATTAGTAAAGGATGTAACTTTTAAAATTTGTATTTTATTTTTGAAATGACATTTGTATTAATGAAAATGATATTTGTATTAATGAAAATGATATACATATTAATGAATATGATATTTGTATTAATCAATATGGTATTCATTTTATTAAAAAAAATATTCATTTTTTGAATATGACAATCATTTTGTGTAATATGCTCTACATTTTATTTTTAATTGTAATGCACATCTATTTTGGAAGGAGACCATTAATTTTATAGATATGTTCCTATTTTTTATAATATTTATTCAAAAAAGAAATGGTGTAGGATTTAAATGTCTAAGTAACTTTTACAACAACTATACAATCCATAACACATATTCAAATATTTTTTAATAACTCATTGCAAGAGAAAAGGGTCACAACTAAAATCATAACCATTGGACCCATCCAACTATTAGTCCCTTTCCCCTAAGTGTGAAGAGTAAAAAATGTGAAAATAACATTATATTTGGTGATATTTAAATCCATCAGTTTCTATATTTCCATTAATTCATGTAATTTTTTCAATTGAGTGTTTTTATTTTCAACACATTTCATCTCAACATCATGCAAAAGTTTTAACAATAATTAACTTTACCTTTTTTTTATTTCCATATTTATTTTTATTTTTCTTTCATGGTTCATTACATTTAAAGTTACATGATTATTAAAAATTATATATCTATATTTTAATTTTATAGAATTATTTATAAAAATAATTTATTCTCTAATTATATTGTTCAATATTTTGTATGGTTGATGATTTTTATTATTTATATTAAGATCAATACTTATTTTGATTTTATAGGCCTTAATTTTCTTGAAAAAGTTTAAATGCCTTTTTATTATACAATAAATGTACAATTTTAGATAAAATAAATGTTATGATAAGGGTAAGTACACAAAGTTGGGGATAAAAAGTGGCCTACCCATGGACATGATTTTTCTAAAATTACAAAAATCTAAACTTCTATAGATAATTTGAGATATCGACACTCCAAATTTAAAGAAGGTTTAAAAACATGAAATGTAGAATTTCGAGTCTAGTTTCCAAAACACTAATTGTTTTTAAAAATGGTTAAGTATAACTAGGTCAAACATATAAAATTTGAAGAGGAACTCCTAATTTTTTAGAAAACATAGTAGATAGATGGTCGTGACATTCACCATTTTTTGAGAAAAATTTAATGTTATTTGAAACCCTTTGGGGAAAATTTAGATAAAATATTATAGCACGTCACCTAGATTTTTTTATATTTTTTCAATGAATAATTTTTTTATTGAATTTTTCAAGTAAATAGATCCTAAAAACTGACAAAGAAATGGATAGTCATCTATGAGTCATGCCTAACTACCTCAAAAAAAATAAAAGACATTTTTTTTAATGTGTGTAGAATTTGATCTACTACATTACCATATAATTTATTTTTCACTTGGATCATTGAAGGAGAAATTACATGAACATGTATATGCATGTATGTTTGTGGCATGTAGTGGCCTAAAAAAGGCATAGTTAGAAATAAATATAGTTTGAAATCTTAAATTAGTCAGAAAATTATAAGAATCATATTTTTTGATAGAGGAGAGCATGATCATCATGATGGTATCAAGTTTTTGAATTTTCACATTGAAATTCTAAGTGTATTTGGCAATCAAAGTTGATATTTGTTGTTTATTTTCATCCTTTCAAAAATTAGTTATACATTGATAGTCCAAGCCTTTGGCTCAGGAATTTAATCCATTCTCAAGCCAAAAGGTATGGGAATTGAATTCAAATTCAAATACTGTGATGATGTTACTTAATAATGTTATCGCATTACTTAATAATGTGATCGCATTAATAACACAATCATGTTTATTAATAACATGATCACAATATATAATCTCAACACCCTAAAGCATGTGGGAGTTACACATGAATACAAATTTGACTAGTAATAATAAAATCATGTTATATTATCTCAACACCCTAAATCATGTGGTAGTTGCACATGAAGGCAAATTTGGCTAAAAAATTATATTTACTACTGTAAATGTTAAGCATAATAAAATAAATATAACCACTTATATTTTAAATTTATTTTAGTAAATATAAGAAATTACGGTCACTTAGGATCTGATAGAGTTGGTCTCATAGTTTCATGCCTTACGATGTAGAAAATAGTTTTTCAAAATCTAAGTAGGTCAGTATTTAAGCATTTTAGGGTCTAAATATTAAACCTAGGGATTTCAAGACACATTTTTTGTAGTTGATGTCCATTTTTGGTAAACATATAGTTATTTTTTAGGTTGTTGTGCCTTCCAAATTGATTTCTAGCATTTTTAGGAGTTTTAGGTTTGTCAAAATTGAAGTTTGAAAACCACTCACTTTGAAATAGATGCAAAGTGGTGTGATTGGGGTAGCATAGGTCACATTGATGAACTACACACATCAAATGACCACTTTATATTAATTTCAATTATTCATTATCCCTCCCTCATCCCTAATCACTTCTTACTCATGCCTCATCACCACTAATCACTCTCTCATCATTATTCATTTTCCTTAATCACTTCCTCATTGAACCTCACTATCTCTAGTCATCTATAATCACTACATCATCCTTGATTACTCCCTTATTAACCCTCACTATCCCTCATCATTCTTAAACAATCCATCCTCATCCATCATAGTCCATAATAAATTAGGGTCACTCAACATCTGATAGAGTTGGCCTCATAGTTGCATGCCTTATGATGTGGAAAATAGTTTTTTAAAATTCAATCTAATCAATACTTAGGAATTTTTAGGGTCTAGGGATTTTAGTACATAATGCTTGTAATTGATGTCCATTTTTGGTAAACATATAGTCACTTTTTAGGTTCTTGTGCCTTCCAAATTTATTCTTGGCATTTATAAGAGTCCTAGGTTTGTTAAAATTGATGTTTGAAAAATACTCACTTTGAAATTATCCATAATGGTGTAATTGGGGTAGTGTAGGTCATATTGATGACCTACACACATTGAATGACCACTTTGTGTTAATTTCACTTATTCATCATCCCTCCCTCATCCTTGATCACTTCTTACTCATCCTTCATTACCCCTAATCACTCTCTCATCATTCCTCATTATCCATATTCACTTCTTCATTGACCATAACTATTCCTAGTCATCTCTAATCACTCCCTTCTCATCTATAATCACTATATCATTGACACTTATGATCTCTCATCATCCTTGATCACTCCCTCCCAATCTTTCATCATCCCTAATCACTCTTTCCTCATCACTCATCATCCCTAATCTCTTCCTCATCCCTATTCACTCCCTCCTCATCCCTAATCATTCCATCATTGACCTTCATTATATCTCATCATTTCTAATCACTCAAGATTATCATCTCTAATCACTCCTTCATTGATTATCATCACCCTTCATCATCCCTAACTAATCCCTCCTCATCTATCATAATCCCTAATCAATCTTTCATCATCCATCATCTTCACTAATCACTCCCTCATTGAACCTCACCATCCCTCATCACGGTATCATTAATCTTGACCATCCCTCACCATCCCTAATATTTCCTTTATCATATGATGTAATTATATACTTTAAAGATATATTTGATTCTATTTATATATTTTTTAATTCATTATAATATAAATTAAATCTTTTTTAGGACTTGTGTTATCAATACCCATTTATGATAGTCAACTTTATTACTGAATGACTTGTATGATCTTCCAAATTTATAGTCAAGTAACATAAGTACTAACACAAAATGGAGTCTAAATTTTAGTTCATCAAATTATCTTTGTTGTGTAGTTGACTAGATGAAAATTTATTCAGTTTCACCTTTGGTAGTTTGGTTCAAAAGACAAAAATTAATCATAAATCTCTTGTATAATTTTCAAATTCTAAGAAGATTTGAATCGGATGTAAAGTTATTTAGTGTTTCCCATCCCTATATGACTTTAATCTTGGTCAAGTTCACACATGCACTCATTATGTGTGTATTGTGTCCTAAATTTTTTTATATCTTACATGAAAATAAACATTTATTCTTGTTAGCATAAAACTATGTTTTTGAAAAATGTGAAACACTATTTTATCATGGTGTAGATGTTCATCCCATGGTTTCTAAAGATTAATATGTCATCAAGGTATTTTTTTAAAATGACATAGGTAAAGGGCCTGAGGATATCGTTCAACATATTTAAATGAATGAATTCATTACATGAGTTAACATAAAATGCATAATGGTAAATATATGGTTGACCACATGTAAAACATCACACACCTCTAATGGTGAGATGTCACAAAGGATTGCATATTTAAAATTTTGATTTTGTACACCAAGTGACACTACTAGGTGATCCATTTCTTAAGGCCTACACTAGACCATACGCTAACATGTGGTTATGGATTATGTATAAATTTTAAGTTCAATTTTTGAAAATATGATTTAGGAGAAATTAAATTATTCTAACTTCCATTAGAAATGATGAAGTATATTGGATCACCATTTATCTACATTTATTAATGAAATAATACTTTTAATTCATATAATTTCTTGTTGGGAGAAGTAGATATTTTTTTATTATCAACCATATCATTAGGTTCATAATCTATTATCTACTTACATTTTTATAGTGCTATATAACTTGTACCCACTTCTTGAATATGTGCAAGTAGAGAGATCATAGTGTGACACTCTTCATTGGATTGAGTATTGAATTGATGAATTAAGCACCACTTTCCAATCTTTAAATACTTATACTAATCATTTAAAAATTATTTTCCAATCTCTATTATGATGACTCAATAAATAGACATAAAAATATAAGGCCTTCAATGTAATTATTTAGATCATAAAATGTCCTCATATGGAGAGAAATTGATTGGTTTTAGGAAATCACATATATTGGTGATCCTCATATATTTACTACCCATTTTTGGTGCTATGGTGGTTTTACTTGCTTCTCTTTTCCTAGAAAATTATTAATTGTGAATTACATCATTTCTAATATGCCCATATTTTATCATAGGTGTTAAATATTTATGTTTCAAATTTACCTCCACATCATTTTGATCACTATGTATTATATTTTATGATAACACTCAACTCTCAACTTGTAACTCCTAACATTGTTAAACACCAATAAAATACCATCATCAAGGTATTAGATGGAGTGATTAAGGATGAGGATGGATGAGGAGGAATGAAGTAGAGATGATGAGGGAGTCAATAGGGATGGTGAGGGATGGTGAGGTTTAATGAGGGAGTGATTAGGGAGGATGAGAGAATGATTAAGGATGATAAGGGATGGTGAAAATTAATTAGGGAAAGATTAGAGGTGATGAAGGATGAAAAATGAGTGGTTAGAGATGATGAGGTATGATGAAGCAGGGATTATGAATGATTATGGATGATGAGGGTAAATTAGGTAGTGATTAGGGATGATGAGGGAGTGATTATAAATGATTAGGAATGGTGAGGGTAAATAAAGGATTAATTAGGGATGATGAAGTAGTGATTAGGGATGGTCAGAGCCAATGAGGGAGTGATTAGGGATGATGAGGGATGGTGATAGCCAATGAGGGAGTGATTAGTGATAATGAGGGAGTGATTAAAGATAATGAGGGATGGTGAGGGTTAATGAGGGAGTGATGATAAATGATGAAGGATGAGGAGTGAGTGATTAGGGATGATGAGGGATAGTGAGGGTCAATGAGGGAGTAATCAGCGATGATGAGGGAGTGATTAGAGATTTCTATGGATAGTGAGGTTCAATAAGGGGGTGATTAGGGATAATGAATAATGATGAAATAGTGATTACTGGTGATGAGGTATGAGTAAAAATTTATCAAGGATGAGGGAGGGATGATTAACAAGTGAAATTAACACAAAATGGTTGTTTGATGTGTGCAGGTCATAAATGTAACCTATGCTACCCCAATCACACCATTTTACATCAATTTCAAATTGATTGGTTTTAAAAAATACATTTTAATAAACTTAAGACTCCTAAAA
This sequence comes from Torreya grandis, assembly GCA_037957365.1. Lineage (NCBI taxonomy): Eukaryota > Viridiplantae > Streptophyta > Pinopsida > Cupressales > Taxaceae > Torreya > Torreya grandis. The sequence goes on from JARHVA010005559.1 coordinate 377,140, forward strand.
ATGTCAGGAATCAATCTAAAAGGTGTAAAAACCTAAAAAATGACTATATGTTTACCAAAAATGGACATCAATTACAAATATTATGTCTTCAAATCCCTAAGTTTAATACTTAGACCCTAAAAATGCCTAAGTAATGACTTGATTGGATTTTTAAAAACTATTTTTCACATAGTAAGGTGTGCAACTATGAGACCAATTATATTAGATGCTGAGTGACCCTAATTTCTTATATTTAATAAAATAAAATTTAAAGTCTAATAGAATAAATATAATGCAGTAAATATAAGATTCTAGCCAAATTTTCCTTCATGTAACTCCCAAATTCTTTTAGGTGTAAAATAATAAGAGCACGATCATGTTATCAATAATGCAATCATGTTATTTGTAACATGATTACACTACTTGTTAATAAACATTCGCTCCATTTGTTTTAATGTGTAAAATAATAGTAACATGATCATGTTTTTGTTTTAACATGATCATATTATAAATTAAAATGATCATGTTATACATTAAAGTGATTACATTATAAATTAACACAATCATGTTATGGCTCAGTAATCACCAAGCCATAATCTACATAATGTGATCATGTTAATTAAATAACACAATCATGTTATTTATTAATGTGATCATGTTACCTAAAATGTCCACAAAATTGTCCCCCAACTCTGTGCACTTACCCATAACCACACACTATTAATAATAACCATTTTATCAAAATTGATATTCATAAAAATTACCATTTAAATATTATAGTGGTAATTTACATCTTTTATATTGGAAAGTATATTTAAACTAATAATTTTATATTATATGTAAAATATTTTTACAACTCACTATATTCAAATCAATAAAGTGTACTTTTTCATAATCATAATTTTTATTATATTAATATTATATTTACACCATAATCATTCCTATTGGGGTACCAACCACAAAGATTCAACTCACATAAGATAAAAATCTCTAGGGTTGGCACTTGTGGCATAATAAATTCACTATTAATATTTACTCACCTAAGGTCAAATGTAAGTTAACCTTAACAATCTAATGGACTCAATCCCATGGTTTAAAAATTTTAATATCAAAAACAAATCAAAGGCACAATAAAAATTCACAAATGAGCTAAAAAGCGGTGTCAAAATGCCATTTACAGTACTAGTTGTTCTCAAAAGTTTTTTAATTGCTTCAAATAGTGTAGACCTAAAATATCTCAAATCCCAAATTTTTACAAGTATATTTCAACACCATGTATTTTTATATTCTTGGAAATCAATTCATAAACCATATAGTTGAAACATAGAATGCAACGCAAAAATTATGGTACCACCACTAACCTTCTTATGGCTATTTTTTGTAGTCTCTAAAACACTAATCTGAATTTTTCTCAAAAAAATATTTGACTAAATCAACTATAGACAAGGAATAAAATAAAATTAAGTAACTATGCAATCAATAGAGTAAAAAATACACTTCACTTTGAAAAGCATTGTGAAAATAATCATGGCATCATGAATATTTACCAGTTATAGCCAGGCATCTTTACCTTAATTATTACCATATTTTAATGTAAATGACCACTTTTATAAGATTTTTTATTCAAAAATTTTAAAATATGTAATTTTTCAAATCATGCTAGAAAGGACAATTTTTTTTTTAATCAATTAGTTCACTTGACATGATAAGTCACATTCAAAAATGTCATCCTCATTCTTCATTTCTAACAACAAAAAAATGTTGAGGTATGTTCCTATTATTAGTGTTGAGGAACTTTTGTTGTCATTGATGTCAAATTTAAGATATATGTATTTAATATCAAAGTCAGAGTTGAGTCCATGCATGGTGGAATGGTATGTGACAAAGAAGTATTATGACAATAGAAAATTTGAAGGCAATTTTTTGTCTCTTTATTGAGAGAGAATTTGAAGGAAACATGGTAATTTTTGAATTGTGATGGTACAAGCATGAGAGAGTATATAAATCTATGTAAACATGATAAAGAGGAAAACAAGTCTTAAAATTAGTTCCAAGGTTAGTTTTCAGGCTTAGCCCTTGCATGAAGAGACCTAATGAGAAGGCATAGACTTGGTAACACAATGAGATGAGTAGTATGAAAATTTTATGAAGAAGGTTGGAAGTGTGTGAACATGGTATGAGGTTTTAAGACATTAGGGTGAGGTTTTGAGTGTAGTTCAAGAGGTTTCAAGGTGTGTTCATGGTGTAAGTATGACTGGCATTTCAAGACCTAATGTGCAAAGAGACCTAGTATGGCCTAATGAGGGGTCAATTTAATTTTCCAAGGTGTCAAATATCATGAGATAATTATGAGAGGTATGATAGGTGGTTTAAATTTTTTTAACCAAGTTTGATGTTAATGCCTGAAGGAAAAATCATGAAAATAGGTGGTGAGGTTTTTTATGTGCACAGAATGGGGTGTTGCAAACCTAAGAAGGAATTTATTATGCTCCTTAGCATGTAAAACATTTGCATGAGATCTTGAGTAGTTCATATAAGTATATGAAGGGTCCTATATTGAATTTATTGGCATTATTTTTGTATTTTAGGGGAAATCCTTTATAAATGATTGTTAAGAAGGGAAACTAGTCAAAACCCTCCTAAAACTCTCATAATGACTTGATAGGAAAAATATTTTTTTAAATTACCCAAAATTTATTGGATAACATATTTTAATGTTTTGAAAATTTATATGACTCTTCCAAGTTTCTCTAGGTGGCATTGGTCTATTGAAAGAGTGAGTTGAAGCTATAGAAAATCCCTTGTTTTTCAAAATTTTGATGTAGCAAGAAGGGTTGACCAGGTCATATCATGAAAATGGTTGGAAGATGATGTGTGAGACTTATATATTTTACCATGTAATTTTTTTATCAAGTTTCAGACCTAAAATATGCCAAACTAGTCATGGAATTTGGCCTATCACTAAAAGGGCCTAATGAGTACTTGAGATAGTGAGACAACCAAGCAAAAGTGAGAATGAGATTAGGGATGGGTTGCAGTGGATTAGGGATGGATACAAATTCATGGGGTTATTTTTAAAAACCTATATCACATTTCCCACTTAAATATAAGTTTTTATGATACTCATATACAAGCAAAAAGTTACTGTCAAAGTGACATGTCTAATGCAATGAAGTCTGTGTAGGGTAAAAACATGTGATTGATCTGTAAGACCAATATTGATATTGTAAATTGTAATATATATATTAAAATATTTTATAAATATGCTAAAGTATAATTTAAACCCATTTAAATATCATATAATTATTCCCATAGTTGTTCTAAGATTTGGTTTTCATGACTGTGTTTTTGGAGCTATAAGCAGTTTTTTGTGTGTGAGTGAAAATGATGTTTTTGAGTATTTTTGCATATATTTTAAGAATAAAATGTTGTATATTTATAATTTATGTCATATTTCTGTCATTTAGGTCTCTTATTTATTGGATGAAGTACCTTGATAGTCTATGTCACAATGACAAAGTGTGCAATGTGTTTATCCTAGTGTGCTTGAAGTATGCTTGGTTGATCTTATATATTGACATATTTAGAGATGTTTAGGGATGATTATGGAGTATTTTTAATGTGAATTTTTTTTATAATATGGTTTTATAATATTTGAGTTCTTGTGTGCATAAGTGGAATTCATCTGGTTGTCCATAGTTTTCATCTAGACACTTTGGGTCTAGTGGTAGAAATATTGAGTAGGCAGTTTGATGATGTCACCATCACCATGTGGTAATGAGTTAAGGGAAGTTTTTAATATGGTTGTAATCAAATTCATACCTATTTATTATTCACCACATATCAAGTCATGCAATGAATTTCATTCAAAGATATGAAGATGCAAAGTTGGCTACTTAGACATAATTCACTATGTTTCCATACTTAGCTAAGTTTGCAAAAGGATTGAAGCAAATCTGAGTAATAATGTCGATGAGGTCATCATTCACATGAGTAGATATGTTAGGGAAAAAATTATCATATTATTTTATTTATTTTTGTACTTATTTTTTATGCAATAATTATCAGATCATGTGACTAAGTGCGACAAAAGATATGCATGTGCAAAGTTGGGCTCCCAGGATTTTTGACAGTGTTTTCCCATACTTAGCCAAATTTGCATGAGGAAATAAAAATATGAGTAAGAATTTTTATGGTCACATATATCACATGCATGGAAATTTTAAGAGAATGTAATTATATGGGTTTATTTAGTTTTGAGACTAGTTTATTTGTGTTAAATTTCATATCATGTGATGAAGTGCATCAACAGATATGCATGAGCAAAGTTGTCCTTCGAAGTAGTTCCAAGAATAGTTGGCTCTATGAAATAAATATCTTAGTGAGCATGTTTATGATGGCATATCTCACATGTGTGTGGGTTCTAGGAGAAGATTGTTATATGGATAGATTATCCTATGTGGGGAGATCATATGGTCCAAATTTGAGATCATACACCAAAGAATACAAAAATTTATTAAGGCTCAAAGTTGGATTATTATACTTATTTCAAGGGTACCCATATTAAATTTTTCAATAGGTAAATATTGAGCAAGTCTCAAGTAAATCGATGGAGAGCATTTGCTCCAAGGTGTCAAGAAGTAGCAAGATGGTAATAAGTGCACAATCTTTAATGACTAGGCAAAGGTAAAGGATATAGATCAATGGTGATATAGTGTTAATATAAATTTATTGAATGGTGATAATTTCTAGTTAAATACCTGGTTGATCCATAGAGATTAGTGGTGCATAATGAGTCAACATTATAAGATTGCATGAGATGAGCTTAAAGGGACTGAGGTTTAACATTTAAACAATGGCACCTATGCATTAAAGTTTGGATAAAAATCAATGGTACAAGATTGATCTAAATATGAGAGGACACAAAATGAAATCATAGTGTTCTAAGTTTAACTATGACCATTTGCTTTTGAATATTTGAATTTAACAAGGGGAAAAACTATGGTTTTTGGACCATATGTTTTTATCAAGGACAAATTTGCTCATGATATAAAAATAAAATATGAAGAGGAATCTATGGCACATCTAATTAAAATAATTTTAAGATACGGAAGTGTGTAAAATCAAATATATTAATATTCAAATTTCACTGTGTGTTCATGTTTGTACTATAAGTGACCCAAGAAGAGTAATTGAGCTTATTTTGATATTGTTGCAATATCTCTTGATGAATTAGATATTGAGGAGTGTTGTAGACTCCATGATGATGATATGTGTGAATTGTAATTCTTGACCAATCATATGTAGTATAAATAGAGGTTTGTAAGTTGATTGTGTATTTGTTCATGGTGATTGTGTGCACATAATATTATTTGAGCAATTTGTACTTAAGCAGAAGGGTATTATGTTGGTTATTGGCACTTAAGGGGACCTATAGATCATATGGAATGGGTTTATGTTTTTTATAGTGGTTTTGTGTATTTTGTAATTGATAATGTGATAAATGGTTCAATATGTCTCTATAAGACCTATAAAAGATACAAGGACCTTATTAAAAGGTGTAGCTACCTAAGGGTGACCCATAGATTCTATGGCTGACCTATGAAGATTATATTAAGCTATGTCTCAAAGAGATAATTTACTTAAGGGTTAAGGCATGCCTAATGTCTAACCAAGGTGTTGATTATCGAGTATGCTCTATAAATAGTGGAACTAAAGATGATGGTTTATAGACTTGGGTTGAGAGACTTGGGAGAGATTTGAGAGAGGCTTGTGTGTGTAAATTATGGAATGAAGGAGGGGTAGAGTTCCCTATGGATGAGTTGAAGAGAATAATATATTGAGAATTATTTTTATGACATGTAGGTCATAATTCTATTGGTATAATAGTGCTCTTACAAATTTATTATAAACAGAGGTGAAGAGTGATAATCAGAGGTCCATCATCATGTGTTGAATAAATCAGGTCATAGGTGAATGTGTTGATAGGTGTTATTATGGTATCTTAGCATCTAAGGGGTTTATAACTTCCTTGCAAGTTGAAACTTGCTAAAAGTTTGGTGATTATTGTAGCTCAATTAAACAGGTGTTGTAATACCTTGTGGGATTGTAGTCACACTAAATAGGGATTATAATTCCTTAATCAGTTAAATTTGGTCAAAATTAGTTCTCTTTATTATATCATAGTAGTCCAATTGTAGGTTTTAATGGGTTTTATTCCCCAAGAGGGTTTCCCACGTATGTCATGTTTTATATCTTGTATTGTCTCTCTTGTTCATTGCTATGAATGATGTGTATGCTTCATGAATTTTTGTGGTAATTGATTAAGTGTTTGTAAGGATTTAAATTAAAGTTGAATTATTTGGGCTCACTGATTCACCTCCCCCCTCTCTATGATTGTACCTCTAATAATTGGTATAATAGAAGTTCCTTTTGGTAAAGGCTTAAAACTTTAAAGGTGATCTAAGGTACAATATGGGTAGTCATCAAGGAATTTTATCTACTAAGCAAGCATCAATATTCAATGGATCTAATTATGCTTTTTGGAGTGCAAGGATGAGGACATATATTATTTCCCTAGGTTTTGATGTATGCAAATCTATTATGGATGATTATGTTGCTCCTATTACTCCTCCATCTAGTGTTGTATATAAGAAATTGTTTGAGAATAATTCCAAGGAAATTAATAATATCACTTGTGGTCTTTTAGAGAATAAAAACACCAAGGTAATCCATTTTAATTATGCTAAAGAGATATGGGACAAAATGTAAATAATTTTTGAAAGAGATTAAAAAGTCATGCTTGTTAATTTGTAAACTCACATAAGGCAATTTAAAAGCCTCAAGATGAAGGAAGAAGACTATATGGAATCTTTTCTATAGAGATTTGATGAGACTATAAACATCATCAAAGGACTTGGAGAGAATATTGAAGAGGCTATTTTAGTCCAAAAGGTATTAATATATCTATCTCTCAAGTTTTATCTAAAAGTATTTACTATAGAATAAAGTCATGATCTTACTTAGTTAAAGATGGATCAATATAATGGCACCCTTACTACATATTAGATGCAAGTAAATGATGATATACCACCAAAGAAGGAAGTAAAATTTAATACAGATATGAATCTTAATAAAAAGTTACAAGGTAATAAATCTAAAGAGAATGACATATTTGAAATTAATGATGATAAACTAATTACTTTGATTACTAGGAAATTGAACACATGCTTAGGGAAGTATAAGGATAAATTGTCCTTCAAATGTTTCAATTGTGGAGAGATAGGGCATTTTACTAGTAAGTATCCTCATAAGCATGAGAAGAATGTTTTTCAAAAGCATGGTGATAGACAAGATGAAGAAAAGAAGAAAGGATTCATAAATTTTGAAAATAAGAATTCCTTAAAAAAAGAAGAGTCTTTACACTAAAGAATATTGTAGCTCATCAAATGGGAGTGAAGATAGTAACTTAGAATATGATCATGAAGAGAATGGTCCTATTAAATATGAAGCTCTGCTCATGGCTAAGGAAGGAAGTTTATGACATCATAAGGTATCTACTTAGAGTGATTCAAATGATGATGAAGATGAGGTGGATTGTGAGACTATTTTAATGAATGCTCTTAAAGAACTAAAGATTGAGAAGAAGATCAACAAGAAGATAAAATCTAAACTCAAGGAATATGAGGATCAATTCAGTGTGATGAGGAAAGATTAAATAAAGACACCAAGGAGCATGAGGATATGATCAATCATCTTAGTTGTCAATTTAAAATTATATCTACAAGACTAAAATATAAAGAAGATGAATGTTTAAGTTATGTTTTGGAAAATGAGTCTTTAAAATCTGAGCTAGAAAAGATGACTAGTAAGGTGAAGTCATTTGAGATATTTGAAAAGAGCTCATGTGATCTAGATGATATTCTAAGTGGTCAAAATCATGTTAGTGATGAAACTAGTCTTGGATATGAGGAAGAATTAAATAATGTAACTCAAGATAAGATGAAGACTAATGTGAACTAGGAAAATCATACTTTGAAGACAAATAATCAAACAAGGAATGAAGGTACTGGTAGAGTAAATATAAATCATCTTAGATAAAATTCCATGAAGTATGCAAGATTCAACGGTTACTGTTACACATGTAATCAATTTGGTCATAGGGCTAGAGAATGAAAGAGACATGTTAGAAATGATTTTGCATGAGATTATGATGTTGGTCATTAGTTAAAAGGTGTGAATAGAGTTAAGTGATTTAATTGTCATAACATAGGACATTTTAAAAATTTATATCCAAATAAGGTAAGGCAATATATTATTTTTTTTAAAAAGGTATGTTATGATACAATTTTGAACATAGAGGTGACATTGCTAGGTTATACAAACAAAGGTCTATAAGTTATAAGAGGTTTAATCAGGCTCCTAGAGTGCAAAGAAGAAGGCATGTTAACATATGGAAGTAAAAGGTCAAAAGTGTAAGTCATGATAAGACTGGAAGTCCAATAAGTTTGTTTGTTATGGTGGAGAATTATTCAAACATTGAAGGATGCCAAGGGTTCTCATTATCTGCTCATGTTGTGAGTGATGAGACCAAGCTCAAAGAGAAGACTAAGGTGTTGGTTGAAGCTATTCCTGAGGTATGTATGGATCCAGATGAACATTATTTTATTGTTGAGCATGTATCATACAAATAACATCAATTATATATGCCTAATGATTAGGTTCTAAACTGAAAGGAAGGTTCTTCAGATTAAAAGGTATGTCATGAATATGCATTGTCTCCATGTATTTTCAATCCAATCATAGAAGAAAATGATAGTGTTGTATTGGATGAGAAATTTGTTTCTCATAAAAAAAAAATAAGAATAATAATTACATGTTTCAAATTACTAAAGAGGAGAAGGAAAATGAGGAATTATGGGTAACTCATGGTTTCACACCATAGTAGAGCATTATGGTGTAGAGGAGGTATCTATTTATGTTGCTTAAGAGAATCATTTCAATGTAGAAGTATGTTTGTGTGATCAATATTATATTTCAATTATGAAAAGAGACTTGTGTTGACCTTAGAAGTCTTTGGTTAAGGGGGAGCAACAAGTTCATGAGTTTTCTCTAAAGGTTTGTGAAGGAGCTATAGTACAGGATCAGAATGGATGGTTCCAGGTGGTTTAATGAAATTGATGTAATGTCAAGAAGAGTTTGGTGCTAAAAAATATTAGTACATTTATTTTTGATGTGATCTAATTAATTTTGTGGTTTAAATGTATGTTTAAGTTTAAATGAATATTTTTGAGTGCTCTTAGTTTTCTCAGTTTTTGCTTAAGGGCAAGCAGGACTAAAATGGGTTATAGGAAGTCCATGTTCCAAAAAGTATCAAGGCTCACTTTTTATTCTAGAATTATGTGATGGGTGTCTCTACATGTGCAGTAATTTTTAGGAGTGTGTGTTGACTGGAAGGTGTTGTGTTGACCTCATTTATTTTGAGATTTTAGGGTTTTAGGATTTGCTAGAAAAGTGGTTTTCCTTATGAATTGAGGTTTGAGTATTTTTAATGTGTTTAATGGGCCAAATGTGTGGTCAAATAAAGATTCACAAAGATTTAAAGGTTTGTGTTTCTCAATTAATTTAAGTTTTTGTCAAATTAGAGGGCTAATTAGCTAGTAGGTTTGTGAAGGAAGTATGTTGTAGAGGATGAGCTTGGTGATACAAATTGGTGTGATTGAGGGGGCATATGATATTTCTCCATATATGAAGTTTTAGGTATTGAATTTGTGTCTATAGAAATTTGTGGGATCTATAAGTTCTATCTTGAAAGAGAAGGCTAGTTACCCTATGTGGCGATTCTTCATGGTGTATGGAGATCTGTATATGATTAGAACTAATAATTTCATGCTATAGCTAGTAAGTTTCCTCATAAGCATGAGAAGAATGTTTTTGATGAGCATGATGATGGCGAAGATAAAGACAAGAAGACATATAGGAAGAAAGGATTTATATAGTTTAAAAATAAGAAGTCCTTCAAAAAAGAAGAGTCTCTACACCAAAGAAGATTGTAGCTCATTAGATGGGAGTGAAGATAGTAAATCAGAATATGATCATGAAAATGATGGTCCTTTTAAAGATGAATCTCTATTCATGGCTGAGGAAGGAATTTTCTCACATCAGAAAGTGTCTACTTGGAGTGATTTAAATGATGATGAAGATGAGGTAGATTGTGAGACTATTTTAATGAATGCTCTTGAAGAGCTAAAGATTGAGAATAAGATCAATAAGAAGATGAAATATAAAATCAAGGAATATGAGTATCAATTCAATGTGTATGAGGCAAGATTGAATGAAGATACCAAGGACCATGAAGATATGATCAAGCATCTTAGTTGTCAATTGGAAATTCTATCTACATGTCTAAAAGCTAGAGAAGATGAATGCTTAAGGTATGTTTCTGAAACTGAATCTTTGAAATCTGAGCCAAAATAGATGGCTAGTAAGGTGAAGTCATTTGTGAGATTTGAAAACAGCTCATGTGATCTAGATAATATTTTGAGTGGTCAAAATCATGTTAGTGATAGAACTAGTCCTAGATATGAAGAATAACAAAATAATGTAACTCAAGACAAGATGAAGATTATTGAAATTCAAGAAAATCATAATTTGAAGACAAATCATCAAACAAGGAATGAAGGTGATGATACACTAAAGACAAATCATCTCAAATAGCCAAATGCCATGAGGTATGTAAGATTCAATGGTTAATATTACATATGTAATCATTTTGGTCATAGGGCTAAAGAATGCAAGACACATGTTAGAAAAGATTATGCATGGGATCATGATGTGGGTCATTAGTCAAAAGGTATGAACATAGTTAAGTGTGTTAATTATCATAACATAGGACATGTTACTAATTTATATCCAAATAAGGTAAGGTAAGATATGCTTCTTTCAAAAGGTATGATGTGCTACAATTGTGAACATAGGTCACATTACTAGGTTCTACAAGCAAAGATCTATAGGTCATAATAGGTTTAATCAAGCTCCTAGAATGTTAAGAAGAAGGAAGGTTAACACATGGAAGTCAAAGGTGAGAATTGTAAGTCATGATGAGACTTCAGGTCTAATAAATCTATTTTCTATAGTGGAGAATGCTTCAAAATTTGAAGGATGACAAAGGGTCTCATTATCTACTCATGTTGTGAGTGAAGAGACCAATCTCAAAGAGAAGACCAAGGTGTTAGTTGAAGCTAGTCCTAAGGTGTGTATGGATCCAAGTGAATATCTTGCTATTCTTGAGCATGTGTCATGTAAAGAACATCAATTTTTTATTCCTAATGATTAGGTTCTAAACTGCAAGGAAGATTCTTTAGATGAAAAGGTATGGAATGAATCTACGTTGTCTCTATGTATTTTCAATCCAATCATAGAAGAAAATGATAATGTTGTATTAGATGAGGAAAATTTTTCTCCTAAACCAAAGAAGAAGAAGAATAACTACATGTTTTATATAACTAAAGAGGAGAAGGAATATGAGGAGTTATGGGCAACTCTTAGTTTCACACAATGGTAGAACATTATGGTGTAGAGGAGGTATCTATCTATACTACTTAAGAGACTCCTTTCAATGGAGAAGTAAGTTTGTGTGTTCAGTATTATATTTATAATATAAAAAAAGACTTGTGTTTACCTTAGAAGGTCTTTGGTTAAGGGGGAACAATAAGTTCATGAGTTTGCTCCAAAGGTTTGTGAAGGAGCTATAGTACAGTATCAGAATGGATGGTTCTAGGTAGTTTAATGAAATTGATGTAATGTCAAGAAGAGTTTGGTTCTCAAAAATGTTTGCACATTTCTTTGTGATGTGCTCCAAGTAATTTTATGGTTTAAATGTATGTTGAAGTAAAAATGAATATTTTTGAGTGCTCTCAATTTTCTCAATTTTATCTTAAGGGCAAGCATGACTAAAATGGGTTATAGGAAGTTTATGTTCCCAAAAGAATGAAGGCTCAATTTTTGGTCCAAAAGTATGTGATGGGTGTCTCAAAATGTTCAAGAAGTTTCAAGAGTGTGTGTTGAATATAAGTTGTTGCATTGATCTCATTTGTTATAAGATTTTAAGGTTTTAGACTCTGCTAGAAATGTGGTTTTCCTTATGATTTAAGGTCCAAGGATTTTTAATATGTTTAATGGGCCAAATGGGTGGTCAAATAAAGCTTCAAAAAGATTTAAAGGTTTATGGTTATCAATTAATTCATGTTTTTATCAAATTGGAGGGCTAATTGGCTAGTAGGTTTTTGAAGGGAGTATGCTACAGAGGATGATCTTGGTGATGCAAATTGGTGTGATTGAGGGGGTATATGAGAGTGCTCCATATATGAAGTTTTAGGTCTTGAAGTTGTGTCTACAAGAATTTGTGGGATCTGCAGGTTCCAAATTGAAAGAGAAGGCTAGTAAGCCTATGTGGTGATTCTTCATGGTGTATGGAGATCTAAATATGATCAAATTTTAGTGGTTTTATGTGTTCTTTCTTCATTAGTTGCAGTGCTTAGTTGAAGAGATTATTGACATGGAGCAAGAAGAATTTTATCAAAGAAAGAAGAGGTAGGCTCAAGGTAAGGGGAATATCATCTTTTTAAGGTGGTCCTCTCCTATTGGTGGTATTTTTAGGTCCTCATGATCAAATTATGCCCACTTATCATTGTGCTAAAGGGGGATAAATTTCTTGTTGTGGGAATGCTTGAAGAGAGAGAAGGTGAGATATACATTGACATATATGATTGTTGTTGACATCAATGACAATGGGGGAGATTGTTGGAGAGTTGTTAATGATATCATACTGATGTCATGAATGTGTCATGGTGTGTGGATGAAGTGCCTTGATAGTCTATGTGACAATGACAAAGTGTGCAATGTACTTGTCCTAGTGTGCTTGAAGTATGCTTAGTTGATCTTTTATTTTGGCATAGTTAGAGATGTTAAAGGATAAGTATGGAGTATTGATCATGTGAAAAAGGTCCCTAAGATTTTTCTTTAATATTTGAGTGCTTATGTTCATAATTGGAATTCATCTAGTTGTTCATAGTTTTCATCTAGACACTTTGTGTCCAATCATAGAAAATATGAGAAGGTATTTTGATGACATCACCCTTACCTTATAGGAATGAGTCAAGGGGAGTTGGTCATATGGTTGTGATCACATTAGTCCCTAGTTATTATGCACCAAATCTCAAGTCATGCGATGAAGCATGGTCGAAGATATGAAGATGTAAAATTGGCTACTCAAATAGAATTCACTATATTTCTATACTTAGCTAAATTTACAAAAGGGCTCAGGTGGAGCCAAGTAAGCATGTTGATGAGGTCATCATTCACATAAGTGGAGGTGTCAAGACAAAATGATCATATGGGTTTATTTATTTCTGTACTTAGTTTCTATACACTAATTTTCAGATTATGTGACTAAACATGACAAAAGATATGTATGTGCAAAATTGGGATCCCAAGCTTTTTGACAGTGTTTTCCCATACTTATCCAAATTTGCATGAGGTAAGAAAGTGCTGAGTAAGCATTTTGATGGTTGTATATCTCACACGTGTGGACATTTCAGGAGAAAGTGATCATATGGGTTTATTTAATTTTGAGTTTAGTTTATTTGCACTAAATTTTAGATCATGTAATGAGGCACATCAAAAGATATGCATGAGAAAAGTTGGCCTTCTAGGTAGTTCCAAGCATAGTTGGATCTGTGGAATTTTTTTTTGAGTGAGCATATTGATGATGGCATATCTCACACATGTGTGGATTCTAAGAATAGATTATTATATGGATGTATTAACCTATGTGGGCATATCATATGGTCCAAATTTGAGATCATGTATCAAAGAAAATAAAAATTTATTAAGTCTCAAATTTGGATTCTTAGATAGATTGAAAGGTTCCCCATACGTATTCAATTTTGAAAGAGGTAAAAATTGAGCAAGTCTCAAGGAGATCAATGGAATGCATTTGTTCCAAGGTGTCAGGAAGTAGCAAGATGGAAAGAAGTTCATGATGTTTAACAACTAGGAAAAGGTAAAGGATATATATCAATGGTGTGCGAGTGTCCATAAATATTTATCAAATGGTAAGCATTACTAGTTAAAGACCTAGTTGATACATAGAGATTGATGGTACATGATGAGTCAACATTTCAAGATTGCACAAGATGAGGTCAAAAGGATTGAGGTTTAATGTTTGAGAATTGGCACCTATGTATTAAAGTTTGGAAAATATCAATGATGTGAGACTAATATAAATCTAAGAGGACACAAGATTTGAGCATAGTGCTCAAAGTTTAACTGTGATCGTTTTCTTTTGAATATATGAATTTAATAAAGGGAAAAACTAGTATGTGGATTTTGGACCATATCTTTTGGTCAAGGATGAATTTGCTCATGTTGTTAAAAATAAAGATGAAGAGAACTCCATGGTTCATCTAATGAACCTAATAATAATATCTATAACTATGTATAGTAAAAGATATTAAGGCTCAAATTTGACTGTGTTCATGTTTGTTTTGCAAGTAACCCGAGAAGAGTAATTGAGATTTTTTTAATATTGTTTTGATATATTTTGATGAATTGGCTATTGGGGAGTGTTGTAGAATACATAAGGATTATGTGTGTTAATTATGAAGGCTTAAACAATCATATGTAGTATAAACAAAGGTTTATAAGTTGACTATGTATTCATTCATGGTGACTATGTGCACAGAATGTTGTTTGAGTAATTTGTAATTAAGTAGAAGGGTACTATGTTGGTTATTGGCACTTAAGTGGACCTATAGATAATGTGGAATGGGTTCATGCTTTTGATAGTGGTTTTGTGTTATTTTTTTGATTGATGATATGATAAATGGGTGAATAGGTCTTTATGAGACCTATAAGAGCTACAAAGGCCTTATTAAAAGGTGTAGTTGCTTAAGGGTGACCCATAAATGCTATGGTCAACCTATGAGTATTGTATTGAGATATTTATCAAAGATATAGTTGTCTTAAGGGTTAAGCCATGCCTAATGGTTGACCAAGGTGTTTATTATTGAGTATGATCTATAAATAGTGGAACCAAAGATGATGGTTTCTAGACTTGGGGTGAGAGACTTGGGAGAGATTTGAGAGAGGCTTATGTGTGTGAAATATAGAGCAAAAGAGGGATAGAGTGCCCTATGAATGAGTTGAAGCCCAGAATAGATTGAGGAATATTTGTATGACCTATAGGTCATAGCTATGTTGGTATAATAGTTATCTTATAGATTGAATATGATCGAAGGTGAAGAGTGATATCAGAGGTCCATCATCAGGTGTTGAAGACATCATTTCATAGGTGGATGTGTTCATAGGTGTTGTTGTGGAAACTCAGAATCTAAGGTGGTTAAAGCCTTCTTGCAAGGTGAAATTTGATAAAATTTTAGTTATTGTTGAAGCTCAGATAGGTAGTTATTATATCACCTTATGGGATTGTAGTCTCAATAGATAGGGATTGTAGTTCCTTGATCAATTGTAGTTAGTCTAAATTGGTTCTTGTTGTTATAGGACAATAGTATAATTGCAAGTTCTAGTGGGTTTTATTCCCCAAGAAGGTTTCCAATTAATGTCATGTGTTATATATTTCATTATATCTCTTTCCCATTACTATGAATGATGTGTATGTTTCATGAATTATTGTGGTAACCGATTAAGTGTTTGTAAGGATTGGAATTGAAGTTAGATTATTTGAGCTCACTGATTCACCCCCCCTCTCAGTGATTGTACATATAACATAAAATTCACATGAGATTTTTTTATATGTCTCATAGGCTAATTTCAACACATTTTCATGCATGATAAATTCATATGAAGGTGTGAAAAGTCAAAGGCTTTCGATTGGGTTCTTAAGGCATGTGTAGTTCTAAGTGAGTATATGAAGTTGATCAGTTGGAGGTATTTTTCCCTATTGGTAAATTATAATGAACATGATGTTAAACCTAATATCATGGAGATTATATACATGTGTCTTTTTTTTGGGCTATATTTCAAATTTTATTGTATGCATTAGATTTTCAAGACAAACTTTCTAGTAGTGAGAAGGCTTAATTGCGAGTAGACCTAATTGGGTGGTTCAAGGAGTGAAATGGTATAAATGGTATTGGGAACCTAAGGTGAGATTATAAAGGGTCTAATTGAATAATTTTTGAAGTGTTTCATCCATTTTTGAAGGATAATTGTATTCCAAGATGGTCAAGGTGAAATGTGTTCTTTGAGAAGGCCTAATTACATTAGGTCTCTATTAGGCCTAATGGTGGTTTTGGCCCTTAAGGGTAATGAACGACCTATGTAGTGGTTTTTTCACTTGTGAAACATGTTTTTTGATATATTATAAGTGTGATACAATTATGTAAAGGTTCTTGTCTGACCAAGATGGGTGAAAACAAGAGTCAAGTATAAAGAGAAGGTCTAATAGGCCTAATTGACTAGTTAGAATATTAAGGATATGAGGGAATGATATAAAGTTTTTGGAAACCAAGTAAAGGTATTAAAGATCATTAGATAGGTGTGATTAATATGTCATTAATATATATTTATGTTTATAGAGGTGATGATAAAGTTCATATGACCTAATTCTTCCAAAGAAAGGGCTAGTTGAGTGAGAAGACCTAATAGGTTGTTTGAGAGATAGAAGAGTGAGAAGATCAAAAGGAGGTGGTCATATTTAGCTGAGTGATGAATCAGTGTGTAATGGTGATCAGATATTCAAGGGATTTTAGTTTGTGTTGAGTTACCTATGGATTT
The DNA here is from genome assembly GCA_037957365.1 of Torreya grandis. NCBI lineage: Eukaryota > Viridiplantae > Streptophyta > Pinopsida > Cupressales > Taxaceae > Torreya > Torreya grandis. The sequence continues at coordinate 393,916 of JARHVA010005559.1, forward strand.
AGTACCTCCTTGCAAGTTGGTGCTTATTAAAGGACTAGTTGAGTTGGTGCTTGACTAGTGTGGGGTTGGTGCTCCTTGTGGGGCTAGTGCCTCACTAAAATTTTGATTAATTAATTATATGAATTTAATTAAAGTTGGGTATGTATGGTTTTTATATCATAATAGGGTTTCCCATGAATTTCATGTGTTCTTATGTTTTTTACTTTCATAGATGCTTGTATATGCATTGGTTAATGTATGTATGTGAATGAATGCTTCATGAATGGTAAGTGAAATTGAAGGATTTTTTTAATGAAAATTATTTAGACCCCCAATCTTAGTATTTTTAATTAAAACATTTGGTATCATATCAAGTCTTTTGAGTGAGGTCTAATAGCCTAAAGGAGATCCTAAGCAAGTGAAGGTGGCTAGTCAAGCACAAGGCAATTTTTTCACAAGCAAGGATCCATTGTTTAATAGATCTAATTATGATTTTTAGAGTGTCCAGATGAGCACATATTTTATGTCAAAAGGTCATGATGTTTGGAAATCAACATTGGATGGATATACTACACCCCCTATTCTTCCTAAAAATGACTAGGCAAGAAGACTAGTGATAATAAGTCAAAATAAATGAATGGTATTATGTGTGGCTTATCAGAGGCAAAACATGTGAAGGTAATGCACTATATGTTTGATAAATAAATTTGGCACAACTTGAATACTATTCATGAGGAAGACTCCAGGTCAAGTTATCTAATTTGAAAACCCATAGAAGAAAATTCAAAAACCTAAAGATGAATGAAGATGAGACCATTGAAGCCTACTTGTTGATGGTTGATGAAGTGGTCAACATCATAAAAGGCCTAGGTGAAGGGTTGAAAGAATATATTGTTTATTAAAAGGTTTTAATATCTCTAACTCTAAAATTTTATTCTAAAGTTCTGTTATTGAAGAGATGCAAGATCTAGATAAGCTGGAATGTACTGGAAAGATGTCAGTGCTGGGGTCCAGCTTCACACGCGTGATGTCGTGGAGTGATGTAGAAATAAGATTCCCACTCAAGTTTCCTTCTGATGATTGTATGCACTACAGTGTCTTGGTCATGATTCTCCTCTTCGTGGATGCGATATGGGCCAAATTTGTCAATCCACTAGTACAGATGTTCATTAAAGGGAGATCTGATTTTGATCAGCCATGTCCATAATGGACATTTCAGAAGTTCAGTGAATTGATGATACAGGAATTCACTGTTGAGTCTTTCTATATAAATGACTCTAGAATTTTGATGGCAGTTTACTTGGATTGTAGCTGCTGAGGACATCTGTAAGTCTTGTCCTACTGCATGAGAAATCCTTGTATATCAGGGATGCAACCCTTCATGCAGAATCTATTCTTGAACAAGGATGTTCAGAGAAGGAAATCCCTGATTATAGATTATGGTTAGATTAAAACCAGGATTGGGCTGGTGCATCAATGTCAGAGGAGGATTTTTGCTTAGCCAATCTGCAATAACATTTTTAGTACCCTTAATGTGTTCTACAGAAAAGTTAAACTAATTAAAAAATGCTTACCATCTTACATATTTACTGCGACCATCCTTTTGACCATGATATTTTTCTTTAAAGGTCAGAAATCTAGTACAGTCGGTAATTACAACAAAATGTGGCAAATGGAGAAGCTTTAACATAAACTTCTCTAAGCATTTCTTTATAGCATAGATTTACTTATCAAAAGAAATCCATTTTAATACATCAGGACTGAAAACTCCACTAGCAAATTCACACACAAAATCTTTATTCTCATATGTACAAATAAGTACTCCCCATGCTATGTCGAAGGCATTAGTATAAACCTTCATTTGATCGGATTTTGGGATATGCAGTTCTGGTAATGCTGCAACTGTTGCTTTGATTTTTTGAACTGCTGTTGTATGTTGTTCTTCCCAATGAAAAGATTTCTTTTTTTGGAGAAGACTTTGGAGGATATACCTATCTTCACTAGAGTTAGGATAGAAACTATTTAAATAATTCAAAAATCCCAAAAATGCTTGTAACTTGGGTTTATCTAATTTTTGAGGAAAACTGATGACTTTCTCCTTAATATGCAGCTGGATTTGCAGTTTCGAATCTTGGATTATCATACTGAGGAAATTGCATTCAATTTTGCATAACTGAATCTTTGTTTCTGAGAGGACTATGCCTGCATCTTGAGCCAGCTGATAAAACTTGGAGAGATGAGAAAAATGGTCAGTCAAACTATTACTGAAAATTAATATGTCATCAATATATACACACAAAAAATGAGAATTTCCTTCGAAGATCTTATCCATATGGGCCTGGTAATATGCTGGAGCATTCATGAGGCCGAAAGGCATGACTATCCACTAGAAATGGCTGAAAGGGCAGCTAAATGTTGTCTTTTCCCTATCAGCTTCTTTGACTCATATTTGATAAAACCCTGACTTGCAGTTGAATTGAGAAAAGTATTTACAATTGGCAACTTTCTCTAACAGATAGATTTTATCTGGTATGGGATATGGAAAAGGTTGTGTAATAGCATTCAATGGTCTGTAATTAATGACCATTCTTTTCTTTCCTCTTTTATGTTCAGAATGTTTGTTAACCATAAAGGCATAACAACAAAAAGGAGAGGTAGATTTCTCAATAAAACCATTTGCCTCCAGTTATTTGATCTGGAGTTCCATATCGTTATAATCCTGAGCTGGTATTGGGATTTTCTTCCCAATTTTCATATGCTTGCCTTCAATGATTTTGATTTCCATTTCAGGCATCGATTTAGACCAAAACTACTGAGGGTTATCAAAACAGATAGTGGCTTTAATCTTTTCTCCTATTTCTTAGATGTCAGCTAGGATTATGTCTGGATCTTGAGTCATTGAGCTTGAAAATTGTTTAGTGGCATAAATGAGGCGAGGAATTCTAAGCCTTTCATTATCAATAGTGAACATGATACTCTTGGTGGTTGAACCATAAGGAGAGTATCTGTCAATGAATGATCCTCCTAGAAGGATATCTATAGGCATTTTCTCAAAGGCAAAAAAGTTAGCATGGAAGATTTTATTTTGCATCCAAAGGGGTTGCTGGTGTTTATATTCTTTACAGGTAAAACTATTCCCTTGGACATCTAAGCTCTTGTAAGCTAAGTGATCATCCAATGTCTTCCAATCATGGATGAGCTATGGTTTTACAAAGGAGAGAGAAGCACCTGTATCTAACTGGGCATCTACTAGTCTACCATTGATTTCTAAAGTAAAGAATTGGGCAAACCTTCCATTAATCAAATGATTTAGATATGTTGGTTGTTGAAGTTCTAAGGGAGGAATACTGGTACATACCAATTTTTGTCTCCCTGGATCCTGAAAATTGTTGGTTCAGGGTAGATGTGAACTTCTTATTCTACTTCTTCTTCTTCTTGGAGGTTATTGCATTCACTAGGGCAGTAATCTTGGTCGGAGTAGAAAATACTTCCTACTTCGTCATCCTCTTCATGTTCTTTTTCTAGTAGTAGTTCATCCCAATGCAGCTCTATGACTGGTACTTTGATTTCTCTTGGAGGTTCGTTGCTGGTGAATATGTTCTTGATCCAAGAGTCACTTGGTTTGAAAGAGCTTAGATATTGCAAAGGAGGATGCTGAGATCTTTGTAATGTGGGAGGCATTCTTGGCATTGAGGGTTGTCTCCCTCTGGATGTTCCTTCTCCTCTGGAGTATCCTCTTCCTCTGGGTTTTTCTAGTCTTTCAGGAACTTCATGGTGGTGTCGAGACCAGGCTCCATATGCTTCATTAGGTAACATAGACCAGTCATGATGTCGTGGTCTATAAGGGCGATGTGGTCGCTACATGTTTGTGACCGGATGTTCTAAGTCATCAGCTAATGACTCAAGGGAAGCTGCATCATTGTCATCATCTGAATCACCTTCGGGGAGATCATTTAGAATGGGTTCATAGATGTCATCCTGGAGATAAAGGTCTTCATCAGAGTCGACTATATCCTAGCACGCTGTTGCGGTGGAGGAAAAAATAGCTTTTACTGTGAGATTCTTGCAGTGGCACTGGGGAGCAATATGGCCAGGTTTGTGGTAGATATAGCAAATCGGCTGCTTAGAGGGAGGATGAGAAGTGTGTCATTTCTTGAGGAAACGATGAGGAGGTGCATAAGAATGCTTTCGAAGAAAAGAGCGGTGCTTAAAAGAGACATGCTTGTGGCGCTGCTTCTGCTGTTTACGAGGCTGAACAAATGGCCGATAGCCAAAAGGGGTTGTTTCAAGAAAGACAGGAGTAATTTGTGAGGCTTGATGCTTACTGAGTTTCTAAATAGACTTAGTCTTAGAGACTAAGCACATGACTTGTTGTTTAGAAAAATCAATTACATCTGAAAGGGAAAGATCTTCAATAGTCAGTCCCTTAAGATCAAGATATGAAATAACACGATCAATGAGATTATATGGAAGAGCATGCAAAAATTTGATCTTTATCTCTGTAGAGGAGAAACTCTTGCTATCTTAGGCTAATTGCTTGAATTGCTTTGCAAAGGCATCAAACTAATTTAAGTCGCAGAGCTCCATTTTGAGTAGCCATTTCTTGGATTTTAGTTCTCTATTGCCAACTAGAGGTGCAAACTCACTAATCAACAAATTAAATAAAGTGGCTAAAGAATCAGGCTGGTTATGTACACGCTCATATTGTTGGGCTTTAGTCATGGAACTCCACCATTGACTAACAATACCCCAGAAAAACTTTGATGCAAAACAAGTAGTACCTGCTTGGTCTAGATGAGCATTAATGGTAATGACTCTCATGGCATTACACCATGCAGTAATCTCATTCAAGGGATTCAGTAGGTCATCAATGTTAAGATACCAAGGCTGTAGGTGGACATGTGTTCTTTGCATGAGGGTAGTGCTAGGTTGCTTCTTGACAGTCTTGAAATTGGAGCCGAAAGAGAATGAGCAATGAGGCTTTTTAGCAGAAGATTCTGCTTGCTGATCTTATTTTGAAAGCTATTCTAAACTATCTTCTAAAACATCTAGTTTAGAATCTATGGAAGATACTTTTTGTTGTATCTTTTCTACATTGTCTTTTATATACAAAACATCTCTACACAGGTCATCAAAATTTTCTATAAAATGGGAATTGAACCAGGTAATATAATTTCTCTGTTTAAACTCATTAGATGGTTCAACATATGTAGTTGAGAAATACTACATAGTTCTTGCAGGCTGCTTATGGATGCCTTTTGGAGGTGGCCATCTTCCTCCCTTGTACAGAGTGACTGTATCTTCTGTGTAGAATTCTAGACTATCTTCTCGGGGAAGACTCATGAGAGTGTAGGGTAAATCATTTCCCTGGTTGATGTCTTCATCTTCTATCAGGATATGACCAATTTTGACAAATCTACGAGAAGAGGTAGTAGATGGTCTGCTAGGAGATAACTGAGAAGAATTTACAAACAAAGATCTAGGTAAAATATTTATAGTTCTACCATCACTATGATGGATTGTGGCTTGACTTTTCATTTTTGGAGAGACATTTTTCAACCAGTCAAGTTTCCATTCAGAAGGGATTTCAACTGACTCAATATGACCCTTTTGCAATTGAATAGTACCACTCAATCTTCTGGCATATGGCATATTCTCTAAGATCTTTGGATGATTGGTGTTCGTCATACTATAAACAATAGAAATATTTATAGAAGCATACTTAAATTCACCAAACATATCTAGTCCAAATAAGGAAGTGAACAATCCCCAACAATCTAAAGAACCATGCTTAACTTCTTTACAACCTTTATCGCGGACTGCGACAGAAAGGTTAGGACAAAACTCAAAACATATAATATCGTCATTCAAGTGATCGAGACTGGATAACTAACAGGAATGCTTGAAGTTGACTTGGCGATGATCACACAAAGCAAGATAGACAACAGGTTTTATATTACTAGGAATCAAAGGGGTTATCTGTATTCTAATCAAACCAAAGTGAATAAATTTTACATCTTCATGTGACCTGATATAATTGATTTCTTGCTCAGGTAACAGAGAAAGTAAATTTGTTTGGAAAGTTCTTTTTGGTTTGTAACTGAGGGTCAACTCAACTGATTTGATTCGAGGTTTTACAAAAGACATATAGGTTGAATTATAAACAAACTTAGACTTTAACAATTCAGACTTTTTATAGCAATGGGAAGCCTTAATAGCCTGGGGTTTGTAGAGGCTATGTTCCTTTTCAAGATTTTCTTTAGTAATACCAATATTTTTATGCCGTCAATAGACGCTGCCTCTATTAGAGAAAACCCATGACAGTAGGCAAGGGCCGAATGGCTACAGCTTCACACTATTACTCAAACAAAATATTACAAATGCTTGCTTTCAATAATTTTGATTTCCATTTCAGGCATCGATTTAGACCAAAACTACTGAGGGTTGTCAGAACAGATAGTGGCTTTAATCTTTTCTCCTATTTCTTGGATGTCAGCTGGGATTATGTCTGGAGCATGAGTCATTGAGCTTGAAAATTGTTCAGTGGCATAAATGAGGTGAGGAATTCTAAGCCTTTCATTATCAATAGTGAACATGATACTCTTGGTGGTTGAACCATAAGGAGAGTATCTTTCAATGAATGATCCTCCTAGAAGGATATCTATAGGTATTTTCTCAAAGGCAAAAAAGTTAGCATGGAAGATTTTATTTTGTATCCAAAGGGGTTGCTGGTGTTTATATTCTTTACAAGTAAAACTATTCCCTTGGACATCTAAGCTCTTGTAAGCTAAGTGATCATCCAATGTCTTCCAATCATGGATGAGTTGTGGTTTTGCAAAGGAGAGAGAAGCACCTGTCTCTACCTGGGCATTTACTAGTCTGCCATTGATTTCTAAAGTAAAGAATTGGGCAAACCTTCCATTAATCAAATGATTTAGATATGATGGTTGTGGAAGTTCTAAGGGAGGAATACTAGTACATACCAATTTTTGTCTCCCTAGATCCTAAACAATTGTTGGTTCAGGGTAGATGTCAACTTCTTGTTCTGCTTCTTCTTCTTCTTGGAGGTTACTGCATTCACCAAGGTAGTAATCTTGGTCAGAGTAAAAAATACTTCCTACTTTGTCATCCTCTTCATGTTCTTCTTCTGGTAGTAGTTCATCCCAATGCGGCTCTATGACTGGTACTTTGATTTCTCTTGGAGGTTCATTGCTGGTGAATTTGTTCTTGATCCAAGAGTCACTTGGTTTGAAAGAGCTCAGTTATTACAAAGGAGGATGCTAAGATCTTTGCAATGTGGGAGGCATTCTTGGCATTGAGGGCTATCTCCCTCTGGATGTTCCTTCTCCTCTGGAGTATCCTCTTCCTCTAGGTTTTTTTGGTCTTTCAGGAACTTCATGGTGGTGTCGAGACCAGGCTCCATATGCTTCATTAGGTAACATAGACCAGTCATGATCTCGTGGTCTATAAGGGCGTTGTGGTCGCTGCATGTTTGTGAGCAGTTGTTCTAAGTCATAGACTAATGACTCAAGGGCAGCTGCATCATTATCATCATCTGAATCACCTTCAGGGAGATCATCTAGAATGGGTTCATAGATGTCATCCTGGAGATAAAGGTCTTCATCAAAGTTGACTATATCCCACCACGCTGTTGCGGTGGAGGAAAAAATAGCTTTTACTATGGGATTCTTGCAGTGGCACTAGGGAGCAATATGGCTGGGTTTGCGGCAGATATAGCAAATCAACTGGTTAGAGGGAGGATGAGCAGTGTGTCATTTCTTGAGGAAACGATGAGGAGGTGCATAAGAATGCTTTTGAGGAAAAGAGTGGCACTTAAAAGAGACATGCTTGCGGTGTTGCTTCTGCTACTTACGAGGCTGAACGAATGGCTGACAGCCAAAATGGGTTGTTTCAGGAAAGACAGGAGCAATTTGTGAGGCTTGATGCTTACTGAGTTTCTGAATAGACTTAGTCTTAGAGACTAAGCACATGACTTGCTGTTTAGAAAAATCAATTACATTTGAAAGGGAAAGATCTTTAATAGTCAGTCCCTTAAGATCAAGATATGAAATAACATGATCAATGAGATTATATGGAAGAGCATGCAAAAATTTGATCTTGATCTTTGTAGAGGAGAAACTCTTGCTTCATAGGCTAATTACCTGAATTTCTTTGCAAAGGCATCAAACTGCTTTAAGTCCCAGAGCTCCATTTTGAGTAGCCATTTCTTGGATTCTAGTTCTCTATTGCCAATTGGAGGTGCAAACTCACTAATCAACAAATTGAATAAAGTGGCTAAAGAATCAGGCTGGTTATGTACACGCTCATATTATTGGGCTTCAATCATGGAACTCCACCATTGACTAACAATAACCCAAAAAAACTTTGATGCAAAACAAGTAGTACCTGCTTGGTCTAGATGAGCATTAATGGTAATGACTCTCATGGCATTACACCATGCAGTAATCTCATTCAAGGGATTTAGTAGGTCATTAATGTTAAGATACCAAGGCTATAGGTGGACATGTGTTCTTTGCATGAGGGTAGTGTTAAGCTGTTTCTTGACAGTCTTGAAATTGGAGCCGAAAGAGACTGAGCAATGAGGCTTTTTAGCAGAAGATTCTGCTTGTTGATCCTATTTTGAAAGCCATTCTAAACTATCTTCTAAAACATCTAGTTTAGAATCTATGGAAGATACTTATTTCTGTATCTTTTCTACATTGTCTTTTATATACAAAACATCTCTACACAGGTCATCAAAATTTTCTATAAAATGGGAGTTGAACCGGGAAATATAATTTCTCTGTTTAAACTCATTAGATGGATCAGCATATGCAGTTAAGAAATACTGCATAGTTCCTGTAGGCTGCTTATGGACGCCTTTTGGAGGTGGCGATCTTCCTCCCTTGTACAGAGTGACAGTATCTTCTGTGTAGAATTCTAGACTAGCTTCTCGGGGAAGACTCATGAGAGTGCAGGGTAAATCATTTCCCTGGTTGATGTCTTCATCTTCTATCAGGATATGACTAGTTTTGACAGATCTACAAGAAGAGGCAGTAGATGGTCTGCTAGGAGATAACTGAGAAAAATTTACAGATAAAGATCTGGGCAAAATATTTACAGTTCTACCATCACTATGATGGACTGTGGCTTGAATTTTCATTTTTGGAGAGACATTTTTCAACCAGTCAAGTTTCCATTCAGAAGGGATTTTAACTGACTCAATATGACCCTTTTGCAGTTGAACAATACCACTCAATCTTCTGGCATATGGCAGATTCTCTAAGATCTTTGGATGATTGGTGTTTGTCATACTATAAACAATAGAAATATTTATAGAAGCATACTTAAATTCACCAAACATATCTAGTCCAAATAACGAAGTGAACAATCCCCAACAATCTAAAGAACCATGCTTAACTTCTTTACAACCTTTATCGCAGACTGCGACAGAAAGGTTAGGACAAAACTCAAAACATATAATATCATCATTCAAGCGATTGAGACTGGATAACTGAAAGTAATGCTTGAAGTTGACTTGATGATGATCACACAAAGCAAGATAGACAATAGGTTTTATATTAATAGGAATCAAAGGGGTTATCTGTATTCTAATCAAACCAAAATGAATAAATTTTACATCTTCATGTGACCTGATATAATTGATTTCTTGCTCAGGTAACAGAGAAAGTAAATTTGTTTGGAAAGTTCTTTTTGGTTTGTAACTGAGGGTCAACTCAACCGATTTGATTCGAGGTTTTACAAAAGACATATAGGTTGAATTATAAACAAACTTAGACTTCAACAATTCAGACTTTTTATAGACATCGGAAGCCTTAATAGTCGGGGGTTTGTAGAGGCTACGTTCCTTTTCAAGATTTTCTTTAGTAATATCAATATCAGGACAATCTGATATCTAGTCTAGAATGAAGGGCAGAAGTTCATAAGTTCCTTCAAACTCAGATTCATTAATGATTTTGACTGTAGAGGAGGTTTGCACTGAATGCTGTCTTTTCCCTATCAGCGTCTTTGACTCGTATCTGATAAAAGCCTGACTTGCAGTCAAATTGAGAAAAGTATTTATAGTTGGCAATAGAGAACTGGAATCCAAGAAATGGCTACTCAAAATGGAGCTCTGCGACTTAAAGCAGTTTGATGCCTTTACAAAGCAATTCAGGTAATTAGCCTATGATAGCAAGAGTTTCTCCTCTACAGAGATCAAGATCAAAATTTTGCATGCTCTTCCATATAATCTCATTTATCGTGTTATTTCATATCTTGATCTTAAGGGACTGACTATTGAAGATCTTTCCCTTTCAGATGTAATTGATTTTTCTAAACAACAAGTCATGTGCTTAGTCTCTGAGACTAAGTCTATTCAGAAACTCAGTAAGCATCAAGCCTCACAAATTGCTCCTGTCTTTCCTGTAATAGCCCCTTTTGGCTATCGGCCATTCATTCAACCTCGTAAATAGCAGAAGCAGCGCTGCAAGCATGTCTCTTTTAAGCGCCACTCTTTTCCTTGAAAGCATTCTTATGCACCTCCTCATTGTTTCCTCAAGAAATGACACACTGCTCGCCCTCCCTCTAAGAAGCCGATTTGCTATATCTGCCACAAACCCGGCCATATTGCTCCTTAGTGCCACTACAAGAATCCCGCAGTAAAAGCTATTTTTTCCTCCACCGCAGTAGCATGGTGGTATATAGTCAACTCTGATGAAGACCTTTATCTCCAGGATGACATCTATGAACCCATTCTAGATGATCTCCTAGAAGGTGATTCAGATGATGACAATGATGCAGCTGCCCTTGAGTCATTAGCCGATGACTTAGAACAGCCACTCACAAACATGTAGCGACCACAGTGCCCTTATAGACCATGACATCATGACTGATCTATGTTACCTAATGAAGCATATGGAGCCTGGTCTCGACACCACCATGAAGTTCTTGAAAGACCAGAAAAACCCAGAGGAAGAGGATACTCCAGAGGAGAAGGAACTTCCCGAGGGAGACAACCCTCAATGCCAAGAATGCCTCCCACATTGCAAAGATCTCAGCATCCTCCTATGCAATATTCGAGCTCTTTCAAACCAAGTGACTCTTGGATCAAGAACAAATTCACCAGCAACGAACCTCCAAGAGAAATCAAAGTACCATTCATAGAGCCGCATTGGGATGAACTACTACCAGAAGAAGAACATGAAGAGGATGACGAAGTAGGAAGTATTTTCTACTCTGACCAAGATTACTGCCCTGGTGAATGTAGTAACCTCCAGGAAGAAGAAGAAGCAGAAAAAGAAGTTGACATCTACCCTGAACCAGCAATTGTTCAAGATCCAGGGAGACAAAAATTGGTATGTACCAGTATTCCTCCCTTAGAACTTCCACAACTAGCATATCTAAATCATTTGATTAATGGAAGGTTTGCCCAATTCTTTACTTTAGAAATCAATGGTAGACTAGTAGATGCCCAGGTAGATACATGTGCTTCTCTCTCATTTGCAAAACCACAGCTCACCCATGATTGGAAGACATTAGATGATCACTTAGCTTACAAGAGCTTAGATGTCCAAGGGAATAGTTTTACCTGTAAAGAATATAAACACCAGCAACTGCTTTGGATACAAAATAAAATCTTCCATGCTGACTTTTTGCCTTTGAGAAAATGCCTATAGATATCCTTTTAGGAGGATCATTCATTGACAGATACTCTCCTTATGGTTCAACCACCAAGAGTATCATGTTCACTATTAATAATGAAAGGCTTAGAATTCCTCGCCTCATTTATGCCGCTGAAAAATTTTCAAGCTCAATGACTCAAGCTCCAAACATAATCCTAACTAACATCTAAGAAATAGGAGAAAAGATTAAAGCCATTATCTGTTCTGACAACCCTCAGTAGTTTTGGTCTAAATCGATGCCTGAAATGGAAATCAAAATCATTGAAGGCAAGCATATGAAAATTGGGAAGAAAATCCCAATACAAGCTCAAGATTATAATGATATGAAACTCTAGATCAAAGAACTGGAGGCAAATGGTTTTATTGAGAAATCTACCTCTCCTTTATGTTGTTATGCCTTTATGGTTAACAAACATTCTGAACATAAAAGACGCAAGAAAAGAATGGTCATTAATTACAGACCATTGAATGTTATTACGCAACCATTTCCATATCCCATACCAGAAAAAGCTATCTGTTAGAGAAAGTTGCCAACTGTAAATACTTTTCTCAATTCGACTGCAAGTCAAGCTTTTATCAGATACAAGTCAAAAAAGCTGATAGGGAAAAGACAGCATTCAGCTGCCCTTTCGGCCATTTCCAGTGGACAGTCATGCCTTTTGGCCTCATGAATGCTCTAGCATATTACTAGGCCCATATGGATAAGATCTTCCAAGGCACTTCTCATTTTCTGTGTGTATATATTGATGACATATTAATTTTTAGTAACAGTTTGACTGACCATTTTGCTCATCTCTCCAAGTTTTATTAGCTGGCTCAAGATGCAGGCATAGTCCTCTCAGAAACAAAGATTCAGTTATGCAAAACTAAATGCAATTTCCTTGGTATGATAATCCAAGATTCGAAACTGCAAATCCAGTCGCATATTAAGGAGAAAGTCATCAGTTTTCCTAAAAAATTAGATAAACCCAAGTTACAAGCATTTTTGGGATTGTTGAATTATTTAAATAGTTTCTATCCTAACTCTGGTGAAGACAGGTATATCCTCCAAACTCTTCTCTAGAAAAAGAAATCTTTTTGTTGGGAAGAACAGCATACAATAGCAGTTTAGAAAATCAAAGCAACAGTTGCAGCATTACCAGAACTGCATATCCCAAAATCCGATCAGATGAAGGTTTATACTAATGCCTCTGACATAGCATGGGGAGGAGTACTTGTTTGTACATATGAGAATAAAGATTTTGTGTGTGAATTTTCTAGTGGAGTTTTCAGTCTTGATGTATTAAAATAGATTTCTTCTGATAAGGAAATCTATGCTGTAAAGAAATGCTTAGAGAAGTTTATGTTAAAGCTTCTCCATTTGCCACATTTTGTTGTAATTACCGACTGTACTAGATTTCTGACCTTTAAAGAAAAAGATCATGGTCAGAAGGATGGTCGCGGTAAATATGTAAGATGGCAAGCATTTTTTAATCAGTTTAACTTTTCTGTAGAACACATTAAGGGTACTAAAAATGTTATTACAGATTGGCTAAGCAAAAATCCTCCGACAACATTGATGCACCAACCCAATCCTGGTTTTAATCTAACCAGAATCTATAATCAGGGATTTCCTTCTCTAAACATCCTTGTTCAAGAACAGATTTTGCATGAAGGGTTGCATCCCTGATATACAAGGATTTCTTATGCAGCAGGACAAGACTTACAGATGTCCTCAGCAGCTACAATCCAAGCAAACTGCCATCAAAATTCCAGAGTCATTTATATAGAAAGACTCAACAGTGAATTCCTATATCATCAATTCACTAAACTTATAAAACGTCCATTATGGACATGGCTGATCAAAATCAGATCTCCCTTTAATGAACATCTATACCGGTGGATTGCCAAATTTGGCCCACATCACATCCACGAAGAGGAGAATCATGACCAAGACACTGTAGTGCATATAATCATCAGAAGGTGACTGGAGTGGGAATCTTATTTCTACATCACTCCATGACATCATGCGTGCGAAGCTGGACCCCAACACTGGCATCTTTCCTGTACATTCCAGCTCATATGTCTATTCAATCCGATTAGTGAAAATGACTTAGAATATGAAGTGGAAGCAATGTTGGGCCCGCGCACTCAAACATCATCATCATCCAGTGCATCCAACATCATATCACTGTAGCTCACTTTTGTGCTGTAAAGTATGATGGGACTTGACACCGCCCTGACAACGATCAGGTAGGACCTCCAAAAATACTATATATAGGCCTTTCTTCCATAGCATTATCATCAAAAAATTTCTAAGCATTAGAAATTTAGTAGCTTTGTTCCAAGAGTATGCTCTTCTCTTGCCCTTTTGAAGGATCCTGAGAATCAAAAATTGTAACAAGCATTTGTAATATTTTATTTGAGTAATAGTGTGAAGCCGTAGCCATTCGGCCCTTGCCTACTGTCGCAGGTTTTCTCTAATAGAGGCAACGTCTACTGACGGCATAAAAAGATTGGTATCGTGATTCAGATGATGACAATGATGCAGCTGCCCTTGAGTCATTATTCGATGACTTAGAATAGCCACTCATAAACATGCAGCGACCACAATGCCCTTATAGACCACGACATCATGACTAGTCTATGTTACCTAATGAAGCATATGGAGCCTGGTCTCGACACCACCATGAAGTTCTTGAAAGACTAAAAAAACCCAGAGGAAGAGGATACTCCAGAGGAGAAGGAACATCTAGAGGGAGACAACCCTCAATGCCAAGAATGCCTCCCACATTGCAAAGATCTCAGCATCCTCCTTTGCAATATCTGAGCTCTTTCAAACCAAGTGACTCTTGGATCAAGAACAAATTCACCAGCAACGAATCTACAAGAGAAATCAAAGTACCAGTCATAGAGCTGCATTGGGATGAACTACTACCAGAAGAAGAACATGAAGAGGATGACGAAGTAGGAAGTATTTTCTACTCTGACCAAGATTACTACCTTGGTGAATGCAGTAACCTCCAGGAAGAAGAAGTAGAACAAGAAGTTGACATCTACTTTGAACCAGCAATTGTTCAGGATCCAGGGAGACAAAAATTGGTATGTACCAGTATTCCTCCCTTAGAACTTCCACAACCAGCATATCTAAATCATTTGATTAATGGAAGGTTTACCCAATTCTTTACTTTAGAAATCAATGGCAGACTAGTAGATGCCCAGGTAGATACAGGTGCTTCTCTCTCCTTTGCAAAACCATAGCTCATCCATGATTGGAAGACATTGGATGATCACTTAGCTTACAAGAGCTTAGATGTCCAAGGGAATAGTTTTACCTGTAAAGAATATAAACACCAGCAACCCCTTCGGATACAAAATAAAATCTTCCATGCTGACTTTTTTGCATTTGAGAAAATGCCTATAGATATCCTTCTAGGAGGATCATTCATTGACAAATACTCTCCTTATGGTTCAACCACCAAGAGTATCATTTTCACTATTGATAATGAAAGGCTTAGAATTCCTCGCCTCATTTATGCCACTGAATAATTTTCAAGCTCAATGACTCAAGCTCCAGACATAATCCCAGCTAACATCCAAGAAATAGGAGAAAAGATTAAAGCCACTATGTATTCTGAAAACCCTCAGCAGTTTTGGTCTAAATCGATGCCTAAAATGGAAATCAAAATCATTGAAGGCAAGCATATGAAAATTGGGAAGAAAATCCCAATACCAGCTCAGGATTATAATGATATGGAACTCCAGATCAAAGAACTGGAGGCAAATGGTTTTATTGAGAAATCTACCTCTCCTTTCTGTTGTTATGCCTTTATGGTTAACAAACATTCTGAACATAAAAGAGGCAAGAAAAGAATGGTCATTAATTACAGACCATTGAATGCTATTATGCAGCCATTTCCATATCCCATACCAGATAAAAGCTATCTATTAGAGAAAGTTGCCAACTGTAAATACTTTTCTCAATTTGACTGCAAGTCAGGATTTTATCAGATACGAGTCAAAGAAGTTGATAGGGAAAAGACAGCATTTAGCTGCCCTTTAGGCCATTTCCAGTGGACAGTCATGCCTTTCGGCCTCATGAATGCTCCAGCATATTACCAGGCCCATATGGATAAGATCTTCCAAGGAAATTCTCATTTTCTGTGTGTATATATTGATGACATATTAATTTTCAGTAATAGTTTGACTGACCATTTTGCTCATCTCTCCAAGTTTTATCAGCTGGCTCAAGATGCAGGCATAATCCTCTCAGAAACAAAGATTCAATTATGCAAAACTGAATGCAATTTCCTTGGTATGATAATCCGAGATTCGAAACTGCAAATCCAGTCGCATATTAAGGAGAAAGTCATCATTTTTCCTGAAAAATTAGATAAACCCAAGTTACAAGCATTTTTGGGATTGTTGAATTATTTAAATAGTTTCTATCCTAACTCTGGTGAAGACAGGTATATCCTCCAAACTCTTCTTCAGAAAAAGAAATCTTTCCATTGGGAATAACAGCATATAGTAGCAGTTCAAAAAATCAAAGCAATAGTTGCAGCAATACCAGAACTGCATATCCCAAAATCTGATCAGATGAAGGTTTATACTGATGCCTCTGACATAGCATGGGGAGGAGTACTTGTTTGTACATATGAGAATAAAGATTTTGTGTGTGAATTTTCTAGTGGAGTTTTCAGTCCTGATGTATTAAAATGGATTTCTTCTGATAAGAAAATATATGCTATAAAGAAATGCTTAGAGAAGTTTATGTTAGAGCTTCTCCATTTGCCACATTTTGTTGTAATTACTGACTGTACTAGATTTCTGACCTTTAAAGAAAAAGATCATGGTCGGAAGGATGGTCGCAGTGAATATGTAAGATGGCAAGCATTTTTTAATGAGTTTAACTTTTTTGTAGAACACATTAAGGGTATTGAAAATGTTATTGCAGATTGGATAAGCAGAAATCCTCTGACGACATTGATGCACCGCCCAATCGTGTTTTTAATCTAACCAAAATCTATAATCATGGATTTCCTTCTCTAAACATCCTTGTTCAAGAATAGATTCTGCGTGAAGGGTTGCATCCCCGATATACAAGGATTTCTTATGCAGCAAGACAAGACTTATAGATGTCCTCAGCAGCTACAATCCAAGCAAACCGCCATCAAAATTCTGGAGTCATTTATATAGAAAGACTCAACAGTGAATTCCTGTATCATCAATTCACTAAACTTCTGAAACATCCATTATGGACATGGCTGATCAAAATCAGATCTCCCTTCAATGAACATCTATACTGGTGGATTGCCAGATTTGGCCCATATCGCATCCATGAAGAGGAGAATCATGACAAAGACACTGTAGTGCATACAATCATCAGAAGGTGACTGGAGTGGGAATCTTATTTCTACATCACTCCATGACATCACACGTATGATGCTGGACCCCAGCACTGGCATCTTTCCAGTACATTCCAGCTCAGATGTCTATTCAATCCAATCAGTGAAAATGACTTAGAAGATGAAGTAGAAGCAATGTTGGGCCCGCACACTCAAACATCATCATCATCATCCAGTGCATCCAACATCATATCACTGTAGCTCACTTTTGTACTGTAAAGTATGATGGGACTTGACACCGCCTTGACAGTGATCAGGCAGGACCTCCAAAAATACTATATATAGGCCTTTCCTCCATAGCATTATCATCAAAAAATTTCTAAGCATTAGAAATCTAGTAGCTTTGTTCCAAGAGTATGCTCTTCTCTTGCCCTTTTGAAGGATCATGAGAATCAAAAATTGTAACAAGCATTTGTAATATTTTATTTGAGTAATAGTGTGAAGCTGTAGCCATTCAGCCCCTGCCTACTGTCACGAGTTTTCTCTAATAGAGGCAACGTCTATTGACGGCATAAAAAGATGGATGGAATTCATGGCACCCTAACAACCTATGAGATGAGGACAAGTGAAGGAAGACTTGTAAGGAAAAAAGTTGCATTTAAGGTAGAAAAGAAGTCAAAAGAGAAGAATACACAAGGTAATAAAGTCAAATATAATGATGAATTTTATATTGATGATGATGAGTTGATAGCTATGTTTGCTAGAAATTTGAAAATTGGTTTAGTTAAATACAAGGGTAATTTGCCATTTAAATGTTTTAATTGTGGTGAAATTGGGAACTTTGATAATAAGTCCCCTCATAATAATAATACAAAATATAATGAAAATCATGATGAAGGTCATGATTATGATCAAAATTTCTATAGGTCTAGTAAGAGCAAGAAAAGTTTTAGAAGGTATGATGACAAGAAGAATTTTTTCAAGAATAAAAGAATATTTTAAACTAAGAAAGATTACAACTCATATAATGAGAATGAGAGAAGTGATTCTAAGAGTGACCATAAAGGTGATGGTATTGATGTCAATGAATTACTCTTCATGGATGAGGAAACAAGCATCTCAAATCAAGAAGAGTCCATATGGATTGGAGGTGTTGTTGGTGTTTTAGATGAAGAAGAAGATGAGACACACATTGATGTTGAATTGATGAATACTCTAGAAGAACTGAAGATAGTAAATAATAAGAATAGGGTGATGAGGTATCTTATCAAAGACTATGAGGATCAAATTAACTTGTTTGAATTTAGACTGAGCAACAACTCTAAGGAACAAGAGAAAATAATCAAACAAGTGGAGACTCAAATGGAGATTCTGACTACAAGCTCAAAGATAAATAAGAAAAATGTACAAGGTATGTAACTATTGTATATTCCTTGAGAGTTGAGTTGGATCAAGCATTAATTGATATTAAATATTTTGTGAAGTTTGAAAAGAGTATTAATGATCTAGACAACATCCTGAGTAGTCAAAAGACTACTAATTATAAAATAAGATTTGGTTTCAATGGAGACCAAAATAAGAACACTAATGTGATCAATAATGTCAATAATCAATCAAAGAATGAGGGTTTTGGCATAACAAAGGATAATATGATTAGATAGACTAATACTATAAGGTATGCTAACCCTTTCAATGGTTATTTTTTATTCATGTAACCAATTTGATCATAAAATAAGGCATTGTAGAAGGCCCTCCAAGAATGAATATGCATAGAACTATGAGGAGAGTCATTAGTCAAGAGGTATGGGTCATGGTGTGTTTCCATCAAGAGAAATAGTGTGTTTCAATTGTCAAAAGGTTATTTATACTGAAAAGTAATGTAAGCATGGATTATCAGCGAAAACAAGAAAGTAGAGACCCCTATAATGCAAGAAAGAAGACAAGATAGTGAGTGGAAACCAAAGGTAGATAAGGTGAATAATGACCAATTTGTAAGTCCAAGTGGACTATTTTCCATGGTAGAGCATAGTTAATATGCAAATGAATGTTATGAATTCTCCTTGTCAGCTTAGATTGTGGATGAAGAAGTCAAGTAAAATATACCAAGTCATGATGGTGTTCAAATTGAGATTGAAGAATTTAAGTCTAAAAGGATCATGAAGATAGTTCAGTCTAGTAATAATAAGGATTTATGGGAATATTTAGATTTTATGTTGTTTTAGTACTTAAGAGAGAAGAGGTGACTCCATTAGACTTCACAGAGGCACTCAGCTAAGTGAGTAGAAGCATGAAGGATGTTTGGTCTTAGGGGGAGTTCTGTGTTCTTTATTGACCTTCAGATCTAAGGTTTAGTCAAGAGTTTTTTGTAGGTGTGATCACAAGAGATAGGTCAAAAAGAGTTTGTTTGATGAATTGATCAAACTAAGTCACAGTCTTGATAATGTTTGAATATATCATGAAGATAATGGGAGCCAATCATGCTCCAAAAATAGGTATGTGAGCCTGATCTATGTTGAGTTTTTTTCATAGAGAGATAATGAGTTTGTTTGGAAAGAAAAGGTGTGATTTTTTAGGTCAAATGATCATATAGTTTCTAAGAAGATGACCCTTTGTCATTAATGTCAAAGGGGGAGAAATTTCCAATTTGAGAGAAAGGTCAATTTGAAGAAGATCCACCTTGGAGATTTATGAATGATCATCTTTATGAAAATGTTTGACATCAATGAGAAAGGGGTTTATTGTTGAGGTATGTTCATATTGTTGGTGTTGAGGCACTATTGTTATCATTGATGTCAAAGTCAAGATAAATGTATGTAATATCAAGGTTATACTTGAGGCCATGCATGGTGAAATGGTATGTGACAAAGAAGTCTTGTGATAAGAGAAAATTTGAAGGCAACATTTTGTCTCTCTATTTTGAGATAATTTTAAGGAAACTTGGTAATTCTTCTAAGGTTGATGAAATACTAAGGTCAAGTTCAAGATACAAGGTAAGCATACATGGTTTAGTAGTCTTTGAGTTTTGTATGAGGTTCTAGCATAATGTTGTGATGTGACAAGATCATAATCCTATTGAGAGTATCCTTGTCTTTAGATAATCCTAATTGAAGAATGTTATTGGTTGGAATCATCGTGAGATAGCTTATTTGAGTCTAAATATTTGAGTACTAGGTGTTTTGAGAAGCCTATTCTATCCCTAAGAGAAAGTGTATGAATTAAGCATAGTGAACCTTTTTAAATTATGTTAGTGTAGGCATGAAAGAGTGTATAAATTTTTTTAAACATGATAAAGAGTAAAATAAGCCTTATGATGTGTTCCAAGGTCAGTTTTGAGGCTTAGCCCTTGTATGAAGAGACCTAGTGAGAAGGCACAGACTTGGTAGCATAATGAGATGAGCAGTATGAGATTTAGGTGAAGAAGGTTGATAGTGTGTGTAAATTTTATGAGGTTTTATGATATTAGGGTGAGTTTTTGAAAGTAGGGAAATAGGTTTCAAGGTGTGTTTAAGGTCTATGTATGACTGGCAATTCAAGACTTAATGTGTAAAGAGACATAGTGTGGCCTAATGATGAGTCAAATTTATTTCCCAAGGTGTCAAATCTCATGATAAAATTTTTAAAGGTATGATAGGTGGTATCAAGGTTTTTGAAGAAGTTTTAGGTCAATTCCTGAAGGAAAAATAATGAAAATTGGTGTTGAGGTTTTTTGTGTGCATAAAATGGGATGTTGTAGACCCAAGAAGGATTTTATTATGCTCATTAGCACATCTAACATTTGCATGAGATCCTGATAAGTTCATGGAAGTTTAGGAAGGGTCCTAGTTTGAATTTCTTGGTATTAATTTTGGAGCTGAGGAGCAATCCTTTATGAATGATTGCTAAGAAGTGAAACCAGTCAAAACCCTCTTAAAACCCTCATAATGACCTGATATGAAAGATATTTTTGTAAATGGCCCAGAATGGATTGGATTACCTAGTTTTATGTTTGAAACATGTATATGACTCTTCCAATTTTTTTATGTGCCATTGGTATATCAAAAGACTGAGTAGAAACTATAGGAAAGCCCTTGTTTTTTAAAATTTTGATGTCCTAGGTAGGGTTGACCAGGTCAAAGCATGTAAATATTTGGAGGATGATGTGAAATACTTATATTTATGATAATGTAAGTTTTTAATTAGTTTTAAGACCTAAAATATGCTAAAATTTTCATGGAAGTTAGACTATTACTAAAAGGGTGTAACGAGCAAGACAATGAGAAAACCAAGCAGAAGTGAGAATGAGATTAGGGATGGGTTGTAATAGATTAAGGATGGATCCAAATTCATGGGGTAATTTTTTAATACATATATATCACATTTCCCCCTTTAAGAGAAGTTTTTATTATACTCATATAAAAGTAAAAAAGTTGTTCTCAAAGTGACCTGTCTAACATAATGAAATCTGTGTGGGGTGAAAACATGAGATTGGTCTATAAGACCAATATTTATATTGAAAATTTTAATATATATATTAAAATATGTTATAAATATTCATAATTATCATGTAAACCCAATGTAATATCATAAAAGTGTTCCCATAATTGTTCTAAGACTTGGTTTTCATGGCTATGTTTTTGGAGCTATAGTCAGTTTTTTGTGTGTGAGTGAGAATGATGTTCCCGAGTATTTTTTCATAGATTTTAAGAATAAAATTCATATGAAGTAATTATATATGTATCATAGGCTCATTTTAACACATTTTTATTCATGATAAACTCCTATGAATGTGTGAAAATTTAAAGGGTTTTGACTAGGTTCTTAAGGTCTATGTGCAACTCTGAGTGAGCATATAAAATTGATCAGTTCAAGGTCTTTTGTACTATTTTTTGAATTAAAATAAACATAATGTTTAACATGATGTCATGGATATTATATATGTGTTATTTTTTTTTTGGTTTATATTTCAATGTTGATTTTATGCATCATATTTGCAAGACAAACTTTTTGGCAGTGAGAAGGCCTAATTAATAGTAGACCTAATTGGGAGGTTCAAGGAATGAAATGAACTAAACGGTGTTTAGGACCTAATGTTATATTATCATGGGTATAATTTAGTCATTTTTAAAGTTTTTCATCCATTTTTTTAGGTTCATGGTGTTCCAAGGTGGTCAAGGTGAAACATGTGCTTTGAGAAGGCCTAATTGCATTAGGTCTCTATTAGGCCTAATGGTGGTTTTGGCCCTTAAGTGTAATGAATAACCTATGTAGTGGTTAATTAACTTTTGAAATATGTCTTTTGATAATTAAAAGGGTGATAAAAGTATGTAAATTTTCTTATCCAATGTGATGGGTAAAAGCAAGGGTCAATTATAAGGAGAATGTCTAATAGGCCTAATTGACTAGTTAAAATATTAAGAATATGAGCGAATGATATAAATTTGATATAAAATAGGTAAATTGATTAAAAACCATAAGATAGGTGTACTTAATATGTCATGAATATCTAACTATATTTCTATAGGTGATGAGAAAGGTCAAATGACCTAATTCTACCAAGGAAAGGGCTAGTTGAGTGAAAAGGCCTAATAGGTTGTTTGAGAGAGATAAAAGAGTGAAAAGAGAAAAAGGAGGTGTTAATATTTATTTGAGTGATCAATAGGTGTCAAAGGTTTATCAGATATTCAAGGTATATTAGATGGTGTTTATTTACCTAGGGGGTTGGTTCCTCCTTGCAAGTTGGTGCTTGTTAAAGGACTAGTTGAGTTGGTGCTTGACTAGTGTGGGGTTGGTACTCCTTGTGGGGTCAGTGACTCTTTAAAAGTGTGATTCATTACTTATAATAATGTAGTATATGTTGTGTATAAATTTTTCGAATCCCTCAAGATGGTTTCCCACATATATCATCTGTCCTTATGTTATTTGCTTTCATAAATTCATGTATATGCATTTGTTAATGTATGTATGTGAATGAATGATTCATGGATGGTAAGTGAAATTTAATGATTTTTTTAAGGAAAATAATTAACCTCTACTCTTAGTATCTATACTTAAAACACAAAAACAACATGAAAAAAACACTAGAGCATGGTGTATTTAAGGAAATACACAACAAACATAGACTTTAATCCCATAATTATCCTTGAAGATCTACATGTATTTCTTTTTTCTGAAGGTTGGTTCTATTTAATTCCTCTACCATTTCAAGGCCATCAAAAAGTTACTTATAAAAGAATTGAATGCTTTGAGAACCTATTTTTGATGATCATTCCAAACTCAACTCATATATCCCATCGATGTCTGGGTTCAAGTGATTCAAACTTTTGCTAAGTTCCTTACATGCAACACTATTGAAAATGTTAATTAAATATATAACATCTTTGTTATCAGTTGTGAAGGCCATCTTAGGTGCTCTTTCTACTAGAAAAATCATAATTATCCCATCCATTTTGAAACTGTAAACACACCCCAATAATGCAAGATGATATCAGATATGGATTACATATAAGTTTTGAATTAACAGAGTTGTGTGGTAGGTGTGTAGCGACTGGTGGTACAACCTTTCCTTACACTGTAATATGTGTTAAGCTAAAAATAATAATAAGTGTTGTGTGAATGGGTCAATATATGTATATGGTGTGGCATTTGTGCATTAACCCATTTCTATGGGGTCATTTTGATTCTAATTAGTGGCCCCCCTACTTGGCAAACTCTATTATTCCTACTTTTCTAATTATCTTTGCCAATTAATTTTTTTTCACAATTTTTATGTTTTAAAATTAAAAACTATAATTGAATATACATTATATAATATAATGTGTGTGTGTGTGTGTGTGTGTGTGTGTTTGTGTGTAATTTAATTAATTTTTAATATCAATATATATTATATAATATTTATATAATAACTATTATGCAGTGAAAAAGCGTAAACCAACATTTAAACCTCACTCAAAACCTATCACTACTAACTTGTTATTGCTTTTCACTGTCATTACCCAATGCACCTTGAAATATTTCATCACTTTTTTTGCTTCTAATTAGTAGAGTTGTGGGTTAGGCACTATGGCAACTGGTGTCAAGTTAAAGAACTTAACAGTTGTTGTGTGAGCAGTTAAATAAATGTTAAAGGTGTGGTATTTTGGCATTAACCTATTTTTATAGAGCCATTATGATTCTCAGTATAAAGATATATGGTTCAAATTCCTTTTTTTCTACAGTTTCATGGCCTCCCATGCTTGACAAACTCTATGATCCCTATATTTCCTAATTAACTATCTTTACCAATTAGGTTTATTTTCATAATTTTTATAATATTTATATATTTAATTTAATATATGTAATATTCATATATATTATATATTTATTTTTTTAATATACAGAATAATCTAACACCATATATTATATAATTAATTTATAATACACAAAAATTAGAGGTTTTATGATAGTTTTAATCCCTAGTCCTCCATTAATTCAACTGATACTATCATTGAGCTTTGATGCATTATGAATGGTAGACATTGGTGGTGTTGGATTTGGTGCAACACTCATCCTCATCAACATGTCTCTTATGATATTTTCATTCATCACTTGCCTTTCCTTAGACTATAATGCATGTCAAGCTAAACAACTCAATAGGTGTTTTGTGAGAATCTCAAAAAATGTTTTTATGGTGTGGAATTTGGCCATTAACTTATTTCTTTAGGGCCATTATGATTCTCATTACAAAAATGTATAGTTTACCTTCTTTTTTCCTATAGTGGATGTCTTACCTTAAAATTGGAGAGTTTGTTGGGTACAAATGTTGGTTTGTTTCCATCAAACTTACCACATATTTTATTCAATTTTTAATTCCTCATATACTTCTTGATTTTTTCCCCATAGAGGTCCCATCAAACACATATGTATGACACCTTATACCACTCACTTAAATTGCATAACCTCCCATGCCCAAATTAAATATATCATAGTATAAAAGAAAAAACTAGTAATTTGTAAAGAACTATGTATGAAATAAAAGATAGAGGACATTTCTAGCCGCCTTCCCTGACAAATCATTAGGATGAATGAAAATATAAAAAACATAAAATCAAGACCTATCTAGATTTGAGTCTTTAAATAAGATGAGGTGGATAGTTGCATTGTTGTAACAAATCTACAAAGCTATGATGCCTTCCAAACTGATCAAAAGTGAACCCCCTAATTTTAGTCCCTTCCACATGGTCTAGAGTAAACCTGTTATAAGGTTTCACACCACCTAAAAAAATACCATTTCTGAAAGTTCCTGCATATATTTAATGAAATATTTTAGATCTGAATACATCTAAACCTTTATAGATATTTTGCTTCACACCAATGCATTGATGGCATTGATTAAATCATACAATTGTCTTAGAGGTGTTCTTTCTAGGTGGGTGATGAGTTGTTTTTACATAGATGCTACTATCTTTATCTATTACTGTAATGTTGTTAATGGATCTTATTGAGGCATAAGAGTGTTATGGATACTTTCATTAACACTTAATTGTCTCTCACCTCTTTTGAATGGTTAAAGTATTTATTGTTTTCTATTTTTTTGTGGTTGTTCATTTTGATATATATTTTTATTTGATACTTGGGAATTATAAGGGTCCCAGGCCCTTTGTCAAAAAGGTACAACAAAAACATAAAGAGTTTGGCTCAGCATCCTTGCATGCAGAGGCATATGACCATACTAATAGAACTTATTTCCATCAAAACGTCCTTAGATACAAACATATTACTTTTAATACCACACTACATGACTAATATTAACAACCAAAAACCAACAGACTATCTTACTATTCTAGATTACCAATTCAACAAGCTTCCCTTGATTTGTGTATATTTTCTTCTTCTCTAACTCCTTGATCGAACCACCTGCTACTGCACCCTGGACCACCTAATTCTCGCTTGCCTTTGAGTAGTCCAAATCCAAAATCTTACTACCATTTTGAGCTCCTACAGATTGCACAAAGGTTGAAAAAATAGTCTTTTTTGCACTTTACCAGTGACCTCCCATTGCACCTATTGTTTGCCTTTCCACTAGGGTGGTATCTTAAATGATCTTCTTGCTACTTCTTTACCCAATATTTTTAATGCATTGACCATATCTTTATCATGCTTCATCACCCTCCATTCTTCCAAACTAGGGATGGGTTTCAAAAGATCTTCAACAATAGGCATACTGACTCCCTACATTTCTTCAAACTTCAACTACACTCTACCAAATACTTACACATCCTTAACAAAATCAACCAAAGCTAGGAATTGAAACTCAAGTTCTCAAAAGATTTATAATGGGATAAACCCCATAAAGTCTCTATCTAAAAATGATATAAGAGGAAACAGAGCAAGCAAAAAAGATGTCGAATCCTCTACCAACTCAATCCTATATTCTAGCCAAATGAATAATTGCACCATTGCTAGCACTTGTGATCTATCTGTCATAACCAGGTAAATATTAGAATCTAATAGAGAAGCCAAATTAGAATTGACTCTAACTCAATGACTAAGAGGTAGAAAATCCATGCCCAACACCAACTCAATATCTACCACCACTTCAGGAGAAGGAGTCTAGAAAACATTTGATAGATGTATTTTATAAATATATCTATCAAATCCCATCTCATAGATTTTGGCTTTACTGAATGCCAATGGCCATTCGATAGATTCTAGACTAAAGTTGTCCATCCCTACCAAACCCCAATCTCAATCACCACCAAACCAAGATGCCTATCAACCATCTTGCCAAAACGTCACTTCAAAAATGATGCAAGCTATAAATATCCAAAATATGAGAAAAGATATGCCATTATGGAAATAATCAACCTAACAAAACCATGAATGCTCTACATCATAGCGCTGCCTAAAAATCATTCTACCAACTTTAAATGACATTAGCTTTCACACCTAGGAAAAGCCAAAGAATGATTGCCCTACCAACTAAAAACTTGGTAATGATTATGAAATATTTTGGAAAATATTTCAAATCATAAAACTGCTTTATATTAAAAAATATGGAGACACCATTAATTTATTTTTTTAAAATAATTTAAAGAAAATTACCACAATATCAACATTAAAATTGCTTTTAAGAAAGCAATATAATGTTGATATTTCTCCATCAAAAACCAAAACAAACCACATTATCAACATAAAAATTTCTTTTAAAAAAGTAATATAATGTTGATATTTCTCAATTAAAAATTGATCTGATCAAAAAATTGACAATCATCCCAACACTTGCTAATATTATCCATCTTTTCCTCCTCATGTTGATCAATCACTACATTAGCCAAAACATTGCCCACTTTATTACTTTATTTGCAACAGTGGTTACATTCCCAACTCTCAAATTCTTCCAATTTAGACTAGAGTACATCCAAAATATTAGTGATCTTTCATGACTTTTTTTTCATACTAGATAAATCTAGTAGAATCACCTTCGAATCTACCTCAATTTATAAAAATGAAATTTCATAGTTTACTACCAAATTTACACCTACAACTAGTGCTTGTGCTTTGACTACATTATTGGTACCATCCAAAAGCTTAAGTGAAAGAGCTCTGATTAAGGATCCACTATAATCTTTGATAACACAACTTGCTCTTGAAGCTCTAGGATTGCCTCTATAGGCTCCATCAAATTCAATTTAAACCATCCTAATTTTGGTAGAATCTAACAAGCTTCTTTTATATCCTTCCTATTTTTCTTATCTACTAAAGACCCCTGAACAGGAATTTTGATATTTTATTATTTAAATAGTATTTTTATCTTTTAATTTTGTTTTTGTCATTTTTTAATTTATAATATTTGATAGGAATAGTTTTTAATTTCGTTTTCATCATTATTTATTTTATAATATTTGATAGGATGTACAATGAGGTAAAATAATGTATATAAAAAATTTTGACCTTGAAACATTGACCTACATGTTCAAAATTTCCAAAACATAAGATGATCCACTGCACCTTGAAATATTTCACTGCTTTCATGCTTTGTAAGAATGTATTTGCATGTCAAAATAAGTTCATGTAAAGTAATTGTGGGGGTAGACCTATTGGGATATGAATCACCATGCAATGATTTAGTCTATGATAGCTTATTTTCTTTATGGAGAGAGATAACCTCTTTGACTAAACAATATGTTAAAACTATAACTCCCTTGGTTTCAATCATGAAACATTTGTATTGGTTGGTTAAAGAGCCCAACATGTTAGGGTCAAGACAATTTTTTTTATTACAATGGTGCTAAAAAAATTATAAGTAACCAAGAGCAATTTTTAATTTAGAAGTTGAGTTAAGGCTTAGAATGAGTTCAAAATTAATCTACGTGAGTCAAATCTAATTCTAGTAGAATTAATAGTAATCAAGTAATTATGATTTGCAATTACTAGGCATGTATCTCAAAATTAGATATTTTAAGATATTTTCAAAGAGCTTGACAACTCATAAAGGCAATGCTAAAAGGCTAAGATATTTTGAATTTTCATTTTAGGATATTCATTAATTTCAAATGGATAATTCAACTAGACATTTAATCTTTTTTAATTAGATAATTTATTTTGATTAGCATTTTATCTCTTTCAAGATTTATTCAAGTGTGCAAGTGTCCCACTTAATAGGTCCATAGGCCAAATTGACAATTGTTATGACACAAGGTGATTAGGGATGAATTCGTGAGAGGTTATTATTGCATATGATAGAATACTCTAATTACGGATGTCTTAACATGATGTTCAAATTTGACGAATGATGCGTAAATAAATTTAGGATGTTTAGTGATTCTTAAACTTAATTTACAATAATTGATAGGAATCAATTTGAAGTCCGATCAGAAACTAGTTGTGACTAGTTTTAAGTGTCTACAAGTGCTAGATTGTTTCACCATACTATATCCTACTCAACGATCCCTTCTAATATTACTTGGACCTTTAGGCCAATTATTAGTTATATTAATCAATATGATATTCATTTTAACAAAAAAGATATTCATTTTTTAAATATAACATCAATTTTATATAATATGATGTACATTTTAATTTTAATTACAGTACATATTTATTTTAGAAGGGGGCTAATATATTTATAGATAAATTCCTGTTTTTTATAATAATTATTCTAAAAATAAATAGTGTAGCATTAAAATATTTAAACCACTTTTTCACCTAGTTTACAAACCATAGCATATAATGAAATAAATTTTAATAACTCACTACGAGTAAAATTCCAGAACCGCACCAAACCGACCACCACCACAAGGTCCCTGCGCCTCTCGGCTTTAAATGAACCGTGTCAGGATAAACGCTAAATAAAGTAGCCTCAGCTGTCACATCACTCCAGACCTCCAGCCAGGCGACCACCAAACTCTTATTCATATTTTTCGGTTACGTACCATTACGTAAATGTTATGATTGAAACTTGACAGGAAAGCCAAAGCAACACGATCCTTCACCCTATATATCATTACTCCACCACACCTTTACACCCACTCCCTCCCCCTCATCAATAGCTTAACACACTATTACAGAATTGTATGATATATTCTGCAATTTTACAGAAAAATCCATGGAGTCAGTAGGTGTAGCGGCGTTTCTGTCAATTGTCGTAGGGGCCGCATTGTTTGCTATGCCGTGCCGGGCGACGGTGTTCACGGTCGGCGAAACCGGGTGGAAAGCCACCCCTGAGATCAAGACTTGGTGCACCGGGAAAAAATTCCAAGTCGGCGACACCGTCGATAAAAAAAACAATTCAATAGTTCCAATTTTAATTAGGTCTGTGTCTCTGCGTCCGTCTGTTGGTTAATACTTGACCTTTGGTTTGCAGATTTCAAATACGATAAATCGGTGCACGACGTGCTGGAAGTGAGCGAGAAGGTTTATGACTCCTGCGAAAAGGTTAATGATGCCATCAACTCCTACACCGACGGCAACACATAGATTCCGTTGACAAGTACGGGCACCAGATATTTCATATGTGCAAAGGAGTGTGCAAACGGAATGAAGATAGCAGTTCCTGTGATCGCTAGCACAAGCCCCGCCAGCTCAGACACGCCCTCCACTTCAACAACCAATTCTCCCTCCACTGATGAGAATGCAGCCACCGCTGTTTCTGTCACGAATGTTGGCCTCATTTATGTAGGTGCCTTTGTTATGGTGGCTGGAATTGTGTTGTAGTTATTTGTTTATTAGCCAGGAGAGAGACAGTGCGTTTTAGAATTATGTGGATTGTGTGACAGCTTTTGGAGAAGCATTTTTTTCAATCTATAAATATATATTTGTTGCCATTTTATGGAGATGTATTGTACTGGAATGATAAGCCCAATCTTAAACTGACAATCCTTATGTTTAAATTTTGGTCTTATTAGCATCATAGGATAGGAAAGATCAGTTTATTTTAAGATTTATAATTGTGGGTATCTTGTTACAGTTTTAAATACCTGTTGTACATACCCTACGTTCTTGAGTGTAAAGAATCTAACTTCACATGTGTAGGCCACGCAGGAAAAATTTCATTTTCATGCCATGTAAAGAAAAATTTAATTTTCATTTTCATTTTCGTGGTTGATAAAGACTAAATTGCCTTTAATTCTCAAATAGATGAATCCTTGGAGGAGGCTTTGGCAGATACGGATCTCTCATGAGTGGGAGGGACAACAAAGAATTAGAAAAAGAACTAAATGAAGGAGAATAAATGCAAGACCTTCAAGATCTTTCTTCATCTAAAGAAGAATACCAATTCAATGATCTACATATGAGAAATTAACTTATTCACAAAATGAGTTAAGAATTCATTAAGAAACTCAATGTAAGCATGTGAAGCCTTTATGAAAGATATTATTTATAATTGTATTCAACATCACATAAGATAAAATACTTACTAATGTAAGAGTGATTTTACATTAAAATGTGATATATTTACTATTTATATTGTAAACTATGTTTAATCATATGTAACTTAAAAAAATAGACCTAATTGCATGAACATATATTTTATATAATTAATGGTAAAGGAGATATAAAAAGAATATTCGATCTATCATTAAATTGGAGAGTCATCAAAAACACACAATGAGAAATAGGTTTAAACGATGAGGTAAACAAAACCCAAATTCTTTAGAGTAGAGAAAGATTTTTTTTCCAATGCTTTCTTTTGAAAATATCAATGTAAGGTTCTAGAAAATTTTGCACATGTGAAATTTGATTTCACAATCTTGTTCGTCTGCACTAAAGATTTGAAAATCCAGGTTATTTTTCAAAAATTATACATAAATATCTAAGAAACAAATATAGTTCTTTGTAACCACAATAAATCATGAAAACCCTAAAAAAATGGGGGATGTATTTAGGGGCTTGTGTATTTTATTTGGGGAACAAATTTGGCAATCAACACTCAATACGTGTCAACAAGAAACTTGTGCATGCATGACCTAGTAGTGTATGAATTTTTCATGCTAGAATGAATGAGTGGAAAATAAATAAATGCTTCATATTTTTCCTTGATTACACTTTGAACACTAAAATTGACTACTCTAGCACTCTAATCATAGATTCATTCAATAAAAGTGTGGTTTTTCCTTATCAATTTCATCTCCATTCATTCTCTTATATGCATGAATGTACATGTGTATTTATGGATCTCTTAAATTCAAATTTGGACCTAGTTGGCATGCAAATCCACACCTAATGGATGAAAAGGTTGATAAGTTAAGACCATGCAACTCAAGTGCACCCAAATAGTCAAAATTTATAGAACCATAAAATGCACCTTTAGGAGGGCCTAGGACTATGCTTTTTACAGTTCTAAGAAAAACATATAATTCCAAAAAATGAAAAAAAGGAAGGAGAGAGAAATAGATGAAAAATGAAAATAATCCAATTATACAACCAAAAACCTTAAGAAAATGTAGACACCTAAAAAGTGTCTAACCCTTGGTCACTTTCCCCCTTAGTCCATTCCTAACCCATTTCTAATAATTACTAATTTAAAATAATTAATTTATTTTGAATTAACCCCCCTCCTTGGACACCTCACCCATGACACCTCGCCTGGGACACCTCACCTTAGACTAATTCTCCTCCTATGACTCACTCAAGATCAATCCCTAATTCTTCTAACCTCCTAACAAACTCCCGTGTGTATTTAGCACAATCCTCGACATTCCCCAACGGACAGGGCACTTGGTGGAAGAAAAACGGGCTTGGTGGCTTGTTTTGCCCGTTCTAACCCCGCCGACGTCGGCCAAGTGTCGACCGACGCCGGCGGAATCGCCGACGTCGGTTATACTTAACCAGTCTTTCAAACTCTTTTGAGGATCCGAATCAGAAATTAGAAAATCTCTGGAAAGCAAATCAGGAATCTTAGTCTTGGACTATCTGTCAATCTGCGATATGCCTCAATCAAATCTTCCATTCTCTCCCTCAGGTGCAGCAAGAGCTTCAATGTTCTCCCTCAGCGACTGGTTCTCGATACAAGCTACATCAACGGCAGGTACGGGAATCATCGGTATCACATCTTCCACAAGGCACAGGTAAGTATCTTATCTACGTTCTTATTCTCTTTTTAGTTATTTCTTTCAAGCAATATCTCCCTAGACTAGACTGTTAATCAACTCAGACCCGAACCTCCCTGTTTCTCCCGTCCCCTTTCGGATCATACATTCTGCCCATTTAACCCTCAGACTCAGACCCCAGACTATTTAACCAAGCCCAAAACCTTGTCCATAGACCAAAACCTGATCAGACTCTGTCCACAGACTATTCAAATAAGCCCAGACCCTGACCAAATTCTATCCACGAACCACAAACTTAACCAGACTTTGCCTAAGACCTTTACCCCGACCGATGCCGGTCACTACCCCAACCGACATCGGCTTAATAGCCGACATCGGCACCTTGACCAACCGACGCCGGTAGGCTTACCGACGCCGGTGACTGTTATCAATCCGACAGCTTCTTTCAAGTAAGTCTTTGCTTTTCTTTTTCATTTCTATCTTTTATCATTTTCAGTTCTTCATTATTCTACTCTTTATCAGATATTTCTTTCTGTTTACTAGTGGGTTTATATCCCTTAAGGAAGTTTTCATACTTCTGGGATCAAGCTTTTGCTTGAAAACCCACCATCTGTCTATCTAACATCTTCTTTTGTCCAAGCTTCTTTTCCTTGCAGGTGTCATTCCTCCACAGCCAAAGAGGAGTACTCACAGCGTCTGGATTACGGTGCGCAGACTTTATCCAGGTACACAAGCCTTGACCATTCTTTCTTTAGTTTCTTTCCTTTGAAATTGGAAAACAAAATTTGAATAGAAACAGAAACACACCAATAAGACCTTAATCTAGACCAATAAATCTTAAAGACACAATTTCCCTACAATAATGCAGTTTTAACAAGTAATAATTACACATACCAAAAATTATCCCACCTTGATATATGTGTATGTGCGCATGTACATCATAAAGTAAGGCAAACATGTGGATATAGAGAAACCACCTTCATCACCTAAAACCATATAAGAGTTCTCAAAGTCAATATGGGAATATTAGTGTATGAAAATTTGAGAAGGAGAGAGAGATCCATTAATTTCCACTATAGATAAATGTGAAGATATTGCAATTCACATCCACACTCATATGTCTTGGGAAATAGAAAATTGTGCACTTGTAAACATAGGAAGAACATGTGAAGGTGGATAAGTGTCCAAATAATCAATAAGTTGTTGAAATCAATGAAATAAGAACCAAAAATGATACACTTAGTTTTGTTTGGTGGTTTGGTAATGATCCTAGTGTAAGTCTTCAACATCTTATCATGTGTATGTGTGTACATATGCTTCGACCAATATCATGCCCCAAACCCCATGCCAGATTATGAAAAATACTCTCTTTTACATGCACATTGGTTAAAGATAAACAATAATAACAAATGCTAAGGAAGATATTATGTACTTAATGAAATACCATAATCATCAATCATATTTAGATCTATTCATTGTCATATCTTGTGGAAAAAAATCTAGTCAAACCATCTCAAAAAGAGAAGTCCTAGAGTCAATGGTAATTGAAGTGAGTAACCTTTTCTATATTAGTTCTTCATTTCAAAAAAAATCATGTATAATCATGTATGTGATAACATCAAAAACACTCTGTAGAAAGCTAATTTTTATACAATATTTTCTATTACTATATTTTTATTATTATAATGTGCATATGAGTCATCGCCTTGATTTAAAGGCTTATTGGAAATTGTTTGTGTGTTTTCATTTCTCTCGTTCTTCTTTGTGTGATCTCATGGTCCTTTTTTCTTCGATTTTTTTTCATGTTTAGTATGTGTTTTTTTGTTCATGTTCATAATGTGTTTGTGGGTTTTTTTCCTACACCCTCTTTATATATATGTTTGTTTCTTCCTTTGGGATAATAATGATAGTATTTTTGGTCCCCAAAAATGTCACTCAGTTTTGGGACAACATATGAAGCTATTGTGGCCTTGTATGATCTGAGTTTATCTCTCTTCCTTTCAAATTTTGCTCTGAGCTTTCAAATTCTTCATTATTCAAGATTTTTTAGTAAAGGGATTAGCAAGTTCAATGGGTTCAAAGGCTTCTGTAGGTGAGTTCAATTAAAGGGGACTACTTTGTCACACTTGGACACTTTCAGGACAGGTTCAACCGAAAAAGGGTCATCGGCAAAATTCTAATCGAATGAACCAATGAACCATTGAACCTTGAACCACTTTGGTTCAAATTTCAATAGGTTCAAGGTTCAATATCGGTGGCAAGCTTCAAATGGGTCAAATGCTTTGTCTAAGTTCAACAGTTCAACGGGTTCAACAACCTAATGGTTCAACGCGTTTGGTTCAAAAGACCTAAGGCTTAGCCCAATAAAGAGAATGAACTGATTGAACTTTGAATCGAAAGAGTTCAAAGTTCAAAGGTTCAAAGGTTCAAGCAATTCAAAGGTGGCCTCAATCAAAGAAAGAAGCAGCAAATAGTTGGTTCAATCAGTTGGTTCAAATAGTTGGTTCAATCTACAGGTTCAATCAACAGGTTCAAGAAAAATCCCATGGAAGCTGCCATGTGTCCCATTGAACCTTCGTGGAGTGCAACAAGTGTCGATGTCCACGTCTTCAGCCTTTTTCATAAGCAACATGGTTTCTTTCAATAAACTTCTTTGAGTCCCGTGGATGGTGACAAGTGGCAACTGCAGAAGGCCCTAATGTATTCATCTAAGAGTAGCAAAATGCACCATGTGTCATCATTTGAGATAGTCTAAATAAATCCTTTTGATCTCTGTAGTCTCGCTAGAACTCAATGGAAGCTACCACTTGTCGCCATCTGCATGATTCCCAGTAAACACTAAAAACATAGCCCGCTGGAGAGAGAAAGCTTGAAGGCTACCTAGGCCATTAAAATGGTGAACCAGTGACAGCCCTAGATATGTCAAATTTAAGAGAATGAAATTTTCATTAAATTTTGAATGTGGCACTGAATTTGAAAATTAGCCGAAGAGGGAGAGATCGAGAGCTCTAATTACTGTGAGATGAAGAAAGCAACACAGATGATCTCAAGGATTTATGCAATAATAAAATTTGGTAGATTTCTTGAGACATTAAACATTGAAGGTGGAGCCTATTTGTCTCCTTTGCAGTGAAGGCAAAATGAACAACTGCGTAGACATTTGAGGGAACTGACAAGATCATTCAGACTCAAAAGAAGATATTGAAGTAGAATCAACATGCCACAGTTAAGGTGGCTACCTCTATTTCATCACACCCCTTGATAGAATTGAAGATGCATTCAAGACAATGAATGCGTCGCATGAGACGTCCCATGGAACGAAGTGCTAAGCCTCTCTTGGCTTCTATATATTGTAATCTCTTGTGTCATTTTAGGGGAAACCTTTTTGATTATTAGAAGCAAAACTCTGTCTAAATTGAAAGGCATTACTGAGACTTTGAGCTCAAATTGTAATTCATATTATTTTATCTGAATGAGAAAATAAGTTACTTGCAAAATTTTTGCTGTTATAGCTTGTGCTATCTTAGGAGATTATTCATATGTCTGTTTCCTAAGAGCTTTCTTGTCCATTTGATTTAACAAGCAGAACTAGTGGAGGTGATCAAGAAGGTGTCTTGAAGGCCAATTGTTCAGAGACTTTGTGCCCCCATAAGTACCTTCAGTGTGTTTGCATTTTCCTTTCCTATGTAAAGAGCCTTGGGACGACATGGTGCCCCCATTGTTCTTCGTATCTTTCTCTCTCGGGTTGTTGGTCACTCAGCACCCCTGTTACTGGTTACTTGCTACTTGAAAGATTCATGTTGTTTGCTAGAGAACACTTTTGAAAGAAGAGAAGTGCCTTCTATCATTGCACCAGGATTTCTACTATATAGGAAGGGCTCTGGATCTTGGCTGAAAGTTGCTTCTGAAAGAAGAGAAGTAACTTCCCCATCACCTAGGATTCCTCCTCTGTTTGTTGGCATCATCTCTAAAAAAAGAGAGATGGATGGTTTATCCTACCCATGTGTCTTACTTTTTACTTATATATATATATATATATATATATATATATATATATATATATATATATATATATATATATATATATATATATATATACACCACATATTTAATAGGGAACCTCCCCTTGATGAGAGGAAAGATTTTTCCCCTTGTGATGTAGTAAACCTGCACATCTAGATGACCAATCTCCCTATACTGTGGTGATAGGAACTATTTTTAATGCTAGTTAGCTGGTCGACAAAATATTCACCCAACAATTTTTGGTGACTTTGCTGGGGACTTGAACAAGTAGTCCCTACCCTTATCCATTATAGAGTCTGGTGACTCCCATCTAGGTCTTACCCAGTATCATTATAGCCTTACCATCTTCCTCCATCTCCATCTCCATCTCCATTGTATTATCTGGTCTGTAAAACCAGAGCTACTGGGAAAGAAAGCGTAGTTTGAAGCCTCAAGCTTTAAGCTAAAGTAGGACCAGTCCTTTTCCATTCTTTTATTTCAAATCTAGCAACTCCGTGATATACAAGAGGCTAAAAATCTCAAGGTGTTGTTGACCCTATTTTTGAGTTGGTACAATAGAGCAATTTTGAGTTGTTTCTTCCACAACCTCACCTTCAACGAACTAGGAGTCTTCATCCTACCCCTACCAGGTCACCAACACAAGGCAGAGCTTCTTTTCTTGCTGTTAATAGAGCTCTGCCTATAAATACTCCACCTAGATTTGTTATCCCCACTTTCCATAATCCAATCATGGCAGCTCGGGGCCCCTAGGGTAACTCATTTGGTCAACTCAACCTTACTCCATCTTTGCATGAGCTTCCACGTAGCTCAAGGAAGAACTTCTCCAAATTCTTTGGTGATGGGAAATCTCACCTTGATGAACACATTGCAGCCTTTAGCATAGCCTGTGGCATAATTGGAGTGGAGTATGACAATATAGCAGTCAGATTGTTTGTGGAAACACTACAAGGTACTACTACAAACTGGTTCTACCACCTGTAGGCTAGGTCAGTGACTAATTGGGACAAGCTCAGAGCCAAATTTGAAGCAAGGTTCAAGCCTGCAGAAGATGCACACGCCTTGCTAGCCCAACTCACATAGATGAAGAAAGAGCCCCATGAACCTATGAGGGACTTCATTGCCAGGTTTGACAAGTTGAGGAATAGGATTCCTGTAATTACCCAGCTGACACCTGAGAATCTCAAGTGCTTCTTCATCAACTCTCAGTTACCTGAAGTGAGTTTCCTGTTAAGGCGTGCTGGCTGAATAAACCTAGCTAAAGCTCAAGACTTGGCCACTAAGGTGGAAGATGACCTTATCTTGGCTGGAAAGATAAGGAGAGAATCAAATAGAGGTAGACCCTCTTCATCTTCTGAGTATCCACCTACAGCCACCACTGATCCAATGGTGCAGAAGCTAGTGAATGAGTTGTTGGCTCTCAGGAGACAAGTGGCACAAGGGACGTCATTCGTCCCTACATATAGAGATATGTCAAGAAGAACTTTCCAAAATCATCCATACCAAGGTAACATTGCTAGGAATCAAGTGAAAACAAATTGCCTCCCATCTCTTTAGAGGAACTTGGCCCTTGAAGCACCTCTAATCAACTTAGCGGTTGGATACCTTGAAGCTGACTCAAAATTTTCATTCCAGCCTGAGTCAAATCTTGATGATGAAGCTAATCTCTTCACTGAGGAAGAATAAGAATTAGCTGGTGACTCTATCATTGGTTTCTCGAATTATCAAGATGAACCT
The DNA here is from genome assembly GCA_037957365.1 of Torreya grandis. Classification (NCBI taxonomy): domain Eukaryota; kingdom Viridiplantae; phylum Streptophyta; class Pinopsida; order Cupressales; family Taxaceae; genus Torreya; species Torreya grandis. The sequence goes on from JARHVA010005559.1 coordinate 432,169, forward strand.
AGAAATGAAGGTAATGTAGTGGAGGGATCATATGCGGTGTTCACCCAATCAAAGAATCAATCAGCCCCAGAAGCTGATAAAGAGAAGACAGAGGAATGTCCTCAGCAAGTAGTAACGATTGCCAAGCGTGGAACTACTCTGCCCTTCTATCCAAAAGACCCAGTGATCACAAGAAAGGTAAGTACACCAAATATCCCTGCACCTATTTTGAATTCACAGTCCAGTCCTCCCCCTACCAAGAATCAAAAGGATGAACTTCCATCCTCTATTCCTAGTTCATTGTAGACATTTGACATTATTGAGCATGTCAAAAATACCAAAATTCAAATGTCTAAATTTGAATTTCTATAAGCCAATCCTGAGAAGTTGGACAGGTTGGTTGAATGTGTGAAAGGTATAGCCATCCCTGTAGGACAAGAAATTCTGAGGGTAACTCATAATTCCCTAAAGAATACATCCACCTAAAATAACCTTGTCATTTCTCCTCCTACTGCCCCTGTGAAAGTAGATCCTTTCTATGTTTCCCTGTTAATAAACGATCACAAGCTGAGCAACTGTATCATTGATTTTGGTTCATCTGACAACGTCATGCCTACTAAAGTGGTAGAATCTCTTGGTTTCACATTGAATAAAACCTTTGGGAGATGTTTCTCCATAGAGAACAAACAAGTGCCATTGTTGGGGCAAATCAAAGATGCCCAATTTGCATTTGCAACATTCCTTGACAAGAGGATCAAGATGGTAGTTCTAGTGGCTGACATTCTAGCCTCATATGGCATTCTACTTGGATGGAACTTTTGCAAGGATATCAGAGGAGAATTGAGCATGGACTTGTCTTAGGCAAGAATCCCTGTGAAAGGTGTGATGTAGAGGTTGCTTCGAGAGAGAGAGAGTCAAAATACGTGGTCACCCAAACGTCAGCCCCTGCGGCTCAAATTCTGTTTGAGTCTTCAGGCAGGGGTAATTATTTTTTGACCATAGAAGAGGTTCATGAAGAACCTATTAAAGCCCTTGAGGATGCCAACCTAAAAATTGGTTTAGATGAAACAACAATGAGTAGGCCTAATAGTGCAAATCAATAGAAAGTGTCGAATGAGAATAATCAAATCAGGTGCTAGACTAAACCAGAAGAGAAACCAATTATGGTAGATGACCATGCTGTTATGTGTCAAGATCAGGAAAAGGAACTCTTTTCCAAGAAAACAAAGATTCATGGTTTTCAGATCAAAAGACAAGTCTTGCTGTGGGGAAAAAGGAGAAAACCAAAGGGAAGGCATAGGAAATTGGTTTTCTGGTGGAGATTTCCATTCACCCATCACTGATTCTGGGGAGAAATGGCTTCTTACTAATTTATCAGGACAAAACACCATGTTCACTGCCTCTCAAGGGGAAACATCTAAGGTATTTCAATTCTTGAAGTACCAAAGGAGTTCCCCTATACATATGTATATTTGTTTAGTCTTTGTATCCTTTTCGTGCTTTTCATTTTTGTTCATTTCTGTCGCCTTTCTTTTTGGGTCGCATGACTTTGTAGCCCAATGGCACACTTTAAGGGATTGGAGATTCTGGATTCTACTCCCTTTGACTATTTTTACAATAGAAGGAAGTTCCCCAATTGGATCCAGCTGTTGGTCCCCAAAAATGTCACTCAATTTTGGGACAACATATGACATTATTTTTGGCCCTGTACGATTTGAATTTGTCTCTCTCCTTTTCAAATTTTGCTTTGAGCTTTCAAATTCTTCATTATTCAAGCTTTTTAAGTAAAGGGATTAGTAGTTTCAATGGTTTCAAGGGATTTTACAAGCGAGTTCAATCAAAAGGGACTAGTTTCTCACACTTGGACACTTTCGAGACAGGTTCAATGCTTTGGTTCAATCGAAAAAGGGTCATCGGCAAACTTCTAATCAAATGAACCAATGAACCATTAAAACTTGAACCAATTTGGTTCAAAGTTCAATGGGTTCAAGGTTCAATATCAGCGGCAAGCTTCAAACAGGTCAAATGCTTCATCTAAGTTCAACGGTTCAACAGGTTCAACAACCTAATGGTTCAACGCGTTTGGTTTAAAAGACCCAAGGCTTAGCCCAAAAAAGAGAATGAATCGATTGAACTTTGAACCAAAAGAGTTCAAAGTTCAAAGGTTCAAAGGTTCAAGCAATTCAAAGGTAGCCTCAGTCAAAGAAAGAAGCAACAAACAGTTGGTTCAATCAGTTAGTTCAATCTGTAGGTTCAATCAACAGGTTCAAGAAAAAGCCCACATAAGCTGCCATGTGTCCCATTGAAACTCCATGGAGCGTGATAAGTGTCATCATCCACATCTCCAGCCTTTTTCATAAGTGACAAGGTTTCTTTCAATAAACTTCTCTGAGTCCTGTAGATGGTGACAAGTGGCAACTGTGGAAGGCCCTAATGTATTCATCTAAGAGTAGTAGAATGCACCATGTGTCATCATCTGAGATAGTTTGAATAAATCCTTTTGATCTCTGTAGTCTCGCTAGAACTTGATGGAAGCTACCACTTGTCACCATCTGCATGATTCCTAGAAAACACCAAAAACATAGCTTGTTAGAGAGAGAAAGCCTAAAGGCCGCCAAGGCCAATAAAATGTTGAACCAGTGATGGCCTCAGAGACATCAAATTTAAGAGAATGAAATGTCCATTGAATTTTAAACGTGGCACTAAATTTGAAAAGTAGCTGAAGAGGGAGAGCCTGAGAGCTCTAATTACTGTGAGACAAAGAAAGCAACATAGAAGATCTCAAGGATCTACGTAGTAATAAAATCTAGTAGATTTCTCAAGCCTTTAAACATTGAAGGTAGAGCCTATTTGTCTCCTTTGCAGTGAAGGCAAAATGAACAACTACGCAGACATCTAAGGGAACTGACAAGATCATTCAGACTCAGAAGAAGACAGTGGAGTTGAATCAACATGCCATAGTTAAGGCGGCTACCTCTGTTTCATCACGCCCCCTTGACATAATTGAAGATGCATTCGAGACAATGAATGCGCTACATAAGCCATCCCATGGAATGAAGTGCCAAGCCTCTCTTGGATTCTATATATTATAATCTCTTGTGTCATTTCAGGGGAGACCTTTTTGATTATCAAAAGCAAAACTCTGCCCAAATTGAAAGGAATTACTGAGACTTTGAGCTCAGATTGTAATTCATATTATTTTATCTGAATGAGAAAACAAGTTGCTTACAGACTTTGTGCTGTTATAGCTTGTGCTATCTTAGGAGATTGTTCGTATGTCTGTTTCCTAGGAGCTTTCTTGTCCATTTAATTTAACAAGCAGAACTAGTGGAGGTGATCAGGAAGGTGTCCTGAAGGCCAACTATGGAGAGACTTTGTGCCCCTATAAGTACCTTCAGTGTGTTTACATTTTCCTTTCCTGATTAAAGAGCCTTGGGATGACATGGTTCCCCCATTGTTCTTCGTATCTTTCTCTCTCAGGTTGCTGGTCACTTAGCACCCCTATTACTAGTTACTTGCTACTTGAAATATTCCTACTGTTTGCTAGAGAACACTTCTAAAAGAAGAGAAGTGCCTTCTGTCATTGCATCAAGATTTCTACTATCTAAGAAAGGATCTAGCTCGTGGCTGAAAGTTGCTTCTAAAAGAAGATAAGTACCTTCCCCATCACCCATGATTCCTCCTCTATTTGTTGGCATCATCTCTAAAAAAAGAGAGATGGATGGTTTATCCTACCCTTGTGTCTTACTTTCTGCTTATATATATAGTATATAGCTACCACATATTTAATAGGGAACCTCCCTTTGATGAGAGGAGAGATTTGTCCCCTTGTGATGCAGTAAACCTGCACATCTAGACGACCAATCTCCCTATGCTATTGTGATAGGAACTATTTTGAATGCCAATTAACTGGTCGACAAAATATTCACCCAACAAGTATAATCACCTAAAAGTGGTATTTGAGTGCTAAGAGTGTTAATTGAGACTACCTATCCTTAGCTTATACCTAGACCTATCGTATATCCTATTATCACACTTATCCAACCTTCATGTAGGCCACATGTATCCCTAGTTAGTTCTAAAGTAGTCTCAGACCCTCATTTCTCAATCTTGACCCTTTGTGCCCATGTTCTAAGAGCCAAATAGTAACATCATAATAAGGACACTAGTGCCACATGGTGCTAGTGTCCCCAAAATGGAGCTATGCCTTTTACCTTGGCTTTCCTAAATGAATATATTTTAAAAAATAAAGTCTTCCTAAGATTAGCCTAGACATATTTTATTAGCTGCACAAGAAACATAACGTAATAAATACATGACTTTTAACTCTATATCCACTAGATGGAAATAACATACAAAATACCTATTCAAATAAGAAATAAGCTGAGCACAATTGAGGTTATCAATCCCTATTCTACCCTACTTTTACATAGTACCATCTATAACAACCATAAGCTTAGATTTTCCATATTTCCAATCTCAAGCACACTCAAGGTACTCAAGGCCACTATCATAGTAACATCACATGCACTTAAAAAAACACTTAGGTGGGGAGAATTGCATCGAGATTGATCCTTTATAAGATTATTATTATGTAGGCAAATCTCTTCATAGTGGTGTGTTGAGGATGTCCAACCTATCCTACTAATCAACACACTTTTCAGCTCACCCTAATTACATGCAGGATTAAGGTTTGTAACATAAATTAATCATTCCAAGTACATTATAGAGCTCTAGAATTCATGTACATGGGAAAAAACCCTATAAATCTAGACACAAATTCACTTGGAAGTTTGGGGTAGTCTTGCACATACGACATTAGCACCAATATCAAGACACTAGAGCCACATGGTGCTATTGTCCAATGGTGGCGCTACTGTCTAGGATGGGTTCTAACATAGGGTTCTAGTTGCTAACACTTAGACTATCTTCCATCTTAGTTTCCAACACTCAGATTGTTTGTATCAAGTGTTTTATAGATAAGTATTTATTTGTATGATTTATTACTATTTTTAAAAAAATTCAAAGCTATTCAATTTTTTTAAAAGTCAAAGCTATTCAATTTTTTAATAAATTAGTGGCTATATTTTATGCATATTATTTATTTGATTTAGTCTACTTAGCCCTTTAATCAAACATAGTATTTATCTACATAATGTCCTAAAAGGTTAAAACATTTGGTGAACCTGACTTACTTCAAACATCACACAAACCCTAATCGTAAATAAGCCTAGGGTTACATTTCCATAATTTAGATTTTATATCCATACACCTTTTAATTTTTTTATCTACCTATTGGGTTATAGATCATAGTCGACTGATTCAACTTTGTATCCTATTTTTTGACATTGTCTTTGCATCATCATCATCCTTCTTATCCTTTTTCTCTCATCATGAAAATTCTTATTTGAGGATAACATAGAGTTGAACTCAATAAATACGATGAAATTTACCAATCCCAATAGGTTTCCCCATAAACATCTAGTGGTTCCTAATCTAGATGAAAGTAATGTGCATGTAGCCACTCACACTACTAATTATGGGACTCTTCTTCATGCATCCTCAATTTGTAACCCTCTATTTTCCTTAGAAGATCATCCTAAATTAGACTATACTATAGAAATGATTTTCTTCATTAATGAATTTCCTCAACATCAAGGAAAATACCCTTCCATTATTTACAACCTTATGATAAGTGGTCAAGAAGAAGAACCCCATTCACCTTCCCCCACATTCTCATACGTATTTGGGGGCAATAGCTTCTTCACTTCTCAACCTCTTCCTTATATTTTAACTACTTCTCATACTATGACTTCTTCTTCTTTGATTTCTTCTACCTACATGCCAATTATCTCTATTAACATGGTAGGTTCAACATCTAGTGGGCCTTTTTCAAGATCAACTCTTCTCAATCCCTCCACTAGTGATTTTTTATATACCAATGGTAATCATACCAATAATGCTTATTCTTATTATAATCCTTCCAATAGTGCATCTTTTGTAACACATGCTAATCATGCCACTAGTGCCTCATTTTCTAAAAACACCTTTAGGGCCACTAATACGATGCATGCCACTACTCATAGTGGTACCCAAGCCACTAATACCAATGCTAATGTTTCACATGATGTGCACAACACCAATCAATCCCATAACCTGTTGTTTTAAACTCTTAACCAAATGAACGCATTCCAAGCTAATAATGCCAACCAAATGATGCAAATATAGAATCACCTTATCTATCTCCAAAATCAACCTGAATAGGTTTCATGGGGAGCACACAAATAAAATTCCCCCACCCCCTTAGGGTTTCCCATGGAAACCTTATTCCTAAACCACCTCTTTTTAATAAAAAGATTAAACATATTAAAAATAAACCTCTTACACCTCAAATTTACAACATAGATATAGGAGGTATCACCCCTACCATTAGCTATAATGGGTTAACTAATCCTACCTTATACTTAAAAAAATTAAAAAATATATACAAAAATTGGGTTAAGTTAAACACTTTTACCACTACCAAGCTCTTATAAAAAACACACTCGAGAGATGCTTTAGATTCGTATAGCCAATTCAAGTCTCATTCCATCATTATTTTATAATATCTAGTTAATGCTCTAGTACAAGAATTTCAAACTGGTGACCTCTTTGAGAATATCTTGGCTCATTTTTTTAATTGTAAATAATTGAGATGGAAACCACACAAGATTCCATCAAATAATGGAATACCTTATCTAAGAGTGTGAACACAACATGGATGATGATAACCTCTTTAATCTATTCACCAATGCTCTCTATCCTAAGTTACAATATCGGGTCTAGACTCTCTATCCCTAAACTTTAGAAGAGGCCCTTGACCAAACCAAGAACCAATATTTTCTCATGCATCAGTTTGAGACATCTCAACCTCCCATTATCTCCCACATGCTCATCAAAAATAAAAATTGTCATGATACTAACAATGGTGGCACTGATTCCTATGATACCATTCATAATATTCAAGTTATTTCTCTCGACCTTGCTCTGGAATAAGCTTTCCCTTTAAACCATACCCCTAATCCTCAATTTTTTTTAATAAATAACATCAATGTTCATAAATCATTATCCTTAATGGAAATCCAAAAGTGTCTACCAAGGCCTCTTCCATGAGATATTGATCCCACTCACCCTATGAAATCATGGTATGATCCAAATAAATTTTGGTGGTTTCATGCTAATTGGGGTCACTCTCATGAGACTTGTAGGAAATTGTGTAACATAGCTATGAATTTACTCCTTGGTCCAAATTTCAACCATGATTCCCTCATTCGTGAATATCAACAATCCTATGACATTACCTTTAAAGCTCGCATAACACAAAGTAAAAATCAAGCTTTGAACTAGGTTAATATGCATCTGGCCATTTACAAAGACCCTCTTCCAAACCATGAAGACAATAATGATAATCTTATTCCTTCCACCAGTACCATTGACAATCTTATAAACCCAACTCCTAAAGAGAATGTAGTAAACATGACTAATATGTGAAGAGTGGTGTTGAGGACAACATATGCCCATTTCTAAAAAATGGGGACACTTGTTTCAAATTTTACAAAATTTTACTTTGAATTGAATATGTCACTTGATCATAGTTCTTTATTTGAAGATCATCCACACCTAGTTCTCATTTAACTTAGCTGATATGTCTCTATTTTATCTTTGTCTTATTTTGTCTAATGGTTACTTTTTGTGTTTCCAGGTTGCAGGTTTAATGGAGTTTCAATATTGTGAACAATGTCCATAGTTTTTGGATTTAATAATAAATTGACCCTTCGATTAATCATTGGTATTTAATTGTTTAATTGGATTCATGTTTGAGCATCTAAAAAAACTTAGCCTAAGTCTATTGAATTGAATTCAAATTTATGTGGATTCTTTTTATCTAAAATTGCATGAGAACACTTTATATTTTATCAATACTTAGTTTATATTTTATCTTAAGGTTTTAATCATGTTTATGAACATGAATAAAACCCTAGTCCAAAAATTTACACTAAGTTCTTTATGTCCCAAGGCCCCTTAGTCCTTTTTATTATTTACGTGGGCTAATTAAATGTAAGGTCCCTTTTATTATATTGCATACTTAGTCTAAAATATTATCCTAAGGTTATTAATTGTGTTTATTAATGCTACCAAAACCTTAGGTTAAAGACTTTATCCTAAGTTCTATATGTCCCTTGAACCCTTACTTGTTTATTACATTGTCCACAGGAACCAATCACGTTTGACCTAACATATCACAATCAATAGTACATGTTGATCCAACTAGTGAATATCTAACAATGTGAATATAAGTTAGTAAGTCAACAAATATGTATGAGAAAAAACAAAGATGACAAGTGTCAAAACCACATCTCATAAGTTAAATCTTGAGAACTATCCTAAATATTGATGGTATCTAACTGAGCATACACATTCTAATCAATGGTGAGTATTAAGTCAAAAATTCAAAGAAGCCTTGGGAAGAGTGAGAAGGTGATAAGTGTCCCCATCATATAAAATGTGTTAGGAAATAAATGGCATGTAGAGAAAAGGATAGAACCTAGAGGATCAAGATCAATAATGTGCATTGATATATGCAACTAAGATCTAATGGTGTGAAATAAAAGTTGATTTTTTTAAGAACTCAGAATGAATGCGGACCTAACACATGGTGCAAAGGCATTGGTCCAAGAGGAAATTGATAGCTAGAAGCACAGAGAAGTCCCATAGAAGTGACAAATGGAAAAATCTTGGGTGCCAAGTATAAAGATCAACCGATAGCATTCAATTCCCTAGATCCAAACCAATGATGCGAGATGAAGTGGATTTTTTAATGGGCCCAGACCCAATAAGGTGTTAACACCTATCTTAAGGGATAGTAGTCACATTTAAAAAATAAATAAATGTAGTGACATGGTTGTGTTACATCGACATACACATTAGGATAAAATATCTCATGGACCCAAAAAGGCAAACGTATAAATACAAGATCTAGATGCAATCTAAGTCATGAATCTCACAATTTGAACTCCACTACCACCATTAAATCCCTATACAAACCTAATTGAACTTAAAAAATCCCTAGCATGCAAGAATCACTAATTTGACCCAAGTTTCATTGCAATCAAGATAAGGAGAATTGAATTGTCATATATGCAAAGAAAATTCAACCCAAAAATAAATTATAATCCACTAGTGAGCAATTTGATAAAACTCACAATAATGGCATCTCAAAAGGGTGTTTCAAAAGAAGACATCAAACTTTATTTGACCATAGATTCTGAGGGATGAGTGTTTAGGGACATGAAATTCATTTCCAATTATTTAAACACTAAAGACAACAACTAGTCAAATCTATTTTGGACCATTGAGAAACAACATGACATTACCTAAGAAGAGGAGAAGAATATCTCAGCCAAAATACTGTATGATGATATAGTTGAAATCTAGATGAAAGGACTTCATTATACAACAACAAAACTTAAGGTACTCCATTGTATCAACATTCTTTCTCTTATTTTTAAGGATGGTAAAATTGATAAAGGCATGCTAATTAATGATCAAAATAATAGAAAAGTTATATATATTTATATTTTGGCATTTTAATTCTATTAAAAACTACCCCCACCCCAAATTGACCTAACCTCAATCAATACCTAGGCTAAATAACATGATTTGAAAGACACCTTGGCCATGTGGTTATACTTTGGGAATCAAGTCTTTTTAGACTTCAGTAAGAACATCCCCATTAGCTAGTTTAGACCAGGGGCAAGAATGATTATGATAATGTTAAATAGATTATCTGAAAACACAACCATAGCCTATGTAGACCCAATATGGGTGCCAATTATCTACTTCATTGTTGAAAAATTAATTTCTCCTCCTCTAGGAAAGATCATTATCATTTTTTTGAGTAGGTATATTTGTGAAATTAGGTAGAAGAATAAAACCCAATTATTCATGATGTCATACCTCTTACAATCTCTTTTTGCTACTACAAAGATCCCAAACTAGAGGGAATGGTTACCAAATGGGACACAAATTATTTCACAATATTACTCCAGGCTTCACATATTCAAATATAGAGATGACATTCAATTAATTTGTGATTATCTTTATCCAACCTTAAGTGAGACTTTAACTAGGATTCCAATGATGAGGGTCAGCCCATTAATCAAAAAGTCTATTGAAGCTATATGAAATATTTGGTTGTATCCAGATTATATAGTCATTAGAATTGAAATGTCCTTGAAAAGATAGTAGAGAAAGAGGTAACATATCAATTATTTCATGGTATATATGGTCTTTGTAAGACCAATAGAAAAGGCCTCCTCAACAACTTCCCCATAAAAATTAGGAAGACCATGCTCAAGCAGTGGGACAACATTGAGGTAACATCTAAACATAGGACATCTTTTAATCTACAAATACATGAAATAAATAGTGGGATCCTTATGAAAGGATTAAAGAACATTTGAGGGCTAAACATATGTTGAATGTGCCCTATGAACATAAGCATGGTGCTTATGACCCTATATATACTAAGGCATCATCCTATTTTGAAGTCACTAGCAGATTAAAAGAGAATAATGTTAGACCTAAGCCTAGGCTAGAAAGAAGTCAAAAGAAGGATGACAAATGGTAGTTAGGACCCATAAAATATCATTTACTAAGTAGTACACCTACCAGGCTTCTACTAACTCAACCATAAGAAAATCCCAAACCTAAAGTCCATATTGAGCATAGTCCTAAGGAGAAAAGACCAGCTGAGGTTGCTTCAAGATCATCAATTCTCGGACCTTTAACTCAGGTACAATAATAGGGATCACCTTTAAAATAGGTTCACATGGTAGACCTGGACCCCAATGAGTCTGTGGAGGATGTACTAAAAATGTTATCCAACACTTATGAATTAAATGATGAAGAAGCTCAGTTTGAAGAAACCAAGGAATAAAAGGAAAGGAGGTATTAGACTTAGTTCTTGTTGACATCCCAAATATGAAGGCTAAGCTAGTCATCATTCCTAGATCTAAGAAATCCAAATTGAATTTCTCTCCTCCTTTGAGTGAAGTCAATCTATTTAGTGAAGAAAACATCATTTATGGTCTAGTTATTCTAGAGTGGTTCATCTATGGACCTAGACTATAGAAAGTGCCCACCATGCATCATCCTTGGGCCATGATGAAAGCCATCAACATTCCTGGGAATGAAGAGATGAAACCATGGATTATGGATTTAGAATAAGAAGAGAATATAAGATTAACTAATCTAGGTCAATCAAGTCAAGCACAAGTAGAGATCCCTACTCTTTAGGTGAATCAATCCAAAGTTGGAGTCAAATTTGACCCAAAGACTGTTGGTTTGATGAGAGTAATTGATAAAAATATTAGAGCAAGTGGTGAGGAGATCACCTATCATAAGGTATATCTATTGACACTAAAAGAAACACAAAATCCTGGAGAGGATCCCATATTTGAAGAAGATCCCTTGAAATTAGCCCAAACATAGACATAATAACTATAGGTAGTTATTAAGAGCATGTAGCAACAAAATAAGAACTTAGATGAATATTTTATCCTATATGTTCCTAAGGCCATGATTGATATGATTAAAGCCACTCTATTTTATATGTTCAATGCCCTTGAATCAATAAATTCCAAGTAGGGCATGGTGAGCCAATAGAGTACTATAGCCACAAGCCAAGTCCATGAATGGCATAGTTCAAGCAACAAAGTAAAGGATTTGATCAATATTATAATAGAGGATTAAATCCTTGGTTTCAAAATAATCATCTTATCTCATTTGAATATGGCCATGAAAATATTGGTGGACAAGATAAAAATCTTGAGCATATGGTCCAAGGATCTAGAAAGCCCTTATGAGAATGACAAGCAGTTGAAAATAGGACAGAGCATATATTGGGGAGCATAATAGAGGATTCCACTACACTAAGCCTAATTGGTCTAATATTTTATGATGAATTCAAGCATAGAGATACCCAAGTCATGCATGAAGTGAAAAATTAGAGCCAATGAAAGATAGGAGCTGATAACATAAAGATCATGGACATGATCTTTATTGTAGAAGAGAAGATTACAGAGGCTAGGAGAATAAAAGAAGCATTAGGAAGGATTGATAAAGATCCCAAGAGCATGTCAGATCAAGAGGATGAACTCCTCATGGACCCATTTTCAAATTAAAACTAATTGATGATTAGGATGATAAAGTAATAAAGATCCTACAATAGAAATAGGGGACTACAGTAGCAAAGGGATCTCAAAGTTAAATTTTTTGACTTGAGAATATTATTTTTTGTAACTAAGATTGTATATCATTTTCAAAATAGAATATTCTATTTGTAAAGGCATGTGTAAATTTTAAATCACATCATCTATAGGTCAGTCTATTAGAAGATGTCATAATTATAGAACATGTAAAAAAGACACTTGTACAATTGTAATTTGGTAACACTAACCGACTTACCTCCTTATTTTTCTATATAAGGGGAATTGTTAATTAAAAAATCTAAGGAAGTTTTGAGTAATCAAAATTTGTGGTAATTTTGGAACAATTAATGCAAATAGAGAATTCTGAAAAGTTTATCTCATTTGTTTGTATGAATTATTATCATGGCTTCTCTCTCACTTATCTCATTTAGATTTCAGATTTGAATGGTTCTTATGAATTCTTGATGTGCATTTTTTTAAATGTAGAGTTGTTAATTTATGCTAATGCTAGATTGACTGAAAGTTCTTAGGTTCATTTCATTTCATTTGTTATTCCTATAGATATGCTTGTGCTATTTTCTTTAAGGGGTAAATCTTTAAAGTGAACCTAGTCCTTATTTAAATTGTTTCACTTTCCTTATATTTTTTCTTGATGTGTTATGTGATTTAAGAATAATTTGTTTCATATTATACATTGGTTTCAATTGCATGTTTAGAGGAAATTAGAACTTTGTCATTATGTCTGAAATGAAGATCAATAATATCAATATGTTCCTTCTTTACCCTACCCTTCCTTTTTCTTTTCTTTGATCAATTGACTTTAGAATAACTCCATTGTAAATACACATCCTAGATTATACTTATATTTTAATTTGAATATAATTCATTTCACTTAGTTTAGCATACTTTCACATTCAAAAAGTTAGTTATTAGGCCATAGGTTCTCCCAACAACCAAACATTACAAATTTTGTGAAATAGTTCACTTATTATGTTGTTATTCCATCAAATATATCTAGAATATCACAACCTACAACTCATGCATTGAATTCTTTGAATTTATAAATAAGTAGTGTTTCTTAAACACTATGGATGACCCTATTATCCACTTTCAGGCATTAATAGGAGAACGTGTTCTATTGGTAATAGAAGAAGGACACTTAGTTAATTTTTTGTAAATTTGTGGAGCCTTTGCTAATTTTAGTGAATTTTGTTCAAATATCATTGATATACATGGTTTTAGACCAATATTTAGGCTCATTTATCTAAATATTTTCATTCTTTGAGGGTTCATGTTAAATTCTTGCAAAGGTAGCTTAAGCTTTGTAAGCTTTCCATGTTCAAGATTAGTAATAGCAATTTTCTTCAAAGATTGATTGATTCTTTGTAAACTTGAGTTTATTTGAACTTAAAAGTGTAAAGATCATTCATCTTCATCAGTTTAGACACATATTTGAGATAATTTTTTTAAATATAATTGCTCTTTGTTTAAATTTGTGCAAAATTAGCTTAATTTACAAGTATGATCATTATTCTTTACAAAGATAAGGTTTACACATTGTATTTTGAACATGACTCAAGGTTTACAAGCTATAACTACCTAGAATTAGGATTAGTTCAAGGTTAGGATGAAGATTACCTCTCCTTTCACTATAACTTCATAGGAAAGCTAGAGCAGACAAAGGTAAGTGAAGGGTTTCAAAATCCCAGACTACTCCTTTTCATGGTGCTCTTGTGTTCAATCCTTATCAGGGTATGGATTGGTTAGATGGATGTTCCATTAATGTTACTAGAACCATAAATGACTTGCCTATAAACCTTGAGAAATATTTACCATCTTTTAGTCTAAATGGTGTTATCAAAGATGAAGAACATATTAAATCTTTCAAAGTTTCTTTGAGACTATTAAATGTAGTTCATGAAGATGTAGCATGTAGATTGTTTATATTTACTTTCAAAGATGTTGCATATGAGTGGTTTCTCAGCCTTTCAAATAATTATATCACTAGTTAGAATGATTTTAATAAGATATTTATTGATCAATTTGGTAAAATAATTAGTCCTTGCATTCTTTATTAACAATTCACCGCTATAAAGAGAGATTCAAGTGAGACTATTAGAGCCTTCAATGTTAGATTCTATAAAATGTTTGGTAAAACCATTACACCTTATAGACCTGATGAGGCTTTGGATTTATAAATTTATAAGGATGATTTGGACCCCATGACTTCTATTTTTCTCAAAAGGTCTACTGGAGTTATAAATACCTTTGCCTTGGCTTATGCTAAATCTATCATAATCAATGATCAAATGCAGCCTCAATGTCAGATTCCATAAGCCATCCCAAATGTCAATCCTATTTTCTATGCCTTAAATGTCATTCCTCATGCCAATCAAAATATTGATGTTCTAAATTAGACACCAGTCTTGAACCAACTACCCTTGACTCATTCACATCTTGGCCAAAACCTAGGATTCCTAAACAACATTATAGGTGGATTTAATCTATAAGAGCAAAGAGCCTTGGTGCCATTAGCTAATAATAACACTCAAGTTCATAATTCTGAGGCACCAAAAAATGATAATGAATCCATTCTTAAGATGGTTAAAAATTTGAGTATTGACTTCCTCTAATTACAAAAACAAATAGGAAATACTAGGGAAAAATCCAACAAAAAATATTATTATCAAAGGTTCAATACACCTAACAATTAGTTTCATAATGGTAACAATAGCAATAACAAAAATGATTCAACATCAAACAAGAACAATCTTGAGATTAATATTTATGATGTAGCTCTAACTAAATATTTTAGGGTTCATAATACTTCAAAACATGGTGAGTTAGATTGTATTGAATTCTATAATGATTTTGAGATGTTCCAAGATGAGTTGAACACATATAAGGTGTGTTTAACAAAGATAATTATGAAGGTGCATCTAGATCTTCAAGGTCATCTAAGTCTACAGATATAACCTTGATGGTGATGTTTCCCTAAAATTTTGCTTTATTTTCTTACTTAAGAAAGATGTAAAACTTTAAATAAGGGTGAGATTAGTAGAACTTTATGTGTTGTACATTTTTGAATCCATATGATTATCGATACTCCTCTTTGTCTATGGAGGATGACCTACAAATAAGAATGTAATCTAGAAAATGGTGGATTAGTGAGATAGTAGGGTGGATTGCCTAACATAAGCTAGATACAAGAAGCACAAGATTCGTTGGAGACTGTCAATTCACACTTTTAAAAAACTTAAGTTCTAATATTCTAAAAATAGGTGCTTGCATTAAATAATAGAAGGTACTAAAATCAAATACAAGAAATGCTATAAAATAAACAAGTGGTATTTTGACTAAAATAATGATAACTGATTGAATACTAATGCTAAATTACTAAAACTTGGTTCAAATAATAAGTTAAAGTTATATGATAAAATATAAATGTAGAAAGTGAAATTTGGTTATGGGTAGATGGGTCCAATTAGCTTGTTATTGTAAAATAACACACAATGACCGTTAGCGGTTAGGTAAGACCATCGGTGGTTAGATGACTATCGGTGGTTGTTAATCTTCGGTAGCTAAGGAAGTCTATTAGCGGTTAGGTAATATCATTGGTGGTTACTATCGGATCTAGTTTGGGAAAATAAATATGTTGGGAGAGTTACAAAGAGGTTCTAGGTGTGGAGTTTGGGTAGGAGGCAAAATGTCTGGAGTTGCAAAAATCCAACACAAAAAAGTGAGGTGAAAGAGAAATAAAGAGGGAAAGCACAAGAAATGAAACAAATAGAGATGATTACTAAATTTTTATAAATAAAATATAGATACTTAGCTTTTGGATTCACTTGGTAGTTAGAACTTCTTGCACATGCCTGATTAATCTTGATGATGATTTCAACCTTCTCTTCCCCTCTTAATATAGAGGAAAGGGAGGTTCCAATAAAATGGTATATCAAATAGTCTAATCATGCATTTATCATGCAAATAATAGAATAAATTTAGATAATGGGTAATCAATGAGTGATTTGCAATTGAACTACAATTGATTCCTTTGATCATGCAAGAGTTCAAGTAACCATTACTGATTAGAGAGACATAGTCAAAATGGATAAGATTAATATTTTTCACTTATGTTTGGAAGTTTATAACTTAGGAAATGGTACAAGGTAATAAAAGGGGGTCACTGGGTGCTTTGACAACTAGAAACACATTGTGCAATTTTTGAGTGTCTACATTTTGCCCTTTTTATTGTGTAGTTTTTATTAGCAAACTACAAAACAAAAATGGATAGGTTGGTATAAGGTTGGATGCTCCTAGTATGGGAGGATGTGTTCTCCCTAAAACTAAGAATTGATGAGGTGAAAAAGAGTTGGTTCGAGTTTGATAAGCAAATATATGGGTCACAAAGTGGGGGACAAGGTTGGTTGGTTAGGCATTTAAATATGAACAAACATAAAAAAATATGACTAAGTGTGATATCATATATCATGCATAGATTAGGATACCATAGTTGAGTTTGGTGTTAAAATAAGTTTGGACTAGAAGGGAAAGTGATAGGGTAACCAGGCCACTATAGTAGGCATAGTTGATATGGGTTACTCTATAAACTCAAGTTTCCTAGGGAAGGTCTATGTATTTGTAGGTATCTAAGGTAGGTTGTGATCTTGAGAACACAAAATGGTTTTAGGTGTTAGGACCACATAGGGTCATGTTCTGAGGTAATTAAATGGTTGGTGTAAAAAATTAGTTCAAGTTCATCAAACATGGTGAGGTAATCGATGCGGTCAAAATGATCGAGGTAAGTGTGTCACAAAAAGTGTAAATGATGGGCCAAAATGACCAAGGTGATGTTACTTGGGTGTTTGGTTGGTGGAGAAGGATTTTTTCCCCAATGGGTTCATGTTTGTGATAAGGTGGTTATTTGGGAAAGTGTTGGATAGGATGGGAGAAACTTAGAGGGGTTAACCATCAATGGTCAGGATTGATCGTCAATAGTCACCTAGAGACTATTAATGGTCAGGTGTAAGACCTAAATGGGAAACTATAAAATTTAAAAAATAGGTTTAAATTACTCATTTATAATTTGAACTATGAAATTTTCTCATTCTTTTTTTGTGTAAAAACAAAAACAAATGGTCTTATGCTAGCTGAGTATAGACCATGATTGTGACTAAGTGAGTGACGGTTGATTGAGTATGGATGGTGTGAGGTGGAGATAGACCAAGGTGGGATAGGGAAATAAGTGAGATAGTGAGGAAGTAGTGAGGTATAGGCAGAGCATGGGGTCAAGTGTAAATGGTGGTATCAAGGGCTCCACCATGACATAAGATGCAAAACGAGGTAGAAGAAGCAATTGAATTCAAAATTGGTTTTATGATTTGAATTATTTTATTTAGGTGGATATACATTGGAAATTTAGAGGGTAAATAATGGGTAAGAATGAAGGTAAGGGAGTTATTTAGAGGTTTTAGGCAAAAATTTAATATTTTTGTTGATTATTGTAGGTGGGGGTGGATTAGAAATTAGGGTTTGGTTATCAATAATCACTACATAGTGACTATCAGTGGTCGTTATCGACCATTACTAGTTGATAGGTGACCATAAAATGGTTAATGTGTGGACTATTAGTAGTCCACCACCCTAATTATTGATGGTCAGGGTTGATTGATGACAGTTCCACAAGGAGCCGTCAGTGGTCAATACTCAACTATTTATGTTTTATCATAAGATTAATATAAGGTTTGTAAAAGGGGTAGAGATAAGGCAAGATATGGTAAGGCTTGGTTTAATTAAGATTAGGTTAAGGTGAGGTAAATAGGATATGGTAGGCTAGGTCTTAAGATAAGACATGGTTTAGGTAGGATTTGGTTAATGTTAGGTAAATAGCTTAAGGTAGGGGTAAGGGTTAATAGGTAGAATGTATATGCAATGTTTGACAGATAAGTTAAACTAAGGTATACATATAAATTTGAAGGTGAAGAAGTAACTACAAATGTGAGATCGAGTGTTGTATCTCTTGAAGGAGATATACAGGGCTATGATAGACTAGGAGTGGGAGCATATGACTATAGTGGGCCTAGGGGCATGAGGTATTATCAACACATGCCTATAGATATGACTATGTTGGTGACCCTCATCGAGAGATGAGATCTAACTACCAACACTTTATTGCTTCCTAATAGAGAGATTACCATCCTACCAAAGGATACTCATAAAATTTAATGACTACCGATACGGGGTAAACTGATAGAGTATATTGATAATGAGGAATGAGACATGCATATGGATCAATTATTCAGTGTAGATTTTTTTTATGATAAGTGACACATGGGAGGTTTTAATTTTGCACTTATGCATTAGATGGATAGGGGAGGGAGGTACATTATCATCATGATGATATCCATTACCTATTATGCACTCTTAGATTCTAGTAGTGATAAATTTCCCTTTTTATTATTAGGTTTTCTTGTTGACATGATGATTGATTGAATAGTGTTTACTTGGGCCCCAGTTTTACTAGTTCAAATCTACCAGGAGATTTGGGGATATAGATTACACAAACATTATGGTATCAGTGTGGAATTTGTTTTCACTACTGGGCATATGATTACATCAGAGTACTATGACTAGGTGGTTTACCATGGCACACATGGATCTAGATGGACTTTAGAGTTGGTTTTATGAGGTGGAGAGTTGATTATGTACTTACAACACTAGGGTGAGTAGCATAAGACTTAGAGTGGTATAAGGATAGGCTGGAGGCACTAGTAGATGGGGAGGTTATTTTGAGGCTGTATAATATATTCCTAGTATGGGTAGGCTATGTTAGGCATACTCTATCACTGTAGATCTATAAGTGGATTTATGGGAGGTGAGACCATGAGGTGGAGTTCATCTCATTTGACAAGGTCATGATATAGTTTGGGCTTGTGAAAGGTGTTCGTAGTGATTTCCTCATATATAAGAGAGAGGATGCTGAGGCACCACTACCTCTGCAAGAGCTTGAGGAGATAGAGAATGATCATGAAGAGATACCAATGGATGATTATATTGATAATGTAGGGGTTACATTAGATTACCTTATATGGTTTCAAGTGAATTATGTAGTAGTAGTGTTTAGGGGAGATTGTGTACAATAGGCTCTTGATGTTGACATGGTGGAGGGGGTGGGGACTAGATAGATGTTGATGCCTCTGATACGCATGAAACTATTATAGAGAGAGATTAGGTGAGGGTAGCTCTAGTTGCATCACAAATAACTTTAATATCAGTGACCCTATAGAGAGATGTGGTGTAGGGCCAGGTGGCCACTCTTATATAGGAGAGGGATAAGGTTAGAGTGTATCTAGCCTTGGTCACATAGGAGAGAGATGCTCTGAGATAGGTAGGAGGGTGGGCACTAAAATATATAAGACATTCAAGGACCATTCCTATGGAGAGGTATGTGGCCATGATTGAAAAGCTCTAATATTATGTGGCATTAGTCTTTAGACAAATTCCAGAAGAGCCTTGATATGGTGAGTACATAACATTAGTTACTATGGGAGTTAGCATTGTGACATTGGGTTAGTGGGTAACATCTGGGGGTGCATAAACAGGTCTAGGAGATACGTAGGCTCCAAGGAGTAGTAGCGCTCTTCCACCTTAGAATCATATGAGACACCTATTTTGATATATTATATGATTTTAATATTGACCTATGAGCTGATGCAGTTATATATACACATTTTTGTGAGAGACATGGATAATTATGTTATATATATGATTATTTCTATTATGATATCATGATGTGATCATGGTTATAGATGTGGCATATGGTTCATTATCATTAGTTATTGATGATTTAATTTATGATGTTATGATGTTGTGATATGATTATGATTTTATGGATGTTCTTTATGGTTATGGGTGATTTATTTTATGTTCATGATGTTTCGTATGTTGTTATTAGACATGATGATGATGTTATTATTAGCATTTCTCTCATGAGTAAATTTATGTTTTGTTAGAAATGTAGATGTTTTAAATTAATGAATCTATTCTTCCTTATGTAGATAGAGATGTGATGGATAACATATGTGGATGACTCATTAAAAATAAATGATGAAAGGGATATAGATGTGAAAAATGGTGTTTGTGTGATTGGTTATAAGGGTGAAGTGATGTATGAAATGTTATTTCATTAGAATTATTTTATGATTAAAAACACTTAAATGAATAAGGTAAAAAGGAAATCACAAAATAAAACACATATTTGTTATTTAGATGTTTATAATGAATTGCATTTGCTTATATGAAGGTGAATTAATCTTAAAACACATAGAGTAAGTTTGGACAAAAAAGCTAGATGTGAGAAAAGAGAAGAAAGATAAAAAGGCAATCATCTAATGAATGTATCACTAAATAGTTTTAAGAAAAAAAAGAATTAGACATGATGCTTCTTCGTTGGCAAGGACCAAAACAAATTAAAGTTAGACAAGATTATAAACATAACCCATTCACATGATTTGCATCAAAATTTGTCAATTATTTAAAAAGTCTCTTGATAACCAAAGTGTTGAGTAAGCTCAAAATCCCTTGATTTGTGGAGGGTAAAATGGAGATGGATGAAAAAGTTGGATGGATGATAGTGTAAACCTTCTTATGGGTAGTACTTTTCCCTTATGTAGGTAAACTAAGAATCAATATATAAAAATCCATGCCTTTAAAATGTTGGTGTAGACTGATTGATGCAGGAAGTCTACTATTGTTGTGCGAAAGTTGATTTCAACCTTCTTTAGAATTATTTATTTTTAACTTTGACTCAGGGTCTTTTGATGCTTTTATTTGATGGGTTTGGGAAGTTGATCAATGTGGGAAGCTTCCAAGTGATTGTTCGATAAATTTTGACTTAGCCATATTTCAAGGGAGTGGTCTAAGATTTGGATTTGGTTATGATTGGATATTTGTCCTTCAAAGGATTAATCTACCTACATGTTTAAGCAATTTTGATTGTTTTGGGCAACTATCCTTCAAGGGATCAATCTGCAAGCTAGATTATTGACCCAAGTGATATTTTGGTATCACAAATGGATTTTATGAATGGTTTAGGCATGTATGAGTTTATATAGGCTTAAAGGTTTTCCTTCATGGAGGTTAAAACATAGCACAAGAAGGTTGAAATGGTTGTTGAGAGGATGTGTTGAGAGACAATGACCATGGGATTCCATTTGGTTAAGGATGGAAAGTATCTATGAGAATCATGTTATAGGTAGAGTCATGGTACCCATGCTTGGGATTAAGGCTATAACTATGATTAAAAATCACATGATTCTATGCTTTAATTGATAGAATTCAAAGTAAGGGGGTGAAGGGGAAAATATCATAAAACAAGGGATGAGTTTAAGTTAGATAGAAGGTGAGTTTGATTTTATTTAACAAAAGAAAGGATGTAGATGAGAAAAATTTAAAGGCTCAGGTTCTAGTTTCCCTTCAAGAGAGGATAATAAGTATTCTCCTGAACCATACTTATATGTTATGATATAAGGTCTAAGCCAATTAGAATCAAAATTGTCCCACTTGCTTTTCTCTATATTGGTTACATGCTGATTTTCCTTTAAGATAAGGTTTTCAATGTTGAATTATTGTTCTCTTAGGTTCTTTTTATAGGTGTTCTTGATTAATTTTTGATAGACACAAATATTTTTAAGTGTGTCCAAATGATGGTCATCAAGTATCTCAAGTTGGGATAAAGGTTCTTGCTAATAATTGCCTTAAAAAATGATATCCTGTAGGGATATGCAAAGAGAGGGAATTTAGACTTTGAGAGATAAGATAGACTCTACTCCAAAGATAAAAGAGAAAGGGGTATCACCTATATGGGTTTGAATTCTAGTATGATATGCCCATAAGGTGAAAGGGATGTGTAAATTCCAATCCTGACCAAATGCATTAACCATTTTAGTTAGCATTTTGTTAAGGGTTTTGTTAGAAGCTTCCACCTATCCATTAGATTTTGGATGATAGGGAAAGGATAAACTTAAATTAATGCTAAATTTATCACAAATACCTTGGAATTTTCAATTTTTTAAAATATTTACCATTATTAGTAATTATCTTATGAGGAACACTAAAATAATAGATAATGTGATGGTTGATAAAATTGATAATCTTTTTGGATTTGGTTGAGATGAGAGTAACAAATTCTTCCAATTTGGTGAAATATTCTATCATGGTGATGATATAATGATTTAATTTTAAATAATGGTGGTTAATTTCACTAATAAGGTCCAATCCCCATTGTGAGAAGGGCAAAAAATCCTTGGATACTTAGAGGCTATGACTAGGTGCACGATGTAAATTGGAGTTTTGTTGATATATAACACACTTCTTCATGTAATCAAAATAGTCCTATTTTAGGATGAAATAATAATATCAAAGGTAAAGGATATATTTAGAGATATTTAGGCCACTAAAGTGTCCCACACATATCTTGTCATGCATTTCTCTGATCGTATGAAAAATTTCATGACTATGTAGGCAACAAAAAAGGAGACCATTGAAGACATGCTTGTAAATAATTTCCCCTATTATGGCATAATGAGATGTACTCTAAATAAATTTTCATTGACTATTCCTAGAAACATTGGAGGGAACTATGACTAGGTTGAGTTAGTTGAAGATCCACTTATACCAAAGGTCAGGTTGGATCTCCTCTACACTAAAGATGGAAGGAAGGTTTGATTTGGTGTAATAAGGATCGATAAGATTATGGATAGTGATAAATATCTTAGAGTCAAAAGGGGAATATGTGATTGGGGAAGTAAGGGAAGCTATTGTATTGATGAACTTGTTTGTAGATTACATAATGGCTTAGATGAGGTAATGCTCAAATGATGCCAAGAGTACATCGACTAGTTGTTTGTACTATTGCAAGATGCCATTTTTACATTGGTAAGAGCCATTGATTTGATTGACCATAGGTTAGGAGTAACCAAAAATAATGATCATCTTGACTCCTAAGGCTAAAGCATTTTGGAGACCTATCGCTAGGGCTTTGTACTTAACCATGTTATTGGTATAATCAAAATCAAGCTTAAAATATAAAAGAAGGGTTTCACCATCAAGGGGGATGAGACTGATACCAACACCAACACTACATTGGAAATTTGAGCCATCTAAGAACATGTTAATTTGATATGTGATGTTTTCTTGAGAAAGAGTCATGATGGACTCATCGAGAAACTCAAGAGGGAAGGTTGGTTGTCCTTCAAAGGTGCTTCAACCAATTGGTTGGTGATGAATTTCCATTTTATTAACTTCTATTAGATAAACTCAAGGTTAAAATTAGCTTAAATCATGATTCATTTAGCCATACGTAGGTTCTGGTATGGCTTGGAGTGCATATACTTGAGTGGGTCAGTGTTGGTTATGACATAGGTCTTGTGGTTGAGAAGGTAGTGACAGAGCTTAGAGGCCATGAAGACCAAGGCAAGGAAAAGTTTTTTGGTATGGATTTACTGAGTCTCCTACTCTATAAGCATATAACTTATATAGTAGATAACTTTCTCTTTATGATGCTCATCTCGATATGCAATTATTGCCCTTATGGAGTGGTCAGTGGTGGAAATATAAAGGTAGAAAAGCTGATCCTCTTTGGGAGGAATAGGGATGGGTGGAGAAATACAATACTCTTTAAGTGATTCAAATGTCTTTGGATAGTAATTATTCCACTTAAAAGATACATTTTTTTTAGAAGGTGGTGAAAAGGTTGGCATCTATCAAATAGCTAAGAGATGAAACAATGAATGGTTTGAAGCTTTCCCCACAAACTTTGGAGTTGCTTGAGTTGGGTTAGATGAGGTATGTCAATGATTTCTTTGATTTTGTCGGGATCAACTTTGATTCCTCAAAGAAAGATGATAAATCCAAGGAGCTTTCCTGACAAGACTCCAAACATGCATTTTTCAGGTTTAAGGTGAACATGGTAATGGATGAGGCACTCAAAAATAAGCTTGAGAACTGATAAATGATCTTTATGACATTTATATTTCCCAAGAAGGTCATATAATTAATCCTCTATAGTTTTGTGGATAATTTTATGGAAGATATAGGTCATGACACGTTGGTAGGTTACACTAGCATTTTGCAAATGAAAAGGCATGACCCTATAGCAAAAGGTCCCCCATGGGGTGATAAAAGAAGTTTTATGTTGGTATTCAGGGGTAATCAAAATATGATTATAGATCAAGAAACCATCGATAAGAGATAACATCTCATCTTTGGTTGTAAGATCTACAAGTTGGTCAATGCTTTGTAAAGGGAAGTCATCATTTAGGCAAGCAAGGTTAATATCATAGAAATATATACAAATGTGAAGTCCTCCTATTACTTCAATGACAAGGATGATATTAAAGACCCATTGGGGATAGTCAATGGGTTGGATGAAATTCATGGATAGGAGGAAGTGAAGCTCTTCTTTGTCAAGAAGGGCTATGTGAGGGTGAATCTAATGAAGCATTTGATTGATAGGCATGGCATTGCAGGTAGTAATAATATTATGGGCATCAATTGAAGGGTCAATTCCTGACATGTCACTATAAGACCAAGCAAATTCTATGCTACAGTCTTGTAGGAATGAAGGAAAATCCTGCAGCTCTGAAGAATCTAGTGATTGACCAATTTTGACAATGTGCAGGTTATCCTGAGTACCCAAGTTGACATCAATTGTGGATTTTTTCAACATAGTTGAATTCTTAAGAGGTAAATATTTGTGGATAGATGAATATTTTACACCAAGATAGGCAAGAAGTGAATAATCATCTTAACATTGAGTGGTATTAATGGTATGAGAGTCATCTTCTATCATATTAGGATGAGTCAAAAGAATGGTTATGGTCTCCCCATCCTTTTGATAATCAGGGGTCCAAGGCTAACCATGCTGATGAAAAAAAAGTTAAGGGGAATGATATTGAAATTTTCAAATTTTGATGGTGAAGGGGTCTATGAGGATGGGACTTACTCATTAATGACAATAATGGGGGGAGAATTGGTTGGATCTTCAGGTGGAGTGAAACTAAGACCAAATCTCTCATGAGGATTTTAGGTTTTACATAGAAACAACTCATGTGGTTTGTTCTCATAACATCCTAGATCAAATCCCTTGTAAACAAACCTATGGAGGTATGTCTTGGCAAACTATGGTTTATCCAAATAGGAAAAATTAGAGGTGAATGGTCGAGGAGAAGAGGAGGTAGAGGAGGTGGTAAGTGGTTGATCAAGTCCCCCATAGACAAACTAGTTTGGAGATTAGGAGGCCTAAAAGGGATAATGGTTCCAATATTAGTCATAACTAGGGTTTTGGTCAAGGTTCCCATACTCCTGGGGAGTAGTGAAGGTGTCCAAGGTCAAGAAGTGATACTCCCTAAGTGAAAAATGTTATAACGTTAATTCCAATGGCTCCTTCATGGAGATTTGGGTAGAAGGGATGGATGAGCTATTCAAGGCTTGGTTAGTGGAAGAGGTGGGGTCATTTTTGGTTGATGGAAGAAAGAAAACATCAACCAATTGGTACATCATGTTGAATGATGTGAAGGGACTTGGGTTAGATTGTATTGTAACTACTTGACCCTCATACTCAAATTTGATACACCAATGTAGGGTAGATGGTACATAATTCATGAAATAGATCCAAGGGCATCCAAGTAGAAAATGGTAATGAAACATACCTTCCACTATGTAGAAGAGCTCAGGATGTGTGACAGGTCCTAAATGAATGTGGAGGATGATAGTCCCTGGAGTTATTACCATAGTTTCATTGAAGGAATATAACACCACTGTGGTTTTTGACATAATGTTCTCTGATAATTTTAGTTGGTCATAAATGTGGGAGGAGATAGTGATGATGTTAGCCCCTCCATCAATCATAACCTTTTTGATGTAGGTTTGGTTTATGTACATAGTAATGAAGAGGGGAGGATCTGTATCTTGGGGATGAATGGAGGGTATTATTGAATCCTTAAAGGTAAAAAGGGTGAAAAGTTGAAGGGCTATAATAAAGGCTACTAGAGGTTGTGGATATTTTAGTTGAATCTCTATGGACTAAAAAGCCTCTATAATTGCCTGATAGTTATGGGGTGAGGTATTGATTAGTTCATATAAACTCATATTCACTAGTGTTTAGTGAATTTTATTTACAACTACTCTTTAGATTCACTTGGAAGGGTTGGATTAGGAGGCACCCAAGATGAAAACCTTGGGTTTGGGTTTAGGTGAAGGTGTTTGGGTTTGGTTTGGTGATTGGGTAGTAGAGGAAAGTTATGTCCATGGAATGAACACCTTTGCCTTCCCTTTATCCTTTTGTTGGTCTTACGATTGTGTGACCATAGGGATGGTATGGATTGGGGAAGGAGTTGTGTTAGATGACTACTTCAGTTCTTTCTCACTCTTAGATGAGAGTGTGGGAGTAGGTAGGTTTGGGGTGGTGGCTCATGTTTCCTAGAGTGGTAGTGGGATCATGGGAGGCTCATCTGATAATAAGTCATCCTCATGACATAGTTGGTAGACTATGACTTGGAGAGTTTTAAAATTATCCATATTGTGTCCTAGTGTTCTATCATATGATTAAATTAGATTTTTATTAACCAAGATGGCTTATAAATATGGGGTTTAAATGGTTTTTTATGAGTAAAATTCAATCAATAAGCTTGAAATAATATTTATAAGATGGTTGAGAAAGACTCAAGAAAATGTGGCAAGGGTGTTGGAGTTTTTGCTTTAACTTTTGGGGTGGGATCCTTATTAGGAATAGGCTTAGTGATGGGAGTTTTGAGTGGTGGAATATTCTTGGTAGGTGTTTTTGGAGTATATTTCTTGGGGGTTAATGGTTTGGAGGTAGAAGGTGTAGAGGTATATGGTTTAGAGGTAGAAGAATTAGAAATAGAAGACTTAGTAGTGGATAGTTTGGAGGTAGAAGGTAGGGAAAGAATATGTAGAGGAGCAGCTAAAAGAGGAGGTTGGGTTTGGGTTATCTTTGGGAGACTTATTTTATTGATGGAAGGATGAGGTCCCAAGATGAAAGAAGGATGTTGTCCTAAAATGGAAGGTAAGGTAGAAATTGGTGGCAAGGTTTTGATTTTTGGTATCCTAGGTGGATCCACTTTTTTGGTTGGTTTAATGTGGGATTTCTTTGGTGGGATAGGTGGTGATAAATCCAAATTTAATAGAAGGTGAGTAAGGCTTTGAGTAGGGATCATGCTTAGGTTTTTTATGGGATTTTTTAGGATGGTATAAGGTGCTTTGGTTACTTTGGGTGGATTTGGTTTGGTTGGTTCAACTATGGTTTGAGAGGTAGAGGTTTATACTAGTTTGGTTGCGATGATGGTGGGTTCACTAATGGAAGTGGGAGGTTGGGTTGATAATGGGTTGGTTGAGGGATATTTCTTGGGTGGATAAGGAGTCCAAGATGGTGCTGAAATGTGGCATGATCTGTATTTAATTATAAA
Organism: Torreya grandis; assembly: GCA_037957365.1. NCBI lineage: Eukaryota > Viridiplantae > Streptophyta > Pinopsida > Cupressales > Taxaceae > Torreya > Torreya grandis. Next base: position 459,881 of record JARHVA010005559.1, read on the forward strand.
TACATCATGTCTATAAATCAATGATGGTTTGGAGAAGATAGAGCATACCTAAAATTTTGATTGGGATATTCTTGTTAAGTAGAAAAATGACCAATATGGGGATCTAATAGACCTGATTAGGTGATCACTTGTCACATTATTTAAATTTAGTAAGGGTTCTAAAGCCTATAATCTAACACAATCACACAACAACCCTAATAGAGTCCTAAGGTTTAAATCATTCACTTATTATAAGAACAAGAAATTAAATCTAATCTAGTGCACACCAAAGCTTGTGGCATAAAGTGGGGGGTTAGAAATAATAAAACAAACTAAAAGAAATTTGTATTAGAAGACATATACTCATGTCATTTTATATGAAATCCTAATACATGGGAGAATAATATAAATGCATTATCTATCTACTCTTACAAAGGAGAAATAAATTTATGAATACTTACCTTTGAAGATGAACCCATCAAGCCTCAATCTCTCCCTTGGACAAGGTGCTTCACAAGATATTGTTGTGGTATGTAAGGATGACAAATATTAATTAGCTATAGATTACAAAACTTATCTTAGCATCCAAAATAATTCTCTACAAGACAAGATCCATATCTCTAAAGAAATTATGAAACCCTAAGCTTTATTCCTCAAATAGAATGGTCAATAAGTAGATGTTAATTTTCACTTATTCACTCTTAATTATTCTCTTATGAAATGGTGGGAAATGAACTTGTATATATAGTTATATATTTCCCTAAATCCTCTTGAAAACATTAGTTATAGAGGGTTGACCCAGTCAACCTCATGTGGGAAAATTTCACCAGGTTTGAGCTAGGTCATCTGAAAGGCTAACAAGCTAATAAAGTTAATAATAACCCTAAACTATACTGGGTCAACCCAGTCAACCTAGTATAATTGACTGACCAAAAGGGAGTTAAGGAAAGAAAATATGGATAAGGCATGACAATTTAGAGGAATGGGTAGGATTGAGGAGAATAAGCTTAGGGTAAATGGTTTTAGGAGACAAGTGTGTAGATGACACATGGAAAAAGGGACAATAATATTATAAAGAATAGATGCTCTACAAGTTCCTATAAGATACAAAGTGTTAGTAATCAATAAAATTTTGAAAATATTATGTGTATATATATGCCCTACTTGAAGCTCATCATGTGTCACATAAGTGCAACATGGGATGGTGTTTCAAGATAGAACATGATAACACAACACTGATGCTAAGTAAAGTGTAGTAAGAAACAAACACGATAAAGGAAAGGATATAATTTAAAAACACATACCTTTAAATTACCTTAGTGTCATAGATAAATAAGTAGACTGAAAGAGATGTGAAGGTGTCCAATGTAGAGAACACTAGATGAACCTATATAAGTTAGTGCAAAAAAAGCCAAAAATCAAAAAAATTAGAATATAGGTATATGATAGTGTAAAATATTCTCTACATCATCATGAATCTAACACATTTTACGGTTTACAAAATGGATAAGTAGAAACAAATATATAAGCAAAATAAGGAATCTATTGAAAAATAATTGAAAGATTTGAATTTTGAAAAGTGTTTTTAAATAGGGTAAAAGATAATGCATTTGTTATTTTGATTTTTGAGAGGAAATAAAAGAGAGATCTAAAGATAAAACAAGCTAGGATGGTGAGGAGATGATAGGCTAGATAGGGAGAGGCTCCAGAGGTGGCGACAGGTGCACTACAAGTATGTAACTATGAATCTCATACCAATTTTTGAAATTTGTAATGAATTAAGTGAATTTTTAGTAATTATGAATTTTAAGAATTTCTATATGTCATAATGAGGTAAAATTAGATTTTATGGGTATCAAATAGGAAGATGGAAAATGGGTTTAGAGGATTTAGGAAGAAAGCAAGAAAAATACACCTTTTTGGGAAAATGAAAGGGGTCAGCAGATAGAAAACACTAGGTTGACCTAGTTGACCTAGTAGGTTGGAAATGAGTAGAATCCATAGTGTCAACCTAGGAGGTATGGGTCAACCTTGTACATTCTACAAATTGATGGCCTAGTTTAGAGTTGTTAGGTGGTCTGAAAGGTCTAAAATGGAAACATAACACTAGGGAGGGGAATAGAAAGGGGTTGACTCATATTTTTGAGTCAACTAGGCAAAAAGATAGGAAAATTTTGGTCAAACTAGTTTGACCAAAGAGCTAGAATGATATAGAAAAGCATGAAAAAGGCTGAAAGAGAGATAGAATGGCTCAAAATGACCAAGTAAGGTCAAGAAGGACTGATTAAGATAAAATTAGGTTAAAAAGAATAAAATGAAGTAATTTAGGCTTGTGTTTACTTTTAAAATATAAAAAAATGTATTATGACTATACATGACATGAAGGAACTAAAAAAACCTTTGCTATTTCTTAAGTGTAGGGATGATGGATATTTTGGAGACTTGTAGACATGATATGGTTACTAAAATTATTAGATAGGTTTTCAGATGGAGATAGGGCTATATTAAGATCTATAAGTCTAGACAAGATAAATGATATGTACCAGATCCCCCTCAGTGCTAATTTGTTAGTCATGTTCCTTAGTTTTTGGGAATGATTGACTAACACGTTTAGATGGGAGGTGGATGGGAATACAATAAAGGTGGCTATCACACTAGAGGATGTCCATGCCATCCTAGGGTTAACTATAGTAGGAATGTAGGTAACCATAGGGATACCAGACAACTTAGAGGAGAGGAGAGCCTTAGCCATATGGGCTACAAGCTTAGAGATAATATTACCAGGGAGAAGAGTTAACATGTTTGATGTCTATACATCATAGATTTTGGACATCTGAAAGGTTGTGATAGGCCTTTATGACATAATGGGTACTATGTCACAAGTTAGATGATAAGGTACAGTTGTTCATGGTAGTCTTGAGCAAGATGATATTAGAGGATCAAGTTATATATGATCTAAGATCTATCATCTGAGTTTAGATGGTACATGATATATATGAGATGTTGGTTATAGGGTAGAGGACCTTATGACTGATCATATTACTGACAACTTGGATATATGAGAGGTTTCATATGTATCAGTTGACTGGGTTACCCCATGTGGTCGATTTTAGGTCACCTTGAATTTGGAGATGGATTGAAGCCCAGGTAGCATGGACCATGCCCCACATGTCAATGTTGCATTCATTAAGATGTATAGACATTATGTGTTATCCATATGAGCACATAAAAGCTACATGGGTGAGTTGGCACACAGTTACACTAGTGATAACAAGGATATAGTTTATTGGACACTATTTATGGTGGAGAGAACCACATCTAGTGGCATGGATGCTAGGGTAGATGGGCCTACCTCATCTAGTAACATTGATACTAATGCTTGAGTAGTGGGCTTGGCATGTGAGGGAGCCATGGGGGAGGAGAAGACTAGGGCCACAGATAGTGAGGTTGACACTGAGGCCACATCAAGAGTGACCATAGACTGGTTGGGCATGATGAGAAATTGAGCAGGAGGATAGGGATGTAGAGGTAGAGATACCACATACACCATTACTATCTCCATATCAATATGAGCAGTGGCTACTAAGAATATGGTATTGATGGAGGTAGGAGGAGAAGGAGAGAGTGGAGATTATTTTTATCCCTGATGACCCCATAGGTGAGCTAGAGGAGACGATAGAGAGACTACTTAGATGTAGGTTGAGATGAACATAAGCCATGATATCTAGATTTGAGCTAAGGAAGTGACCTATAGAGGAGGTGTTAGGAGGCTACACAGATAGGGAGATTGTGTTAGGTAGTCATGTAGATGGAAATACCATAGTAGTATAGACACAAACATGTAAGAAAAGGTGTTTAAATATTATTACTTAGTTTTTTATTTTAAAAATATAAATAGATACATATTTTGATATATAATAGTGATCTAATATCCATCTGGTATGAATTTTTAGTTGTAACTAAGGATGAGGAGGATAGATTGGGTCCCTAGTGAGGGGAACACTCCATGACATCTTGGATGAGACTTTGCAACCATATGACCCCATGACACTAGAAGATTTGAGTGTACCATCTATCCCAGCTCAGGCAAGCTGGTTCAATTAGTTGGAGAGGTAGCGAGGTAGATACAGGTGTAAAGAGAGATGAATTAGAAACTAGTAATGATGGGTGCATCATATCTATAGGCATGATAGGCACTAGAAAATGAGAGAGATGAACATTTAGTTAAGTAGTGTAGATGATAGAGATTTAGACCCATCTAGTATAGTCACATGTGTAGATATCACACTTATAGGGATAGGTATATGGATTGAGATATCAAATGGCCTCTTTACAATGTACTATTCATAGGATTTAGATTAAGATAGACAATATGGAGCCTAGCCATAGAACTGGAGCATTGTATATAGTTGACTATGTTGTCTGAAATCTCATTATATATATATATATATATATATATATATATATATATATATATATATATATATATATATATATATATATATATATATATCATGAGATTTCACACACACACACACACACACACACACACACACACACACACACACACACACACACACACACACACACACATCATGAGATTTGATACAACATAGTCAACCATATATATATATATATATATATATATGTATGTATATATACATATATATATATATATGTATGTATGCATATATATATATATGTATATGTATGTTTACATATATATATACATATATACATATACATATATATATATATATATATATATATATATATATATATATATATATATATATATGTATATGTATATGTGTCATATATATATATATATGTATATGTATACACACACACACACACACACACACACACACACACACACACACACACACACACACACACACACACATATATATGATGGATCATTTTTGCATATTGTTATTGGTTGTGTATGTTGTCATTATGATGGTTTATTATGGTTATGGATTCTTAGGATATATTTCTTTCTAGCACATGTATTTAGCTTTGTTGTATATGCTAAAGTAAATATATGAGATGTGGTTTATTTTCTAGCATTATGTATTACACATGCATGTTTAAAAAGAAATAGGATAAAAAAGACTTGATAAAATATAATCAATCAAGAAAATGTACTACACACTATTTCAAGTTGGGAAATGCATAATAACAAGAAATGACTAAGTATAAAGAACCAAGAAATGGTAAAATAAGATGGTAAAAATGAATTTGTTTTAAAGACCAAAGTGAAATATTTTTTGCACCAGATTATAACAAGTAAAATCATGTTGAGAAGTATGAAATCAATGTAATAAAATGGAAGGTATGTAAAAGTGCATAAATGGTAATAAAAAAAATTAATTAAGTCAATCATACTAAATCATGCTGAGAAGTATGAAATAAATATAAAATTTCAAAATTTTGATCTTACATTGGTCATACTAATTCAAACTAGGAAGTATGAAAAATTCAAGAAATATTTGAAATCTTACATGCACTTAGAAAATAAGAAGATAAAAAGGTGAAATAAAAATGAATAAATATTAAAACATACTAAATCAAGATGGGAACCATGTAAAATGACATGTAAATTCATAATTGATTGAATCTTATCTCAAATTTGAGACATGTAATTTGGATGGTGACTTGGGTATTGGAAAAATTTATGAGGAGGCTCAGGTCCTATCCACAGTCTTACACTATAACTCGACAAAGAGAACACCATTGGGGTACAATAAAAAAGAATATCAAGTAAGAAAGGATGTGGGTAATAGGAAGGAAAAGATGGTAATTTGTTAGGAATGTTGGGTCCTATCCACGATCTTACAAAGCAACTCATAAATAAAATCCCAAGGGGAGTGATCAGTAGACAAAATAATATTTATCAATAGGAAATATAAAGGATATAAGGAATGAAAAATTGAGTGTAAAAAGTAAGACTTCGGCATCTTATGAGAATACCTTAGGAGGCAATATGCATATTAAGGACATGAGAAGATACTAAGTGACAAGTGGTCATCTATGTACAAAGGAAACTTGTTCTCTACAGACATAAAGATTTATAGGAAAATAAGTGTGATACTAAGATTAACTCATGAATGTATGTTGGTACAAGGAAAATTAAAATGGATCTACCTTCTCAAGATGTGTTCCCCATTCTTCAGGGCCCCTTATAGAGTTGTTGATCTACTGTGAAGATTGGGTACTTGTGTGAGAAATTAGGTAGAACTAAAAGATTTTTTTATTCTCCTCTTCTAATTTACTAGCCTACCACACCTCAAAGTACCTTGGTTCTACCATGAGGCCAACTGTGGAGTTTGAACTTTGACTAGAAGAAGGAGATGTGATTTGAATCATGTCTTTTAGTGTGATTAACCTTTTAAGAATATTTTTTCCTTTTTATATCATTGCCTTTTTCTTAAATTATTTTGCTTTTAACTTTATTTTGAAGGCTTTTTAATATTCCTCCTCCATACAAATTTGGAATGACCAATCATGAGAGAGATAGTGATATACATAAATGAGTTGTAGGCTAAGGCTAAAGAAAACCAAGTAACCAAAGACAAAGACTGACTAGGACACTTGGGCTTGACAATGAACTAGCACATTATCTCAAGTCTCAACCATGTATATGCTTAGTTTTTCAAAAAAAGAAGGGAAAAAGGAGATCCTAAAAGTGGTCCGGTGAAAGGAGATAATAATGAGATAGATTTTTTGCTAATTGATCACATGGTAAAGGGAGATAATAACCAAAGGGAGTAGGGTTTTTATAACCAAGTCACCATGACAAATTATCTTTGAAAAAAAAGAGGTATAAGAAAACAAAACAATCATAAAGATACAAGAAAGAAGTTTTTGAGAAAAACTCCAAGGAAAAAGGGAAAGCAATGATAAAGAAAGACAAACATATAAAAAATATAAGTGATAAGATAAGCAAGATATAGTACAATAACTATGAAATCATGATATTAGATAAGCAAAATTTAACACAGTATCAAATGATATAAAATATAGAAATAAGATTTGGAGCACACATCCAATCAAATATAAATGTGAAATAACCATGCATATGATCATAAATATTGGTAAATCTATCCACACATATTATCCAATACATCAAATAAGTCTTTATGAAGCTGGATACGCACTACTGCTAAACTTTCATCAATCTTGAATGAATACTAGGAAAATACTTATTTTGTCATATCCTAAATTGAAAAAGTAGAAATACTTGATGGATTTTGCCAAGGAGGAAAATTAGGAAAAGGATGGTCAGGAGAATGCATGGGAGTGGGATCTACTAGAGATGAAGGAATCACTAGTGGAGAGGAATCCACAGTTGAGGGAAGGTCCATGAGTGAAATAACCATGGGTAGAGGAATAAAAGGTGGTGAAGGGACCATAGGAGAGGATGAAACCACTAGAAGTGGAGCCATGTGAGAAGGAGGATCCTTCTTGCAATAATGACCTATGAGAGGAATGGTAGAAGGTCTAGTAATGGCTATAAGATGATCTTTGAGATGTTGTAGGATGTGACAATGATTACTTTGATAGGTGCCACATAAATACCATAGACAATATAACTCACCATACTTGGGTGGATATTTAGGAAGTACTTTCAAGGGAGGTATGTATTTTTATAATGATGGGGAAGAAGGATGCAAGGTATCAATATATTGATGCAACTTGAGATGATGGGTGGAAGAATGATTATTTATCCCATGGAAGTAACAGATACTCTTGTGAGTGGTTTTAGGAGAAGCATTCATGGAAGGAGGTAAAATAGGAGTGGAAGAAGCCAGAGAGAACTCATTGGCCCATTTGGTGGGTAGAAGATCCCTCTTAGGCAAGGTAAGCAAACCATCACCAAGGAATGGTTATGATGAGGAAATAATAGAACTAGGATCAGCAAAAGGAGCGATAGTATCAAAAATAGGAGTAGGCTCAGTAATAATAGGAGTAAAAATAGGATCAAATATAGAAGAAGCAATAATAATCTTAACTATAACAGGCTCTACTGAGGGAGGATAGGGATCTATATAATGTCTAAGGAGAGTTACACTAACTTTAGGGGTAAACCAGTTATGAGGGTTAGGATACCTAAAAAAAAGGTAAGACCCAGTCATAACATGATCCATGAGCATAGTCCTACGTGGATCCTCAAAAATTGAAGGTGTTAGTGTCATCTCTACCCTATAATAAAGAGTAAAATATAAAAATTAGGAATTATAAGTGAAAGAAAATTATGAGATGCATGAAAAGACTCAAGTAAAGAAGAACCATAACAAATAATCTCAGCATCATGAGCCTGTACAAGACTACCTAACAATGGATCATCTAAGGAATATCCATCATCATAATCCAAGGTGTAAATATTAATGACATAGGTAGTGATAATGATTTTTCATCTGATGAAGCATGATGAATAGAATGCCTAGTCTTAGTTAAGAAATGTCATCATAAGGGGGCTTGCAAGAGCAAGGCTGTAAGGACATAGGAAGCTACAAGATGAGATGAGACAAGACATCATAAGTCTTGATCTTTAAGTTAATCTCATTGGGATGATCATCATTATAATCTAAGAGGTTAGGAGGAATGTTACCAATGAGTTTAGGATGCCCATTGTAATATTAGGTTGAGTTAATGGGAAATTTGATACGTTCAGACTCATGAAATGGAATGATAGGTAAAGACTCAAGAGTAAGAATCTTAAAGATACCAAATTCTTGGAATTATTCAAAATTACAATGGTTAGTGTCACCCTACATCCTGTAAATGGCTCTATTATGATGGAATTTAATGCATTAGCAATCATAAGAAGCAATAGCTCTCATGCGGTGAGCCCACGACCTACCAAGAAAGATGTTATAAAAAGGGTGTAATTAAAACTCATTGCCTTCACATAGAGATGAAAAATATTGTCATTCACCATGTTACATTCACATTTGTTTGATAAAGTTTTCCATATCTTAACAAAAGCGTGGGTAGTTTCATTTTCATGTTGTTCATAATTAATGAAATTGACCAAAGTGTTCTCAAGAAGATCATTAGTTTAGAATTCTTGAACTAAGGCATTCACTAAGTCCTATAAACTAGAAATGGAATGATCTCTAAGTTGATTGTACCAATCCAAGGCATCACTTGTGATATTTTTAGCTAGGAGCTTGGTAGTAGAAAAGGTGTTTAATTTGACCCAATCCTTGTAAAGATTTATAAATGTTTTGAGGTGAAGGGTGGGATCAGTTGACCCATTATAAGAAATTATAGGTGTTATACCTCCTATAACCATGTTGGAAATTACAGTAGTAAGATGTTCATTTTGTAGATGCTTGATGGTTTTATTGACTAAATGAGGTTGAGGAATAAGATTGCCTTAAGAGTATCGAAGAGGAGGGTGGGGAACATTCTAGTTATGTGTACCCCAAGCCATTGGTTGAAAATGAGATTAAATATTAATAAGGTGGTTTTTCATTCTCATCATTTTATTTATGTTATGTGCTTGAAAACTATTCATTTGATTGAGTGTTTAAATAAAAGTTGGTGTGTTTGATTAACATTAGAAGTATTAGAACTAGTATTTATGTTGGTATTAGTGGCTTGGGTACCACTATTAGTGTGGTTATGATATTGAGATGAAATATGAGAATGTGAGGCACTAGTGGCAAAATTTTCTTATGTATCAAAAAATGGACTAATAAATGGTTGAGAAGAAGAAGCACTAGAAACATGATTGCCTTGGGTAGAAAACAATGAACTAGTGGACGGATTAAGGATAATGGATCTTATGAGAGGCCCACTAGATATAGAAACTACCATGTTAGTTGAGATATGAAGTATGGAGGTGGAAGATGTTATAGAAGAAGATGTCATAACATAAGGAGTCAAAATTGAAGGAAGAGGTTGAAAATTAAAGAAAGTGGTACCCCTAAATCTAGTATTGAATGTAGGAGTTGGTGAATGAGGCTCTTCAATTTAACTACTAATCATGAGCTTATAAATGGTATAAGGATCCTTTCCTTGATGTTGAGGAAATTTGAAAATAAAGAAAATCATTTTGGGAGTATACTCTAACTCAAGTTAGTCTTCTAAAAAAAGAGGATTATGTTACGAAGAGGTATTAGGAGTCCCATAGTTCATCGTGCGAGTGGAAATATGAGTATTACTATCATCCAAAAGAGAAGCCCTAATATGTCTATGGGAGACCCTATTAGGATTGGTAAATTTTATCATGTCTATTGACTGTAACTTAGTGACATCATCTAACAAAAATTCCATGAAGGGAAAAGAAGAGAGATGAGAAAGCAAAGGATAAAGAGGTGACTGAAATAATACAGGGTCACCTAGGTTGACCTATCATAGAAATAGGGATAGTAAAACTATACAGGGTTAAATGGGTTAATCTAGTACAGTGTATAGAAGGAAAAAAGCTATTGGGTTGATTGGGTCAATCTAGTACAGTAGGTAGGGAATTCAAGAAGCCTAAAAATAGATTGTGAGAATGAAATGAGATAATTTTACAAGTAATGAAAAGCAATAAGTATTAAAAGGAAACAAACAGTCAATTGGATTAACATTGGCCAATCCAATTAAAGAACATAAAATAAAACTTCTCACTAATGCTCACTAATTCAATATTTTACACACACAATTGAGAAAAGAGCAAATAGTCAACTTGAAAACTAAATAGCTAACTAATTCGTCAACTTGAATGTTTATTATATTATTAAGATATGATCTTTAATGTGATTGGAAGTTGGCTGTAATCAAGGTATTAGATAGCAATATAAGGATGGTTTCAAGCAGTTTAGACTAAAAGGGACTATAGTGGAAATGATACAAGATTGGTATTGGGGCCTACCCCCTCACTTCACACACTACATTGATATGGGTGTTAGGTGTTTAGTCATAATATACCATTAACCATGATTTATACTTGACCAAAGTATCTAGTCAATTTTATCCTTGGTGATGAAATCCAAGTAGGTGGGCCTTTGGTAGATAGAATTTTAAAGTGCTTGTTTATGCTTTTGTGATTTTTTCATGTGTGTATAAAATAAAAATAGTGAAACTAAGAGATTAATTAAAAATATCTTAATTAAACTATGTGAGCTATTCTAAGCATGCAAGCAATAATAAAGAAATGTGTGAGATATTTACAAGAAAATATGAGGTTAATTCCAATTTGAAACAAGATGTAGTGTTAACACAATATACAAAAAATATAGAATAAGGTTGAAAAGGTTAAACCTATACTACAGAATCAAGGTATAAAAATATACAAGGTCAGCTAGTGTCGACCTAGTTATTTTAGATAACACAAAACACAAAATTGGGTCGGTAGAGTCAATCTAGTTGACTATACAATGGCAGTGTTAAAGACTACAAACTATGACAGGAAAAACAAAAAGGAAAGAGATAGAGAGGTAGAAAGGAAACTTGGTGGACTAGAGATGCATTGAAGGAAGATTGTTGATGAATAAACTTGAAGTATATTGGAAAAACCTTAAAACTTGGTTAACAAGATCGATCAAGCTATGCAAAAAATTACTATAGAGTGCTGGAAATATATAGGGTTGACTAGGTCAACCTAGTAAGCTAGACTTGATGTTTGAAAGGCTAGAAACCTATATTGGGTTGACTGGGTTGATCCAATTTATTATTCCTGGAAACCTATGTACAAAAGTTAGAAAATTGGTTTGATAGATTCGATCCAGTATGATAAAAATAATGACTAAAAAGAATGAAAATAAGTTAAATAAATCCTGAAAAGGTTATTTTCACATTGGGTTCACCATAATGTATGCAATAAAAATTTAATCATGTCAATAAATCAATCTTGGATCAGAAAAGATAGAGCATACCTACACTTGTTAATCGAGAATATGACCAATATGGGAATCTAATAGAACCAATTAGGGGATCACTTGTCACAACATATCATGATAATAAGGGTTCCAAAGCCTAAAATCTAACACAATAATATAATAACCCTAATGGATCCCTAATGTTTAAGGTATTCACTTATTCTAATAACAATAAAATATATCTAATCTAGTGCACACCAAAGCTTGTGGCTCAAAGTGAGGGGGAGGGGTTAGAAATAATAAAACAAACTAAACTAAACATGTATCAGAAGACATATACTCATTTTAATGTATAGAAAATATTAATACAAGCTTGGTTATTATTAGTATTGGAAGATGATGGAAGAGTGGTAGAAATAGAATGGGAAGTGTTATCCAAAGGAGAATAATAAATTAGATCATCAAAGGTAATAAGGTCATCTTCACCCAACTCATTTAAATGATTTAGAGAAGAATCTTGGATAACATGATATGTCTTATGTAAAGGAAGAGTGTAGATAGGTTGGGAATTAATGAAAGACACCACCCTTTGCATATTAGTCATGTTAATCACATTCTCTTCAGAAGTTGGTTCAATAATACATTCTACATTATTGGTGGAAGGGGTGGGATTATCGTGGTTGTCTTTATTAGGTTGATTATTAGGTACATGATCTTTATATATAGCTAAATGATCATTGGCTTGATTCAAGGTTTGAGTTTTGTCATGTGATTTATAGTCTTTGAAAGTAATCTCATAGGATTATTAATGCTTATAGATAATGGAATCATGATCAAAATTAGGGCCAAGAAGAAAATCCATAACTAAATTACAAATTTGTTGATAGTTCTCATAAGAATGACCCCAACAAGTTTGAAACCAACAAAACTTGTTAGGATCATACCATGATTTCATAGGACAAGTAGGGTCAAGCTCTTGTGGAAGAGGCCTAGGTAGATGCTTAATCAATTCAACTGAGGATAGAGTTTTGTGAACATTGATGTTATTTGGTGAAGAAAAATGAGGATTGGTATATTGTTAAGAAGAAGGAGCTAGTTCCAAAGAAGGGTTAAGAATGACAACTTGAACATTGTGAATGGTGTCATAAGAATCGATAACACCATTATTAGTACTATTATGGTTTTTGTTCTTTATTAATAGATGAGGACCCGTAGAAGGTTGGGGTGGTTTGAATTCATGCATTAGGAAATCTTGTCTTTTAGCTTGGTCAATATCTTCTTCCAAAGTGCATGGAGAAAGAGTATGAATTCAATATTATAATTTAAGAAATAGAGCATTTGTAAAGAGATGAAAAATATTGTCATTCACCATGTTATGTTCACATTTATTTGATAAAGTTTTCCATATCTTAACAAAAGCGTGGGCAGTTTCATTTTCATGTTGTTCATAATTAATGAAAGCGACTAAAGTGTTTTCAAGAAGATCATTAGTTTAAAATTCTTGAACTAAGGCATTCACTAAGTCCTCTAAACTAGAAATGGAATGATCTCTAAGTTGATTGTACCAATCCAAGGCATCACTTGTGATATTTTTAGCTAAGAGCTTGATAACAGGAAAGGTGTTTAATTTGACCAAATCCTTGCAAAGATTTATAAATGTTTTGAGATGAAGGGTGGGATCAATTGACCCATTATAAGAAATTGTAGGTGTTATACCTCTTATATCCATGTTTGCAATTTGAGTAGTAAGAGGTTCATTTTGTAGATGCTTGATGGTTTTATTGACTAAATGAGGTTGAGGAATAAGATTTCCTTAAGAGTATCGAAGAGGAGGGTGGGGAACATTCTAGTTATGTGTACCCCAAGCCATTGGTTGAAAACGAGATTGAAGATTAATAAGGTGGTTTTGCATTCTCATCATTTTATTTATGTTATGTGATTGAAATCTATTCATTTGATTGAGTGTTTTAAATAAAATTTGATGTGTTTGATTAACATTAGAAGCATTAGAACTGGTATTTATGTTGGTATTAGTGGCTTGGGTACCACTATTAGTGTGGTTATGAGCTTGAGATGAAATATGAGAATGTGAGGCACTAGTAGCAAAATTTTATTATGTATAAAAAAATGGACTAATAAATGGTTGAGAAGAAAAAGCACTAGAAACATGATTGCCTTGGGTAGAAAACAATGAATTAGTGGATGGATTAAGGATAATGGATCTTATGAGAGGCCCACTAGATATAGAAACTGCCATGTTAGTTGAGATATGAAGTATGGAGGTGGAAGATGTTAGAGAAGAAGATGTCATGACATAAGGAGTCAAAATTGAAGGAAGAGGTTGAAAATTAAAGAAAGTGGTACCCCCAAATCTAGTATTGAATGTAGGAGTTGGTGAATGAGGCTCTTCAATTTAACCACTAATCATGAGCTTATAAATGGTATAAGGATCCTTTCCTTGATGTTGAGGAAATTTGAAAATAAAGAAAATCATTTTGGGAGTATACTCTAACTCAGGTTAATCTTCTAAAAAAAGAGGATTATGTTATGAAGAGGTATTAGGAGGAATCCCATAGTTCATCATGTGAGTGGAAATATGAGTATTAGTATCATCCAAAAGAGGAGCGCTAATCTATCTATGGGAGACCCTATTAGGATTGGTAAATTTTATCATGTCTATTGACTATAACTTAGTGTCATCATCTAAAAAAAAGTCCATGAAGGGAAAAGAAGAGAGATGAGAAAGCAAAGGATAAAGAGGTGACTGAAATAATATAGGGTCACCTAGGTTAACCTAACATAGAAATATGGACTATAAAACTATATAGGGTTAAATGGGTTAATCTAGTACAATGTATAGAAGGAAAAAAAGCTACTATGTTGATTGGGTCAATCTAGTATAGGAGGTAGGGAATTCAAGAATCCTAAAAATAGATTGTGAGAATGAAATGAGATAATTGTACAAGTAATGAAAAGCAATAAGTATTATAAGGAAACAAATAGTCAATTGGATTAATGTTGGCCAATCCAATTGAAGAACATAAAATAAAACCTTGCACTAATGCTCACTAATTCAATATTTTACACACACAATTGAGAAAAGAGCAAGCAATCAACTTGAAAACTAAATAGCTAACTAATTGGTCAACTTGAATGTTTATTATATTATTAAGATATGATTTTTAATGTGATTAGAAGTTGGCTATAGCCAAGGTATTAGATAGAAATATAAGGATGGTTTCAAGTAGTTTAGACTAAAAGGGACTATAGTGGAAATGATACAAGATTGGTATTGGGGCCTACCCCCTCACTTCACACACTACATTGATATGGGTGTTAGGTGTTTAGCCATAATTTACCATTAACCATGATTTATACTTGACCAAAGTATCTAGTCAATTTTATCCTTGGTGATGAAATCCAAGTAGGTTGGCCTTTGGTAGATAAAATGTTAAAGTGCTTGTTTATGCTATTGTGATTTTTTCATGTGTGTATAAAATAAAAATAGTGAAACTAAGAGATTAATTAAAAATATCCTAATTAAACTATGTGAGCTATTCTAAGCATGCAAGCAATAGTAAAGAAATGTGTGAGCTATTTACGAGTAAATATGAGGTTAATTCCAATTTGAAACAAGATGTAGTGTTAACACTATATACAAAAAATAAAGAATAAGGTTGACAAGGTTAAACCTATACTACAGAATCAAGGTATAAAAATATACAAGGTCAGCCAGTGTCGACCTAGTTATTTTAGATAACACAAAACACAAAATTGGGTCGGTAGAGTCGATCTAGTTGACTATACAATGGCAGTGTTAAAGACTACAAACTATGAAAGGAAAAACAAAAAAGAAAGAGATAGAGAGGTAGAAAGGAAACTTGGTGGACTAGAGATGCATTGAAGGAATATTGTTTATGAATAACCTTGAAGTATGTTGGAAAAACCTAAAAACTTGGTTAACAAGATCGATCAAGCTATGCAAAAAATTACTATAGAGTGCTGGAAATATACAGGGTTGACTAAGTCAACCTAGTAAGCTAAACTGGATGTTTGAAAGGCTAGAAACCTATATTGGGTTGACTGGGTTGATCTAATTGCCTATTCTTGGAAACCTATGTACAAAAGTTATAAAATTGGCTTGATAGGTTCGATCCAATATGATAAAAATAATGACTAAAAAGAATGAAAATAAGTGAAATAAATCTTGAAAAGGTTATTTTCACATCGGGTTCACCACAATGTATGTAATAAAAAATTCATCATGTCATTAAATCAATCTTGGATCAAAAAAGATAGAGCATACCTACACTTCTGATTGAGATACACTTGTTAATCGAGAATATGACCAATATGGGCATCTGTTAGAACCAAATAGGGGATCACTTGTCACAACATATCATGATAATAAGGGTTTAAAAGCCTAAAATATAACACAATCATAAAATAACCCTAATGGATCCCTAATGTTTAAGGTATTCACTTATTCTAATAACAAGAAAATAAATCTAGTCTAGTGCACACCAAAGCTTGTGGCTCAAAGCGAGGGGGAGGGGTTAGAAATAATAAAACAAACTAAACATGTATTAGAAGACATATACTCATTTTAATGTATTCAAAATCTTAATACATGGGAGAATAATACAAATGCATTAGCTATATACTCTTACAAAAGAGAAATAAAGTGAGGAATACTTACATTTGAAGACAAACTCGCCAAGCCTCAATCTCTCCCTTGGCCAAGGTGATTCATAAGAGATTGTTTTTGTATGTAAGGTAACAAATATAAATTATCTCTAAGCTACAAAACCTATCTAAGCATCCAAAATACTTATCAATAAGACAAGATCCATACCTCCAAATAAAGTATGAAACCCTAAGCTTTATTCTTCAAGTAGAATGGTCAGTACGCAAATGTTCATTCACACTTCTTCACTCTTAATTCTTCTCTTATGAAATGGTGGGAAATGAACTTGTATATATAGGCAAATATTTCCTTAAATCCTTTTGAAAATGTTGGTTGTATAATGTTGACCTAGTCGACCTAGTGTATTTTTGGGAACAATTCACTAGGTCTAAACTAGGTTGGCCAAAAGGCTAACAAGATAAGAATGTGAAAAAGATAGCTAAACTATACTAGGTTAACCTAGTTGACCTAGTACAACTGATTGACCAAAAGGAAGTTAAGGTAATAAAATATGGATAAGGCATGACAACTAAGGGGAATGGGTAGGACTAAGGAGAATAAGCTTAGGGTAAATGATTTTAGGAGACAAGTGTGTAGATGACAAGTGGCAAAAGGGACAATAATATTATGAAGCATCGATGGTCTTCCCACCCCTTTCTTGGTACACCCCTTAAGGTATGCACTAAAGAGATTGAGACTCGATAGGTTCTTACAAGATACAAAGTATTGGTAATCAATAAAGGTTTGAAAATATTATGTGTATACATGATCCATGTTGGGTTGGGATAGGTACTCCAAGATTTTAACTTGTCTAGAAAAAGGCTTATTGATGGGTTTGGTTCCTTCGGTATTGGTCTCAAATGACAAACCCATAGGTTGAGAGAGGGGAATAGTTTCCATGTCCTTTTACTCAATCAAAGGTTCCAAGGTTTGGGAAGTTTTTTCCTCCATGAGAGGGGTAAATAAAGTGACCTATTCCTTAGGAATGTTTTCCAAAGGAAGAGTGGATTGTTTTATGATGGAAGAGAAAAGTATGGTGGTAATGGTTTCCTTCTTGGATATGTCTTCCAAAGGAGAAGTCGGTAGTTCCACCACCTCAATAAGAAGAAAGAGGGGAATAATTAATTCATATTTTTTGGTTTCAAAAGGCATAAAAGGTGAATCCACTACCTTAATAAGTAGAGTGGAAGAAGAAATGGCTTGGGTAATGTTTTCTTCAACAATGAACTCATGAAGGACCACATTGATAGTATGGACCTCCCAGTTGTAAGAGGATTCTAATTTATTATTTTAATTATTTATGGAAGAGGCATGGTTGGGAAAAGGTTGTCTAAATATGTCAAGTGACTAATTTTGGGGTACATTGGTGTTATCCAACACTAGTTCCTCCTTGTTAATCAACCCTTGTATAATGATTTTAAAGGTATTGCATCTACTGACATCATGTCCAATGGCACAGTGGTAACCACATAATTCCTTATCCTTATACCAACCAAGTATAGGATGAGAGGATTGAATTGATGTGGGGAATTTATTGGAGGAAGTTTTATGATGTTTTAATTCAACAACTTTTACAAAATGGAAGCATACGACTCCCCTAGCAGAGATATTGATTTTGGTTATTATGGTTTTGGTTTTGGGTATTATGGTTGGAAGAATTAAAAGAGTTGGGTTGGTTAATAGCCAAATGAGGGGTGGTTTTAAGGACAAATAACTTCATGATTCCCTTATTTTTAGTGTTGGTATTAGAGCGATTGGTGGTTTTGGAGGAGAAAGTCTCATTTGACTTGAAACTAGAGTTCTTGTTTCTCAATTTTAGCTTCCTCTCATCAATGGCTCTAATCTCTAATTTTTGTGCCATGGTGAAAGCCTCATAAAATTTATTGAAAGTATGAACCTTTAGAGTGGAAGAAATATGTTTGGCACAAGCCTGAGAGAAAAGATAAATTAGCTTGGGTTGGGGAAAAGAGAAAGAGAGTTGGTTTATCAAACCTCTCCAACAGGCCTTGAAATCAACAATTGACTCATCCTTAAATTGTTGAATGGATTAGAGGTCAATAATAGAAAATTTCTTAGATATATTTATGGAAAAACAATATATAAAGGTTTGAGATAATTAGGCAAAATAAAATAGGGAATACTTGGTAATAGCACTATACTAATCTAATTTCAAACCGGATAAGGACATGGGAAAGATGTAGAGAAGAAGAGCATCATCATAAGCAATCAAATAGCAAGAGTGTCTAAATGTAGATGTTACTGAGGATCTTCCTTTCTCTAAAATTTCAAAAAAAATGGAAGTTCCCAATGAGGAGGATAAGGTCAGATTGGGATAGATGGATGAATTGGTTCATTCTAAATTTGGTCATATGATAAGAAGTTATGGGCACTAAAAATAGATGACTCCAAATTGGTCATCTTGTCCATTAACATTTTAACTAGATTGGTTTGTGGTTGTGTAACCCCATAATTTTAGGGTAAATTCTATTGGGATTGGGTAGGTGCAACATAAGGGTATCTAGTGGAAGGTTAGGTGGTTACCACATATTGATATGTGGACACAGGTGGTTGGGAGGATGTCATGTATAGGTAAGTGGATGTAGGAGGTTGGGTAGAAGTTGGAGCCATATAACCTTGTGGGTTACAAATATATCTTGGTTGGGTGAAATAGGAATTTGTTGGGGAATTGACATGGGTTGGGTTGGAGGTATGATTGTGCTAATAGGTTGAGGATGGGTGGTAACCTTGGTATTGATGGGTGGAAGGGTAGAAGGTATGGAAACCTGATCCAAAACTTAGAAGTTCTAGTTGATAAATATTTCAATAGCATAGAAATAACACAGTAACAATGAATTCTCTAAGAAGAGATGTAGTATTACTCAAGATCGCAACACAAATATATGCTTATCTGTGGGAAGAGATGTCTGTCTTCACATTTTGGGTTACCTCTTCATTTATACACATTTTTAAATCATGGGGAGGATGTGTAAGGTCACCAGTCTCGAGGAAGACTAAGTGGTTCAACTTCTAAGATTTTAAACAATACATAATTCAAGGAATTACTATTTTTAGAAACTTACTATTTTTAGATTGCTCTACGAAAATTTAAATTTGGGGCACTTTCATTGGGTTTTTAGGGGTCAAACTTCATTGAGAAAATCTCATGCCATCTCATGACGTTATCCTCATTCTTATCTTTCCAATGGTTCAAATGACGAGTCAATTGGAGCTACAGTGCAAAAGTTATGGCTCCTGGAAGTTTCATCATCAATTGGGGTGGAACTGTCACCCGAATTGTCGCCTAAATTGTTGCCCGGATCAAAAACACCAAGATTTGGAATGGAGTGGAGGTTGGCTGGTTAAAAATAAGAGGAAGGGTGGCAACACTAGTAGAGGGTATTCCAATGATAAGTGGGGTATAGGTTCCCAAAGGTTAGGTTGCTCTTATACTAGAAGAGTTGTTGGTTGAGGTGGATGGTGTTTGGATGTTGGGTGGTTGGATGGGTTGGTTTTGGATGGTGGTATTGGTGGGATTATTAGTAGACTAAGATGTTTGGGTGACTAAGGGTTGGGTGGAAATGGTGGTAATAGATGTTCTTATCATAATATGGGATGTCATACCATAGGGTGGATCAATAGATGCAATCAAAGCAAGGGTATGGTGAGATATGGTGTCAAGGTAGTGTTATAGAGCTATGGGGTTATTATCTAAAAAGATGGAAAATTTTGTATCTCCATAGATAATTGCTCAAGGTATAATAAGACTTATAGAATGGTGGGGTGAAATTTCCACATCCAAATGGTACTCCATGGATGAGGAAGAAGAGGAATATGGGTGGTTTAGAGGTGGATCTTGATTTTCTTGGTTTCTTAGTTGTCTAGTGAGACCCATGTAAGGAAAGGGAAAAAGAAGATACAAGAAATCTCATAAATCAAAACAAAAGTAATCAAAATAAAAATATCTCAAAGAAAATAATGCATACACTAAAGTGAATTAAAATCCTAGGATACTTTATTATCTATCTTTAGGCTTATGCCTTAATTTTAAGGACTTTATGAAGACCAAAATGGGCTTGTAGAGAGGGTACTAGAAGAAGATGTCTAAGGATGGTTTCAAGTAGTTAAAGGCTCTCAATATATGTACTATAACTTGTTATGTGGCTTGATATTGGGGCCTACCCCTTCAATTCACAAACCAAAATAATAAGGGTGTCGAGTGATTAGCCATAATATACCAAATTGTTAATATTATACTCATCCAATGTAATGATTTGGTTCTCCCCTTGGTGGTGAAATCCAAGTAAGATATCCAAAGAAAGGTGACTTCTAGGTGATGAAATCCTAGTCGAGACTTATGTCAATGTTTTGATGTTTAATTGAGTATGTGGTTTGGTCTTGTGTGTGTGGAGAGAAATGAGACTATGATTAATTTACTTAATTAAATTATGCTATGTGAGCTAATCAATACAAATAAATAATGGATGAAAAGTTAATTTTAATCCAAAGGAAAGATTTTGGTGTCTTTTAAAATGAATAAAAAATAACTAAGATGCACCTAGATGAGGGATTATTATGAAAATATTAAACTTAGGTTGAATACTTTTGATTTTCAAAAGTGAAAACAAAATAAGACAAATTTTATTTTTTCTAAGAAAGCAAAAAAACTAGAACTTGCATTTTGTAAAGGAAGAATGGAAATAAGGGATGTCTAATTTTTAGAAAAGAATGCAATGAATGACTCTTCTCTAATGAAATTGAATGTCCTATAACTATAAACAAAATAAAATCTCAAGGGTCCCACTAGGCATGCCAAAATGTTTCATTAAAATTTTGCTTTATTTTCTTGCTTAAGAAAGATGTAAAACTTGAAATAAGGGTGAGATCAGTAGAATCTTATGTGTTGTGCACATGTGAATCTAGATGATAGTGGATACTCTTCTTTGTCTAGGAAGGATGACCTAAATATAAGAAAGCAATCTAGAAAATGGTGGATTATTGCAATAGTAGGGTGGATTTCCTACCATAAGCTAGATCCAAGAAGCACAAGCTTCTTTCGAGGATATCAATCCACACTTTTAAAAAACTTAAATTTTGATAATGTTAAAAATAGGTGCTTACATGAAATAAAATAGGGTACTGAAATCAAATACAAGAAATGTTAGAAAAGAAACAAGTGGTATTTTAACAAAAACAACAATAAATGATTGAATACTAATTCTAAATTACTCAAACTTGGTTCAAAAAATAAGTTAAAGTTATATGATAAAATAAAAACTCAAAAAGTGTAATTTGGATATGGGCAGATGGGTCAAATTAGCTTTCTATTATAAAATAACACATAGTGACCATCTATGATTAGGTAAGATCATCGATGGTTAGGTGACCATTAGTGGTTAAGGAAGTACATTAGTGGTTAGGTAAGATTTTTGGTAGTTATTGTGGGATCTAGTTTGGGAAAAGAAATTTGTTGGGGAGAGTTATAGAGAGGTTCTGGGTGTGGTGTTTGGGTAGGAGGTGAAATTTCTAGAGTTATAACTCCAACATAGAAAAGTGAGGTGAATGACAAATAAAGGGAAAAGACACAAGCAATGAAACAAATATAGCGAATTACTGAATCTTGATAAAAAACACAAATACTTAGCTTTTGGATTTTCCCAAGAGATAGAACCTCTTGCACCTACTTGATTGATGTTAATGATGATTTCAACCCTTTCCTCTATTAATATAGAGGAAAGGGAGGTTCCAATCAAAGGGTTTAACAAATGGTTTATCAAATAGTCTAATCATGCATTAATAATGTAAATAGAAGACTAAATTTAGATAAAAAGTAATCAATGAGTGAGTTTTATTCAAATTATAATTTATTCCTTTGATCACGCAAGAGTTCAAGTAATCATCGATGGTTATGGTCAACAGTTGGTGGTTGAGGGTCGAACTTTGGTAGTTTTAAAGACATAGTAAAAATGTCTAAGATTATTCATTTTCACTTGTGTTTGGTGGTTGAGAAGTTAGGAAATGGTCCAAGGTAATAAAAGGGGGTCACAGGGTGTTTTGATGACTAGAAATGCATTGTGTGATTTTTGAGTGTCTACAAGTAGATAAATTTGACTTCCCATTCCAAGAAGATAATGAGCCTAAGAATACTCCTAAAGAGGTCTATGATTTTTCATAGTATTTTAAGAATACTTACCTTTTGAGGAATAGGGGAAAAAATAGCTCTTGACTACTTCAAATCCACTAAATAACTTTGACACTCCTCTAGATCCCATAAATGACAACAATCCTAAGCCTCTAAGGGGAAGTACTCCTAAACATGATGTTTATTCAACTAGTACTTCTACTAGGGGTGGATAAGATATAGTTGAGGATATGAAGAAGATTAAGGCTAACATCACTTTGCATGAACTGACTCAAATTACTGAGTAGAGAGATATGTTGTTAGAATTTCTATCCAAGAATCTTGGTAAGTCCTCCAAGGCTTAAAATGCTAATGTTGTTATGTATAAGAACAAGGAAGATGTTATACCTTTCTTTCTTATAGTAAAAAATTTTTGTAATAATTTGCATAATTATTTTCTAAATTCAGGTGCTTCTGCTAAAATCATGCCTAAATATATTTGTGAGAAGCTTGGTTTGACTCCAATTAAATATGATAGGGTTAATTAGATAAATCTAGGGTGAAATCAATTGGAGAATTGTTGAATGTTCACATACAACTTGAAGCTGAGCCAAGGATACAATATTTTATAGACATCTAAGTGGTGGATATTCTTGATGCTTATGGGATGCTACTCAGTAGAGATTGGACAAATTTTTTTAATGGTTACATGTGTATTGACTATTCCCACATGTGGATTCCATGGAAGGGAGTTCCAAATGAAATTTGAATTGAAAAATAATCCAAGATGAAACATATAATCATCGAGTACAATGCTACAAATTAAAGGTTCAACATGGTCAACTTTGATTTAGGAGTTTATAATCTTGAAACTGTTAAGGTATGTGACTCAAAAGATACTCATGATATGCCTAGAATATGGAAGTTATACTTTGATGGTGCTAGATGTAAGTTTGGCTTTGGTATAGGGATTATTTTAATTAACACCCTTAGGAAAGAATTTAGTAATTATTATAGAATTAAATTTTAATGCCCTAATAATTTGGTAGAGTATGAGGCTCTAATCTTAGGATTGAAATTTTCCATCAAGCATAAATTCAAAGAACTGATAGTATATGGTGACTCTGAGCTAGTAGTCAATTAAGCTAGAAGTAAGTGCCAGTGCAAATTGTCATATCTTAATAAATATAGGTTTAGAGTTTGGGACCTGATAGAATACTTTTATTCCTTTAACATTGTCTCAATTCTTACAGAAGAGTAAAAGCATGTTGATGAGCTATCCGTAACTACAACTAATCTTATGCCCAACCAAGACTTTAAACTTAGAAACCTTAGTGTTGAATTGATTCCATGTCCCTTAGTTCTTGATAATCTTAATAATTTTCAATTATTTAGTGATGACCAATAGATTTTAGACTTCATGAATAGTTTAAGATTATTTGAGGCTCACATCATTGATGAGGCCACTGAAAATGCTCTTGAGGAAGTCAACATTGATGAAAAAATTATGCAACTAAGTGACAATAAAATTCCCAAGGGCATGACTATCCTAAAAATATTATTTGACATAGATAAGCTAGCTGATACTCTCAAGGTTCCCAAGGTAAAGGGAAATATTACAATACAGTTGACCTAATAACATAAGGTCAACCCTATCTATTCAATATTAGTTTAGCATGCACTAATAAAGAGTTGAGAAAAGCCAAAGAAGTGTTATCCAAATATAAATAAGTTATAACATGGTCATATGAGGACTTGAGGATCATTTATCCTAGAGTCATAATCCATACCATTTTTTAAAGGAAGATTGCAAGCCTTTTAGGCAAAATCAATGACATGTCAACCTTGTCTTAGAACCTTTGATATATAATGAGGTTAAGAAGCTGCTAGATGTAAAGATAATGTTTCCCATTAGACACTCCATTTGGGTAGCTAACTTAGTACTAGTCAGGAATTAGAATGGGGAAATTAGATTATGCGTAAACTTTAGAAACTTGAATAGAGATTCTAAAAAGGACAACTATCCTTTTCCTTCTCTTGATCAAGTTATCTAAATTGTTAGTGGTTTTGTAGTGATGTCTTTTCTTGATGGTTTTTCAATATATAATTAAGTGCTTGTGAACAAGGAAGACAAATTAAAGAATGCATTCACAACTCAGTGGGACACTTTTTCCTACAAAAGGATGCCCTTTGGGATGATTAATTCAAGTAAAAACTTTCAAAGAGAAATGGACCTTATTTTGCAAGGGCTGATAGGTAAGTGCATTATTATTTACATGGATGACTTGAATATGTTCTCTAAAAATAGGGAAGAACATATCATGCATTTACAGTAGGTATTTGAGAGGTGTAGGAAGTATGGAATTTATCTTAATCTAAATACAATAATTTTTTGTGCTACTAAGGGAAAATTATTAGGACATGTTACAACTAAAGAGGGGATTTCTATACAACTTGATAGAGTAGATGTTATATAAAAAATAGAAACCCCTAATAGTATAAAAGAATTGAAATCTTTCTTTGGGAAAATTAATTTTGTGAAAAAGTTTATTTCTAGTTTTGCAGAGATTGTGAGACCATTGAATGACATGTTGAAGAAAGAAGCCAAGATCACCTAAAATGAAGAGACCAGAAAGGCCTTCAAGGACATAAAAGAATCCATAATGTAGGCACTAATGTTGATAAGTCTTGATTTTTCAAAGGATTTATATCTTTATTATTTTACTTCTAACCATACAATTGTAGTTGTCCTAACTTATAAAATAGATGGATGTGATTATCTTATTGATTTCATGAGAATAAATTTTAAGAATGATGATTTAGAATATTCCTTGATTGACAAGTAGGCATGTGATTTAGTTAATGTAGTAAAGAAATTCAAACATTATATTCTCAAAAATAAGGTGCATAAAATACTACCAGATCTTGCTATTGAGATTATGCTTAGTCAATGTGAATTAGGGGAAATAAGAGGTAAATGGATGACCATACTTTAATAATATGATCTATAAATTAAGATCATAAAATTGGTAAGGTATCAAGGGTTAATTCAATTAATTGACAATATTAATCCCAAGTTAAGTGTCATGTCGGTAGAGAAATAAAGTTTTCAACCCAATGATTGGTATGATTCCATTATTCATTTACTAATTAATGGTTCTTATCCTACACAGTTGACTAGGTAATAAAGGATAGATTTAAGGCTCAAGGAAAATCATTTCCTAGTCAAAGATGGAGTGCTTTTTAGGAAGAATAATGAAGGAATGTACCTAAGATGTGTTTCTAATGAGGAAGCTACTATGATCTTGAGTACTTTCCATGAAAATCTTAGAAGTAGACACCCATTTTGAAGGGAAAAAACTCATAATATCCTTAGGGATGGTTATTATCATCCTACTATCTTCAAATATGATCACAAGCATGGGAGAGAGTGTCATTAGTGCCAAATATTCAACACTAAAGAACCCAAAGTAGTCATGCCATTAAAGCCAGTGATGATTGATAAAACCTTTGCTCAATGAGGATTAGATATTGTGGGTGTCATCAACCCCAATTATTTAGAATTACATTAGTATATGCTCACTACTATTGACTATTACACCAAATGGCTAGAGGTAGTGAAAACCAAATAATGTAGGATAGAAGACATGATAAATTTCTTAGAAGAGAACATATGTAATAGATTTAGAACACCCGTATCTCTAGTTTATGATAATGGATATGATTTTATATCCATTAAGATGACTGGGTGGGCATATGATAATAACATTTTTCTCAAGTTATCATCAAACCATTACCCTCAAGGCAATGGAGTCTCTGAATCAACAAACAAATCTTTGATGAATGCTATCAGGAAGTATACTACTGACAAACCTAAGACATGGCATAAGTTACTCAAATATGCTATTTAGGCTAATAGATCAAGAGTCAAGCAAGCTCTAAAGGCATCACCATTTCTAATTGTGTATGGTCAAGAACTTATATTCCCCATTACTCTCAAGCTACCAACCTACAAGTTTATGTAAGAATACATGGAAGGAGAAGATAAAGAGTTTGCAAGCTCTAGGTTACATGACATTATTCAAATGGAGCATAAAAGAGAGGAAGATTTTGATAATTTTAGCAGACATCAAAACACACTAAAGAGATGGTTTGACAAACATTCAAAAATTAAGGTGTTTAGGCAAGGAGACTTAGTTCTTATTTGGGACAAAGCATTTGAACCTAAGGGAAAGCATGGTAAATTCACTCTCTTGTGGATTGGTCCCTATCAGATCACTGTGATACTAGGATACAACACCTTCAAGATCAAGGAATTTTAAGGATAAGATTTCACATTTCCAATAAATGGGCAATATCTCAAGATCTACTTCTCTACCACACCACCCCAAGTCTATATGGAGTAACCTATAAGACTAGTTAGGATTTGTGTAGGTAGGCTTAGTGTAGCTTCTTCCTTATTTATTATTTGTACATAGTGCATGCAAATTTTTGTTTGATTATTGTGTGTTCCTTTATTTTATGTTCTCTTCCTCGAATAATTTTTTTTAAGATAGTCCTTAAGCTCTAATACATGTAAATGCTCAAAGGTTAATAAATCGATAATATAGGTATGAGTCTTAACAAATCATTGATAATGGATTCTAGAAATGTGAGCTTGATGTTATGATTTGAAGACAATGGTAAGGATTAGTATCTAGATAAATCATTCCTTAAAATATTAGGCCTTTTATTTTAAATTTGGTTCTAATGATGATTGTACATGTTGAGTAAAAGTTTGAATTATTGGGACAACGTCATGTTAACACTTAAAGAACATTATTGCCTGGGAGGAAGTTTATGAGCAAAGATGATTGACTAAAGATCAAACATTTGACAAAATCCCAAAAACCTAGCTAATTATGGTTACTAACCTTTGTTTCAAAGCAAAATCTATCTAAAATATACAAAAAATAAGAGCTTTATTGAAAATCCAAAAGCTTTTTGAGAAAAGGTGATTTAGGTAACCTCCACCAGGGTTATGGATGTTTGGCTGGAAGTGGAACAAGGCCTAGATTAGAGCCAAAGGTATCTCTATTGAGTTTATGGATGCCTAACTGGCATCAAATAAATTCCTAAGCCTTCTCTATTTATAAAACATGATTCTTAATGAACATGTAAATATGTTATAAGTTAGTGTTAATGATCAAGGTTATGAGATCTAGAATCCATTCTCCAAATCCCATGGCAATCAGTTAAATAATCAAAAACAAACACACAACTAATTTTTGGTGTCTGAGCCTAACTTTGCATCTATTGGACTTGTTTTGATCATGAGTTGGTCTTAATAATGGTACCTGATCATATGGAATGAGTAGTCTGGTTATTAGTTCAAACTAGAGGATCTAAGTTATAACATTTTGCAATGTTTCCCCCAAAAGTTTCCATTTGTTGAGGCCAACATACCCCAATTTCTAAACAATAGGGACCCATGTTTCAAACTTTGCAAATTTTTGCTTTGAATTGAATATGCACTTGATCAGATTTCTTTATTTGAAGATCATCCATGCTTGGTTCTCATTTAGCTTAATTTATTTAGCTTAACTGACATGTCTCTATTTGATCCTTGTCTTATTTTGTATAATGTTTCTAATGGTTTCTTTTTATGTTTCTAGGTTGTATGTTTAATGAAGTCTCAATATTGTGGACAATGTCCATGGTTATGGGCTTTAATAATAAATTGACCCTTTGATTAATCATTGGTCTTTAATTATTTAAATGGATTCATGTCTGATCATCTAAAAACACTTAGCCTAATTATTTTAGCCTAAGTATTTTGAATTGAATTAAAATTTACATGGGTTATTTTTATCCAAAATTACATAGGAACACTTTATATTTTCTCAAGACTTAGTTTATATTTTATCCTAAGGTTTTAATCATGTTTATTAACATGAATAAAACCTTAGTCTAAAAATTTATCCTAAGTTTTTATTTTCTAAGCCCCCTATGTTAGAGGTACAATCACTAAGGGGGGTGAGTGAATCAATGATGCAATATAATCCAATATAATTCCAAACTCTTAACAATTCAACATACATCAACTTCATCAAGAAACATAAACATGAAAACACATACATCTAAAGCATACATAAGAGTGTACATCATATGAACACATCAAATATGTGTGAAACCCTCTTGGGGGATAAAAACCACCAAACCATACAAGATGAATTATATTCCTATAAAAAATATCCAATATTTAGACCAGCACTAACTGATCAAGGAACACCCATCACTTAGTTTAGTGAGACACCAATCCCATAAGGAGCAACTACCCTTGTCCAGCTAAGCACCTACAATAACTAGACCTTTTGCAAGATTTATCTTGCAAGGAGGAACCAACCCCCTAAGAAACCAAGAACCCACTCACCTACCTAAATGGATCACCTCAAACACCTGTTAATACTATTCAACTAATGATGATCACCTTTCTCTACACTCTTCACCTCCAATCTCTCTCAAGCTACTTCCAGGGTTAACTTGCTCAAACTACCCATTCTAGGATCATTAGGTCTAATGACCTATGTGTCCTTATTAATAAAATTAATTAGACAAGAATTAATAATCCTCTTCACTCTCTATTGGTACTCAATAACCTATACATTCTCTTTCAAAGGTTCTCTGCTTCACTTGAATCCACACATACACACCTAACACAATTAGTCCAATTAAACCTTGTACTTATACCGCTCTCTTCCTTTAGCCCATTTTAGTCAGCCAAGATGCTTTACATCTTTGAAATAGGTATTCACACACATTATATTTAGGAAACACACACTCCTTAGGTTGGTCATTACCTCATTATCCCCAATTACCATTAGGTCTTGGTGAGACCTAAAACAATTAGGCCTTCATACTCACACATTACATGTGAGACTAATTAAACCAAATTCATCCTTTACCAATGATTCTAACACATAAAAACTATCTCCAATATATGCTTTTTCACTCCATCATAGGTACATGCCACCTATAAAAATAACTAGACACTTGAACCTACCAATTAGGTCTCTTCACTCTTTAGGCTTTCATACATAGAAAACACAGTGTCAAACTTTTGAAGCAACTACTCAAGTATTTCACATAGTAATATAATTATATCACATGGGTGAACCATTTATGACCTATGATACACCTCTATTTGATTTAGATACTTCAACATAGGCTCTAAGTACTCAATCCAACTCTCTCAGAATGGCTACTCAGACTGGTCACATACAATCAATATACAATTATACTATTTTGACTCTCCATATCCGATCAGGGGCATATCATGACATCTAATATTTTATCATAATAATTAGAGACTTATAGAACATTTCTATACTCATTTTATTCTTCAATTCTTCTTATAACAACTTCAAATGACTCCTACAACATGGTCAATCAATTTGAGAGTGCATTCATTAAACACAATCAACTTCTAAGCCTTTATTCATACTTAAGATGGATTTTTCAAACCTCCAAACTCCATATAGATAGTCTTTATGGAGTATAAAACACTCTCCAATAGTTAGTTTATCTTGAAACATCAAAATACTATCTAGAATAGCTTAATTATATTTCTTGGGTCACTTGCATAACATGGTCAAACACATAATCAACTTTAGAGTTTAATATATTTGATTGTACATACATTTAAATATATTAACTAGATTCTATGGGTGTTCCTTGAATTCCTTTACAACTGTAATTTTTCTATCATCAAGGAGTTTGTCTTGGATCAAAAGATATTATAAAAATACTACAGACTGGTTATTCCTTTGTTAATTCAAATACCAAAGGTCACTATGTAATGCAAATATTACAAACACATGCCATCATCTCATGCCCTCACATAGCTTGATCAAATGCACTCCATCAATCTCCTCATAATCTTCCTAGTTTTAACTCTCATTACTCACCATTTATCTTTGATATGTGATTATGTGATTAAGACACTTAGCACCCTCACATGCCTTCTGAGCACATTGACTATTTGAATCCAATGAACTTCTGCAACTTGGTATCCCTATGTGCTTGCTAAGCATCTTTTGACATATCAACTAAATACACACCATTGGATCACTACTAATAAGATCACATGCTCCATTAGATCCTTATCTAGTTAGATTAAATGTACATCATTAGATCTATGATCTAATTAAATGTTCATCGTATATCTTCAATAATGCAAATTTGTCTAAGTATGGGAACTTAGTGAATTCATCCTAAGAATCTAAATTTTAACCTTAATAACTTTTTCTATGCTCCATTTATAGACCTAAAACTTGAACCATAGTATCTCCTCACATAAGGGAATCCATCCATGTATCAAACTGATCTTGAAACTTTCACACATGTGAAATATGATGTCATCAAACTGCTTACTTAACTTTATATGTCAAGATGACTACTTGAGCTTAGACATTCATATGATTGTGATAATGATTTTTATTCACTTCCATAAGCACTCTAAACACTCATAACATCCCATAAGGTATCTAAAACATGTCCATACCATCAATATCATCCATTAATTTGCTTAACTAAGTAAACACTCTCCAAACCATCAATATGATCACTTTTTCATTAATTCACTATGAATCATTACCTCTTTGACATCAATGAAAACCTAACATCAATGACCATGCTCAACAATCTCCCCCTTTGTTATTGATGGAAAAACACCCTTAGAATGACTTTTTACTCATTTAAAATCCTTCATTCTAATTTTTCTTCCCCTTTGACATTAATGACAAAGGGTCTCTTCCTCAACATGCCAACAATCATTCCTCAACATTATGTGTGCATTCGAATACTATTTAAGATGCTCAAGATACTTACATACTTTCAATAATATGAATTAATTTCTCCCCCTTTGACATACACCAATCTAAAATTGGACTTTTCTGATCCTTAGACCTGATAAACTACTCATAAAGCTTAGAAAGCTCCCCCTAACATCATTATCCATCTCATGTCATCTATTATTTGACATACACCAATCTGAACTTGGGATTTTTTTGATCCTTAGACCTATCTACATATATAACTTTATAATCTTTCTTTGCTTAGGAATGAAGATTAAATAGCTTATCAAAACACATGGCTTGGTTTGATCAAGTCATCATATCAATCTTCCTAAGTTCATAATTATAGCATACATTTTCACTCTTTTATCATGACTAAAGCATCTTCACATATGCTACGCCTCACATCATGCACATCTTCTTCAAGCCATTCAAGCTAACTAAGTTATCTCCCCCTTATCCAAACACATCTTTAAATGATATTATTATCTTGTAACATCAACCAAATATCAGCTAGCATCCACCATGCTTCCTCTTGTTTGTCAAGTGTCACCTTGAATCCTAGATAGAGACACCTTGACCCACAATGTCCTAGAACAACATGAAACCAAGAGTTGCCCACAAATCCTCATATTCCTTCTCCTCCTTGGTCATCTGATAATGATAGTTCTTCTTCTTATTATTAGGCTTAAGAAAATCAACATGCTCATCCAATAAAATATTCTCCTTTTCTTTTAAGCTTAGATGGACAACATATGTAGACAACAAAGATTCATGACATAGATTTCAAATGAAGAAAGAAGCTCATCAATGGGAATTGATATATGATGTTATTTACATGAAACTTTCTCAACAATATCAAGATATTCTCTTGGATCCATACATACCTCATAACTAGCCTCAACTAGCACTTTGGTCTTTTCCTTGAGCTTGACTTGAATTGACTTTTCATTCTCCTTTTATATCTAGATATAATACATGTTATCTTGGAATTCCTAAAACTTATTCATATATTATTCCTCTTTTGCTTTAACAATTAATCCACCTTGATCTTTTAGCTCAATTGAATTTGTTTTCTTGGTCTTCACTTCCTTAGGATTCCATACCAAGGATTGATATTTCTTGATCACACTAGGATGTCCATGCACATTCTTATGAATTAAGATCTTGATTTTACAATATCTTTAAATATCTTGATGAAAATTGAAATAAATAATATCATTCATTTTTTCTACTTGATGAATATTATGAATCTCAGCAAACATAACATCTTATCTCTTAAGCTCATTATGCTCAAGCTTAATTATCTTAAGTATCCATACATGGGTTAGTCTTTTCCCATGCATTCTAGGGAATATTCTATAAATATGTCCCATGTCATAAAAATTATATAAGACTACATTATCCATACCTCTAGCTGACAATTGCTCTTCCTTCTACAGTTTCTTGCCTTATGACCAAAAATCTTACATGCAAAAAAGTGACCATGAAATGAACTTTCATACCTTATATCATTTGGTTGCCTGATAGGTCTTCTCATGTTGTACTTGGTGCTTGCATCCTTCTTTTCTTAAACTAACCTCTTTTACTCTTTCACGATCTTGTTTACCTTGACAACAAATTTATCATGCTCATCATTCAATGAATCTAGCTTGGTTTTCAATTGAATTCTCTCATCCTCTTTAGCTCTCATAGTTGAACTTGTAGCCTCTAATTGAATTCTGAGAACTTAGATAATCTCCTTATTCCTCTTAGCTTATTTATCCATTTAATCCTTCAATATAAATGCTTGTTCTTTAATAATATTTATAGAATCAAGATTAGATTTCAAATCATCATGCTTACCTTATTTTGAACTCAACTTGTCATTTGTCTCTTCTAACTGAGTCTTGAGATGTCTGCATTCTTCCTCTTTTGAACTCAAATTTGTCTTTGTAACCCTTAATTGATCCTCAATAATGTTGATATTCTCTTTTTCATATTTTGATGTTGAGCTTGCCTTCAAGGATTATAGCTCCTTATTGAGCATGATGAACTCATCCTTAATAGTCTTATAGTTTGAGTCAATGATCTTATTCTAATCATACTCACTCAACTTACCTCTATAATTATCAAAGAGAGCCTTGAGCTGATTTTACTTTTATTCACTTTATTTTAGACATGCATAAGTAACTTCCACTTCAGCCTTCAATTGTTGATTCTCTTTTTTCAATTTCTTATCAATATTGTACCTTGTATCACCTTCAAGTGGTTAAGCTTGTAAAGAAGGTCATGCTTTGATACCAATTGTTAGAAGTAAAATCATTAAGGGGGGGCTGAATTAGTGATGAAAGATAATATAATTCAATTCCCAACTATTAAAAATTTAACATACATCAACTTCATCAAGTAAGATAAACATGAAAGCACATACATCTAAAGTATACATAAGAACATACATCAGATGAACACATCAAATATGCGGGAAACCCTCTTGGGGGATAAAACACACTAAACACTAAAATATGGATTAAAATAATAAAAAAAAATAACCAACATTTATACCAACACCGGAACACCCATCCCTTAATTTAGTGAGACACCAATCCCATAAGGATCTACTGCCCTTATGTAGCTGGGTACCCATAATAACTAAAACTTGATGAAGCTTTATCTTTCAAGGATGAACCAATACCCTAGGAAACCAAGCACCTACTCATATACCTAAATATATCACCTAAAACACATGTTTCTACTCTTTAACTGATGATGATCACATTTTTCTAAACTCTTCACCTCCAATCTATCATAAGCTGCCTTTAGGGCTAACTTGCTCAAATTGCCTCTTCTAGCCTCATTAGGTCCAATGGCCTATGTATACTTTTGCATAAAATTTATCAAAAAATAATTACTGATAATTTTAACTCTCTATTGGTCCTCAATTATCTATACCTTCTCTTTCAAAGGTTCTCTCCTTCACTTGAATCCACACATACACAACTAACATAATTAGTCTAATTAGACCTTATACTTATACCACTCTATTCCTTTAACCCATCTTAGTCAACCAATATGATTTACATATTTGAGCCACATTTTAAATAGGTCCCCATACACACTATATGTAATAACCACAAACTTATTAGGTAAGTCATTACCTCATTATCCCCAACCAATGTTAGGTCTGGGTGAGACCTAAAACAATTAGGCCTTCATACTCACATGTTACATGTGAAACTAATTGGACCACCTTCATCCTTTAACAATGATTTAAACACATAAAAAATATCTATAATATAACCTTTATCACTCCCTCATGTGTCCATTCCACCTGTAATACCAACTCAACACTTGAACCTATTAGTTAGGTCTCCTCGCTTTTTAGGCTTTCATACACAAAAAACACAATCTTAAACTTATAAAGCATATACTAAAGTATTTCACATAGAAATAAGATTATATAATAGTGGTGAACCCTTTAGGACATATGATACACCTCCATGTTCTTTAGGTAATTCAATGCATGCTCTAAGCAATCAATTCAACTCTCTCAAAATGATCACTTAGACTGGTCACACACAATCAAAATATAGTTATACTATTTTGACTCTCCATATTTTATCAGAGGTATATCATGATATATAATACTTTTTTATAATACTTATGTACTTAGATAACATCTACATACTCATTTTATTGTTCAATTCTTCTTAGAACACCTTCAACTCACTCCTGCAACATGATCACTGAATCTGCTAGTGTATTCATCAAACATAATCAAATTCTAAGAATTTGTTCATAGTGAATATGAATTGGTTAAACCTCAAAAATCCATAAAAATAATATTAATGGATTATAGAACACTTTACAATAGTTATTTCATCTTGAAACATCAAAATACTATCTAAAATAGCTCAATTATCCTTCTCAAGTCACTTGCACAACATGGTCAAGCATAGTCAGCTTTAGAGCTTAATATATTTTATTGTATAGACATTATATATTTTAAATATATTATTTGGATTATCCTTTAATTATTTTAAAAATTTTATTTTTACATCATCAATAAATTCATCTTGGATCAAAAGATATTATAAAAATACTGTAGACTAGTTAATTCAAATACCAACAGTCACTATGTAATGAAAATATTATAGACACTTGTCATCATATCATTACCTCACATATATTGATAAAAAACACTCCATAAATATCCTCATGAGATTCATATCTTTAACTCTCAATTCTCACCATTGATCTTTGATCCGTGCTTCCATGATTAAGACACTTGGGACCCTTGCGTGCCTTCTGAGAACATTGACTATTTAAATCCAATGAAGTTTTGTCACTTGGAATCCTTATGTGAAGTTTGAGAATCCTTTGAAATATTGACTAAATATTCTCCATTGGATCACTATTAAAAATATCATGTGAGCTATTAGATCCTTATCTAGTTAGCTTAAATTCTCTCCATTAGATTTGTGATCTGATTCAATGTTCACCATAGATCTTTGATAATGCAAATTTGGATAAGTATGGGAACTTAGTGAACTCCAAATAAGAATTAAACTTTAAACTTTAATAACTTTTACTACGCTCCATGTCTATACCTAAAACTTGAACCATATAGTTTCCTCATATAATGGAATCCATCTATGTATAAAACTAATCCTGAAACTTTCATACATGTGAAATCTAACATCATCAAATTGCTTACTCAAATTTATATATCAAGATGATACTTGATCTTAGACATTCATATGACTATTTTGATGAATTATGTTCACTTTCATAAGCACTCTAAGCACTCATAACATCCCATAGGGTCTCTACAACATGTCCATACCATCAATATCATCCATCAATTTGATTAACTAAGAAAACACTCTCTAAACCATAAATCTCATCACTTTATTGTTAACGTACTATGAATCATGAAATCTTTGCAATTAATGACAACCTAACATCAATGACCATTCTCAACACATTATTCCCTTTTATTATTCATGTGGGCTAATTAAATGTAAGTTCTCTTTTATTATATTTCATACGTAGTCTAAAATCTTATCCTAAGGTTCTTAATCATGTTTATTAACATGACCAAAACATTAGGTTAAAGACTTTATCCTAAGTTTTATATGTATCTTGAGCCCTTACCTGTTTATTGTATTATCCATAGGAACCAATCATATCTAACCTAGTATATCACAATCAACAATGCATGCTGATCTAATTAGTGAATATCTAATGATGCAAATATAAGTCAATATGTCAATAAAGCCTTGTGAACAAGTGTGGAGATATTAAATGTCACAATCATAGCTCACAAGTTAAATCTCAAGCACTATCCTGAAGATCAACAATATGCAGTTATGCATACACATTCCAATCAATGATGAGCATTAAGTCAAAACTTCAAAGAAGCCTTAAGAAGAGTGAGAAGGTGACAAGTGTCACCATCATAAAGAATATGTTAGGATATAAATGACACATAGAGCAAAGGACAAAACCCAAATGATCAAGATAGATGGTGCACATTAATCTATGTAACCAAGATCCAATGGTTTGAAATGAAATTTGACTTTTCAAAGAACCCAAGATGAATGCAAAGCTTTCATGTGGTGAACAAGCATTGGTTTGAGAGGAAAATGACATTTAGAAGCACAAATAAGGCCTGTGGAAGTGATAAATGGCAAAATCCTAGGTACCAAGTACAAAGATGAACCAATAGCATTTAACCTACCAGATCTAAATCCATTGTGCAAGGTGAAGTGGAATTTTCAATGGGCCCAGACATAATAAGGTATTCACACATGTCTTAAAAGACAATAGTCATATTTTAAAAATAAATAAATGTAGCGACATG
This sequence comes from Torreya grandis, assembly GCA_037957365.1. Taxonomy (NCBI): domain Eukaryota; kingdom Viridiplantae; phylum Streptophyta; class Pinopsida; order Cupressales; family Taxaceae; genus Torreya; species Torreya grandis. Next base: position 497,163 of record JARHVA010005559.1, read on the forward strand.
ACTGTGCCACATCAGCATACACATTAGGATAAAATATATTATAGACCCAAAAAGGCAAAGGTATAAATACAAGATCTAGATGCAATCTAATTCATGAAGCTCAAAATTCAAACTCCACTATCCTCATCAAAGCCCTATGCAAACCTTATTGAACTTCAAAAATACCTAACACATATAGAAGCCCTAATTTGACCCTATTTTCAATGCAATAAAGATAAGGATAATTAAATTATCACCTATGCAAAGAAAATTCAACCCAAAACTAAATTATAGTCCATTAGTGAGCAATTTGATAAAAACTCAAAGCAATGATAGCTTGAAAGGGTGTTTTAAAGGAAGATGTAAAAATTTATTTGACCTCAGATGTTGAGGGATGAGTGTTTAGGGACATGAAATTCATTTCCAATGCTTTGAACACCAAAGAAAATAATTGGTCAAATCTATTTTAGACCATTGAGAACCAATAGGCCATTACCTAGGAAGAGGAGAATACTATCTCGACCAAAAGATTGTATGATGATATAGTTAAAATCTAGATGATGGCCCTTCATTATGCAACAAAAAAATTGAGGTACTATATTGTATCAACATTTTTGATCCTATGTTTAAGGATGGTAAAATTGATAAAAGCATGTTAATTAACGAGCACAATCATAGAAACATTACACATATTTTTCTTGTGGAATTTAAATTCCATTAAAAACTACCACCACCCCAAATTGACCTAACCTCAATCAATACCTGGGCTAAATAACATGATTTGAAAGACACCTTAGCCATGTAGTTATACTCTAGGAATCAGGGCTTTTTAGACTTTAGTAAGAACATCCCCATTAGCCAGTTCAAACCAGGGGTAAGAATGATTATGACAATGTTAAATAGATTATGTGAAAACCCAACCATAGCCTATATATACCTAGTATGGGTGCCATTTATTTAATTCATTATTTAAAAATTAATTATTCCTCCTCTAAGAGAGATCATTAGTATTTATTTGAGTAGGTAGATTTATGCAATCAGGTAGAAGAAGAAAACCCAATTCTTCATGATGTCATACCTCTTAGATACTCTTTGTATTACTACAAAGATCCCAAACTAGAGGGAATGGTCACCAAATGGGACACAAACTATTTCACAATATTACTCCAAGATTAACATGTTCAAATATAGAGATCACATTTAATTCATTTTTGATTATGTTTATCCAACCCTAAGTGAGGCTATAATTGGGATTCCAATGATGAGCATCATCTCATTGATAAAAAAGTCTATCAAATCTATAAGAGATATATTGTTGTATCTAGATTGTACGGTCATTAGAATTGAAGGAACCTAAATTTATCCTCTAAGGCTACCTGTTCATGTCCCTAACAGGTTAGTAGAGCAAGAGGTGGTATATCAGTTGTTTGATGGTGTAGATGGTCTCTATAAGACCAAGAGAAAAGGCCTCCTCCACAACTTCCCCATATCAATTGGGAAGACCATGTTCAAGTAGTGGTATAACATTGAGTTAGCATCCAAGCACATGACATATTTTAATTTAGAAATAGATGAACTCAGATAGTGAGATCATTATGGAAGGGTCAAAGAAAATTTGAGGGAAAAAAATAGTGAATGTGCCCTATGAACATAATCCTGGTGCCTATGACCCTATATACATTAAGGCATCATTTATTTTGAAGTCACTGGGAGATTAAAGGATCATAATGTTATACTTGAGCCTAGGCTAGAAAGAAATCAAAAGGAGGATGATAGATGGAAGCTAGGGCCCAAACAATATCATTTTATACGTAGTACATGTGCTAGACTTCCACTAACTTAACCACAAGTAGAGCCCAATTCTAAAGTCCAGATTGAGTATAGGCCTAAGGAGAAAAGGCCAGATGAGGTTTCTTCAAGTTCATCAATTCTTAGACCTTCAACTCAGGCATAAGAACAAGGATCACCTTTATAAGAGGGTCACTTGGTAACCCTGGACCCCAATGAGTCTATGGAGGATGCACTAAAAATTCTATCCATTACTTACGAATCTTATGATTAAGAATCTTAGGTTGAATAAATCAAGGAAGAAAAAGAGAAAGAGGTATTGGACTTACTTCCTATTGATATCCCTAAGAGGAAGGCTGAGTTGGCCATCATTCTCAAAGCTAAGAAACCCAAAGTGGATTTCACTCCTCCTTTGAGTGAAGTTAATCTATTTTAGTGAATGAAACATCATTTATGGTCTATCTATTCCAAAGTGGTTCATCTATGGACCTAGACTGTAGAAAGTGCCCACCATGCATCATCCTTATGTCATGATGAAATCCATCAACATTCCTAGGCATGAAGAGATAAAACCATGGATTTTGGATTTACAAGAAGAAGAGGAAATAATATTGGATAATCTAGGTCAATCAAATCAAGCATAAGTAGATATCCCTACTCTTCAGGTCAATCCAAATTTAGAGTCAAATTTGACCCAAAGACTATTGATTTCATGAGAGTAACTGATAAAAAGATCATAGCAAGTGGTGAGGAGATCACCTATCATAAGGTAGAGCCATTGAAAAGTTTAACACCAAAAGAATCATAGAAGCCTAGAGAGGATCCCATATTTGAAGAGGATCCCTTGGAATTATCCCAAGCATAGACAAAGTAACTATAGGTAGCTATTAAAAAGAATGCAAAAACAAAACAAGAATTTGGAGGAATAGTTTATCTTATTTATTCTTGGGGCCATGATTGATATCTTTGAAGCCACTCTATTTGATATGTTTAATTCCCTAAAATCAATAAAGTCTAGGCAGGGTGTAGTGAGCCAATAGAGTATTGTAGCCAAAATACAAGTCCACCAATCGTAGAGTTCAAGAAATAGGATTTGAACAATATTTTGATAGAGGATCAAATCCCTAGTTTCAAAATAGTTAGCTTGGCTCATTTGAATATGGCCATGAAAATATTTGTGGACAAGATCAAAATCTTTAGAAAATGGTCCAAGGACCTAGACAACCTTTCTAAGAATGAAAAGCAATTGTGAAATAGGATGGAGCATATATTGGGGAGCATAATCAAGGATCCCACTACACTTAACCCAATTGGTCTAATAATGGGTGATGAATTTAAGCATAGATCCAATAAATTCATGCATGAAGTTAAAAATTAGATCCAAGAAAAGATAGGAATTGATAATACAAAGATCATGGACATGATTTTTACTATAGAAGAGAAGATTACAGAGGTTAAGAGCATAAATGAAGCATTAGGAAGGGCTGATAAAGATCTCAAGAGCATTCTGGATCAAGAGGATGAGCTCATAATGAAACCCATTATCAGAATATAACTAATTGATGATCAACATGACAAAGCAATAAAGATATTATAGCAGAAATAAGGGACTATAGCAGTAAAGGGATCTCAAAGTTAAAATTGTTGACTTGAGCATATTCTTTTTTGTAACTAAGATTGTCTATAATTTTGAAAAGATAATTTTATTTTTGTAAATACATGTTCAACTTGTAAAGTGCATCACCTATAGGTCATTCCATTAGAAGATGTCATAGTTCTAGAACATTGTAGAAAGGACACCTATACAATTTTAATTTGGTAACACTAATTGACATACTTAGTTTTTTATATAAGGGGTATTATCAATTGTAAAATCAGATGGAGTTTTGAGCAAGAAAACTTTGTGCTAATTTTGGAATAATTAATGCAAGTAGAGAATTATAAAAAGTTTGTCTCATTTGTTTGTATGAATTGTTATCATGGCTACTCTCTCACTTGTTTGGTTTAAATTTCAGATTTGAATGGTTCTTATGAATTCTTGATGTGGATTTTTTTTAAATACATAGTTGTTAATTTTTGCTAATATCATATTGCTTGAAATTTCTTATGTTAATTTCATTTTCTTTGCTCTTCCCATAGATGTGCTTATGTTATTTGATTGTAAGGGTAAATATTTAAAGTAAACCTGGTCCTTATTTGCATTCTTTCACTTTCCTTAGATGTTTGCTTGATGTGTGATGTGATTTGATCATAATCAATTTCTTATTATACATTGGTTTCAAGTGCATGTTTAGAGGTAATTAAAGATTTGTCATTATGTCTTGAATGAAAATTAGAAATATCAATATGTTCCTTCTCTACCCTACCCTTTTGCTTTATCTTTGATTAATTCACTTTATAATAGCTCCATTGTGAACACACATCTTATATTCATCTTATATTTTACTTTAAGCACAATTCACTTCACTTAGTTTAGCATAATTTCACTTTCATAAAGTTAGCTATTAGGCCATGGTTGCTCCCATCAACCAAACATTAAAATTTTTGTGAAATACTTCACTTGTTATTATGTTTTTCCACTAAAGATATCTATAATATCATAACCTACAACTCATGTATTGAATTCTTTAAATTATAAAATGAGTAGTGTTTCTTAAACACTTTGGACCACCCTATGATAAAATTTAAGGAATCAATATGTAGTTGCCTTCATTGATCCTCATCCTACCCAAATGCACCAATCATCTCACACTTTTCATGTTATCCAAGATTCTTCCCCACCTCACCTAATAGATTTGGGTAAGAGGACCATATATCTTTTGATGAACAAATTCCAACACCTCAATTAGATAACACCTCTCATGTAATTTATATAATTTCTCCAACCTCTTTACCCATCACCAATAGTATTCAACTTTATAATACCACTTCTTCAAATTTATCACAAAATAAACCTACATCAACTACCTCATCCTCTAATGATAATTAACCAATATATCCCCCAATTAAACCTCCCAAATCCTATCAACACAAATTTACATGCACTTCTACTCCTCCTAAGGAACTCCTCCAAAATTATGCACCTCTCTCTAGAAATCCACTCATGGGTTATGATGAATGGGACCCTATCATGAAGATTACCAATCTACCATCTCAAATTGCATTTATCAAACTCATGTGGACTTATTTGCATCATCGAAACTAACTTATGCAACTCCTATTCAAAATGAACCATCATACTCCCCTAGTAGGATGTGAATCTACCTTATTTGGGTCAGAAGATATTATCTTAAAATAATGTGAAAAGATGTCTATACACATTGACGAAATAATGGAAACCTCTCTCTTTAAAATTTCATATTGATTTTATGATTCAAAATGAGATTATTCTTCATGCAATTGATTCTCCACTCTTTATAAGCATCCAAATTGGTGACATCAAAGTCAAGTATGCCTTGATTAATGAGGTTATAGTACTTATGTTGCCTCCCTTGACTTAATTAAAACCCTTGAATACTTTGAATATAGTCATAAATCCACATGTAACACATGTTAAGGTTACAATTGAAGGTAAATTCCTCCTTTAAATTATGTGTGGCCCCCTATTAGCATCCCACTTATCACTGTTCAAATAAACTTTATGATCTTCAATTTTCCCCTCTCCTATAATATCTTTCTTGATAGTACATGGACTCATTTCATGAGGGTTATCACATATTCTGCTTGCCAGTGTGTCAAGTTCCCTCATAATGGTTCAATATATAGGACTCAAGGTGACAATAACCTTTGTAATTTCAAATAATTATAATACTATAGAGTATTCAAAATTCAAACCCTTGAATCCTTGTTGAGTGTTCTATTTTAAGAATCTCAACATTTTAATTTCCCTATCAACTCTATGTGAGGTTACCATGGTCAGCCCAAACTCATCAAGAATATACCACCTAACATCTTATGTTTTGATGATGATGAGCCTGATGAGATCAAACTCAAGATAAAAACTTTTGATCTCTTTCCTCATGTCACTTCCAAACTTACACCCTCTTTGAATACATGTTCCCAACAACCACCTAGTGATGATATACTCTTAGTCTTCACTAAGAATCAACACTCTATTCATAATGACACCTTCGATGAGAAGGTCATACTTTCTTGCATTATTTATATTAATACAACCAACTATGATGATGGTTATATTTTGGATGACCCATTTCATGGAGGTCTTATTCAAATTTGAGATGTTGATATCCTTTATTATTATTCATCTTTGTTTTAGTCTTTTCATTTATCTTATCACATTTCATCTCATATAGTTCCTAATTTTAGTACTATTCCTCTTGTTCATAGGGTAGAGATGGTGCATTCACATGTCACACCTCAATTTTATAAATAACCTTTTAGGAGAATGCTTATGGATTGTGCTATGATTAGTCCTTATCACTTCACTAGATACAAAGATCCCTATAGCTACATTCCCCCTCAGATGCCTGCTATTATCCTTAAACCTTATGTACATATTATTCTTCCCTCAGCTAAACCTAGTCCAGATCCTATTCCTACTCTACCTTTAGCTAAGTCTCTTATTGATTTTTGTTTTTTTCTCTTTCAATCAAGCCTCATCTAGTCTCTCCACTAGCCTTGCCTCTTCTTGTTGATGTCATGCTTGCTTTATCACCACTTGCTCCTTTGCCTATCCAATGGGTTGATCAATTGTATTGTGACTTTCATAGAGTTACTAGTCATTGGACTAGAGATTGTAAACTATACCAATCTTCACAATATTTTGCTTCCACTCCCTCTATTAGTAAACCCACCAAATATAATAATAAGCATATATGTTGTTTCCATGACACAAATAATTATTCTTCCACCCATTGTCAAAATATTTGACAATATATAGACAAATTGCATTCTACTCTTCCTCAGCTTATAGACAAGGCTATACCCCTACCCAAATTATTACCTGAATATATTCCCAAATATGGAGAGGTATATTATATGTGGAACTAATGTGGTACCCATCACATCAATCATTATTGCATCTTATAGAAACATTTCTTAGGTCACCTTTTGACCATTCCTGCACTTGTTATCCCTACTCTCATAGGTATCCCATGTAAGAAGGATCTCAATTCTTCTCCCATAGTTCCTCCACCTATGGTCCCTTCTTCCCCTATTTTTCCTCCACATGTGGTCCCTTTTTACCCTATGGTCCCTTCTCCATCGATGACTACTTTATGTTCCACATATTCCACTCTTATTATTTTTGTTGCGTATCTTATGCATGATGACCCTCAATATCATGATCCTTCAGTCATGATTACATTTTATGTCAAGGAGATTCAATGTAAGGTATTTTCCTAACTTTCACTGAAGATAGATGAGACCTTCACTATAGTTAGATTCCAACTTCACAAAGATCTATTAGATGTTATGAATAATGTTTGTGGACAAATTTACCAATATTCACAAATACAAAATTGTGTTCTTTCACTTTATTCTTCATTTTATATTGGACATGTTCTCCAAGTTTATATTTATCTACTTTATATCATTTGACTATATCATTTGACTCTATTTGAAATTTTCATTCACTTATCTATCTTACATGGCTATTTATAATTTTCAATATATGTTGTCTATGGTGTCATTTTATTTCCTTATTATTTCTTATGGATTATTTTCTATATGATTTCATTTATTTCCATGGATGTCTTGTTTTTTTTCATGATTATTTGCTACCTTATCTCTATAATACTGATAATCATTATTGTGACTTGGTTATACAAACCTTCCTCCCCTTAACACTACTTATTTACCATGTGATTAGTTAGCAAAAAAGTCATCTCATATAATCTTATTTTACTAGTCCACCTTGGATCTACTTTTATTCCCCCTATTTACTTTTGAAAACTAAACTTACACATGGTTAAAACTTGAGATAACATACTGGTTCATAGTTAAGCCTAAATGTTTTAGTCAGTCATGTGTTTGGATACTTATCCTCCTTTAACCAAAGTCTAAATCTCATTTAAATGTATCAATTTGTCTCTTATGTTGGTTATTATAATTTTTTATGGAGGAGGAATCTTAAAATCCATAAAAAATTAAAATCCAAATCATTTTAACAAAAGGCAATGATACAAAATGAAACATTCAAAATTTCAAAATTCAATTCACACTAAAATATGTGACTCAAAGTACACCTCCTTTTTATAATAAAAGATAAAAATACATAATTGGCCACATGATAGAGTTGAGGTCCATTAGGGTTCAGTAGGCAAGTAGATTCGGAAAGGAAAATTAAAAAAACCTTTTAGTTCTACCTACTTTCTCACACAAGTACCCAATCTTTGCAATAGACTGATAGTTTTGTAAGAAGTCCTAAGAAACAGGGAACACGTTGTGGGAAGGTAGTTCCATTTTACTTTCCTTGTTCAAATAAAAAATATGAATTGATCTTAGGCTCTCACTTTATGTTTACTATGAATAGGGTATCCTTTGTATATTGATGGTCACTAGTCACTTAGTATCTTGTCTATGTCCTTAATATGCCTCATATTTCTTAAGGTCTTCTCATAGGCAACTAAATTGTGATTTTTACATTATCTCTTTCATTTAAAATAATCCTAATGTTTCCCCTTAAGAAATATTGTTTTGTTTATTGTTCACTCCCACCTAGGGATTCTATTTGTGAGTTGTAATGTAAGACCTTGGATAGGACCAAGCCTTCCCGATAGGACCAAGCCTTCCCAAAAAATTACCAAATTACCATTTAAAAAATTCCCTTTAACATATTTTTCAAATAAATTCCACCTCATTGGTGTTCCATTTTGAGCTACAATGTAAGACCATGGATAGGACTAGGCCTTCCTCACAAATTTTTTTGATACCCAAGTCACAATGAAATTACATGTGACAAATTTGAGATAAGTAGTGATTGATCATGAGTTACATGTCATTGACATGCTTCCCATATTGATATAGTTTGCTTTATTCTTAATTCATTGATCTTTCATTTTTATCTTCGTATTTTCCAATTTCATGTAAGAATACAACCATTTTTCTTAAGTTTTTTATACTTTCTAGCTTGAATTAATGTTATCAATTTAAGTTCATATTTCAAATTTCATTTCTATTTTATACATCCCAATGTGATTTAGTGTGATTGTTTGACTTAATTATTTTGATTTTATACCATTTGGTTTTCTTATGCCTTCCATTTTATTACAATATTTTCATACTTATTAATCTGATATCATGTGATTTACTTATTTTAATTGAGTGCAAATATTATCATGGTTTGAAAACATTTTTGTTATATATGTTACCATCTTTAGTTTATTATATTTAGTCATCTTTTGTTATTACATATTTCCCATCATGATATAATGTGTAGTACATTTTTTTTGACTCCTTATACCTTTCCAAGTCATTTTTGCATTTTTATTTTTAACAATGAATGTGTATCACATAATGTTAGAAAAGAAAACACTTCACATATATTTCCCATAACATATACAATAAAAGATAAATACATGTGCTAGAAAGAAATATATTCATGCATCAACATCCACAACCAAATATAACTCATGATATCAAATCCAACTGCTAATATATATATATATATATATATATCACATAAATCTAAAAAATAAAACACTCCACATATATTTCCCATAGCATATACAACAAAAGATAAATACATGTGCTAGAAAGAAAAATATCCATGCATTAACATCCACAACCAAATACAACTCATGAGATCAAATGACGTGTGTGTGTGTGTGTGTGTGTGTGTGTGTGTGTGTGTGTGTGTGTGTGTGTGTGTGTGTGTGTGTGTGTGTGTGTGTGTGTGTGTGTGTGTGTGTGTGTGTGTGTGTGTGTGTGTGTGTGTGTGTGTGTGTGTGTGTGTGTGTGTGTGTGTGTGTGTGTGTGTGTGTGTGTGTGTGTGTGCGCGTGTGCGTGCGTGCATGCATGCGTGTGTGCGTGCATGTGTGTGTGTGTACAAAATACATAGCTCCAGCTCTATGGCTGGGCTTCATCATACCTGTCCTATGGCCCAACAACACTACTCATAAATGCCTAAGACTATCCCCTCTGAATGTACATTGTAGTGAGGCAGTACAGTATCTCAAACCTACTACCTATCCCTATAAGTTGACCACATAGTCTTTTACTTATCCAAGCTAAACCATAGTAGCCATATGCATTGATCTCATCTGAGCTAAGGGCTACTATGCATGTTCCTCTCTTTTTCCCACCCTTTTCAATGGATGCAATTTATCCTTACATGTCTGTAACTACCTCATTACCTCCCCCACCATTCTAAACTAGCCTACCTAGGATGGAGTAGATGGTACCATAGGATCATCCATCATGGTGGGGTCATAAGGTGCTAACACTCCATCCAAAATGTCATGGTGTGTAGCCATAACTAGGGATCACCATCTAACCTCCTATATCACCAGATATAGAAAACTAAATTCAAATAGATATTAAATCACATATATCTAAAAATCTATCTATATACTATAACCACATGAAGCTAGTAGTCTATATCAAATCTTAAATCAAAATCACAACATTTCTCACTAGTACTAGTATCACCAAACACCATCTCCCCATATTCTCACCCACTGATCACTGTCTCTCTATCTACTCATTCCATGAACACCTCCTCTATCAATCACCTCTATGATAGTGAAAATATAGGAGTCGCCACTCATCTTTGTTAAGACCCTCTCTAAAGAGGTGTCTTTATAGACTAGCTATGTCCTGGAGTGATTGTTGGGTGATCTTTCATTGTCACCCTCACTTATGCCCACTCTCACTAGTGGTGCCTCTATCTATAGTATCGACATGGTGGTTATTGTTCCTATTATGGTGCCTTCTATGTTTGATGTTGTTTCCATGCATCCATATCCATGGCATACCCTCCCCTAGATACCTTCTATCATGCTTGATAAATATATGGTCTAACACATCATGTGTTAATCTTGAGTCTCTTTACCAGTACTCTTCCTCCTCTTCTCCCACTCAACTCTCTAGCATGTCATGCCCACTAAGTAAGAACTAATAGAGGGGAAAATAGGTGTGGGATTATGACTTTCCCTGGCAAGCATTCCACCATATGTGGCTCTACTCATGAATTATAGTGACCTGTGATCTACACCTATGCCATCCCTAATGCCATGGTCAACCAACTAGGCCAAATAGTAGTAATATGCATGTAGGGATGCCATATATCTCCCCTCATGTGATAGCCTACAACATTGACACATGGGGCATCACTCCCACTACATGGTCCTTCTACCATCTCTTCACCCAAGGTAACCTATCAGCTACCATGTGAGGCAACCCAACTAGTTGATACATAGGAAACCTCATGTATATCTAGGAACTCAATAAAATAATAGGCCCCATGGTTTTTTCCCTATAGAAAACATTCCATACCTATCATGCATGAGCTATACCTAGATGATAAACCCAAAGTAATATAGTGCTTCCTAATCCCAAATGGACTGATATAAGGCTATCACGTATAGTGGTACCTTTCCATCTGACTTGTGACATAACACTTGTGCTATCACAAGTCTGATCATAGCCTTTCAGATGTCTGGAATCTTAGTGATATATACATTAAATAAATTATTGACTCTGTTAATCCACAATGATGATTTTTTTCCAATTTACCATAAATGCCTTAGGTATTTATTAGTCTAACTTCTTCCTACTTGATACCCCATTTTACCTCTAGTTTACCTAAAAATTTCCTAAGGTTCATTTTGGTGCCTATATTTTGCATATCAGTAAATTTTCTAGTTTTGAGCTTAATTTCAAATAAAAATACTCTAAAAATTTAAACTTCCAGTTGCTTACCTATGTTGTACTTACTATAACTACAATGCATCCTCCCTATTTTAGTTGTCATTTCCTCACCATGATGGCTCTTTGGTCTCCAAATAGGTCTTTGAGATCTTTGTTTTCTTAGAATAGTAAAAATAACAAATGAATTATTTTTCACTGTATTTATATTTACTATTCAATATTATTTACCTTTCAAATATTTACTATTAGATCCTATCTTTTTATCATATCTTTGTTTCTAATAGTTTTTTTTTCCCAAATTGTAACTTTTTTTGGAATCCTGACATCATAGAGAATCTTTTCACTCATTATATGTGTATGTTACAATTTTTTGATTTTTTTCTCTTTTTCACTAATTTATACAAATTTGCCTAATGCTCCCTACATTGGACACCTTCACATTTATTGCATTTCCTTATTTTTCTAAAACACTAACGTAAGTAAAGTTATAATTTTTTCAAATATATCCTTTCATTTATCTTATTTTTTCCTTATTGTAGTTTATTCAACTTCAACATTATGTGTTGTTATGTTATTTTCACAAAGCACGATCCCATGTTGCACATATGTGATGCATGATGAAATTTGAGTGGGGCATATATATACACATAATATGTTCAAACTTTATCAATTATTGATGAGTTCTATCTTGCAATAATCCATTGTGTCTCAATCTCTCTGAGTGCATGCCTTAAGGGGTGTACCTAGAAAGGGGTGGGTAGACCATTGGTGATTTGTAGGATTGTTGTCCCTTACTAACACATGTTATCAATCCAAACATGTCATAAAAACATTCCCATAAGCTTTACCTCTTTTTTGGACCATCCTATAGTCATTTTATACCTTCATATCCCATCCCTAACCTAAAATTATTTTTGACAGTTTATGATACACTGTTGAACCCATGGATCTAGTACTCTAATTGACAAAACTCATTTAGGGTCTAGGTCAGCCCTTGACTCACATAGACCAAGAACTAATTTTTTTATCAATAATGATATAGAGTAAATTGGTCCAACTATGTCGGTTAAAATTTTAGAAAGGACTAGGGATAGATTCAACTATATAAACACACTCATTTCATCATTTATTAGGTAGAGGAGAAGAAGAATATATATATTGAAATCTTTGTATCCACCATTATACTTTAGGAGCATAGCTTAGGGTTTCATACTTTATTTGAAGATATAGATCTTGTCTTTATTGAAACACAACTATTTACTAAGAGGGAGGATGCATGAGTAGATCAACTAAAACCAGTCCTTTAATCTTTTTAAAGCAAATTCAAAAGCATATAAAGATTAAAAGATAAATGCAGAGATAAAATACACAAAAATACACATGACACCATATTTATACATGGAAAACCCAAAGCAAAAAACCATAGTGAGAATATCTGCTAGAATCTATCAGATCTCTGTACATTAATAAACTTTAATGTTTCACTCTTTAAAACATATCCATCGATCTCCAGATCCCATTTCCCACGTGTCATTAAATATTTCAACTTCCATGAAATTTACTTTAACTTGGTCTTTAAACTTTGACACTTTGACCTCATCTCATTGCTTCTTATATATTTGGATCACTTTTACTCCATTGATCTTCTTGAACATGCTTGGTTTTTAACTCACCACTATGTTGATAGACATCGATCACTTTGTTTCATTTGAGTCCACTTTCTCTATTATATATATCTCATCCAAGCTTCTACATGTTATTGGATCTTGAAATATGCATGATCTTTACTTCTATCTAGTTGTTAAATATCAAACTCTTTATAGAATTTGATTCCATTCATTCCATTGAATCTCCTTTACATGATCACCCACTCACTGTCAAATCTTTTGACAAGATAAATATTTATATTTGTCCAACCCTTGATGATATGAAACTTGGTGTAAGCATGTACCCTTTGTACATAGCTATTAGTTACCACTATTGAAACATTTGGCATGATCACATTGATTTTTGACCTTTTGACTTTAAGCTACACCATAGATTAATTGTCCATACTCTATGATTGTGACACTTGTCACTTACATGTTAACTCAGATGTCCTTTTGAAAATTTGAATTTATTTCACTCTGTTGGATCTCCAATTTTTTATAAAGAATGAACTATTGATCTTCAAACTTGCTCAAAATTTACCTTGTGTAAATTTGTCTAAGTATGGGGACCATCTCAATTATACTTGGAAGGTTAAATTTTCACCTTCATATCTTTAGCTTCTCTCATTTACCTATTTTTAAATTTGGACCATATAAACTAGGCATGATAATGAACAAACCCATATTTTCATTTATTCCTAAATATTTTGTGCATAAGAGATATAACATCCTTAATATTCTCACTCAAATTATTCTACCATAAAGCTAACTATCCCTAGAACTTGCTTGGAAGGCCAACTTTGTTCTTGCATAACTCTTGTTCTTACATAGGGGATTCTATCCATATATCTAATTTATCTTAAAGCCTTAATAGATGCAAGATATGTCTTCATAAAAATGCCTTTGACCTTTTTATTGCAACCTAAAAATTTGACTAAGTGTTGGAAAACATTGCCAAAATGCTTCAGAGCCCTACTTTTCTCAAGTATATCTTTTATTGTGGTATGTCATGTGACTTGAAATTTAGCACATATAAAATAGGAAAAAAAATGAATAGACCCATGTAATAATTTTATCCTAGCACATGCATTTTTGAAAACACCGACCTCATCAATATGCTTACTTGCCTATGCTTAACCCTTTTTGCAAATTTGGCCAAGTATAGAAATTTAGTGGATTTTGTCCAAGTAACCAACTTTGCATGCCCATATCTTCAATTTCACTTCATCATATGTCTTAAAATCTAGTGCATAACTACTAGGGAATAATGTGTTCATAACCATGTGACCAGCTCCCCCATACTCATTTGCACATGGCAATGGTGACATCATAAAAATGCATTCTCATCAAATCTGTCATAAACTCAAAATGTCTAGATGATCAATGTGAAGAATTGAATGAATTACTATCATGCACATAAGCATTCCAATCATTCTTGACCTCTGATAGGATCCTTTTCATATCCTCTAATCACCATATATAATCCTAAACATCAATGACATGCTCATAATGTCCCTTTTGACATCAATGACAATCATATTTCCAATAATCTCCCCCTTTGGCATTGATGGAAAACTAAATGCTCTGATCTTCTAATATTTTGCTCCTTCTCAAGCATTTCTTGCATTGGCTTATGATTAGTATGAACTACATTTTTTCATACCATACTTTATCCCCCTTAGGCAATGGTACATTTTCCTAAACTCATCTTGGACACTTGTTATGCTCTTCCAAACTTTTATAGAAAGCATTTACACTTTTTCTCCCCCTTTAACATCAATGGAAAAGGGATTCCTTCTCACTATTTGTTTAAAGTGTTCTCCCCCTTTTTCAGATAAAAGAGTTTATCCAAGAACCTACAACCATCAACTCATTATAAATTTTCAAAATATACATACCTGAGTTTCTTTTTCTCTTCTTCTAGGGATCAACAAGGCTTTTATGATCCTTCATCTAGACTTGTGCTCCATAATTAGTATCTAGTGATATGATGTAGGATCTATCACTCCCAAATTTTGTCTTATTGCATCACTTGAGCATCTTCAAGTCTCCATACATAGTTCTCTGATCCTAGGACTTAACCAATATACTTTATTTATGCATGAGGATTCAATACACTATCTAATCACTTGACTTGGTTTGTTTAAGTCATCATCTCAACCTGATTGATTTAAAATATGTAGCACATAACACCTTATCTCTCAATCATGACTAAAGCATCTCATATATGCTCATTTTCACATCATGCATAGCTCCTCAAGCCATTCAAGCTATCTGAGTTATCTCCCCCTAACTCCATGATATATAAAACTTATCATCTTTAGAACTCAGAGACCTTCTACATGATTTTATTTTTTATTCAACATAGATAAGTCTGAACTAGCATCCACCTAATTCTTTTCAAATCTACCACCACAAAACATATAATAAGCTCCTCTATTTGAGCTTCTTGATTCTGATAGACTAAACAATTTAGCTCCCCCTTACTCAATTGACTTACTAATGATCAATAAAAGACTTTGCAATATAGCATCATTTTTTCTATATCAAAATAGTATTGATCTAAAAGACCAATTAGTAATATACACACCTCTATACTGATTGGTATGATGATCTAGAGCAAACATACTTACTCCCACACTTGGAAGTCTCTATATCCTACCTTTACACCTAGAGTCCATGAACACATTATTATCACACTCATTCTATCCCTATAGACACTACATACATAACACTTCTCTCATCTTGGCATACAAAATTTAACTAGGATCACTCATTTCATACCTTTAGAATATTTTGAAGAACACCACTTGCTTCTTTATAGAAAGGGGTATATTAATAAGCATAGATAGAGACACCTTAATTCATAATGTCCTAGAAAAATGTGAAACTAGGAGTTTCCCATAACTCCTCATGTTCTTTCTCCTCCTTGGTCCTCTTTGAATTTTTATTATTCTTCTTCTTCTTAGGCTTTAGAGAAGTAACATGCTCATCCATTGCAATGTTCTCCTTTTCATTTGTGATTAAGTTAACAATACATGGAGATAATATGGATCCATAACATACCTGTTCATGTAATAAATCTTCCTTATAGCTCAAAATCTCATCACTAGTCATAGAATACTAATGTTCTATGCTTTATACTTGCTCTATAATAGTAGGATGTTCACTTAAATATATACATACCTCAGAACTATCCTCAACTAGCACCTTGGACTTCTTGAGATTTGTCTTCTCATTCTCAACATGTGCAAACATTGAGATCTCTTGACATTTTACAACCTCTATAACATTATCTTGGTCTTTCATTTTACATACATGTTTGGTTTATTATATGTCCTATTTTTCTCTTTATCAGAGACTTGTGAACCTTTGTTCACACTAGGAGTCATACCTTTCTTATTACTCTATAATTTTGATCTTATAAATCTTGTTCTATAATGTTTAGCTATGTGACCAAAATTATTACAATTATAGCATATTATATTTATATCTAACAAGGGTACAAATAAATTTTTAATTAAAAAATTGGTTCTCCTTGTACGTACAACTCTAAAAATACTAACCTTATGACCAAAATGATTACAGGTTTAACAATAACCATAGAAAGATGAGGAATACATGGTCATAACCTTTCTTTGTGCAAGATGGGGAGTTATTCTCAACTATTTCGTCTTCAAGTTGTTTACCCTTGTATAAAAATTTACATTAGCTACATTTGTCTTCTACATCTTCCTTGAGTTTTCAAAGATGGAATCATTATTATTTTTCCTTTTTGTAGACATTAGAAAACTGCACATGATGGTTCTAGATGTTAAAAGGCCTCAGGATTTCGTAGGGACCACCTAACACTTCTTGACCCACTATCCAACCCATTGGACCCTGAGTCAAGTTAGATACTAAGCTAACTAAACTCAATAATTCATTTAACTTACTAATTAACCCTTCTCCCAACTCTTTTTAACTCACCTTGACCCCTTTAGCTTCAGACACTTGATCATTAATTGTTGATGATTAGGTTGACTCTCAATAGTTGGGTCTTCCTTGTTCTTACATAAATACTATTTGTGCAAGATAACATCACAAAATTTAATATATCTACCTTGATCATTGCTAATGAACTCACAAGCATTGAAATCAACAAGCCAACCTCCTAGGGAACCTTTTATCCTCCATATCTCTTTGCCTATAAAAGGAGGGGAGTAGGAGGTGAAATGGATCATCACAAGCATTATTGCTCATAGGTATTTAAGATTTTAAACTAGTCTTATTCTATTAATTCATCAATAAAAACAAAGATATAAATCTCTACCAAAATTTATCTCAAATCAAAGTACCATTACTCTACCAAAATTCCTCTAGGATTCACCAATTTTAATAACAAAGCTAAATATCTATTTTTCATTATTCAGGTACTTTATTATATTTAGACATCTCTACCTAAACTATACCACTTCTAACCAACATTTTCAACCAAATTTAACAAAAAATCTAAGTATTTATTTTGTATTATTCAGTTACTTTGTTTTATTTAGACATCTCTACCTAAACTAAACTAATTCTAACCAACTACCTCTAACCTCTCGACCAATTAGCTAACCCCCACCAACCTATTATGCCTATCTAATATTTGCCTACAATGTAATGTTCAACATTAATTAGATCCTATCAATTGATGGTAACTATCAATAGTCACCTTGAATATCGATGGTCAGCCCCAACTATCGATGGTTACCCCAACCACTGATGGCCACCTTAATTATCAATGGTTACCCTGACCACTGATGGTCATTGTGTAACTTTTATGACCAAAAACTAGAAAGCTATTTCCACCAACCAAACCTCAAATAAACTTTGTTTTTCTTGGCCTTTATCACCTCACAGACCAAAAATAACAACTTGACCTAACATAAACATTTTTTAATAATTTAGCATTCATCTTAATGTTATCTTGTTATAACACTAGCATTTTTTTAAAAAGTATTTATTTTCTTTAGATCTAGTACTTTTATGTTATGAAAATTTTCTTTTCAACATTAACTTATATTAAAAGGTGGATTGACAACCTCTTAAATAGGTCATGATTCTTTGATCTAGCTTGTTATACAATCTACCCATCTACTTAACTAACCAACCTTTTTCTAGTTCTATCTTATTACAGGTCATCTTCCCAAGCTAAAGAAGAGTATCTACAACCATCTAGACTATGGAGGGCACACCTATCTAGGTTGTACCAACCTCTACCCCTCTTTTAGTTTTACCTTTCTTATATAAATAGATAAAAATCAAAATTTGAGTAAAACACTTTCCTCAATTTTCTTTTTCTTTTTAGCCTTCTTCACATCAGCATTGCTTGTGTTTATCTTTGTATCCTTGCAAGATTTCTCTTTCTTTGATCCTAATCCTTCTTCTTTGAAATTATCATATAACTTAGTAGATGTACTAGTTATGGGAATTTTCATGTTTTCATAACCAAGACCATATTTACCTTTTGATGGCTTTTTCATCACGAATGTTTGATCCTCCTATCAGCTTTAGACCTTTGACTATTTGTTCTTTAGTATTTTCAATCTCTTCTCTCAAAGCCACTATCTCTGATTCTAGCCTAATACAATCATTATATTTTAATTGTAGTTCAATTTTGACTAAATCTTCTATTCTTACAACCTCTTCTACCTAAGTCTTAAGGCTTACTATAATCTGATCAGATATTTCAAGACTTTTGGACAATTTTCAATTTATGTTTGTCCAAGCTTATTTTATCTTGAGTTATCTTTTCTCATCATGTTAATCTCATCTAGAGCACACATGATTTCACACTCAAGGTCCAATTCTCCTTCCCCTTCTTCATCAGAGTCTTCAACTTCCTCTTGATCTAGATCTATAGAAATTGATCCTAATGCCATGAACAAGGAATCATTTCCCTTAGCCACAAAGGCAAAATCATGGTCATCATATGAGCTATCATTATAATCTAATGAATCATTATATTCTTATATATAATATTTTATTGTTTTTCAAGAAGTTACTCCTTTTGAAATAGTGGGGATTCATTATTTTACCATCCTCTTCTTGCTTAAAGTTATCTTTTTTCTCATAAGGGAATTTAATAGCAAAATGTCTTACTTTACCAAAATTAAAACATTTATAGGGTAACTTACCTTTGTAATTTATACATCCTCTTTTCAATATTCTAAAAAATTTAGCTTCTTCTTCATTAGTCTCCTCAGATCTAGATGTAGATTCTTCTACTTTTTCATGCTTGGATGCTTTGAATGCAACTTCTCTCTTGGAAGTATCTACTTCTCCCATTCTCATCTCATAGGCAGTGAAGGTTCCATGCAAATCATCTACTGTGAACTTATCTATATCTCTTTTTTCCTTTATTGTAGATATTTTAGAGTCATATCTTGATGGAAAAGATATTATGACCTTTTTGACTATGATTGATTCTTTCATCTCTTCTCTAAGGCCTCTAATTGTATTGAATATTTCATCTAACCTAAGGAGGTAGTCTGTAATATTCTTTTCTTCAGTCATTTTAAGACTTTACAACATATCTCTATATGTTTTTAGCTTGGCCTCATTTACCTTGTCATCTCCTTCATATATGCTCTTCAATTTTTTCTAGATATATTGTGCATTTTGACAATGCATCACTTTGACAAACTTTATTTTGGAAAATACACAAAGAATAGAATTATTTGCTTTGGAATTGATCTCATATGCCTTCTTGGAAAACTAAATAGTAGGAGTTATAGCAGGGGATGTATATCCATTTACTAAAGACATTCATACATCAAAACCTAATGAGGATAAATATGCTTCCATTCTTATGCTCCATCATGCATAGTTAGATCCATATAAGAGAGGTGATTTTTTTAATGAAGATCCTTCTTGACTAGCCTTTGTGTTAATTTTTCTAAGATTTGCTTTAGATTATTAAGTTTATTTCAAGGAAATAGGGCCATGATAACAATTATTGGAACACAACTATCTACTGAGAGGGGGTGAATTATAAGATAAATTAAAAATAGTCCTTTACTCTTTTTAAAGAAAATTCTAAATTATATGTAGATTAAAAGATAAATTAAAATATCACATACACATGAATACACATAACACTAGATTTATACATGGAAAACCCAAAGGAAAAAACCACAATGAGAATAGCTACTGGAGTCTATTATTCTAATCTAGCCTCACTTGGAAAAACCTCATTGGTTACAAGCCTCACTAGAAAAACCTCATTGGTTACATTTAGGATAAACTAATCCATTAACTAAGCACCAACTCAAATAATCTAATGGCACCAACCAATCAGATCAACGGAGCTATAACTCCAGATTACAACACTGATTCATAAATGAATCAAACTCTATTCTCTTCATTAAAAGTATAATATATAACATGATCATACTATGAAAATTATCTTTATGCCTTCTTCCTCTCTACCCCTTTCTCTTTGTGTTTGGATTATTTTTATTTAACATACTTCATATCACTCTATCACTCTATCTCTGTGTCTATATATATCTATGTTTGACACTCTTCAATAACAAATCATCTTATCTAAATTTTGTCTTTATGTCTTTATATTTTCATTAGACACAATTAAAATAGATCCAAACACATCTTTCCATGTCCTGGATGTCATATATATAAGAAATTGATCTATGGTTCCATATAATCTATGTGTTCACACTCAAACTATAACACATCATGCCAATTATGGACTTTAGTTCATTAAGACATGAACTGTAAATTGCCCACATCTTGATTCCATGAATCATGTCATAATTTTAGGCCTTTTTAATATATATAACATCTATTATAATCAAGTTTTGATGAAAAGGATCTTTAATGTACATTTGATTTGTTAGATTGATCAATCTTATTGTCTGTGTCAAGATATAGAGCTTATATGCAAGTTCCTGTATGTTCCTACATGTTTCTCCACTTGACCATTGGAATTTAAACACTTTAAATAATGAAATTTTATCTCTTTCTTTACAACATCTCCAATCTCTCTCACTCTATCAAATATTTGTATGCTATTGAAATAAAATGTTCCACTCTTTAAAATGTGTTTGTCATCTCTAGATCTTATTTCTCATGTGTCATTAGATATTTGAACTTGCACAAACTTTACCTTGACTTAGTCATTAAAATTTGACCTCATCTCACTACTTTATATATCTTTGGATCAATTTTTCTCCATCAATCTTCTCAAGCATGCTTGGTTTTTAACTTACCACTATGTTAATAAACATCAATCACTTTGTTCCATCTGAGTCCACTCGCTTCATTAGATGTCTCTCATCCAAGATTTTTTGTGTTGTTGGATCTTCAAAGATGCATGATATTTAACTATATATAATTTTTAAATGTTGATATCTTTATATAATTTGATTCCATTCACTCTATTGTATCTCCTTTGCATGATCACCCACTCACCATCAGATCTTTTGACAAACTCAATTTTTATATCTATCCAACCCTCAAGGATATGACACTTGGCATAAGTGGATGCATTTTATACATATCTATTATTTCCAATTATTGAGACATTTGGCATCCTCACATTACTTGTTGACCATTTGACTTTAAGCCACACCATAGATTAACTATCCATGCTTAGTGATTGTGACACTTGTCACTTGTGTGTTAACTCAGAGGTCCTTTTGACAATTTGAATTCATCATGTTCCATTGGATATCTAATGTTAGATTAAGTATGAACCGTTGATATTATAACTAGCTCAAACATTACCTTGTGTAGATTTGTCTAAGTATGGGGACCAAATTATGCCTGGAAGGTGAACTTTTCACCTTCATATCTTTTTCTTCTCTTCTCTGCCTATTCTAAAATTTGGAACATATAAACTAGGCATGATAATGAGAAAGACCATATGCTCATTTTTTCATAAAGATTTTGTGCATGCAATATATAACTTCCTTAATCTACTCACTCAAATTATTCTGCCATAGAGCTAGCTATGCCTAGAACTTGCTTGGAAGGCCAACTTTGTTCTTGCATAACTCTTGTCATACTTAGTCACATGACCTATAAATTAGTACATATGATCCTCTTACATAGGGGATTCCATCCATATATCTAATTGATCTTAAATCCTTCATAGGTATAAGATATGTCTTCATAAAAATGTCTTTGAGATTTTTCATTCAACTTGCAAATTTGACAAGTGTTGGAAAACAATGTCAAAATGCCTTGGAACCCTACTTTTCTCAAGCATATATTTTATTACGCTATTTTGCATGACCTAATATTTAGTACCTATAAACTAGGCACATAAATTAAGAGACCCATATGATCATTTTATCCTAACACCTCCATGTATGTAAATTTTGACCTCATCAATATGCTTACTTGTCTTTATTTATCCCTTTTTGCAAATTAGGCTAAGTATAGAAACTTAGTGGATTTTATCCAAGTAGTCAACTTTGCATGCCCATATCTTCAAATAAACTTCATCACATGTATTTAAATAAAGTTCATAACTACTAGAGACTAATGTGATCATAACCATGTGACCAACTCCCCCATACTCGTTCACATGTGCAATGGTGATGTCAATAAAATGCCTTCTCATGTTTTATGTCATAGACCCAAAATGTATAGATGATCAATGTGAAGAACCAAATGAATTACAAATAAGAACACAAGCATTACAATCATTCTTTACCTTTGATAGGATCCTTTGCATATCCTCTAATCACCATATACAATCCTGAACATCAATGGTATGCTCATAAAGTCCCTTTTGACATCAATGATAATCATATTTCCAATAGTATTGTAGAGAATTATTTTGGATGCATTGATATGTTGTGTATCCTAGAGCTAATTTATCCTTGTAATCCTTACATACCACAACTTCTTTCAAATAACCTTGGACAAGGGAAAGATTGAGGCTCTGTGGATTCATCTTCAAAGGTAGGTATTCCTAACTTTATTCCTCCTTTGTAAGAGTAGATATATTTGCATTTTTACTTCTCTCCCATGCATTAGGATTATATATACATTTATGTGAGCTTACTTCTTTTGTGCATGCTTATTTATCATGTTTATTACCCCCAATTTGTGCCAAAAGCTTTGGTGAGCATTAGATTAGACTTTACTTTACTTGTTATTGGTTTAGTGAATATGAAAACATAAGACCTAGTTAGGGTTATTGAATAGTTTTCCTTAACTAGAGGCTTTGTAATCCTCCATAGTGATATTATCATTGTAATATATCCCTTGGCTAGGTCTAGTGGATCCATCTTGGTTATGACCCCAAATATCTATTGTATCAATAATTAGAAGTGTAAGTAGCATTTATCTTCTCCAAGATAGGATTGAATTATAGATCAGTTGCATTTCCATTTGCATATAAATGGGATGAGAAAAGGATAAGGATGATGTTGAAAAGGGATTGAAGACCAAAGAATAATGGATTAAGGATTTCCCATGAACATATCATGAAGGAACAAAATATCTAGTTTCTTGAGTGTCCATTGGAGGATATGCCAAGATGATTATAGAATATTTCCCAAGACATCTTCCCTTCCATTATGAAAGTCAAGAATTGAATAAATGATGGACATAATAGGATGCAAGATATGATGGTAGATGATAGACTGAGGGATAATATAGACAAGGATGACATGGATAAGATTGATGGATTTTGCACCCAAGTTTTGAGGTATAATGTGGATAGTAGATTATTTTACTATAACATAAAAAATTAGTTTTCATCATGATGCCTACCCAAGGTGCCAAGAGACCATTTTTCACCATTGGACATTTTTTTTTTGGAATTTTAAGATTTCAATTTATTGGATATGGGTGTGAGAGGTAGGAATGTTGATACTTTTTTGTGATTTTCAATTGACACCTATTCTAGAGATATGTAATATTGGGATCATGTTGTAGATGCTAGATGTATTGATGTCCTTATTACCTTACTTTAATCTTGATTGATACCCCTTTAGACATCTAGACTAGGTGTCTTCATCACCCCTATGAGAGATAATGTTTCCTAGGTTCATGAGGTGTAGAATGGATGGATTTAGGGTTTGGATTTGATGGTGATATATAGTACTTGAATAGATGATAGGATCATGGTAGGGAGGTGTGATGGTTTATTTCAAATTGGGACTAACAGTCACACACATCATTAGATGCGTCATATGTCCCACTATGAATACCAAATGTAAGATGATAGATTCAAGCAATGGACTTTAGATATGAAATTATATCAAAATTTACCCAAATCTACAATCTACAAGTAAAATATAGAGCCATTAGGATAAAAATGCAAATATATGAACATTCACAACAATATTAGATCATAAATCTAAGTGCTCTAAATCAAGATCAAAACAAGAAAAATACTAAGTGATTATTGATAATGGATTTCTTATAGACTTAGAATTCCAGCATAACATTATCTTGATCAAAAGAATTTGATAGCATGGATTAATTGATAGCTTGATGAAAGGATTAATGAATTCATGTAGAATGAATTTATTTCACATTCAACTCCTTGTTCCAAATGGAAGGAGAGGGTGGTTTTAAATAGAAAGAAGGGAGGGAGATTTTATGGAATTTAAAATTCCATGGAATTCTATAGAGAGTTGGAGGGAATTATAAGGAATTTTATTTAGAGAGACAAATCTCTAGAAAAGGAGAAGGGTGGTGGATACTAGGAACTAATCATGTAAGAGATCCTAGGGGATAGGTGGGTAGGTATATTTTTATTAATTTTAAATTCACAATTGGGCATGGGGAATTTATTAGATAAATAAAATGCTAATAGGTGATGTAATAAGGGAATTAATAATATATGGGATATATGAAGGCTAATATAGGATAAGAAATATATCTAAAGGGACTAAATTATTGACTAGGGGGAATAGGAAATGTTAGGTGAAATAATGATGAAAGGTATTAATTAGTGAATAATTAGGTATAATTAGAGACATGATTAGCAAGCCAAGATAAGGGAGTAAATTATGATTCATACATTTTTATTGGCCAAAATTATAGTATAATTAACTCTACTAAAATAAAATTTGTTTTATTGTGATGATGACACATGGATGGTTTTCATTATTCCACTTTCTTGAAATGATAGTATAATGAATTTTGCTAACATCACCTCTAGGTTATCGGGATGGTGACACATGGATGGATCTTATTGTTGTGCTTGCTTGGGTGACTTGTGCTCTTCACTTTGGCTATGGGTAAGTGGAATGATGTCACGTGGTAAGAGTAGATGATCTCAGGGATTCCCCTAAGAACACTTAAACACAAAATAGCATGTTCAAGACACAACATAGGCATTAAATCAATAAATTAGAACATAACATGTCATCTTGATTATCCATTAAATAAAAAATTGGACATGTACATAAGCTTTGCATTATATTAAAATCAAAATAAAAAGGTAAATCATGTAATATGGCTTATGCATATCTTTGATCTTTATTCTCATAGCTTTAAAACATGTTTTAGACTTTTATCATAAATAATGTCATAGACTTATAATACTCATAAGGATTCGAATATGGATATTAAATCAATAGTAGGTCCCTATTTTAAAATTTAAATTGTGTGTGTGTGTGTGTGTGTGTGTGTGTGTGTAAATCAATGTCCACACCCATGATATAAAATATGAAATAATATAGATAATTGAATTACTTTAAATTTAAAAAGTTAAAGAATGAATACACTTGAGATTATTTGAACCAACCTATCATGTGTTGAAATAAATTGGATTTGTTTTGGTGTTACTATTCCTAAGGGGATGTCATTATTAAAATAATGGTTTGATAAATATATATGCTCAATCTCTATTAGAGATAAATTGGGCATACATGTTTGATTAAGCTTTTAGGGGTCACATAGGCCCCACCTCTTTGGTTTTTGTATGGGAGCCCCGTGTTCCCCCCACCTCCCCCCCTCCACCCCACCCCACTAGTGCTAGTCAGAGATTGATTATTGACTAGGTCAGTAAGTGCAATTTTTTTAATGTTCATACCTAGGCCTTTTCTAAAACCCCACAAGGTTTATTTGCAACAAAATACAAGTTGGTTTCTTAGGCATACATTTCAATATGCTACTTTGTTTTTCATGTTTATATGGCATAATAAATATTTTTTCACCATGATCATAATGCTATTGGTATTAATGGGATAAGCATAGGGTCTAAACCCTATCAATGTTTTCATCTCAGGACTTTATTGCCTTTAAGACTGATTGATTTAATATATTTTATGTGTTTTGCCTTTGACAATAAGATAAAATTATTTATTTATTGTTTTACCATGATTTGGGAAAGAGGAATGTGTAGATCAAGATGAAAATGTCTCAAAAAACAAGCATGTGACTACTATTCATGTTATTGGCTTCTAGTGTATTGAAAATTATTGTTTGATCTTGAAGATTGACTTTAGTTGGTGGTTTTTCATTAATGGATGAAACCAAATTTTTGACTATTCCTTTGACACAAATGACCAACCAATTGTAGGAAAGTGTTTTTGATGTAATTTCACCTCCTAAAAAGAGGGAAATACTGATATATCTAATCCCCAAGGTCTCTAACTACCTAGTCTAGACACATTGATATTCACTTAGTGGCTCATTGTGACCATTCTAATATATGGGACCTTTGTTGGTATTTGAGTATTTTAGATGAGTCATTTATAATTTTAATCTTGGATCTTAGTTCTTATAAAACTAGTTGTAGATACTATTTTATGATTATATTGTACTACAATCTTGTACACCTCAAAAAACCCAAAACTTGGTTGTTTTTCTCAGTTCTAGACCTTTTACCACTTTTTTAAGTGTCTCATCTATTCTATCTTATACCCATTGTCATATATCTTAGTCTTAATAGTATTACATTGATGACATAGACATTATCTCTTGCTTAGAATGGTTAAATTATACTTATATTCCACCTCTACAAGTTTTGATCCTATACCTAATTATTTGTGATCAAAAAATAAAAAATATTTGGTTGAAATATAATTCAAGAAAAAATAAAAGTACAATTCAAATAATGTTATCTCTGAGAAGAGATGTTTTATTGATCAAATTTGCAGACCCAAACATATGCCTATCTCTAAGAAGATATGTCTAATTCCCATTTCAAGTTACATATTCATTTATACATGATTTGAAGGTGGTGGGAGGATGTGGAAGGTCACCAATCTTGAGGGAGATTAATTTGTTTAACTTTCATGATTTAAAACAATATAGAATTCGAGGAATTACTATTTTTAGACTGCACTATTAAAATTGAAATTTGGGGCACTTCCATTGGGTTTTCATGGGTAAAAATTCATTGAGAAAATATTTATGCCATCTCACCAAGTTCTCCTTGTTATTATCTTTCCAACAGTTCAAACGGTGAGTCAATTGGAGCTATGGTGCAAAAGTTATGGCTCCCAAAAGTTCCATCATCAATTGGGGTAGACCCATCACCTGAATTGTCACCTAAATTGTTGCCCAGATAAATTTGCTCCCTAAACACTATCATATAGGATAGACACATTGATGTTAGTTTTATGACCTAATACAAGTGTCTAGTTCCATAAATTCATCTAATTTGGAAATAAAATGTATCCTAATGGTTAGCCTAAGTGCTTTAATGTGTGTTATTAATTCAAAAGGATTGATATAAATACAATATCAACCCTCAATCATTCATAAACTATAATAATTAACAACATGGGAATAATACGAAGTATACTTACCAAAGAGAAATAAATTGAATAAAGCTTCCCTATTTTCATACCATTCAATTTTAAAACACATTTACAGGTCTAAAGTACTAAATGACTAGTCTAAGAGCTTGATTTTCCAAGTTACAAGCTAGGTCAATGTTATACTTTCTTTCCACATATTGCATGATTCAAACACAAGCCAACATGTAGGGGAGAACTACATGATCCTAAGGATCTATTCTAAAGTATTGAATATGTAGGTAGTACCCACTGATATTAGGTATTTTGGGTCATCTTCACACCATGTGACCACTAACCCATTTTTTCCCATTGTCACTATGAAGATGGAGACTAGGGTTTTATTCCATTCCACAAGGAGATAAAATCCATGATACAAATATGAATACACCATAGTGAAGTTAAATTAAAACCCAAAAGGATCTAGGTGGTTTCATTAATTTTTAATAGGTATTTTATACAAGACACTTACATTAAACCCACATAGTAGTTTTGATGCAATTATCCAAGGCTGATGTTAGTGTCCAAAACTCTAGAAGCATCAACTTGAGAATTTGATGATTTTTTGAGAACTATCTTCCATCCTTCTTCCTACCTATTTCACATCCAACACTATGTCAACATCAAAATAAACTAAGTATATTAATTCCTTGTCATTTCCATACATAGCTTAATTGTACTTTCCATATTTAGACTATCTTAATTTTATGAATTTAACATATGCCTATATACAAGTTTAGCATAAAGTTGACATACTCTATATCTGATTATCACCATTTTTCCATTTAATTTATGTATACCCCTTTAAATTAAATGTATGGCTAATAATAAGATCACCTAGACGATTTTAGGGTTAAACATTTGGTGAACCTAATATTTGAACATCAAACCCTAGGATAAATTAGGTTTTTCTAATTTATTTTCCTAATTGTTGTACTTTTTTACAAATTTTAAATTTTTCATTTGTGAAGCAATGCAAAATATTAGTGTAAAAAACTAATTCCAAATAGAAGACAAATAAACATTAATTAATCATCTCAATAACAATAAGAACTTAATGGATGTATTTTTGTATATTCCAAAATATGAAATAAGTAAACAAGATAAACTAAGGATAACTCACTTAGCGATGGTGAATCATTAGAAGGTAGTATAATTGAGCCCACACCCATCAATACACCTACATATAATGGGATCATAGATTGTGTGTTTAAACCTTTGTTTCCTAAAATTACTATTGATACATATATCATGGAATTACTAATTTTTTCAACACAAACACTAATTTCAATACCTATTACTACTCAAACCATGTTTACATCCCCTTGGTGACCACTCAACTTGTTAATATAAATCCTACTAGGTATAAAGTTAAATCACTCCTTGAATTTATAAATACCTTAGAGGACAAGGTTATAAACATTGAACAAAAAGCTATAAAATCCCCTCATGCTATAGATTCGAAAGATGTGTTGCATAACCCTATTGCACTTGAGATCTATTTGCACCCTTTGAAAATTGAATTTGTTGCACTTAAGTTCATAATTTGTGATGGAAAAGGTGATCTTGAATAAAATATTCAAACCTTTTATACAACATGCCTTGAATATGCATCCAACAATAAAATTTTTACCAAATTATTTCCAAGAATCTTCAAGGACTATGCTTTAAGTTGGTTATATGATTTACCTCTCTAATTTATGAAAGCATTCAAAACTATTGAAGACTAGTTTTTAGCACATTTTCCATTAATATTTATGAAATGATTTCCTATGCTCAAATTGACAAAATCAAATAAGGAACCAATGAACTTATCAATGAATATTTCTTGAGATATAAGACAACACTAGTCAAAATGACCAATCTTATGGCAGATAACGAGTTAAAAGACATATTTAAGCAAATTTTGCTTACTCTGTTACATGAGTCCATTATATTTAATAATTTTAAATCTTTTGATGACTTATGCCATGTTGTAGAGGACCATGAAATTAATCGTATATTATTGAATAAGGTTAATTATATAGCACACACACTAGCTACATCTAAATTTAGTATCAAATTTAAAATCAAACCAAGTTATAAGGTAAAACCTCTTAAGTCTAACAAGGAAATAACCACCATGGTTAACATAATTTCATAAAAACCTAATCAAATTTCTTATCCAATACACCAAGGAGACAAATTACACATTTACTAGAGTCCCCAGCTTCATTACTCCTATTATTACAAGAATGTCAGCTTATATCTCTCCCTCATCATATTGAGGTTTATATGAGTTAACCTCTACCCAAAGGATATGATTCAAATGATTATTGTAATTATCATCAAGGATGAGATCATTCTATAGGTAGATTCTTTGCCTTAAAGCAGAAGATCCAAGATCTTAATGATGATGAAAATCTTACATTTATCGATCCTCCAAAGGAATTAGGCTCATAACCTGGTGATCACCACAAACATAAAATAGAAGTGAAAATGGCATATAATGCACATCATCCTCCACCACATTATGGACACCCACTAGATGGGATTAATGGTACTTACATATGATAGATACCTCCTATGGATTATACACCATCTATTAGTTTTGATGATAGTGAGATTAAGGATGATGACTCTAATATTCACTCTTTATTCACTCAAGCATACCTTAATAAGCATCATATAAGAAATGTTATGATTTATATTGGTGCAATAAAGAATATTTTCACCATGACATTACTTATGAACTTGGGTTATGTTGGCCATTTGGGCCCACATACTAAAATTTTGCCAATTTAAAGAAAATAGACATAACTCAGGAAGAAAATGGCAAAGTATTCAGACTTTGGGTTTCTAAAGGCATAGTGCGAATCAAGTTTCTAGTGGTGCTTGACTTCTAAATGTTTTATAAGTAGAATTAATTCAGGTTTATGAACCCAAATTACTCATGGACAGTGCAAATTATTTTTTCCAAGGTGAATGACTTCAAGCTTTCTCTTGAAGAAGGCTTCAAGTTTTTTTATGAAGATAACTTCAATTTTATATAGTATAACTAATTAAAAAACCTTATAATTAATCAACATTCAAAACACCAAAGCAAGTAAGAAGGCTTGGAAAACTTGATTTGGTTTGGGTAGTGTATTTCAGGTTTCTAGGGGTGCACTATTTATTTCACTTTATAAGTTGCAAGCAATGATAAGTCTAAAGTAAGTAAGTAGTGGGGACTAAAAAGCTTGATTTGGTTTGGGTAATGTATTTTAGGTTATGTAAGGAGCACTAGTTAATTACTTCATAATTTTTAAGTAGTCAAAAACCCAAAATAAGTAATGAGACATCAAAATCTTGATTTGTCTTAGAAGTGTTTCTCAGGTTCTCAAAAAGACAAGTCCTCTACAAGTGAATCCAATGGGCCAATCAGTCAAGGAAAAGTGGCACAAGTGCATCCAAAAATATTAGTAGATCAATAGATAGCAAGGACTTAACCTTTCAACTCCAACATGCAAAGTGGTCAAACAAAGATTGGATGCTTTCAGGTGTAGCAACGAACATGCAAGAACCGATTGGGATAGTCCAAGTTGTAATAAAAAACATGCAAAGATTTAATGCAAAGGTCAAAACACTCGAAATTGGTAGGTAAATGTAGCTACCACCGATATGGCTCACTCAATTCCAAACATGAGAATTCAATGCATAAGGAGCTTGAGGAGATGGGTGATGATTTTGGATGGTACATCTCATGGTCAAGGTAGTTACATGGTTTTAATGCAAAGGGAGGTTAATTAAAATTGGTAGTTATCGATGACTTCTCTTTTCCTTGCTCTCATGTAATTATGGGATTTATCTTTCTCTCTTAACCATATAAATAGAGGCTCTTGAACCAAAATAGTTGTTGGATCACTCTCTCTATTCTCTCTACTCCCTCCCTTGGGCATGACCAAATTATTCCAAGATGGAGCTTGTAACCTCTTTATATGAATAAAATACTATGTTTTAGACTCCATTATTCTGGTATTATGTGTACATTTCAAATTTGTGCATGTGGTAGAGTTTTCTCCCTTGTCAAATTATGGTCTCACCTAGTTACTAACTCATCTTGTTATGTAGGTCATGTTTAGTGTTCTACGTCTCTTAATTGAAGCTCATAGATGGATAATTTGACTGGTTAGTGTCTTACTCTAGACCTACCCTTTAATTTACCTTAGCTTAAATCATTTGGTGAACCTCCTCATGAAACACTAATGTATGATAGATATTTGGGGGCTTAAATCTAGTTTTTTACTTGTTTCATTAGTGTTCTTAGAGGTGAGTAAGGTAGATCAACCCATAATTTTGGTGCATCACCTCCCTTAGCTCAGTTTTCCTTTTTATGTTATTTTTCTCTCCATTTTCCTTGCCAATAATATATTTTAGTGTGGAAAAAAAGATCTGAAGTGAAGCATCTAACGAACTAGCCTCATTAAAAATCCTATAGGCTCAACCTCACCATATGATACCCACATCTTGAGGTTTTCCCCATGCTTGTAGCTAGAAGTGAGAGAGCCTGAAGAAATCTCTCACAAGGGTGTAATTCCAAGCTTCAATAGTTTTTGGCATGCTTGGTGAGACAAAGATCCAAAGTAGTAGAAGGATTTTTGGTGTTGTTCTTCTACATATCAGCCTTTAGAGGCATTCAACAAATATCAATGGTGACTCCAAGCATTTATCAACCAGTTTAAAGTAGCTAAAGTGCCTAATCATCATTATTTTAAGAGGAAGATCTTGGTGTGTCTTTCCTTTGATTACCTTATGGAAGAAAGTAGTTAGCACCAATGGTGACTCCAAATCAAAGCTTCTAGTTATGAGCAGACCAAGTTTGTCTATTTATAGATTTTAATCAGCTCTTACATCTCACTTGACATATGAGGCTAATATGAATAGCTATGGTGAATATCCCTATTATCCACCTCCTTATCAACATCCCCAATATGATCCTCATGATCCATATGAGTCCTATCAGCCTTATTAAGAACCCTATCAAAGTTATGAGGAACGTTAGTAAGTTACTCATGATTCATTTATACAATAATATTGCCCTAGTCCTTCTTATGGATAGCAAGCCTATCATAATGTTGCTCCTCATCTACCCTATCATGAGCCATCCATACTAGTATTGAAGCAAAATTTAATAAACATTAACAAGAATACTCTAGAAGTGTGCTCATAGGAATGTTATTGTCAAGATGTCCCTACTCACCAGATCCATTATATGAGGGACTCATTACGGAAAATAAAAGTAGAATGGGCCCCTATTGAGAGAACAAATTAGAACAATCTCACAGGTGACATGTTGGATATAGGTATTTACATTCAGAGCATTGAGGATAAGTTGAAAGGACTTGAGAAATAACAAGGGCAACCTCACCAACCTTTTATTCCTACTTAAATGCCACCTCAGTCTTTTTATGTGCCATATATTCCTCTCGAGTAGACCATTACAAGTGTTCCTTTGATTTTTCCAAGTTATTCATATGTTTCTTAGACTTTCCATTTTAAGAATTTGGTTTAAGAGGAATGCCAAAAAGAAAAATGAATTGTTGTGGAATAGCCTACTATTGAGATTCAAAACTCCTTTATTCCTAAAGAAAACCTTATGAAGTCCTTCATGGTTCCAAGCTGGAATCAAGTGGTGAAGTCATGGGGTAAGTAAAATGAAACAAATCTAGATTTGAGGATCTAGGTTAAGGAAGAATATAAACCTCTAAAAACATCCCTCATCCCTCTTCAAGAGCTCTCTCATGTTCCTAGCCACCTTAAAGAGGATCTGTTTCAAGAGAATATTAAAAAAAATCAAAGATCTAGAGATGAGGACAAAGAATAAAGAAGAAAATCAAAAGTAGAACAAAGGAGAAATTTTATCTTTCCCACCTTGGAACCAAGTCATGCAGTCAAGAGAGCCTAAAGCTACTCAGTCCCCACCCATCCCTCCTCAATAATATAAGCCTCTATCTTTTCCATCTTGGAAATCCATTTAAGGTGGTATAAAAAAGGAGGAGGTGGTGATTCTTGAAGTTAGACAAGAGACCTTGCAGTCTTCACTTCTTTCCCTTCAAAATCCCAAAGCCTTTCCTTCATGGAGAGCCATCTAAAAGGAAAAGAATAAAGAAGAGGAGGTGAAGGTGATCCAAGAAGAGCAACTTTATGTTCAAAATTAGGTACCTATGGTAACTTCTTTGGACATTTCTCACCTTATTTAATATTTTTAAAGATCTAGTATGCCACTATTTGAAAAACAACCTCTCATCTGTGAGGCAAATCAAGAATATGTAGATAAAGAAATAAGAATTGAAAGTGACTTGAGTGACTAGGAAGAAGAAATCATGATTGGGACACCTCTAGGCAAGGACAAATATGTTTTGGTTTTCCATGATGATGTAGAGATGGAACAAATGCAAGAAAAAGCTGAGGTAGAGGTTGAAACACAAGTACATGAGGAAGAGGTTGTTGATGTGCTAGAGAAAGATGTCCCAATTAGATGAGTTAATGATGTTCTTCATGAGCTCCTTCATAACACAAAAATTACCATCTATCATGAAGGACAATATCTTTCAAGAGAATAATAAGCTAAAATAGACAGCATGCTCAATCATCATCTTGATATTGAAAATGAAGTAGTGTTGATTGACCAATCTGAGATGTTAAAAGAAGGCTTGTAGCCTCATGTTTTTAGTGAAGAAGATGATATGCTTGATTCTGACTTTTAGTTTGAAAATGCTCCAATTGAACTATAGTTTCATAAGAACAATTTTTTATTTATTTGATATCCTACATTTAGGTTTTTCTTTACTTGAATGGGGTCCATTTCAGGATAAGAGGAGTACTATCATCAAGTAAGAGGCAATTTTTCTCTCAGGAGATGACATGTTTGAAATTTTCAAACATGGTCATCAAATTTTCTCTCCAACTTTAGACATATCTCTATGATTGGAGGTTGAGGAGTTCAATTGAACTTAATAAGCCATAGGGTCAGGTCTATCTTCCTTAGAGGTAAACCTCAAAAATAAGTCAAAGGAGACATATCAAGTTGGTATATATGTTCATGATCAACAGTTTAGGAATGAGTAAGAACTAAATTTGTTCTTGTAAGGTCCATAATTTTGGAAGAAGGATGATTGGGTCTTAGACCCATGTTCATAGTTCGTGCACCTAAAATTGGTAGCAAAGGAACTAGTCACTTCCCCAAGAAGACATGAGTATCTAATTTATCATAGATGCAGAAGGGAGTTGTCAAGAAAAAACAAGTATGCTTCAAATATCAAAGGTGCACAAAAAAGATTTCCATTTGACCTGGGTGGAAAATACTTGTAGATTTCAGCCATGTACATGTTAGATTAGTTTTTTTGCTTTCCTCTAAATTTTATTTTTAGCACATTTGTTTGTTTTCCCTATTTATATGATAGTTTAATTTAAATAAGTGCCTTGGGCACTTTGATTTTTTTATCCTTGTTTCTTCAGAAGAGATTATAGAAAGGGTCAACCTTGTCAAACCAAAATAGTGAATCCATGCCCAATGGACTAGACAAGGCAACATGAGATGGGTTATTCAAGCATAGTAGGAATGATTCCCTATGAGTCACCAGAAATATTAGCCAATTTTGGCCCACATACCAAAAAATTTCTAGTTTGAAGAAAATGGCAAAGTATTCAGACTTTAATTTTTTGATGGCATAGTGTAAATCGAGCTTCTAATGGTGCTTGACTTCTAATGTTTTATAAGTAGAAGTAATTTTGGTTTATGAACCCAGATTACTCATAGGCGATGCAGATTGGATTCTCCAAGGTGAATGACTTCAAGCTTTCTTTTAAAGAAGGCTTCAAGTTCTCTGACAAAGATGACATTAGGTTTCTAGAGGAGCACTACTTAAAAACCTTATAAGTAATAAGTAGTTGAAACCCCAAAGCATGTAAGAAGTCTTGGAAAGCCTGATTTGTTTTGGATAGTGTATTTCAAGTTTTTGGGGGTGCACTACTTATTTCACTTTATAAGTTGCATGTAATGATAAGTTTGAAGTAAGTAGTGGGGTTTGGAAAGTTTGGTTTGGTCTGGGTAGTGTATTTTGGGTTGTCCAAGGAGCACTACTTAATTACTTCATAAGTTGTGAGCAGTCAAAAACTAGAAATAAGTAATGAGACATCAAAATCCTGATTTGGTCTTTGAAGTGATTCTTGGGTTCTCAAAAATACAAGTCCTCTCCAGGAGAATCCAAAGGGCCAATCAGTCAAGGATAAGTGGCAGAAGCACATCCAAAAAACTTAGCAGATCAATAGACAACAAGGACTTCTCCTTTTGACTTTAGCATACAAAGTGGTCAAATAAAGATTAGATGCATCCAAATGGAGTGATGAACATGCAAGGACCAATTGGGATAGTCTATGTTGAAATAAAGAACATGCCAAGCTATAATACAAAGATAAAAATGCTCAAACTTGGTAAGGGCATGCATCTACCACCAGTATGGCTCACTCAATTCCAAATAGGAGAATTCAATGCATAAGGAGCTTGAAGAGATGGGTGGTGATTCTAGATGGTACATCTCATGGTTAAGGTAGTTTCATGCTTTTAATGCAAAAGGAGCTCAAGTACAATCATTAATCATTGATGACTTCTCTTATCCTTGCTCTCACATAATTATGGTATTTCTCTTTCTCTCTTAACCATATAAATAGAGGCTCTTGAGCCAAAAATATGTTTGGATCACTCTCTATATTCTCTCTACTCCCTCCCTTGGGCATGACCAAATTCTACCAAGATGGAGCTTGTAACCTCTTGATATGAATACAAGACTATGTTTTAGACTCTATTGTTATCGTATTGTGTGTACATGTTATATTTGTGCATGTGGTAGAGTTT
Source organism: Torreya grandis (assembly GCA_037957365.1). NCBI lineage: Eukaryota > Viridiplantae > Streptophyta > Pinopsida > Cupressales > Taxaceae > Torreya > Torreya grandis. The sequence continues at coordinate 534,041 of JARHVA010005559.1, forward strand.
TTTCCCTTGTCAAATTATGGTTTCACCTAGTTACTAGCTCATCTTATTATGCAAGTCATGTTTAGTGTTCTACATCTCTTGATTGAAGCCTGTATATGGATACTGTGACTAGTTAGTGTCTTAATCCATACCTACCCCTTCATTTCCCTTAGCTTAAATCATTTGGTGAACCTCCTCATGAAACACTAATGTATGAAAGATATTTGGGGTCTTGAATTTGGTTTTTTTCTTGTTTCATTAGTGTTCTAAGAGTCACGTAGGGTAGATCAACCCATAATTTTGGTGCATCACCTCACTTAGCTCAATTTTCCTTTTTATGTTATCTTTCTCTCCCTTTTCCTTAGCCATCAGTAGATTTTAGTGTGGGAATTAAGATCTAAAGTGAAGCATCTAAGGAACTAGCCTCATTAAAAAGCCTAGAGGTTCAACCTCACCATAGGATACCCACATCCTAAGGTTATCTCCATGCTTGTAGTTGGAAGTGAGAGAGCCTAAAGAACTCTCTCACAAGGGTAAAATTCCAAGCTTCAATAGGTTATACTCATAATGATTTAAATCCTTCTATTAAATTAGTTAGAACATTTGATGGGACCTCTTAGAAGTTTCTTGATGAGATTGACCTACCTTTATAGGTTAGTTTCACACATGTGATCACTTCATTTTCAATCATACCTTTTATAGACATGTTTGATATATTATTGGGAATACCTTGGATCCATACACTTTAAGTAATACCTTCTATAGTTCATGGGTATGTTAAATACATTCATGCCAATTGGGTAATTATAGTTTCCATAATTCCATATGAGCATCCTTTTGAACAATATAAAATTATACCTAGATAGTTAATTATCAAGCCTACTAAGGATAATTCACCACGAAAGGAGGAGCAATAGGTAATCTCCTTTACTAGGTGACCAATACTTGAGAGACCATTATATCAAAGACATACAGTGGATTCCATAGAATCCCCATCTTATAATAAACACCATGTTCAGATATCTAAAGCACCTTAAAATTGTACCACTATGCTAAAGAAACAAACAAAAACTCAATGATGGATTTCAAGAATCCCTACTCTTATTACTCTTTCTATTTCTTCACAACCACAGAGTCCTATTTTACATATGTAGAGCACCATCAATACCATAGTGAATATATTTCACCTATACATATTCCTCAATATCATAAAAAAATTATTATATTAGGTTCAAGGTGGGGAGATATATATGACCTTCCATTGGATATAATAATAGGATGATCTTTCTTCTTAAAAAATACCAAAAATACCAGAAAAATAAAAAACATTCCAAAAATCCAAAAACATCTTTGACACTTAAATGTTCTACTGGCTCCTTGGCATATATGTGTTAGTTCCATGTTGATGTATGGCATATTTACTTACTCCTCCATACACATGTCTATCAAACTTATACTTGAGTGTGATACATGCATACATATATACATGATCTATTCTTATTTCAGATGTTGGGCCTTCCCTCTACTCATGTCATGTAGACTTTAGGGGCATCCACTTCTTTGATCTTAATATACACAGGTTATATGGTTCATTGATCACATTTTATTATCATATTTGGGCTTACATATGTACTTACACATGCATTTATCCATGATTATATGTTACACAGGGTACTTGATATGCCATACACTTGACATTTTTTTCCTAACACATTTGATCCATGGGCTACTATGACATGTTTATGTTGATTGTTTGTGTTTTACTTTATGCACTTCCTTAAGATTCTTTCCTTCCTATTATATTGATTTTTTGAGAATTTGAATATACTCATTTACTTGCATCCCTCTTGCCTATGTATGATTTCTTTCACATTTACATATGCCATGGTTTGTTGTATGTATATTTGAATATGCCATTATTTCTTTTATAGACATTTGACTAAGTCATTTCCCTTCGATTATGTGGCATTTAAACATGCCCCTTGTTTTCAGTCTTTTTGGACCATTGCATTTTGAATTACTTTTGAGTCATCTTATGTGTATGATTTTTATTTTTGATCTTGTATTGTTATTATATATACATTTCCATGGTCTTTATCATGCATTTTAGGACTTCAAGTGATTACATTGGTTCTATGTACTTTAATTTTATATCTACCTTGACATGTTCATTTTATATTATATGTGGTTCCATTCATAGATTATACAATTATATTAACATTTTGAGGTGAGGTAACTACTATTTCCTATATTTACCCCACCTCAAAAGAGATGCATATTAGTGGGGGCATGTCTTATAGGGATGTGCTATCATTATTTTAGATTCAATGAGGGCATGCTTTGGAAGCATGTTATCCACACTCATTTAGTATATGGTACTTATATTAATTTTTAGATACAGTGGGATCATGCCATATGGGCCATGGCTTCCCACATTTATAGTTCTCAGATTCAGTGGGGGTATGCTTTGGAAGCATGTTCTCCACACCTATTCAATATTAAACATCTCTAGATTACAATGGGGGCATGTTTTAGAAACATGTTCTCTAGATTGGTACTCAGTATATCATTTTTTCAGATTTCTCCATATACAGTGGGTGCATGATTTGGAAGCATGTTATCCAAAATTAGGTATATTTCCAAATTGTCCAAAGACAAAGTTATATGATTCAAAGTCATAGTTTTGGTAGAATTATATACATTAGTACCATTATTATATATAGTTTTAGCATGAGACATATCTAAGGTGTATATGTTATGAAACATGTGCTTAATATTATAAAATCCAAATTAGTTTCAAATTTCAAAAATATTTTATGGACTATTACCACATCATAGACTTTTCGTATTGATATCTTGTGAACTTTTAGGGACTTTATTAAGATAATCTACTATAGTAGTTGGTTCACTCTTTGGTATGGTTGAGATGATTAAATCCCTTAATCTTTCCAAAATTTAGGTTAGACTTAATTGTATCATCTAGCCTCACCAACTTACAACTATTATTGGGTTACACACTTGAGCTAATCTCAACTACCATGTGGCAACTCACCTTTTCTCCATGGTTGGGAGTATGGGCCTTCCAATATATATCTCTCTCTCTCTCTGTCTATCTATCTCCTTGGATATATGCACTTTATATATTTATATACAATTTCACTAATCTTAGTTTCAAAGTCTTACAATGATACATATTTTTCAAATCAACTTACCAATAGGCAAGGTTGTTATATTTACACATAAGTGTACCCCTAAACATCAAACTTTCAATTTCAATCTATTTCAAGTATTCTTAATTTCAATTTGTATGCACTGATTATACACTATAACATGTTCTTCATTTTAGGTTAGTCACCAGTAAAACATTCAAGTTTAGCATATGAAAAAACATGTGAATACACACTCAGATGTGAATTCCTTTCCTTTAAATGAGAAATTTCATTATGATATTAAATGGGACCAAAATGTAGACATTATTTTATGATTATATAGCACCTTAGTCTTTTCCACTTGGAAAAACTTAGACGTTGGTTGTTCCTCTTAGTTTTAGACCTTTTCCCACTTTTACAAGTTTCACATTTATTGCCTAAAATCTTATGTTGATGGTATAAAACTTATTTATTGCCTATAATGCTTAAAATGTACTTATTTTCCACCTCTATAAGTTTTAATCTTGTATATGTTTCTTTGTTCCTTGGACACTAATGTTCAAGATAGACACTAGTGTTGATATTAGTATCCTAACCTGATGCAAGTGTCCACTACCCTAAAATCATATAATTTGTAAATGAAATGTATCATAATGTTCAAACTAAGTGATTTAATACAATTTTTTACTTCAAAGGGATTGATATAAATACAAGATCAACTTTCATTCAATCCTAACCTAGAAGACCTAGCAACTGGGAAAAATACCAAGTATTCTTTCCAAAGAACATTGAAAGAGAATTCAATTGAAAAAATCTTCCCTATTTCCATACCAGTCATAGGTACATCATATATACATGTTTGAAGTACTAAAAGAGTATCCCAAGAGCCTAATTTGCTAAGTTACAAGTTAGGTCATTGTTATAATTACTTTCCACATATTTCATGATTCAAACATAAGCCAACATGTAGGGGAGAACTGAATGAGTCTCAGACCCTATTCTAGAGTATTGGCTATGTAGGCAGTGCCCACTAATAGTGAGGTCTTTTGGGTTATCTTGACACTATGTGCCCACTAACCCATTTTTTCTCAAGGTCACTATGAAGATGGATAACTAGGGGTTTTTCCATTTCAAAAGAAGTGATAGTCCATAACTCATATCTAAATACACCAAGTGGTCTCATCCCTTTTTAGTAGGTATTACATACATGACACTTATGTCAAACCTAAATAGTAGAATCGATATAACTATCCAAGGATAATGTTAGTGTCCTGCACTCTACAAGTGCTAGATAAAAAATCTAACAACTATGCGATAGCTTCTTCCAACCTTCTTCCTTCCTATTTTATATCCAACACTATGTTAGTATTAGAATCAACTAAGTATTTTACTTCCTTACCATTTCCATACATAACTTAGTTGTAGTTTTCATATTTAAATTATCTCAATTTTATGAATTTAGTATATGACTATATTTGAGTTTAGAATCTAATTGGCATGATATAGATGTGATTATCACCCTTGTGCCATTTCATTTCTATATATCCCTTTAACCAGATCTATAGATAAAACTAGGATCATTTAGATAATTTTAGGGTTAAACACCAACATTCATATTCAAACATGAAAATAAACAAATATTAAAAGAACCATTTTCTTGAAAATAAATAATTTTAGGGTTTTATGAAAGATTGAGATTCACTAGGAGGTCCTTAACTAGACTATAGTCCATTTTACATCCTTAGCTTCTTCAAAAATATACAACCTCTTGTAAAGAACCATTGGCCAAGGGAGAGGTTGAGGCTTGATGGGTTAATCTTCAAGGTAAGTATTCCTAATTCTTAGTCTTCTATTTTAGTAAATAGATTTGCAGAAGTAATGGCTAATGAATGTATGATATCTCCTTGTTTAGTATTATGTCTACATTGACTTGAGTAGAGTTTTAATTTGCATGTTTATTATTTATGTTTAGCCCCTTTTATGATTTGGATCAAATTATTTTATAATAAAATGTTGTCTTTTAGCTTGATTAAATGCATCATTTAGATTTTTTTGAGAAAATTTTTGAACCTTATACTAAATTGAAGGTGTTAAAGTAGTTATAATTTTTTAAAATAGATTATCATCTTTCATGTTATGATTTATTTTATGAGCCAAATATTTCCATCATTTAATTAAACTATGAGCTAATTCAGAGGGTAATTGTAAGACAAATAGGTAGACTTGGGTAGAATTATTTAATTCCTTATTTGATATTTTCATGATTTGGTAGTATGTGAGGGAGAAATGTGACTATGCTAGTAAATTAACCTTCCTAGCTATACTATGTACAAGACTTAAGCAATCAAATAGATAAAAGTAAAGTAAATTAGTTACTATCAATGTGGGTTAATTTATTTTGCTAAAATGAAGAAAATAGAATGAATTTTATTGGGTAAACTAAGTTATTCAAATAGAACAAAACAAGGTTGATCATATCAACACAGTCTATTGGAAGACATACCAATAGAAATGTAGTTGATCAAGTCGATGGAGTGTCTAGATGCAAAAAAAATACATAACTAAATCAATTAGATAAATTGAGTTTACCATAAGGAAATAATTTTTATAGAACTAAAAAACTAGGAAATATAGTGCTGAATTTTAAAAAAAAAAAGAGCAAAAAAATAAATTTGATAAATTGAAAAAGAAATGACTAGGCTAGTTAAAATCAACTTGATAATTAATATGAAGTTGATTAGATCAATGTAGTAATGTGTTGAAGATTTTGAATTGATATTTTTAAGTTTTATTATTCAAATGAGGGTTTGAACTTGAAAATAGATATGAAAAAATTTCATTAGGTGGACAAAGTTGAAAGACCTGCATAGAGAGTATTAAAATGTGCTAAAAGGATCAATATAATTGTATTTATAATAAGATGACCTACACATAAAGCCAAAGTAAGTTTATTGGGTTGACATATTATTAAAATCTATGCATAAAGTGTTAGACTAAGTCGATAGGATCAATCTAGTAGTTTGAAAATGAAAATAAAAAATCTGTAAGGATTAGTTGACATCAGGTTCACCATAATATATGCAAGTGAAAATGAATCTGATATATAAATTAATCCTAATTTAGAGAATATAAATCAACTAAATATACCACTTGTGGATGCTTGGATAATTAGGATCATGACTAATATAGATATGTTAAACCTACCTAAGGGATCTCGTATCACACAATATGGCTAGAGATGATTCTAAATCCTCTAGTCAAGCTACACCACATAATAACCCTAGTTAGGTCTATAATGCAATAATAAGTAAATATAACCTAGTGCTCACTAAAGCTTGTGGCACGAATGGGGTATAAACATAAACAATAAATATGCAAAGTAAAACTCTACTCAAGTTAATGTAGAGGTAATTTGATATAAGAAGAGATAATACATTCATTAGCAATTACTTGTGCAAATATATCTACTAAAATAAAGGAGTAAGAGTTATGAATACTTACCTTGAAGATGAACCCATCGAGCCTCAACCTCTCCCTTGGATAATGGTGCTTTCAAAGAGGATGTTGTGTATTATTAAAGAAGTTAAGGATGGACAATGGACTATAGTCTATCCAAGGACCTCTTAGTGAATATCAATCTTTCACAATACAAACATTCTCTTTCAAGAAATGAAGCCCTAAGTAATGACTCCTAAAGTAGAATGGTAGAAATGTAGACTACAAATAAGTGTAAATGAATAATTCTCTCTATTTTAAATGAAGTGAAAGGGGGTGTGCATATATGTATATATCTTTGAATTGACCCTAAGCCTTTTTGGAATTTTAGTTGATGTAATCAGCCCCATCAAACTTGTTAGGTGGTAAATAGAGTTGTTAGGCCTCGAATTAAGTTGTTTAGGTTGAATAGTCCCATAACATCCACTACTCCTAGAATGAGGTTGACCTAATTGAATACATTAGGTAAATGGTAAAAAGAGTTTTTTCTTAGGTAGGGGCTATTTGGGGCAATGAGCTGATTAAAAAAGAGTTTGAGTGAGGTGTCAAAGCTTATAAAAACCTATAAGAGGGAATTGTATTGGTTTTAGGTTATGGTAAATGGGAAAACAATCTTAAAAATCACCAAAAGTCTTCCCACCCCTTTTCCAATTCACCCTTTAAGGTGTGCACTCAGAGAGATTAAGACTCGATGGATTCTCGCAAGAGAGAAAGCATTAATAAGTGATAAAGTTTAAAAATATTATGTATATATAACCATTGACCTTTCCATTAATTGATGAATGATTCTTGAGCTATATATTATTTCATGAATAGGTTCACATCACAAACCACTACATCTATAGTAGAAGACTAGTGCATTATTTTTCCTACGCTTCTAAACATTTGTTACCTTATTTCAGCATCACTGACCTTTGAAATCAAGTTTTTTAGCCATACTCTCCTCACATGCAAATTGCATACATATACCTCACATTGAAACACTTCCTTGGATTCACAATGATAAAGTAAACATAAAAAAATTAGAAAATAAATAATTGTTTTCAATGACAACAAGAAATATTTATAAATGACATAGTCTCAAAAAACCTAATAGCAACAATTTTATCATGATCATTTTCCACCAGGAAAGCATTTTATTTCCATTCCAACATATTATAATGTGCACTGACCACTAGCTTCTACATCCATGATGTCAGGGCTAGAATAGTAGGCCTTGACATCAACACCCATTGAACAATAATTCCATTGTGCATACTATCAAATATAATAAGCATGTATAAGATGAAATGCATCATGAAACATAAACATAAGTATTATAAAATAAAAATTGTGAAGTTTCAAATTTGGATATTTGCAAGTACCTTTTACTCATTTATCTCATACATGGATTCCATTAAAAGTATACTATTGTGTGAATTATTCAACATCCATTAATGTTATTAAATAAGCTTTAGGCATAAGACAAAGGGTTTCTCATATGTTTTTATTTTTTCAAATTATTTATACACAAATACAATTTTTTAGGATTTTTAGTGACAAATATTTGAACATTATCTACATTACTAAGCTCAAATTAGTGTTGAATTCTTTCATCATTCTTAGAATATTTTGGATGTCATATTTAGTAATGAAATGATCTATGTATGTCTATCCTTTTAAAATATGTAAGTTATTCATGTACCATGTCACAATGCTTTTGGTGAACAAGTTTAGGGGTCAGGCCTAATAACAAAAACCTCTCTACCCAATCCTTCAATGAATCACTAACTAATGTATCTAGAGTAAAATTAATACCCCTAAAATCATCGATATATTTCCCATGGAAAACAATGCCCCATCAATCCATATGGACCATGTTTTTATATGTAATCAAATATTGTTATTACATCTTCATCAACACATGGATATAAAAGTGACATTGGCATCCATGACACAAATGATTACTTCTAGGTAATCTACTAGTACCAACCTTCACAACATTTTAAATGTCATGATGAATAAAATATATATCAATTCTTATTAAAGAAAACTATTACAAGACACAATATCCATATTATGTATTGGAGATATCTATCAATCATAACTTTTGCAAGTCATATGATACAAGATTGAATTTATTGCCATGTATATGTAAGGTAGTGGGATACCCTAATATATTACATTCACCATTTAGGAAGTCTTATATGTGATCTCTTTATATCTAGGCAACAATATCTTTATCATTTCCCACATTGTACTCCACCTGACTCCACTCCAACTCATTGGAAGAGAACTCCCCAGAATGTGTAATTTTCACTATAAGAGATAACAATCTCTTCTAGTTGGACATCATATATGAAGTGAGAAAACCAAAACAAATATACTTATTAATTTATGTATAAACAAGGGGCATTGATAAATAATTAACATTCACAAACAAGAAACATTGATACATAATTAGCATTAGTAAACAAGGGGCTATGATAACCACATGAAAATGTATGAATAAATAGATAATAATTAACAAACATATGCATTGATATGTTGTCATCAAATCATAAAATGTAACAACTTATAAATGCATAAGGGCCATTTAAAAACTTCCTTGCATAGACTGGCATATGCTATATTTAGCATGGATCTTTTGCTTGCAAAGATAAGTTATCTTTTATTTATATTTTCAATTTATTGTAGATGGTAAAATGAAATTAATAAAAACATTAAATCATAATATAGTTGGTTGACACTCTTAATGGGAAAAATAACGAATGAAGCCCAAATTGAAGATTTTTGAAAATTTGCAAAGTGATACTTTTAGAATTTATGTGTTAAGTGATTACATCCTTTATACAAGGCCCATCCTTAATAAATTTACATGAAGGAATTTATTACCAATGGAAATATTTGGTGATGATGCGGTCATTATCATCAACTGATATTTTCAACCATTGTGTTTTTAATAACATGTAATAAGAGATACTAATATCACTTGTAACATTTAAGTATCCAGGAAAAACTCTGAATAGCATAACTATACTTTCATTCATTTACAAAACTGATTATAACTTAACATGTTAAGTAATCTCTACTAAGAGAGATCCCTCATTTGATTGATTCTATATAAAATGTTTTTCTCCTTATTACTCCCCCAAAAATACCCCACCATCATACACATAATACATATAATGGAAATATCATGAATAAAGTAAAATAGTTGTCATAAACTAACAATCATGCCCTCCCAAGTTTCCCTAAACTCTACAATAGATTTTTATGTTGGGCATCTCACAATATATGATCTGGAATCATTGGAAACATGTCATGGTTGTAGTTTTAATGATTATTTATCCACACAATAGGGCCCAGGTCTAAGTGTGTGGGGAACAACTAAGTTTTTAGTTGTGCAAAGTGAATGCATAGAGATATACTCAGACAGAACAATCAAACACATTTAATGGAGTGAAATTATTACTTATAGGAAACAAAAATTATATTCAATAGTAAATAATAGGGAAATGGTTAAATGTTTTATAGGTCATATATTACAGAATAGATACGTGGAGCATGTTATCTATGTTATGATTGTGTATTACATCAACATAATTATCCATGACCAGATGCATATGTTACACATTTAACATACATGATTACAAGGTAAGTCACAATAACTATTGTAGAGTATAATAAATGCAGAGTTGACACATCTCACCCTCTTTGCATGTCTATGGCAGAGTTTCTAACTTAGAGATAACCATTTATTCATTTGCATGATTCCAAATCATTCACTAGTAATCATGATTATGAGAATCCCAACTTATAGATAGCATAAATCAATCATGATATTACTAATTAGTTTAGGTCCACTAGTCAAGGCATGTGGTTAGGGTAAACCATCATGTAATTGCGATAAAGTGGGGCTTGATAAAACATGCTAGTTTATGAGTAGATGAAAGTAAGGCATGTAGGACTACAAGTTGATCAATGCATAACTAGATGTGTAGGCTATGATCTGAGGTAATAATTACATGGAAGTATTAAAAAACTTAATGAAAATTAGTACATAAGATTAAGTGAGAGGTGTGAGCTATGAACAAAAGAATAAATGAAGAGTGTGTTTAGCTATACATATGTTGCATAAGGATCATTCACCATTTTTTGAAGTGTAATTATCTCCATTGCATTGGTGTGTAGCTGAAGAATTTGCACTCAAATTTGTTAAAAGTGTACCACTTAGATTAATCAAAATATTTTCTTAACTTAACCATTCAAAAAAGTTGATGTGTGCTATGGCAAGTATGTGTATCTATTACTTTAGTGTGCAAGTTTTTGGGATCTAAGTCATATGGATGTTGTGTCAATGTTGGCTCAAGAAATGGTAGAGGGTAGGGATTGATAAGTTTCATGTTTAAGACTAGGTACATTCACAAGTATAGAGGTAGATCAAGAACAAAGGTGTTCACACCATCTACATGAAGAATAGTGTAAAGACCATAACATTGAGGCTTGATCTTCTTGTGTTGACCTTTAAAATGTTCATTCTAAATGTAAAACCAAAATTTATCACCAAATCAGAATGCATGAGGTGTGTGTTGTGGGTCATGACACTCGTTATAATTTACTTATGTGCGAGAGATAATTTATTGAACTTACTGATAAATAGACTGGATGTGTCATATAAACTTCTCAATTTTATCTGCTTCTTATTCCTATGTGCACTACTCAGTGCCATATGATGTATGGTAGGAGATGTCTATAGATTCTAAAGGTTGGAATCTAAGACATGTCTAGAATGGACTATGACCCCTAGATATATGAAGGACTCTATTGTAGGTATGTTAAATGTATAAGATATTATCATCCCAAGTGTGAACATATGTGTGGTTGTATATTCATATAATATGAATAAGTATGTGATTAACCACTTCAGTTTAACCATCTATATGTTTATGAAATGTCATTGACTAATCAAATTGCATATCCATCAAGTCCCATAATACTTAGCAAAATTAACTCATAAAATGTGGATCTCAATTAAATACGATGAATGTTATAAGCCCAAAATTAAACCAAACATGGTTGAATAAGGCTTGCACAGTGCCAACTATGTCAAAATATTTCCTAAAAATGAAAATGATATTTATCATGTAAAACCTATCCACTAAAAACAAACACAATGCTAAGCATACATCTTATCACAAGCAACCCAATCATGAAATCCATGTTGATAGATTTTGATGGTCTGGATGGAACTAATAGAGTAATGTAAAGTCGTAACTTATTGTTCTTAGGCTTGGTTATGCAACAAAGAATGCAATACTTGATGTGGTGTTTAACATTTATGCGTATACATGGTTATGATCAGTGTGATTACAATGTGGCTAGTCATTGTCACATTGAAGTCTAAAATGATTTATTCCAAAAACATTTATAAATAACATTAAAATTTTATAAATTAAGAAAAACATGAAGTAATAATACCTCTTAAGGTGCAAACCATAAGTTGAGATAAGATTTTAAAGTAAGAAACTGAATGTATTAAAGAAAAACTTACATGATCTATAAAAAGCTATATCACCAAAAATCTTCACAATTACAATTTTAGAAACAAATGTAATTTAAGAAGAAGAGAGAGAGATTCAAGTTTCTAGTGAGAAAAAGAGGAGATGAAGACTCTTTTAAAAGAGCAAAATGAAGAATATGAGAGTTATAAATAATCACATGATTACTTTACAATCCTCCTTTGTGTGTGCTACTTGTGACCTATTCCCTTAAAAAGTGGAGGGAATTGTGTGTCAAGTGGAGGGAAGGAGTTAATTGTGAAAATAACTATCAAATCATAAAGAGAAACTAAGAAGTGAGTGACATATCATGGAATCCAGATTTATATGAATTTATAATTCACATAAATAAAAATTTCACACCCCTTAAAGCTTCGAACAAACCTAAAAACTATAAGAACTTAAATAAGGTTAATTCTCCAACACTCCCTCTTAAACTTAATTTGGGGTTACAAAAGTAGATAAAGCCTTTTACAAATAAAGAAGAGAATTGAAATTACATAATACACCCCTTAATAGAAACTTCCTTCAAGAAAAATTAAAAAAGTTTAGAGAAGAAAGAAGATAAGGTACCACCAAAAGTCACAAAGATGAAAGTGTGATCAACAAGAATATCTAAGAATCTTCCTCGGATAATATGGTCGATCTGTAATAGAACAAAGACAAAAAAAAAATGAGTAATGATCCACAAATATGCAAAATAAGTAAGTTAACACCAATCTTTCAAATTAAGTAACCATTATTCTAAAAATACAATCAACATACATAATATAATAAAATTATAAGCATAATTAAATGGAGCAAAGATAACTTCCATCACAAAGTGCCATATGCTACACAAAAAGAAGTTAGTTGAAAAAATCTAAATAAAGTATATGTCCTTTGTAACAAAAAGTGAAGAATGCATAAAAGATTTAGTTTTTAAAATGAAGACAAAGATGTGTCACTTGTAAAAAATGTTTTGTGTGAAGCATTAGGAGAATTATCTCAAGAGGACATAACAAAATCTCTAGAAGATCCATCATTTTATTTAAGAATCCAAATGGTTTTACCCTTAGAGATAAGAGATGTAGTAATTTTTTAATAGTGCAAAGTATCGTACATGATTTTATCACAAGATCTGTATAGCTGCAATTTTCAACATTTAGATATATAATACCTGTATTCTTCATAATGTGCACAAGGTTTAGTAATTTGAACTAAAGCATAAGCATTAAAAGCAATATAATCAAAAAAAGTTGCATCATAAATCCTTCGATGAGGAGGATAATAAGATTCTAAATTTGCATTAGAAGCATGAGAATCACTAAAACCAAAACCTTTACAATTTGCATTAGAAGTAAGAAAAATAAGTTCAAGAATACCGTTTTTGCACTTATCAAGTGCACCACCTAAATAGCCTATATTGTGCATGATTTTTAGTTCGAGGTTGGTAAAAGAAGTGTTTGAGGAAGTTTGAGTTTGTATATGAGCACAATGAGATCCATCAACATTAGAGCTATTATCAACAACAAAAGATGTAAATTTTTTATTTAGAGCATCAATAGAATATTGTATAGTTTGCATTTGTGCAATAAAAGAAGATTGTAAAACATTTAATATTTTATTTTGACACGTGATTTTTTTCTTGAAATCAACTATTTCAACATTTTGAATAGTTAGCTTAAAAATTGGAAAAATAGCTACTTTAAGATCAATGAGAGGAAACAAAATAAATTGCATCAGTATTGAAAGAAAATCAATGACAAGAAATATTAATTGATTCAAAATACATTTAAAAAAAAAAAAAATCATTTTGATTAAAATTGACTTGACTTTTAGATCAATTAACTTGTAAATGTGAATCCACACCAAAACATCACTATGAAGTGCTTACATGAATTGAGCTTTAAAAAATGAAAAAGACCCCCCCAAATATATATATATATATATATATAGTTTGTTCTTTTTTAAATAAAATAAAATAATTTTTTTAAATTTTGAATTGAAACTTTTAACCCTTTTTTCCATAAAACCACTTCCCATTCCCACGTGGAAAAAATTATTTTAATTGTTAAAATTAAAAAAAACAAAAAATCTTTTGTGTAATTTTTAATATATTTTAAAAAAAAACTCAAAGCATTAAAAAAAAATGCCCTTTTTTCTTTTTTTAAAAAAAAATTCTTTACTAAACAAGAATAAAAAAATTGTAAAAAAAAAAGAAAAAAGAAAAAAAAGACAATGTTCATATGTATGTGAAGATTGATAAATGAAATAACTTTTCTATGCTTACACTTTTGATTGTTTCGGGAAAAAAATACTACGGGTAGAATTATTGAAATCTAGTAGCAGGGTGTCACATAACCAACGACGCCATATTTGAGCTAAACGCCGAAAAAGGAACCAAAAAAAATCCATGGCAATAACAAAAAAAGATATTAATGACATAGACCATGACAGAAGCGAAACGGATCCAAAAAATTCAGTGCGTCTGAAAGGGCAGGGCGCAGAGATGAACAAGGACGTTTCACACAAACACCAATAACAGCTACGCCATATGCAGTAGGACGTTAAAGTCCAAGGGACACAAAGGCAAGCTTTGATTTTAAAAAGTTGCAAAAAGACGTAAATATGAGAAAAAAAGATTAAGATGCAGAACTATAAACAAATAGTTTTTGTTTTTACCGCCACATGAAAGGGAAAAAAATACATCAACGCGTTAAATATCCAAATCGCAAAGAAATAAAGGAAAAAAAAAACGTCAAACCCTGGGAGAAAACAACAAAAATGGAGAGCCCAGCTAGAAGGAAGCGGCAAGCAAGGCGCTAAGAAGCAGTGAATGAGTCACGAACAACGCAAGCAAGAATATTAGCCGACTCGGCAAAAAAATAATTGAGAAATTTAAAAATATCAACAAGATTTTAGCTAAAAGTGAACGTTAACGAAGTATTTCACCTTAATCTTTATCTGGTCCTGGCATAACAACCAAGAATACTGCGCAAAAGACAGATAAAACTCCTACTAGCAAGTCAATAACGACAAATACAACCAATCTTAAAAAATAAACAAAGCCAATAAGTGCTGATCATAGAAAAATAACCAGCTTATAAATAAACACGAATGATTAGCCAATAAGAATTGGTTGAATGTTGAAAATAATGTTTGTTCAAAAGCATAACGGATGAAAAGACCAGAAATAGTGACAAAAAAAATGTGTCAGAGAACCCTGCGGATCAAGGTTAGAGTGCAGAAAACTCAAGAAGGTTAGAGAAAACAACTCCCTTTTCATCTTAAAATCTGCACAAATCGCTCAAAGATCAATATTAAAAATTGTCAACTCTGATAATATGAAAGGATCTATACCAGTAACGTTTATAAATAATGTTGAAAATGCAGAAATTAAGAAAAACATGAAGCAATAATACCTCTCAAGGTATATACCACAAGTTGATATAAGATTTTAAAGTGGGAAATCGAATATATCGGAGAAAAATGCACGTGATTCATAAGAAAGCTTGTCACCAAAAAATTTCACAATTACAACTTTAGAAACAAGAGCAATTTGAGAAGAAAATAGAGAGCTTCAAGTTTATAGTGAGAAAAAGAAGAGAGAAAGACTCTTTTAATAGAGCAAGAAGAAGAATATGGGAGTTACAAGGAATCCTATGATTATCTTATAAGTCTCCTTTTGGTGTGCCACTTGTGGCCTATTCCTTTAGAGAGGTTCCTGTGTGACAGGGATTAGCCACCTTAATTTTACTAAGCATTCTTCTGAAAATTTTGAGACAGAACTGACTATTAGGCCTTCTCTCTCTCATTGCACTCGTGTCATTATAGAGACAGAAAAAGAAAAGAGATACAATCTTTGATACCAATGATACACACCACAAGGCCTAGGATCAAGTGTGTAGGGAAGAACTGAGTTTTTGGATGTGGAGAGTGAATGCATAGAAATGTACTCAGCTAGAATAATCAAAACACATTCATTTGAGTGAAAGTCTTACTTGTAGGAAATGCAACTTATATTCAATAGTAAAGAATAGGGAAATGATAAAACATGTTATAGCTTGTGTATTATAAAATATATATATGTGAACCATTCTTTACATGTTATGGTTGTGTATTGCATCGACCTAACTATCCATACGTGGATGCATATGTTACATATTTAGCATCCATGATTACAAGTGAAGTCATAAGAATTGTTGTAGATTACAACAAAGGTGGAGTTGACAGGTCTCACCCTCCTTGCATGTTGACGATAGAGTTTCAAACTAGGTAGTGATCATTTATTTTATCATGCAATTCCTAGCTATTCACAAATATTTGTGATCCTCATAATCCTAACTAGTAGCTAATGGAAATCAATCCCAAGATTCTTAGTTGGTTTGGGATCACTAGTCGAGACATGCAGTCAAGGTAGCCTATCATGCGGTTGTGGTAAAGTGGAGCCTAAGAGAGTAGGCTAATCTATGATTAGATGCTAATAAGGTACATAGGACTACGAGTTGAGGGTTACACAGTAAGATGCGTAGGCTAAAATATGAAGTGATCATTGCATGAAAATATGTAAGTGTGGGACTTATGTGCGGGAATATGAAAAAGATTCGTATAAAGTAGTGCACAAGATTACATGATAGGTGTGATCTATGAATAGAAGAAAAAACAAAGAGTGTGTTACGATATGCATAGGTTATGTATGGATCAATGGTGTATGTTTTTTTATCATTTGTATTTAAATGTGACTTGAAAAGTGGAAAAGAAGGTCATTAATAGTGTCTTATAACTGCATAAGTGGTAAAAGCACACTAGTACCATCAGATAAAGCACCGCCACTTGGTCTACCCCACCTCTCTATTGCTTTCACATCCCCAACATCATGTACATATTTGATTTTCACATCGAAAAACTATCACACAAGTGACACTACCTATCTATTAAGTGTGGTCAACTTCTCATCTTTTACATAAATCTTACCAAACATTTGGTCACACATTATTTCTGAATTGCTTTCAACAACCACATTATCTACATTCTGATAAAAAAGAGTCAAAAGACCATGAAGAAGAGATACATATTATGAACCAATTATTTTTATACCATCAATGGTTAAAGCATAATTAAAGGTTATCAATTCTTTCATCGATCCATAAATAATATACTCATATTTGAAATTGTTGGGGTCTTTTACTTTTGTTTAACATGACTTATCTTAGTCATGTGCCTAAATATAATGATAAATCCAATGATCTAGTATGTTGTCATATCATGTGAGAAATGGCCTTGTGTGCTCACTCAATCATACATTTTAAGACCAATTCTCATCAGTTATGTCAGATAATGGTGTATACATTGGGGTCTCTATACTAGGGTGCTTTAATGGGTACTTAGTTCTAACCAAAGACATCATAGTAAATCTAATTCTAACAATCCACTCATTTCATAATTAAGATATTTATCATAAGAAAAGGGATAGGTGAAAATCAATAAAAAGACTACTAGTGCCATTGGTTCCATGATAAGTAATTATGAAAGGTATTACAATAAGCACAAGTATACTATTTCATTACATATCAAATATCACTTCATTACATATCAAATATCACCATACATATATGTCGCAATGCACATTAGGGTTATGAATAAGTTCAAGATTACATTTACAATATTACCACTATAACAATAACAACACTTCTAAGTAAAATTAGGGGATATTTATACAAGGTTTTACCCTGATCATTTTTTTATAGAATTAATATATAAGTGATGACTTGTTAATGACCATTAAAAATAACGAGTTATGGGAAGTTATTACAATCAATTACTATTAATTTGGGCATAACTACCCCTATATGCCTACTCTATATTTTATATTCAATGTCATTTTCCTATCTTCTATAAGGCTATTGTTAGATATGCACTTGACTATTATATTATAATGCTTATGTGAATAGATTCCTAACCATCTTTTCTTTTTGTGCCCTTGTCCAAGTCATTCATTATTGTATGAGTCTTGCTTCCTTAGTTCTTCTATGTTTTTTTCATCCTTGTTCCTCATGACTTGCTTCTTCCATGCGAAGGCCTTCTACACCATGTCCTTCTCACAACTTGTCTTACTTTCATGCCTATATCTTCCAAAAGTACTAGAATAAAATGATATAAAATTTGGGGTCCAATATCAATCCACACTAAGTCAATAGTCCATCATAAAATATTCACCATCCTCATGTCCCTTAGATACCAAAAATTAAAGTCTCATTTGGTTGATCTAGATCTTAACTTCCTCCTTATGCTTTAGAGTAGTTTACATCTTAGAGGTAATTTATTCAACTTCACCCTTTAGTCATTTTGTCTCCTTAGGCTTTTCTAGAAAATCTCATGTTTGAGTTGTCAAAAACACAAGTGAAGTAATGGAATCCTTATAGCTGTCCTCAAGTAAACTAACTTATATCAAAACCTATCCTCAAAGTGTTGCAAAACTAGTATTAAGCTCTTGGTGGTGAGCACTAATCTTATTTTATAGCGCCTTCACATCCTAGAATGCTTTGGCATGATGTGCTCTATCCTTTATTGTTAATATATTCTTGGCCAATTATTGGTGTTGGTGTTATTCTAAATAAAGCCTAGATTCCAAAACTTTAGTGGATCACACCAACTTGACAAAAACCCCATCATTTATGAGAATTGTGGCACCCACCTGGGCCAAAAATATCTTACATACATCAACAAATTTTATAAACTAATCCATAACCTAAGTATATATGTGCTGAGGATTCACCTAGTCTTTGATTTTTTGTAACAAAAGTTTCACTAGGGTCTTTAGCTTATCAATAGCTTCACGTAAGAGGGATCCCATTAATAAGTGTTGGCTCATATTACAAAATTGACTTGCAGTGTTTTAGAGTCTTCACTCAAGAAACTATTACTACTTCATATTTATGTTTGAGCTCTTCTAATTCATATTTACATCTTAATATTTCAACACATTCATGTTAGTACGGGGAAATGACCTCTTGGTGTTTTTTTTGTATTGGCCAACATTATAGCTATGTAGAGAATTTTTCCTAGTGACTACAAGAGCCAACTTAATGAGTGTCGCACCTGCTTACACTGGTGAACATTGTTGAGGATCAAACCAAAATGCCATAGGAAGATCCACTCCTTGTGGTTCCAAATCTATTATATCCTATTGAATATCGAAGCATCATTCCTCATTAAATATATCCATGTAAATAGAGAAATCTTGCCAAATCTGATTAGAAGTCTTCCTAAGGGAAATAATACCACATATATAATTCTTCTTCAAGAACATTTTTTTAGAGATGGACAACAAACAAGGATATTGCCCATATTTCCTTCTTTTTACTTAGATTTATTAGTAGGACATTTTCACTTATCAATATCACACTTGAGTATATCAACATCTAAAATATTATTGTTATTGGCCACTTGGGCCAGTGTCCTGGTCATTGTTGCCTAGAGTTGCACCTATGTCTACCCACTTCACCAATAGGACTCTTAATTTCCATTTTCATGTCATTAGGGTAAGTCTCTTATTTTTGATCTAAGGATTCATCCTTTGTCTTAGTGGTGGCTTCTTTAGGCTCCTTCTCAAGTGATGTTTTATGAGTTAATTCCCTTTCTTTAGATACCCAAACACTTGGTGTAGAATGCTCTTGTCTTAAAAGAATAACAGTCTATTGGGTAGTATCAAGGCCATATTTTTCCTATCTTGTAGGCATCCCTTCATCTTTTGGAGGAGATGTAATTGGATTTTGATGCTTAGGTTTCTCCTCTTTGACCCTTCCAGTGTCAACAAGCCTTGGCCTCTTAGTCTTCATTGCCTTATTTATACTGCTATTTTTAGCAGGAAGGGAAGGGTTTATATAGGGGCATCTTAGCTTCCTAAATCATTATTATTAGGATTTAACATGTAATATAACACATGAATGTGATCCCATAGGAGAATATGATGTGTATTAATATTGGTGTTATCTGATTCGTTCTTATCCCTATATGCCTTCTTCCCTAGGTGGACATATAATTGATGAAGAGTATGTTTTTCATTATCAATTTTATCAATGTCAATGTGAACATTACATATGTAATAAATGTGATTCACATAATTCTTGAAATACTTTTCAGTGAAATCATATGGTAAATTTAGCCACCCTAACTAGTTATTCATGGGATCCATCCAAATAGTGCGAGTGAATAATGTTACATAATATAAAATTGGGATTGAATTCCAATCTATGTGGGTAAATCCTTAGGGATGCGACATTAATTTATAAATGCTTCCTTCATACCTTTAAACCATTAATTCATTTTTAGCTTGTGGGAGGGGGAGATGGCACCTAGATAGGTGAACTATTGGAACCATTCTACAGGGGACTTATTTTTTGGTGGGTAAAACCACTTTAGCACTTGGTTGGTGTATTCTTGCACAAAAATCTAATAAAAAACTATTAAAATAAGAATCATGCCCCAAATAAATTCATGATTTGGTAGGTGGTGGTCCTTCTCAACATCTTCCACATTCTTTTTGGTGAATTAATGAGTGTAATTATACTTTTACACCTAGGCCATCTAACTTTCCCCATAAAGGTGCACCATGTCAACCTCATTCCATCTATCCTTGCCCCAAATCTTGGTCATCACCAAGTATGTAGCTACCTGAATGGTAAGATCTTGGAGGCTAGAGATGTACATGGTGTGACCCTCTATTTTATACTTCAGTTCTACTACCACCTTATCAAATGCCTTATGGTCCTCTAGATCCACATTAAGGTCTAGGTTGGAACATTATAACCCCATTAACTTGATTCATTGGGTATTAATCTACACCCTATGAAATAAAATATTTAAATATTCTTCATGGATGTTTGAGACTATAAATCTTATTGCCTTCATGGGCTTCCCAGAATAAGGTAAGTTGAAAAGTTGGAACACCCCAACATCATTCAATAGATTGAAGACTGTGAGGTCATAAGTTAACTCATTCCTAATGTTTTAACACTCAACCCTATATATGTGCTATAATTCTCCCTCTTTTATAGGTTGATGGTGATTATATTCAAACACTTGGTAAGAAGAAACCTTACAATCCCAATTTACACCACGTAAAACTAATTCAGGGTATTGCATTTTTTCAATTAAAGTAGAGGGT
Source organism: Torreya grandis (assembly GCA_037957365.1). NCBI lineage: Eukaryota > Viridiplantae > Streptophyta > Pinopsida > Cupressales > Taxaceae > Torreya > Torreya grandis. The sequence goes on from JARHVA010005559.1 coordinate 555,352, forward strand.
GGAGGAGGTTTTGTAGACTTATTTTTTCCATTTTGAACTATTGTAACCAAATATTTCACCCTATAAGAGGTCATTCAAGCCTCTTCTAGATTTGGAGAACATAGAAACACTTCTAAGTATGTGAGTGTACTTATAGCGGAAGTGAGCCTCTAGATGTAAGGGCTAGCTCCTTGAATGTATCATGCAATGCTTATCAATTATTTAATGATTACTTGTGGGTAAAAGAGTTATAAATTATATAAATATAAACTATTCAAAAAAGGTAATGCACCAAAATTTCTTCTATGTGACCATCATATTTCTACCATGTTTGAACAAGGCATACAAACTAGTCTCTAAGTCTTAATGGGTTCTAACATGAGTATTTCAATATAGAGGTGAGATGTGGGTAGTAACATAAGGAAAAGGAATTAGATGGTAGATTGCATGCTCCAAGGACAATCATACACTTTAAAGAGCTTAACACACTAGACTACAGTCTATGTGACCTTTTAAACTAGGAACTCTTGCTCAAATATGAAATGATAAGGGAAAGAAGGATAGATAATTATCACTATGGGTGAGGAAATTGAGACATCTATAGATGCAAAAAAGGTTAAGTGGTACAATAGATGTGATGAGGCCTATGGGTTTTTATTCTTGACAATGTCTCTTGACCTTTTATTTCATGTTAAATATACAAAACCTTCAAACACAGTTTGGACAATCCTAGACAAGATTTTTGGAGTGTAGGACATCATGAGGGGTCATGAGCTGGAGAATGAGCTCATCAAATTGAGGTTAAGTGACTATGACACCCTAAAATACTTATTTACAAAGATTAAATTGTTGATATTTTAGTTGAAATAATGTGGCATTGAGAAAATAGATGACCAATTGATTCTATTTGTACTTGCAAAATTAGGTCATGATTATTCAGTTTTCATCTCTACATTTCATGTTACCAAATGTGCATTTGGATCCACTTGGAAAATGCCATAGTTTGATGATTTTTTTACCAATCTAACTTGGAATAAAGATAATTGCTTCAAATGGGTGCACTAAAGTCTTCAAAATCACATGCCTTGATTATCAATTAGGATTAGAAGAAACAGTCTAAATAGAACATGAGCATAAGAAGAATAAAAAATCAGATGTCAAGCTTAAGGTATCATCAAATGAATCATCTTAAAGTGGGAAACCTAAGATGGAGAAACTCAAATTCAAATTTTGTAATAAACTTGGGCATGATGAATTTTAGTGCATGAAAAAGAAGATTGAAATCTTGACTAGGATGCTTGAGAAGAAAAACATCAGCGTTCTTGAATCTTCATCTCAGAACAGGTTCACACAAGATTCTATAAAGGAAAAAGATAAAAAAAAGGGTAAAAATAAGGGAAAGGCACTAGTTGTAGTATCTTCTCAACCTTCAACTTGGGTTATTGACTCAGGTGCTTCCTATTAGATGGCCTCCTCAGAGGATCTATTTTTAGAAATAGAGCCATGTTCTATGCTTTCAATTCTCATAGGTGATGACACTTTGACAAAATATAGTGGTAAAATATCAATAGAAGTAAGTGATGTGACCTTTAATGATGTTTTGTGTGTTCTTTCACTATCCTCCAATCTTATGTCAGTATATCAAATCGCTCACATAGGTACAGGGAAGTGAGTTGAGTTTACACCTGATTCAATGGTAATCAAGGAGCTACATAGTGACACTGTAGTGGCTTATGGGAAGGATAATCATTAGTCTAGGCTATATAACATCTCATAATTTACCCTAGATCCACCCTCAGTTGTACTACTTACTCATGTAGATGGAATGAGGAAACTATGGCATGAACGGTTTGGCCATTTAAACTATCATGACCTAGAGAAATTTAGTCATTAGGATATGGTTTTAGGGTTGCCTAAAGTCAAATTCTCAGATGGCCTATGTAATGGATGCATTCTTGGCAAGCATCCAAAAGATAAATATGACAAGGGCAAAGCAAGGAGAACCAAACAGAAGCTATAAATAGTCTATAGTGACTTAACATGTTTATTTCCAAAACTTTCATTCAATAAGACAAGATACATGCTCACATTCATTGATGACTTTTTGAGGTACACCTGGGTGTTTTTTATCAAAAATAATTTTGAGTTCTTTGATCACTTTAAGGACTTCAAGGTACTTGTGGAGAAGTAGTCAGAATGTTCCATCAAAATATTAAGAACTGACAATGGTGGAGAGCATGTCAAAAATAGGTTTAAGCAATTTTACACATCAAAGGGGATTCAGATGCAACACACAATTCCATACATTCCTCAGTATAATGGTGTGGATGAATGTAAAAATCATACCTTGAAGGAAATGACCAGCTGTATGCTTCAATCAAAGTCTCTTTCTCCTTAGTATTGGGCCAAAGAAATCAACTATGCATGCTACATTCAAAACTAAGTTCCACACAAAGATTTGAAGGGAATTACTCCTTTTAAATTTTGGGATGGTCACAAGCCCACAATAAATCACTTTCAAGTGTTTAGATCACCAGTAATGGCACAAATTCCCAAGAATAAATGCAAGGCAATGGACCCTTAGAGTCAATCTTGCATCTTTGTGGGGTATGTAGAGGGTGTTAAGGGATATAGGCATCTCCATCCTAAAACTCATGAGTTGTTCATTGAAAGGAGTGTCAAGTTTTGTGAGGGTCCACTTCAACACATTCATGGCACTCTAGACTCTTCAAAAGTCTCATTAGACATTGATTCCACTTTTGACAGTGACATAGATCCACCTTAAGATCCCCATGATGATGAGGATGACTCTTTTTCTTCTTCAAGTTTAAGTGATGCAGTGATGAGGATACTCCTCTTCCATCTCACACTAACACCACAAATGATGAGGACTCACCTCCTAATTATCTAATCTCATATAATTCTATTCTTATTTAGGTTAGATAGACACTTCAAAGTGCTAGAAAATGGGTTGGAAATCCATCATATATAAGGTATAGACAATCAAATTTTCAAGGGACATCACATTCCTACTTAGCCATTGCCTCAAATCCACAAACCTTTCATGAGGCATCTGGCATTCTAGAATGGGAGTCTGCTATGCAAGAAGAGTATAGTTCCTTAATTAGGAACATAGCATGGGACTTGATCCCTCTTCCTAAAGGAAGACAATTGGTTAGATGTAACTGGGTTTATCAGACCAAGTATGGTATAGATGGGTCAATCTATAAGTAAAAATATCATCTAGTTGCAAAGGGGTTTTCTTAGGTTCCTGGGATAGACTACACTAAGACATTTTCTCTTGTATCTAAGATGATGTCTATAAGACTCACTCTAGCCATTGTAGTCGTATATTGGTGGGATGTTCATCAAATGGACATAAAGAGTGATTTTTTTACATGGTGACCTCAAAGAAGAGATATATATATATATATATATATATATATATATATATATATATATATATCAAGCAACCACAGGGCTTTATGGAAGATACCTCCTTAGTATACAGACTCAGGAAATCAATCTATAGATTCAAATAGGTCCCTAGGGCATGGTATGCCAAGATGGACTCCTTTGTCCTCATAGTCAGGTTTACTAGATGCCAGTCAGATTTGAATATCTACATCTTATGATAGGATGATTATCTATTGATCCTAGTTCTTTATGTAGATGACTTACTAATTATAGGGAGATCATGATCATCCATCTCAGTAGTGAAAACTACACTTTTGAATAGATTTTCAATGAGAAACATGGAATTATTGCACTACTTTCTAAAGATTGAAATCATTTAATTAGATTCTAGGATAACTTTATCACAATCCAAATATTCTCTTGATTTTCTTACAAGGTTTAACATGGCTGATTGTAAGCCAACTCCTACTCCCTTTTTGTCTGGTGTGAAGCTTAAGGCTGATTGTCCTACACCACTTATTGATGTAACACCATATCAACAACTCGTGGGTAGTTGTATCTATCTTACACACACTAGACCAAACATATCCTATGTAATTGGTTTGGTCTCCCAGTTTATGTAAGAACCACATGAGTTGCACTGGAAAGTAGTAAAGTAGATTCTTCACTACATTTAGGGTTTGCACAACTATGGGATACACTATAGAGCAATAATAGAGGTTGATTTGATTGGATACACAAATTTATATTGGGCTGAAGATATTTAGAGTCAAAAGTCCACTTAAAGTTATATGTTCTCACTTGGTTCAGGTCTAATAAGTTAGTCAAGAAAGAAGCAGCATGTAATTTTTTTATCATCTACAGAGGTAGAATATATAGGGGCTATCAATTACACCGCTGAAGTAATCTAGTTTCAAGGGATTCTCATTGATTTTGGTGTCTAGATTCATAAACCAACAATCATCTACTGTGATAACTAAAACACTATCTAGATTTACAAGAATCTAGTTATCCATCAAAGGACCAAGCACATAGAGATTCACATGCATTTCATTAAGGAGCTTATCAATGAAGAAGTCATTGATCTTTGATACTATCCAACATCAAAGTAGATTCAGATATTCTTACCAAGCCTTTCATAGAGAGTAAATTTGTTCATATATGAGCTCTCATTAGGGTTAGGGCTGCTCCACCTTCTTCTTCCTCCTATGGAGGCTCATCACTATATACTTGGGTACCTCATCAGTATTTTAATGTCAAGACCCAATTTTCATCTCACCTAATCTACGCTTAATAGGGGTGTTATTGTAGTGTTTTTTCCCACTGGGTTTTGCCTACATAGTCGTATGGCCATTCTATGTTATTTAAACTTCTTTAGGTTAGTTATAAAGGTTCAATAGGCAAATTATATTTAATTTTAATTAGTTAATTAAGAGAATTAGGGGCGTCCTCATGTTTTCCTAGTTTTCCTTATATGTACCCCACTTTTCCTTTTTCGAAGGTTAATGAAGAATATCTCAATCAATCGACTCATTCACTTTTTGCAATAGATAGGTTAATGCATATTTTTCCTCTCTTTTAATTTTGGAGATCTCACACTACCTCACAATATTCAACATTGATTACATGAAATCTATTTCAAGATCTTGGCAGAATCTTTTAGATTCTTCAACTACCCTTCATGAAACTATTTTCATCATGGATCATGTATTAGGCACTTTAAACTAAATTAGGCAAGTCAAAATATATGTTTTGGTAGTCTTAGATGTTTTCCCAACTTCTAACTATCTTCTAGAAACTTGTGTTTACCAACCACAATCATTCATTACTTCCTAGACCTCATTTTTCACATTTGGCAGTCACTATTCATCCCAAGTCTTTGATCAAGTTTTCATGGTAGCATATGAGTCTGTAGAGCTTACCTTGATAGAATCCTCAATCCTATGTAGTTGCCTATGTTTCATTCTATTTCAACTTTGATCATTCTATTCTAAACTATGCCTACAATACTTATTTGCTCCAATAAAAAATGGCTTTTTGGTTTGACATTTGTTAGTTGAAAATTGACTCAAACCAATCACATTACTACAAACTATGTTTATTCTCATTGGCCTCATAGATATTCATTGTTATATCTTAACTCTTTTAACCTCATTCGTACCATAGGATCAAGATGTACAAAGGAACACTAGCCTTCAATTTTTTACCATAAACATCCTTTGATGTGTTGACTTTTGCTCACACTGTTCGATCTCTACTTAATGAACCTGCATCATTGGATCTTATCTAACTTTCAGTTTTTAAAGGGATTTTAACCTAGGTGCCTTTTGACCTATTTGACCCAAGCATGAACTGTTAAATCTGTGTGTCAGAATGTGAGCTCATGTTGACCATTAGATCTTGATCAACTTTAAACCCTTTTATGTAATTTTTAGACCCAAACAATTACTTTATGTGGATGAAATTTGGAATTTGTGCTCCCATAAATGACGTCTATGCAACTATTTCTCTTAATTTATATCTATTTTTAGTAAAGAATCAGTAAGAAACTAATTATGGGTATAGTGGAAGAGCTTATTTATTTGTGTGCACATGATTCAAATGATTATGAAGAGTTCCTCTTTGTCTTAGGAAGTATGACCTATATATAAGAAATTACTAATTCAAAGGAGTTGTTAGATGAACAGTAAGATGGATTGCCTAGCATGAGCTAGATTCGAGAAGTATGAGCTTATTAGGGGGTTGTCAATCCACTCTTTTATAAAAACTAAGTTGAAAGAGATAAAGATGAAATACTTGTATCAAATTATAGAAAATACTAAAAGGAAATACAAGAAGAAACAAATTCTTGATAAATAAAATAGACTAACTATAGAAAATAATGGGTCAATACTATTGCTAAATGGGTCAGGTCAGGTCTAGAAAATAAGCAGGGACTTTGTGAACAAGCAAAAATTTAAAAAGTGGAATTTGGGTGAGGGTAATCAAGTGTTTTTTTTAAAATTTCCTACCATAGTGACCATTGGTAGTTGGGATGATCATCGGTGGTTAAGGTGATCATCGGTGATTAGGTAACCATCGATGGTTGAGTAGACCATCAATAGTTAGGGTGACCATCAATAGTTGCTATGGGTTTTGAGGGTGTTTTAGAAAAGAGTTAGGTTTAGGTTGCAGAAGAGGTCAATAAATGGATGGAAGGTCTATTTGGGTTTAGAGGGTCAAAAATTATAATGTGAAAGGGTTTGATTAGGAAGAGATGTTAGAAACCAAATAAATAAAACTTGAAATACAAAATGTACCTAGTTTGTTTCTTGATGACTGATGGTAGACCGAGAGTTAATTTCAATAGAGTAATGGTAATTTACCTGTAGAATAATTTTGGTATATATTTGGGTCTCTATCATAGTTACTAACTTATTAGAGGAAGACCTAAAAATAAATTCTTGATGCTAGAAGCTCTTGATGACTGTTGGTTGATAGCTTGATTGCTTGATTGTTAAATTCCTAGATCCCATTTCACCTTATTTTCCCTTCCTTTTATAGGCAAAGAAAGATGGAGGTAGAAGGTTCAATAGGAAACTTATTTGGTTGTTTTTATGTGTTATCTTTCCATCCATATTAAAATTTGACATGTTAGCTTGTAAATAGCTTGTGCTGTCTTTATTCAGATGGGGAAGACCTGACCATCGATGGTCGAGGTGATCATTGGTGGTCGAGGATTGAAAGTTAAATAGGGTAAAAGGGTAGGTTATTGAGTTGGGTTTATCTAGTTAGATAAAATAACTTAGGGTCATATTCAAATCTTGTGTAATGGTTTGATCTAGGGGTGCTTCAACATCTAGAAACATCATGTGCAATTTTCTAGTGTCTACATTTTGTCCTTTTTATTTTGTAGTTTGTGTTAGCAAACTATAAAACAAAAATAAATTATGGATCAAAGGTTTAGTTTCCTTGAGTATGGAAGGAGGCGTTTTTTTCCCTTTTTGTAATTTAGTTTGTGTTAGCAAGCTGTGAAACAAAAATGGATTGTGGGTTAAAGGTTTGGTTTCCTCAAGTATGGGAGGAGCTGTTCCCTTCAAACCATGATCCATAAACTCTACATTGTTTCCATACACAAAAAGTTTACAATGGATAATTTTTTCAAACACTCATTTTCTTGAAATACACAAAGGAATTGAAACAATGTGTGACCTTAAAAAACATGTTCAAGGTTGATCAAATGGATTTGAAAATTGAATGAATTAAAGATGTGAATTCATTCATAACCCATTCAACCAATTCTAAACTTGAAGTTTATTAAATATTTGTTAATTGCCATTGTGATTAAATATTCATTCAAAATTATTATTTATTAAATAAAATGTGGAAATGAATGTGGAATAAATAACTAATGACAACAAGGATGATAACAGAGTTCACCTACTACATAGGCTATGTCTCTGGGTTTGCTTAAAACATGAACCAATCTATTTCCATGAATTACAAGTACATGAAAAAACTTTACAATCATCTAATATATCCTCTAACACTGCATAAAATTTAGTAACAAACCTTTGAAAATTCTCGATACTCTTGGTTAAACTTTCCACCTTCCTGTTGTGAAAGCAATCTCGCATTCTTGAAGTTCTCCACCAAAAAGTCTCTCTTCAAGAATTTAAAAAGTGGCTCAAATGAAATAAAATAAATAAAATAATAATATCACCATAAGCATCTTAGAGTGTATAATAATTCTATAGTTTACTCTGAAGAATGAAAATGCCTCTAAATGCCTAAAAAATGGTGATTTTTATAGACTGGTCTAAATTGCCCACTACTCAGTCTGCTAATTGCTTGTGTTTAAATACAACATCAACCATTTTATATAGTGTTCGATCCTTGAGTGCAATGGCTAGGTAATTATCCTTTTGAGTGGCTATTCAAAGGTTTGAAACCATCAACATTATTTTTTGAGATCAATAGTGATATTTTATCCCACATTGGGTATGTATAAACAAATTTTGGCTTATCTAAGCTTAGGCCTCCATGTATGTAATCAATGACAGGAATTTTATTTTTAAGGCTAAGTATGGTTGGTAGTTATGATGATGTGGATCAACCTATCTTAGGGTATTGTTGGCATTGGTAGTCTATGTTGGACTTTGGTAGTTTGAATTGTTGACTTGACATTCATTCTATGTGATCTTGAGCCAATGTTGTCATTATTGAACTTGACCATGTGGTAATATTGGATTCTATCATGTGGTAGCTCAAGGGGGCACTTTATGTTATAATATTACAATGAAATATGATATATCCCACATGTGTGGGTTTACAAAACAAATACATGTTTTATTACAACCATGAATTCATTGAGTTGTGAAGTAAAGGCAACAAAGGCACCCCTCCTCAAAAAAAGTGTACCAACCCTTGCTAAGGGCCCTTAGCAAGCAAATATCAAGACCCATTTTACCAACATCATAAGCTATCAAAGATGAAGGATGAAATATAAACCCAAATTTTTAACATAACTAACTACCATGTGTCACCACATGATTGGTCCACTTGGCATGCTAGAATTACATCACATCACCCTATGACACCATTTTTATTTTTTGACCTATTGATCTGAAACTTCAATGTGTGATATCTTATGCATATGGACTTAAAATTGATCCATTCAAAGTGCATCAAAAATATCTCAATGAGATCTATGATGTGCCATTGATCAAACCAAACTTTGAAGATTTCATTTCTAAATAATAAAAGCGTCTGAGGAAGAGAAAATTAGTAATTAATATTCTAGATTGAACCTACTAATTTTTAAAATTTATTTGTAATTATAGCTTTTCTAAAAATAGTAGTGAGAGAGATAAAATTAAAATTATCTTATTCTATGTTGATCTAACTGAGATAAGGCCTGTAAATTTGTGTGTAGACTTGAGACACTATCATAAATAGGATTTTGGTTTTCATTTTATGATTGGATAGGAGCACTAAAAGTGGATAAGAGTGGCACTAGTGCTGTAGTCCTTCCCTGGTGATGTTTTCCTGAGGATTTAAGCTTTCTAAGTTTTTTTAATCTAATCAGTGTGAGCTTGTGTACCAAATTTCTTGTCAACATAACTCCTTGTAGAGTTTATTTTATGTGTATATGTCTTCTATACACTTGAATAAAAACTTTGACAAATAGGAAAAATGGGTTAGTGTCTGTAAGATGCACTAGATGTACTTCACACCCTGTGTGTGGTCACACTACCTACATCCCAATACTCTGAGGAGGGATCAAGCCATATTTAGTTCTCCCTTTTAGAGTGATTGGTGCAATAGTTAATGAAAATATAAGAAATGCAAAACTGGGTGAGCTTTATATGACTAGGGGCTAGTGTAAGGACTTGAATTGGCTTGAAAGTGTATAAGATAGCTATATACAGAAAATAGGGAAGATTTCTTGAGTGGTCTTGTTTGTATTATTGATTGTTTGAGTGATATTTTCCATCCCCCTTTTCAAAATGATCTTTGAATGGGATTCTATAGGGATTTATTGATCTTGATCATGGATTGAATTTTCTCACATTAGGTTGACAAGGAGAATGATGGGGAATTGGGAGAAATTGACCATTAGGGGTTAGAAATGAACTTGGATAATAGTGTTAAAAGTGGAGAATAGTGGCATTGGTGCTCCTATCTTTTTTAGGTGTTATTTTCCTAGGTAGACGAGACCTGGGGGGATGGATTGGTCATGAAGAGAGGGTTTTGGATTAGCTAGGTTCAAGTCTAGAAGGCTATGAATGATTTGGAATCGGTGGAAACAAGCCTATGAGGGTCATCAGAGCAAGAAACAGGGACCTATGGGTTGGGTGTCATTAGTCATACTCATGTTATCAATAATTTCATTTTATATGACTATATTTGCCCCTCCCCCTTGAATTTATTCTAGTGATGCAATAAAGTGAAATACTAAGATAAAGGAAAAATAGAAAGCGCACCTGAACTTACCTACAAGGGTGAATCCCATGAAGGTGTGTGATGTTAGGTGTGCATAGAGAGAACATGTTGTAAAGTATAAATTTATAAGATAAAACAAAGAGTAGATATGTTCTTACTAGATATGTTATATCTAAAATAAGAATGCACAAAGATGGGTAAAAGAGAGGAAGAGGAAGGAATGAATATACCCCATTGGGTACATAAACCAATAAAAATCCTGTTGTGTTATTGAGTGATGTTGGATTATTCTAAGTAATGCTGGAAGGTGTTGTACCAAGAGAAATATTATGAATAAAGTTGAGTGCTTAATTCCTCATAAGTAGCTCAAGAATGCAAAGGATAGCCCTTTGGCTCCATCATCACCTACTAAGTGAAGCTAGATGATCTTGCATGTGTTGATCAATGTTTGAACTATGTGTCCAATCCTTCTAAATAGGTGGCTCAAGAATACAAAGGCTATCTATTCCTTTGGCTTCATTATTTCCTACTAAGTGAAGCTAGGTGGTCATGTGTGTGTTGATCAATGTTTGGACTATATGTCCAATCCCTTTGAATAGGTGGCTCAAGAATACAAAGGCTAGCTAGACTTTTGGCTCCATCAGTTTCTCATGAAGTGAAGTTTTACACTAATATTATTATGGAATTTGTGTCATATGATGTGGCCCCTAAAGCCCATAAATGTACTATGATCTAACAATGTTGGTGTGGATAGTTGAATGTATGCTGGAAACTAGGCCACTCTTGGCCATTTTAAAAGATGGAGATTAAGATTGTATGAAAGCCACTCTGAAACTGATAATGTAGCTTATGTGGAAGCCACTCATGAACTCAGTAACTTGATAAATCAAAAGTTATCCTTATATGAAATCTAAACCAAAATAATGCTAACCACTTACAAGTGGAGTAAGGCATGCAACTTTTGAGAATGCCTAGGTAATGTTGAATTTGGAAAGAAAGAAAAAAAATGTGTCGCACACATTACCCTAATCACTAATGTCTGAAACATGGATTTTGATATGGAAGTTTTATCAACTACCCTATCTAAAATTTGAAGTGAGAGACATCATTCCATACATGATTCCCCCTATATCTATATTCTCTAAGCAAAACTATACTAAAACTACTGATTTTGATCTGAATTGTAGCTAACAAAACTATAACTGAACTTACCTTTCTATCTATTTATAGAAAAATTTATTGTATTTTTGTTCGAATATGAGTACTAGAAATGGATAGTAGCACCACCATCACTATATTATAGTCTTTGTGCTATTGTTTTGGGCCAAATTTGATGACTATTCTGCATTCTTGATTGTCTCCCTAGTCTGCTCTGACTAGTTTGATGTCTAGTTTTTTCTTTAGGTTTTCTAAAACTAGATTTTTTGATTGATAGGATCTCTAATCTCTGTAACAAAACCCTTATTTATGTCCCCCTCTTTTGAGGGTAAGAATAGGTACCCTAAAATGACTACCCTTAGAAGAAGAAGCCTTATAAGTGTGTTATGCTATAAAATATATGATATGGCAAAGATAATTGATAAGATATCTCAAGATATAACATGGTTTATATTGAGAGATTATTAGATCAACATGGGTATGCCTAGATAGATACAATAATGTAAAAAAATATACAATGTAATAAAATATAAATTATAGTCTTGTTAGTTGTTAGTTGGAGGGATGGAGCATGATGTCCATCATGGAATTCAAGAAGCAAGATAATGCATGATTTGGATCATAACATTGCAAACAATTGAAAGTAATCAAGAAACAATCACACAAAGAAAGAAGCAAGAAGCATACAAGGGTGGCCAAGGGGCCAAAAAAACAAGGGACATGGTCACATGTCACTCAAACTAGAAAGAAAACATACAAGGCATGTTCAAATGCCACATATACATACAAGTGGAGTAAGAAAAGTTGGCACAAGGGCCATAAACACATAAAAGAGTACAAGCAAAGGACATTTGAAAATTTCCTAAGGCACACACATGAATAAAATCAAATAAAATTAGAAAATGTCCTAAGGCACATATAGGAGACAAATAGGAACTGAGAACTATAATCACATCAAGCTAATGCTAAGCAAAAAAAGAAAGCATGTAAAGAATGGAAAGATACAATCACATCTAACTAATTAAATCAAAAGGGAAAGTATGCAAGACATGGTTAATATAAGGCTAAGTATATGTTTAATAAATACACAAGTGTTAGATTCTAATGATATGCCGATAAATTAATCTATGTAAGCTAGTAGATAATGTACATCAGTCATGATAACTAGAGTGTATGGTGTAGGAATGACATAACCTAAATGGTGTAGTCATGTAGAAGATGCCCCTAGTGGGTATGTATATCGATGTAGAAGCAGGATGGCCCCTCAATGTGTAGAGTGAAGTAATCAAAGAGTTGGATGTTATTATACACACTCAAAGAGATCAAGTGAAGCATGGTAATGTAGATAAATTGACATACAATAGCATGAAAAAACAAATGTAATTCTAACATAGTAGTAGAAATATAAAGAAAGGATAATGCATACAATTGAAAATATTTTTGGTATTTTGATATATTTGAATGTTTTTGTATTTTGAATATGTTGTATTATTTTTGGATTTTTGAAAGATTTTGAGCTATGTATAATCAAGCATAAGAAAATTACATACCATTAATTTAAAATAAGCTATATACAAGCTAAACTAAGAAGAAATGATACTAACCATTGAGTCTCTTGGGAGACTCCATATCATGGTGTCATGTATCAAATAATATAATCATGTGTGATTGTGAAACATGAAGGAATGGCTACAAGTATTAGTCTAGATATTCTAATTTGTTGTCAGTGTCTTTAAAATCATAATAACTTGTATTGTGCTACTCATCATTATCATATTGATTTTGAACCAATGGAAAGCTAGTGTTGATTTTTTTTGTATATAGATCTTTTCCTTTGATAAATTATGTCTATGAATGATTTGCCTTAGGATGTTTAATAAATACTAAAACTTGGTGAAAAATATTATCAGCTGCCATAATATGAGTAGTGATGCCTTGAGCTTGCTTGCCCAACCCTTGACCTTGATAATCAAACTATTGTAGATATTTTTGACCAAACCCATACTAATTTGAAATTTGAACCTCATTTTGGAGAGGTATATTTGCATATTTTTCATGCTTTAATTGTGCCTATGGTACTATGCCTTACTCTTATTTTGATTTTTGATATTTTTGTTGTTTTGAGTTATGCTTTGATAGCCACTTTTGTATTGTTTCTAAATTTGACCCTTTGTGAATGTGTTCTTATGTCACTATGGATTTTTTGACTGATTTACCTTTTATAAGGTCCTCATTAGTAATTATCTATTGTACATGTTGTTTCAATGCTACACATGAATTTGTGTGATGCCCATGAATTTTATGATATGCACAATAATATCTGGATCTTCATACTAGATGTAGAGGAGGTAATTTGATCAACTTAGATTTAATAATTTCCCTAAGTATCTCACTTGAACTCTTATTTGATCTTTGAATGCTTTTAAAATCATTAGTTGTAGAGTTACTTTGTTATGATTTTTTATTTTGATATGTAACATTGCTTGCAACCAATTGACTAGATGAAGGTGCATATAGATGATTGACACTAGGGTGCTTTTGAGGCTTTTGTATTATAATCTAATTTTCCAATGTTGTGATCTTGTCATGTAGCTGATTTTGTGTTTATAAATATCAATTTAACTTGATCATATTGGTGATTTGATCCCTTAGTGTCTCAAAAGTGCAAACCCTAGTTGATTTCGATTGAACATGTAATCACATATGTTGAAGAGGTTTTCAAGAAGCTATATACTAAATGTATGCATCAGGAACAATAGTATGGGCTGACTCACCTTTTGGAGGGGTGATAGAATGGACCTGGTTAGAGGGAAAGTAGCTATCGCCCTCTTGGGGGAGAGGAGGAGAAGGAAACTATTTCCTATGCATAAGATATGACATTGGAACTTGACAGGTGATTGTTAGCTTATGTAATGGATCCTCTAGGTATAAACTGTGTATGTGGGATAAAATGCATGTAATTAGAGTTATAAGTTGTATAACAATATGTTTATAAAAAACATTCTACATGAGATATAACAAGAAAGGGAGAGAGCATGTATTTACTCATTGATGAATAAATAACTTTGACATGTGTTATGACATTTCTAATGTGTTTAGCATGATAAAATTGAAAAAAAATTGATATGAGAGATAGAAAGCATGAATTTGTGTATGAATGCATAGAAAATTTTGACATGAATCATAACATTGCTAACATGTTTATCATGATAAGCTTGAAAAATTTTCCACTTGAGAAATATAAAGTAAATGATAGAGATCATGAACTTTTTCATAAGGGCATATAAGATTTTGACATGTAACATAACATTTTGGATGCATTTAGCAAAATGGAGTTGGTAATTATTTCGTATGAGCAAAAGAGAATATGCAAAAATAATTTTGAAATTTGTGCATTTTTGGCAATGAATTTTGTAATATCATCCCATATAATGAAACATAATCATTAAATGTAAAGGTTGAAGCTTTATACTAACATATGATAGACTTCATCATTCATGTACATGATAGGGCCCATTAGGGTTTCCTTGTTATTTAAAAGAAATCTAAGAAACTTTTTTCATAAGTGAGAATCATTTTTACAATTTGATTATCGAGATACGATGATACCTCAAGAAGCAAATAAGTGTTAATATATGTAATTATGGATTTGAAAATAATATTTTTGAAAAATACTATGAATTTTTGAAATTACAATTGAATTCTTGAGTTAAGTATGCAAGTAAAAATTCAAAAATTTAGGGGAAAGTGTTTGATTTAATGGGACCTAGTAGATGCAACTAGGGTTTTGAGGATTTTTTTTGAAATTTGAAGTGATTTTTTAATTTTAATATGCAACTAAAAATATAGAAAATGATTAGAAAATTACTAGGAGCTAGTTGATGCAACTAGGGTTTGAAATAAAATTATTTTAAAATTTACTACTAAATTTTAAAATTTTGGATGAATTTATTATTTAAATTTTCAATCAAAAATTATAAAATTTAAGAATTTACCCTAGGGTTTCTAGGGTTTTTATGTGCAATTTGAAATAAGCCAGCTTCACCAAATATTTTATTATTTTTGGGGAAATTAGTGTTTAGTTCCTAAATAATAAAAGGGTCTGATTAAGAGAAAATCAATAAATAATATTCAAAATTAAAGCTATTGATTTGTGAAATTTATTTATAATTATATATTTTATAAAAATAGTAGCGAGAAAGAGAAAATTAAATTTATCTTATTCTGTGTTGATCTGACTGAGACAAGGCCTATAAATTTGTGTGTAAGCTTATGACACTATTACAAATAGGATTTTGGCTTTCATTTTCTAATTGGATACGAGTGGCGCTAACACTATAGTTCTTCCTTGATTCTATTATCCTAGTGATCTAAAAATTTTGGGTTTTGTTCCCCTGATTAGTGTGAGCCTGTGTACCAAATTTAGGAGCCTCACTATCGACAAAACTCCCTTTAGATTTGATTTTTTATGTATGTGTCTTCTATGCACTTGAATAAAAACTTTGACAAATAGGGAAAAGGGGTTAGTGTTTTTAAGATGAACTGGACGTACTTCACACCCTGTATGTGGGCATACTACCTACACACCAATACTTTAAGGAGGGATCAATCCATATGTTGTTCTCCCTTTTAGAGTGATTAGTGTAGTAGTGAATGAAAATATAAGAAGTGCAAAAACTAGGTGAGCTTTAGATGACTAGGGGCTGGTGTAAGGACTTGAATTAGACTAAAAGTGTATAGGATAGCTATATGCCAAGAATAGGGAATATTTGTTGAGTGGTATTTCTTGTATTATTGCTTGCTTGAGTGATATTTTCCAACCCCCTTTTCCAAATGATCTTTGAATGGACTTTTATAGGGATCTATTGGTCATGGATTAAATTTGTTCACATTAGGCCGACAAGCAAAAGGATGGGGAACCATAATAAATTGACCATTGAGGCCAAAAATGAGCTTGCACAATAGTGTTGAAAATGAACAACAGTGGTACCTACGCTACTATTCTAGTTAGGCACTTTTGTCCTGGGCAGACGGGACCTAGGGGTTGGTCATGAAGAGAAGGTCCTGGATTAGCTAGGGTCAAGTCTTGAAGGATACAGATGACTGGGAATTAATGAAAACAATCCTATGAGGGTCATGAGAGTAAGCAAGAGGAACCTATAGGTTGGGTGTCATTAGTCATGCTCAAGTTACCAATTTCTACATTTTATATAACTATAAAATTAAAAACTTCGTATGATGAGCTAGTCTTGAAGTTTTCCCACTATAATATCTCTAAAAATTCATATATCAAGGTGAGGTAAATTTCCTTTATCAACATAAAATAGGAACCCCAACATTGTTTTGAAACATTAATCCACTAATAATGAAATTAAAAAACTATTTACCAATCCTCTTAATCAGACTCTCATGTTTAGGGTGTTTAATTTCTTTAGTGGATTTACTGATATCTACATGGGTTGATTTAGGATTAACTTCATTAATTAACTTATCAATAAGTTTATATACCATTTTATTTTTACCATTACCAAGATGGTGGGATGTTCAAAGTTTCCAACACTTCTAAACCCGATGTCCACTCATGTGAAAATGCATGCAAACATCCTTCTTTTTAGGTGAGGTCACCCATTCACCATTTCTCATTTTAATAGGACAAGATTGGTCCTTATCACCTAAAAAATTCTTCAACAATGATTACCTTTTCCAACAATATGCAACATAATGATTTCTTAATCCATAAAATGTGTAAGGAAAAGTATGCAACATATTTTGAATATTAAAGCCAAATTGATTAAATATAAAGAGTGCATCAAAAGTTTTAGGATTCAAATTCCTATTGGTGCTATTTCTAGTGTAAGAATAAGGAGGTGTAATTTCAATACCTCTTTTACCTGATTTCTTACATTGTTCACCATTCCTTCATAGGGAGAAATTATGCACTACTAGTGGTCTTGAATCTTGGCTATCAGAATCTTGTCTTCTTTTAGAAATGGTGGAACTCTCTTCAACATCCATTTTATTATTAGAATAACCCAATCCTACATGATGATATCTATGCTCTACCTATATTAAGTTAGTGATACCTTGGCCATTCTTTCCAAGGACCCTCCATCAAATCCCATTTTCAATAATTTTTAAGATTCAATGCCCTTAGTGTGTTTTTAAAAACTACCAAAAACAACATCTAAAATTGAATGAAAGGAAATACCAAATTAATAACATATAGTTCACTCATTAGTCATAGTTCCTACATCTGTAGTGGAAGGTAATTAGTGAAGACTATGTATTTATCCACTCTACATCTATGCCAATATATCATCCTTGGCTTGTAACTCAGATTTAAAGCAAGAAATCTCCTCATCCAAGGAGTATAACCAAGATCTCAGAAAAGCATTCTCTTCGTGAATCTACTAGTTAATTGCTTCAAGCTCATCAAGCTTAGCTTTGTTTGACATCTTACTCATGTTTTCTTATTTCTTAAAAATAACCTAATCCCATAAATTGCACACTAAAAATGGAATATCAACAAGCATAAAAAGTCTAAAATACTACAAAAAACCAAAATTGAAAAAAATTGATGTTAAATCCACACAATCAGAAGCTAACCTAGCACATTAACTGCTATGATACCAAACTTGATCCATAAAATCTACATTGTTACCGTGCAATTTTTTTTACAATATATACTTTTGTCAAACACTCATTTTCTCAAAATACTCAAAGGAATTGCAACAATTTTTACACCTTTAAAAATGTGTTTAAGGTTGATCAAATGGATTTGAAAACTAAATGAATTAAAGATGCAAGTTCATTCATAAACCATTCAACCAAATCTAAACTTGAATTTTATTAAATCTCTATTAATTTTTGTTATGATTAAATTTGAATAAAAAATTATTATTTATTAAATCAAATGTGTAAAATAAACATCTCATGATAACAAGGTTGATAACAAAGTTCACCTGCTGCTCAAGCTACGTCTCTAGGTTTGCTTCAAACATGAACTGATCCTTTTCTATGAATTTAAAGTACATGGTCAAACTTTAAAATCATATAATATATCTTATAATATTGTATAAAACTCAACAATAGGCCTTATAAAATTTTGGTACTCTTAGTCAAACTTTCCACCTTCCTATTGTGAAAGCAATCTCACATTCTTGAAGTTGTCCACCAAAAGGTCTCTCTTCAAGGATTTAAAAATTGGCTCAAATGAACTCAAATTATGAAAAGAATAATATCACAAAAATAATCTTGGAGTGTAGAACAATTCTCTAGTTTACTCTAAAGGTTGAAAATGCCTCTAAATGCCTCAAAAATGGTGATGTTTATAGACTAGTCTAAATTGCCTACTACTCAGTCTGCTAATTGCTTGTGTTTAAATACAAAATCAACCACTTTATATAGTGTTTGAGCCTCAGGTGAAATGACTGGGTGTTTATCCTTTTGAGTATCTAGTCAAAGGCTTGAAACAATCAACATTATTTTTTGAGATCAGTAGTGATCTTTTATCCCACATTGGGTAGGTATAAATGACTTTTGGCTTATTTAAGCTTGAGCCTCCATGTATGTAATTTTTGACAAGACTTTTTTTAGTAAGGCTAAGTATGGTCAGTGGTTATGTTGATGTGGCTCAACCCATCTTGCGGTATTATTGGCATTGGAAGTCTATGTTAGACTTTTGTGGTTCGAATTATTGACTCAACATTCATTATATGTGATCTCAAGCCAGTGTTAGCATTATTGAACTCTGTTATGTGGTAATGATGGATTCTATCATGTGGCAGCTCAAGGGTGCACTTGATGTTATAATATTATGATGAAATATGATATATCCCATATGCATGGGTTTACAAAGCAAATAAAGGTTTAATTACAACCATGAATACATTGACTTGTGAAGTAAAGGCACCCTTCCTCATAAAAAGTGTGTCGACCCTTGCTAAGGGCCCCAATGAGCAAATGTGGGGTCCATTTGACCAACACCATATGTTGTCAAAGATGAAGGATGAAATCCAAACCCAAATTTTTTATATAATTGACTTCCACATGTCACCACATGATTGGTCCACTTAGCATGCTATAATTATGCCAAATCACTCTACGACACCATTTTTATTTTACCTATTGATTTAAAACTTCAACATGAGATATATTATGAATACATACTCAAAATCAATCCATTTAAAGTACATCAAAAATATCTAGATGATCTCTACACTACGCTATTAATCAAACTAAACTTTGAAGACTTCATTTTTAGAATGGTACATGGATCCTCCTAGATCAAACTAGGGATTGATGAGGTGAAACTAAATCAAGTGCAAGTTTGATGAGTGGTTTATGGTGAGTCACAAGGTTGGTGATAATGGTGGGTGGGTATTCAAAGTGAAAATGTACACACAAGATTTGACTAAGTGCAATAGATAAGATCATGTATAGACTAAGTTACCATAGTTAGTAAAAATAAGGTTAGTTCTAGAAGGATTGGTGATGGGGTAATCAGGCCACAACATTAGCCATAGCTAATTAGGTTCTTCCTATCAAGTATTCTATATAGGGTTGGTGTTTTCATAGGCATTTGAGGTAAGAAGTGATCTTAAGAAAAGCACAAATGGTCTGGTTGTATGAGGTGGTGAAAATTCAAATGTTTAACATGGTAATGTTGTGTGGTTTGGTAAAAAAACATAAATGCAAGGTCATTGTAAAATGTGAGGTGATTTGGGCCAAAAAATGCCAACATCAAGGTAGACTTGATGGGTAGGGTAGGCAGAGAAGGTAATCTCCAAAAGTGGGAACTAAGCTAAGGGTGATAAAATGTTAAAAAGATGAGATCTTGACCATCAGTGATCAAGGATCTCAAAATCAATCATCAACATTCACCATGACCATCGATGGTAATGGGGAAGCCCTAAAAGCATAGAGGATAAAAAGTGAAAAAGAGTTATCATTTTCACTTTTGTGATTTTGACTCTCTTAATTCCCATGCCTTTGTGACTTTGGAACTTTGTGTAAGGGTGATAACAAGGTAATTACTGACTGGTTAAGTGTGAGATTCATGTTGAGTTGACCTTGATTTGGATCGAGGGTGCAGGGTAGACAAGGGTACAGTCAAGTAGTGGGACCTAAGATTCCTCCTTGATGATGATCTAGGAATGAGGTAGGGAATGCACTAAATTGATATAATAGATTTATTTTGGTATTTTTAGAGTAGAATTGAGTTGATTTACTGGGGGTTGTTAGGGTTTTAGATATTTTCCCTAATTTTTAGGTTTTATTTTATTATTATTAAAATTTGTAGGTGAAAATTGAAATTGGGAGGGTAGGTTAAGTTGAGGTAGGGTAAGGTAGATATTAGGTAGGTTTATTACTAGATATGGGTGGTTTGTGTAGGTTTTGTATACGTGGGGTTGGGGGTTTTACTTTTGATGGTCACACTAGTAACCATCATTGGTCATACCCAACTATCAGTGGTCATATATGACCATCGATGATTGAAGACTAAGTGTAAAATGGTAAGCCAAACATCAGTAGTCATAATGACCATCAATGGTTAACCAAATAAGATAGTTATTTTTAATAAAAAGGCTAAGGCAAGTGGTGAGTTTAAAATTTTTTAGAATTAGAATTCTAAGGGTAGCTTGGTTTTAGGGTAGGTTAGAAGAAAATATGTAGATTTCATTCATTTAAGTGCAACTAGGTAGGTGAAATGGGGTGAAAGGACATTGTCCATGGGTAAGGTAGTTTATAGAAACCTAAGTGTGTTTTCTATATTGAATTATGTAGGCATGGGATTAGATCTAGATGTGAGATCTAGTTCCTCAAATATTTATAGAGATATACCAAGGGATGATAGATGATGACTAGGTACACATGGAGGAGATCAACCTCATAGCTATGATGTATTACTAACATGTGCCATGAGATGTGTTTATAATCATGGCCCTCATCAAGAGATCAGATCTGACCATGAACACCTTTATCTTACCAATTGGTAATATGATGATCTTTCTACAAGACATACATAGGATTACATGACTATTAATTTAGGGGGAGTTGATATATCGCATTGAGAGGGAGAGGAGGGATGAATTGATGAAGCAGTTATAGGATGATGAATACATTAATTAGATGGCATGCTAGAGGTTTTAGCTATAGGCCATTGTATCAAATGGTTAGAGATGATTAGAGGTTGTTGTTGATGATGATGATGATGATGATGATGATGATGATGATGATGATGATGATCATGATGGCAGTCTCATATTTTATAGTGTTGGGTTTGAGTAATGAGAGGTTTATGTATCTACTATTAGGCCAAATAGTTTTTGGGTGGGTGCTTATTATTTTGGTTCAAATATATAAGGAGATGTGAGGATTTAGAGTGCATAGGAGATATGACATCAATGTGGGGTTTGTGCTACACTATTAGGCCTATGAGCACATCCAAGTTTTGAGGTTGATGGGGCTACCATGGGGGGGATTATGCACTCACAAGACCTAAAGGGGGTATGAGAGACATTGATTGGTTCAGAGGGGCATTATATGCCTTAGTGATTGGAGATATGGTTTGGAGGTTGTATGTTATCTTTCTAAGGTGGGCCCACTATACTCAACATATTCTATCGATGTAGAACTATAGGTGGATTTTTGAGAGGAGAGAAGGTGAGACCAATCTCATCCCTTTTGATAGGGTTTATAGTTAGTTTACCTTGATATAGGGGATTTTGGTACCGTTCTTGAGATATAGGTAGGAGGATCTCAAGTTTTTACTTCCAAATCCAAAACTAGTGGAGATGGTGCTTGATCATGAGGAGCTACTTGACAAAACAAAGATTGATGATATAGGTTTTGTTGATGGTTATGTGGTGTGATATCAAACCCTTTATGTAGTGGTAGATTTTAGATGGGATGATAGGGGTAGGTAGGATATGGATGTGGATCTAGTTGGTGGGGTTCCATATGTACAGGTATAAGGAGGTGGCACTAATAGATAGGTAGGAGTGATGTTAGCTGCTACATAGGCATAGGTCATAGATTTATAGGGGAATATGGCTACATTATAGGGTTAGCTAGCCACTGTAATGGGTGAGAGGGACTAGGTGAGGAATTCACTAGCCTTGGTGACCCAAGAGAGGGACAATTTGAGATAGAGGGGAAGAGATGCTACAACACTAACATGACCACTAGGTAGTATCCCTATGGCATGGTACTTGGCCATAGTTGAGGATTTATATTATTAAGAGGCCATAGTTATGACATAGTGTCCCAATGAACCCTGATGGGGTGAGTATAGATCTAGTTTGGTAGGTGGTACATGTGTAGAAACTCTAGATTAGTGGGTTACTTCTATGGGTGGATAGGCAAGCACCTTAGGGGGGTAATATCAGATGGTAGAAGTGTCTTATTTGAATATGATATGATATTTATATGTGTATATGATTTTGATACTAGCCTTTAAGCCAATGCAATGGGATGCATATATTTTGAGAAAGAGAAAGAGATGAACATTATTATATGTTCTATTTCATTTTGATGAGACATGATGTATATGATGTGATGATGATGATGATGATGATGATGATGATGTGTGTGTGTGTGTGTGTGTGTGTGTGTGTGTGTGTGTGTGTGTGTGTGTGTGTGTGTGTGTGTGTGTGTGTGTGTGTGTGTGTGTGTGTGTGTGTGTGTGTGTGTGTGTGTGTGTGTGTGTGTGTGTGTGTGTGTGTGTGTGTGTGTGTACGTGCACGTGCATGCGTGCGTGCGTGCGTGTGTGCGCTCACACGCGTGTGCATGCATTATTTTATGATTCATGATTAATGGTTTTTATTTTTATAAATTTTTATGATTATGCTTATGATATGTAGACTCACTAGCTTAATCATGTAGTAATTATGGATGATGTTTATGATGAATGGTTATGCATGATTATGATTACGAGATGCTTTGTTTTATATATGGTTATGATGTTTATGACTATGGTTATGTGATGTGGTTTATGGTTATGGTTATTTTTCTATACATGGTAATGATGTTTTGATTATGGTTATGATCATGTAGTTATTTTGTTGATGATATCACATAAAGTAAGTTAGATAACAAAACTAGATGTGGGAAAAGAGATGAAAAACATTAGACATATGTCTAAGTGATTATATGAACCAATTATGAGAGCATAAGAAAAAGGCATGATGCTTCTTTGTTGGTAAGGACTAAATAAAAAATAATTTAGATTGGCTTAAGGAACATAATCCCTTTGAATGCTTTGTATTATCATGCATTGGTTGATAAAAAGGTGTCTTGATCACATTGTGTCAAGTAAGCTCAAAATCCCTTGATTTGTAGATGGTACAAAGGGGAGATGGATAATAGGTAGTATGAAGGGTACTGTAACCCCTTGATAGGTTACCCTAGAACCATAATATACAAGTCCATGTTTGAATACAAAGTGTAGATTGATTGATATGGGAAGTCTACTAATGTTATATATGAAAGCTGATTATAGCTTTCTTAGGATAACTTGTTCTAATTTTGATGTGGGTCTATTTTATTGCTTTATTTTCATAGGTTTGTGAAGTTGATCAATGTGGGAATCTTCAAATGATTAATTTGACAAAATTTACTTATCCATCCTTTAGTTGAGTGGTCTAAGTTTGGATTTATTTATTTTAGTAGCTGTCCTTCAATGGAACAGTCTATCTTTTTAAGCAATTTAGATTTTGGGTAGTTTTCTTTCAAGGGAGTAGTCTACATACTAGAGATATTTTACCTAAGTGAGATTTTGGTATCCCAAATTATTTTGAGGCTAGGTCAGACATGGGAAAGTCTATATAGGCTTAAAGGTTTACCTTTATAAGGGCAAAACCTAGAGCACAAGAAGGTAATGAAACGTATCCATGAGAACCATGTCATAAGTAAATCCATGGTACCCATATTTAGGATTGGGCTATGACTTTGATGGTTAATCACATGGTTCTATGTTATAATTGGTTATCCTCAAAGGGATAGGATGAAAGTTTGAGGAAGTTGAAAATATTATAAACCAACAAGGGACAAGCTTACATTATAAAAAAGGTGAGTTTGATCCTTACTTTAACAAAAGAAAGGATGTAGGTACAAAGCATTGAGAGGCTCAAGTTCTGGTTTGCTTTCAAGAGAGGACAAATGATAAGCTCCTAATCCATACATGTGGGTTATGATGTAGGGTCCAAGCCTATTAAAATAAAAATTACCTTGCTTGCTTTTATCCATGTTGGTCACATGTTGATTTTACTTTAGGATGAGGTCTCTGATGTTGAATTATCACTCTTTCAAGTGTTTATTATAAGCACACGATTCCTCCACACTAAAAATTGTAGGGAGGTAATATTAGTTATAAGAGGGTGTGATAAAATGGTGATTGGTGATAAATAATTTAGAATTGGAAGGTGCAGATGGGATCTGGGAAGCAAGGGAAGCCATTGTGTCTGTGAAATTGTTGGTAGATCATGGAATAGATTAGATAAGGTAATGATTAAATGATGCTAAGAGTACATCTACTAGTCATTTATAATATTTTAAGACATCATTTTTACATTGGTAGGATTTTTTGAACTAGTTGACCGTAAGTTAGGAATCCCTAAAGACACTAACCTTATTAACTCCTAAAACTAGAGTGGTTTGGAGACCTATTACTAGGGATTCATACTCAACAATATTGTTGTTACACTTAAAATCAAGTTTGAAAGAAAGAGGAAGAGGTTCACCATCTATTGGAATGAGAATAACTCTGGCACCCCCACCACATTGTCACTTTGAGCCATCAAAAAGCATTTTCATTTGGTAGGTGATGTCCTCTTGAGAAAGAGTTACAATGGAATCATCTTAAAATGCTAGAGGGATTGATTAGTAATGACTTTCCCTTTAATCAACTTATGCTATAGAAACTCAAGGTCAAACTCTACTAGGAGCATGATGCACTTAGCCATACATTGGTTGTGGTATGGTTTAGAGTGCATGTACTTGAATAGGTCAATGTTGGTGATGACAAAGGTTTTGTGATTTAAGAGGTAATGAAAAAGTTTAGAATCCACAAAAACTAAGGTGAGACAAAGCTTCTTAGTATGGGTGTACTGAGTCTCATACTCTATAAGTGTTCAACTTATATAGTAGATAACTTGATTTGTATTTTGTTCATTACGGTGAGCAAGCATTGCCCCTAAATAATGGTTAGTGGTGGAGATATAAAAGTATAAGGGCTGGTCCTCTTTAGGAGGGATCAAAATTAGTGGAGAAATAAGGTATTCTTTGAGAGAATCTAAGGCTCGTTGATGGTCCTTAGTCCACTTAAAATATGTGTCTTTCTTAAGAAGATGGTGAAAGGGCTGACATCTATCTAATAACTAAGAGATGAAGTAACAAATGGATTAGAGATTTCTTTGCAATCTACGAAGTTGTTTAAGGTGGGTGGGAGGTAACATCTCAAGGATTTATTTAACATTGGTAGGGTATAATTTGATTCTTTGAAAAGAGATGATAAAACCAAGAATCTTTCCTGATAGAACTCTAAAAACACATTTCGTGGGGTTAATTCAGACGTTGAAATGCATTAGGCATTCAAAGATAATTTTGAGAACTTCTATATGATCCTTATGGTATTTAGATTTCCTAAAGAGGTCATCTACATATTCCTCTATGATTTTATGGATGATATCATGGAAGGTGTAGGTCATCACATGCTAATAGGTTGCTCTAGAGTTCCTTAGACCAAATGGCATGACCCTATAATAGAAGTTTCCCCATGGGGTGATGAAAGAAATCTTATGTTGATCTTTGAGAGTAATCAAGATCTGATTATGTCCTAGGAAACCATCTATGAGGGATAACATCTCGTGGCCATTTTCAAGATCAACAAGTTGGTCAATGTTAGGCAAAGAAAAGTCATCCTTTGGACAAGCAAGGTTAAGGTCATGAAAGTTAATATAGAGATGAAGTCCCCCTATGGGTTTGGTAATGGGGATGATATTGGAAACCCATTAGGTATAGTCAATGGGTTGAATGAAATTGATAAATAAGAGACACTAAAGATCTTCTTTGACTAAAAGTGAAATATAAGGGTACATCATATGAAGCTTTTGTTGAATAGGCTTAGCATCAAGATGGATGATGATGTTATGGAGAGATATATAAGGGTCAATTCTAAGCATATATTGATAGGACCAAGAAAATAATATGCTTCAGTCACAAAGGAAGGAAGGGTAATCCTATTACTCTAAGGAATACAAGGATTGACCAATCTTTATAATGTGAGGGTTATCTTGAGTACCCAAGTTGACATCGATAGTGGATTCATTCAATAAGGTTAGGTTTTTAGAAGGAAGGTATTTTTATATATAATAATCCCCCACACTAAGATAAATGAGAATGCAATCATCATCTTGATGTTGGATGGTGTGGATGGTAGGAAAATAAATTTCTAACATTTTAGGATGAATAAGAGGAAAGGTTTTAGTTTAGCCATCTTGTTGATAGGTGAGGGGGCCCAAACTAATGGTATTGATTAAAAAAATTTATAAGGGATGGTTTTGAAATCCTCAAACTTCAAAAGAGATGGGGTTGGTGAGGATAAAATGTCTTCCTCAATGGTGGTAATGGGTTTGGTTGAATTTGTGGGTTATTATGATGGGATGAAGAAGTAGATGATCAAGTCCCCCATAGATGACAATGGTTTACTGGTTAGGAAGCCCAAAAGGAATGATAGTTATAATGTTGGGATCATAACCAAATTATGGTCAAGGTTCCCATACTCTTGAGGAGTAGAGAAGGAATCCAAGGCCAAAACATGGTAGTCTCCTAATCAGAGATGTCAAAATTTAGGTTCTAAGGGGTCCTCTATGGGGATCTAAAAATAAGGGATAAGTGAGCTAGTTGATTCTTCATCGATGATAGGGTGGAGTTTTTGTTGGTTGGTGGTGAGGTGGATGATCAAGGAAGAAGAACATCCTTAGGTTGATATGTCATGTTGTAAGATGTGAAAGGACTAGGGTCAGCTTGTATAATGATGACCTAACCCTTATATTCAAACTTGACACATCGATGCAAGGTAGATGGAACATAAGTCATGAATTAGATCTAAGGGCATATTCATAAGACATTGTATTAATATTCATATTCTACGATGTATAAGAGATATAAAAGTGTGTGAGGTCCCAAGTAGATATGGAAGATGATTGTTCCCAAGGTTGTGGCCATAGTATCATTAAAGGAATAGAGGACCACTGTAGTTTTTGACATGATATTCATTGGTAGCTAGAGTTGGTCGTAATCATGGGAGGGGATAATATTAATACTAGCTCTTCCATCAATCATCACCCTTTTGATGTAGGTTTGATTGATGTATGCAATGATGAAAAGAGGTGGATCAAGATCTTCAAGATGAACAAAAGGTATTTCTGAATCCTTGAATGTGATAAGGGTGGAAAGTTGAAGAGCTCTAGTAAAGGCTATAAGAGGTTGAGGGTCTTCAAGTTGGACCTATATAGATTGTAGGGACTCTATCAGTGCTTGGCGGTGATGGAGTGAGGTTTTGATTAGTTTTTATATACTCATCTTCATTGATGTTTGGTGAAGCTATTTCAAAACTACTCATTAGATAGGTTTAGAAGGATTGGAGGGAGAGGCACCTAAAATGGATATTTTAAGTTTTGGTGAAGGTGAAGGTGATTGAATCCATTTTAAAGGTTGAGGGGTGGAAGGATATTTCTATTGAATGGACACTTTAGCCTTCCCCTTATCCTTTTGTTAGGCCTAAGATCAGGTGACTATATGGATAGTATGGATGAGGGGAAGTGTTGGGTTAGAAGGCTACTTTAATTACTCTTCACTCTTAAATGAGAGTTTAGGAGTGGGTAAATTTTGGATAGGTTCACTTGGTGGTTGGGTTGATGATGGGCTTGAAAGAGGTTCATTTAATAATAGATCACCCTCATCCCATAAGTTATGGATAAGTGCTTGGAGAGCTTTACAATTCTCTATGTCATGTCTAGGTGTCATATGGTATGAGCAGATCAAACTATAATTGAACCAAGATGGTTTAGGACTTGAAGGGTAAAAGGGTTTGATAGGTTGTAGGCTTAAGGAAGAAGTTTGTAACAACCTTTTTAAAATGGTCAAATAATATTTGAGCAAAGGTGTTGAGGGTGATGGGGTGTTGGTTTTGGGGGTGGGAACCTTCTTAGAAGTAGGATTCACCACAAAAGTTATGGGTGTTAGAATAGTTTTGGTAAGTGGGTTTGATTGGGATTTCTTGGTGTTCTATGGTTTAGAGGTGGAAGGTTTAAATGTGAAATATGTGGACGTGGGTAATTGAGAAGATGAAGGTTTGTTAACATGTGGGTAGGTAGAGGTAGATAGTTTGGTTAAAAATGATGGGGAGTTTGATGTCTTGGAGGGGGTAGGTAAAGGTAGAATAAGAGGAAGAAGTCTATTTAGGGTAGCTTTCAGAGGGTTCACATTCTTAATAAAAGGATGAGCTCCTAGGATAGAATAAGGATGGGATCCCAAAATAGAAGGTAAGAGGAAAAGAGGTGGTACGATTCTAGTTTTAGGTGGGAGTTTGGGTGGTTTCACCTTCTTGGTTGGTTTGTTTAGGGTTTTATTTGGTGGAGTAGATGGGTTTAAATCTAACTTAAAATATGGGTGGATAAGGCTAGGAGTGGGAAGTACCCCTAAGTTATTGACAGATTTGATTAAAGAGGTGTAAGGTGATTTGATAATTTTGGATGGAGATGGTTTGGATGGTTCCCCTATGGATTTGGAGGGAGAAGTGTTTGATGAAGGGATTGAGGTGATGATAGGTATAATGGTGGATGAAAGTGAGGTTAAAGGTTCATGCTTGTTTTGATAAGGGTACCCAAGGTGGTGCCAAAAAGTGGCTTGATCCAAATCAGGTTGAGAAGAAATTTCTAGGCTTTGGACTAGTCAAGATAAGGGTTTATAAACTGGTTTAGTTCCTTGGGCATCAGATTCAAAAATTAGGCCCATAGGTTGAGGTAAGGGAATGGTTTCTTTAGCCTTGTCCCTAATGAAAGGTTTCAAGATTTGGGAGGATGTTTCCTCAATGGAGGAAGTAGGTAAGGTGATCTCTCCTTGTGGAATCATTTCCAAAGAGAGGGTGGGTGATTCGATGATGGGGGAGAAAGGTGTGATCATAATGGTTTCCTACTTTGGTATTTTTATTAAAGGATAAGTGGGTAAGTTTGTTAACTCATCAAGTGAAGGATAGGAGGTGGTTTATTCTTTTGTTTGGGTGTCTAAAGGAATGGTAGGTGATTCCACCATTTCAATAAGTGGAGTGGAGAAAGAGGTAGTCGAGTTAGTGGTTTCCTCAATAATAGGTTCATTGATAATTACATTGACCATATGGACCTCATGAGTGTGGGATGATTTTGGATTTTTATCATCATGACTGGTAGAATGGGCATGATTGGGAAAAGGTTGTCAAAAGATGTCGAGTGACTGATTTAGGGGTGCATTGGGATTGTCCAATGTAAGTTCTCCCTTATCAATCAAGTTTTGGATAATGGTATTGAAGGTGTTACACCTACTAATGTCATGTCTAATGACATGATGTAAATCATATATATCATTCTTTTTGTACCAACTAGGCACAGGGTTAGAAGCGTCAAATTATTAGGGAGGTTTGATTTGGGAAGCTGTATGATGTTAGATTTGAGCAACTTGTTCAAAAATAAAGCATATGACTCCCCTAGTGGAGTGTATTATTTTGGGGTAGCCCGATTTTGATTTTATATTTGTTGATTGGAGGAGGTAGAGGAGTTGGTTTGGTTAGGTTGGTTGACAAATGGAGGTGAGACTATTTTAAGGACAACTATGTTTGTGGCTGCCTTTGGTTTGGTATTAGGATGGTTAGATTGGTTGGTGGTTTTGGATAGGGAAGGGTCATTGGATTTGAAGCTAGAGTTTTTATTTCATTGTTTTAACTTCCTCTTATAAATGGATTTGATTTCTACTTTGTGTGCCATGGTGAAAACCTCATCAAAAGTTCTAAAGGTTTGAACCTTTAGAGTAGGGGAAATATATTTGGCACAAGCCTGAGAAATTTTTTCAATCAACTTAGGTTGGGGAAAAGAGAAAGAGAGTTGATTGATAAGACCTCTCCATTAGGCTAAAAAATCAATAATTGATTCATCATCAAATTTCCTAATCGAGTAGATGTTGGTAATGGATACCTTCTTATATATATTAATCAAAAAGTGGTCTAAAAAGGTTTGGGCAAGTTAAGAAAAGGAGAATATGGAGTTCTTGGTGATAGCACTATACCAAACTATTGACGGTCCAAATAAAGACATAGGAAAGGTGTAAAGGAGAAGAGAATCATCATAGGTAATCAAGTAACAAGAATTTCAAAACACTCTTAAGTGCTTTTGGGGGTCCTACTTGCTTTACAATTTATAAAATTTGGGTAGTTTTCATTGAGGAGGGTAAGGTTGGATAGGGACAAATGGGTGAATAGGTTCATTACAGATTTGGTGATAAGATAAAAGGCTGTGATCCCTAGAGATAGTTGACTCTACATTGCTCATTTTCTCCATCAGCATTTTGACCAAATCTATTTGAGGTTGAGGAGTTTCATAATTATATGGTAAGTTTTGTTATGGTTGGGTGGATTCAATATATGGATAACTAGTAGAAGGTTGATAGGATGTCACATGTTGGTATGTGGTCATTGAGGGTTTGGATGATGCTACATAAGGGTTAATGGGCACAAGAGGTTGGGTAGTAGATGGAGCTATGCATCCTTGTATATTAGGAACATAACATGGGTAAGGTGTCATAGGTATTTGTTGAGGAGTTTATGTGGTTTTTTTTGGAGGTATGATCAGATTGGTATATTAAGTAATTTATATGGATTGGGTTAGAGGTATGGAGGGGTTAATTGGTTGGGCATGAGTGGTGGCTCTAGAACCAATAGGGGGAGGGTAGAAGGTATAAAAATTACCACATTTGAAATGGGGTGGTGTTTGGTGGGTTAGAAGTGACAAGGGGAATAGTGTCAATATGGGTAGAAGGTATCCCATGGTGGATGGAGTATGGGTAACTAAAGGTAAGGTTGCCCTTATGTTGGAGGAGTTATTGGTTGTTGTAGGGGGTGTTTAGTTATTGGTTGGGTTATTTGATTGAGTTTGTGTGGAGGTAGTAGGTGGATTATTGGTAGAGGAATATTTTTGAGTGATCATAGTTTGGGTAGAGGTGGCAGTAACCATGATATGGGGAGGCACACCACAAAGTGGATCACTAGGAGGAATCGAAGTAGGGGTGTAGTAAGACAGGGTGTTGAGGTAATGTTGGAGGGCTATAAGATTATTATCAAGGAAAGTGGAAAAATATAAATCACTTTGGATAACTATTTGAGGCATTTTAGGGGGGTAGAAGGATGGCGAGAACCCTCAACATCCAAGGTATACTTCATGGAGGAAGAGGATGAGGAAGGTTGATCTTGGTTGGTTTGGTTCCTCAACTGTTGTCTAGTAAAAACCATATGAGGAATAAAAAAGAACAAAAGAAAGATCACAATCTAAACACAAAGCAAATAAAAGAAAGAAATCTCAAGGAAATCAACAACATAGACTAGAGTGGATTTTAAATATGAGGGTACCTTTTATCTCACTTTTTGCTTATGCCTTAGTTAGAAAGTGTGAAAAAGAACTTGGTTTGTAGAACAAGTACTTGAAAAAAAATCTATGGTTGGTTTTAAGTGTTCAAGGCTCTCAAAAGGATCTGTGTTGGAAATCAATACATGGATTGGTAGTAGGTCCTACCCCCTCACTTCACACACTGCAGTGATAAGGGTGTTAGATGTTTAGCCAATATATACTAATTTCTAGAGTTTAGACTCAACCAGAGAGCTGACTTTTGGTTTCTCTTCTTAGCAATGGCCTCCAAGTAAGATAGCCAAAGGGTAAAGGTGATATGCTTGGAGATGAAACCCTAGTTGGGCCTTATGTCAATTTTTGTGATGTTTTAATTTATTTAAGTGGTTTTGTATGGTGTGTGATAAAGAAGTGAAGCTATGATTGAATTGCTCAGCCATTAATTTTAGCTATGTGAGCTAAACATTCAAGCAATCAATGTATGCAAGGTTTATTTTACACCCAAAATAAATTTTTATTTATTTATATGAGCATATAATAAGGAATAAAAAGGTCACCTAGATGCTATTAGGTCTCATAGGGCGTGCTAGAATGTTTCTCTTATTTTTTATCTAGTAAAGAATAACTAGGAAACTAATTATGGGTATGGTAGAAAAACCTGTTTATTTGTGTATGCATGATCCAAATGATTATGAAGATCTCCTCTTTGTCTTGGGAAGAATGACTTATAGATAAGAAATAACTAATGCAAATGGGTTGTTAGATGGATAGTAAGGTAGATTGACTAGCATGAACTAGATCCAAGAAGCATGAGCTTATTAGGGGGTTGTCAATCCACTCTTTTATAATAATTAAGTTGAAAGAGGTAAAGATGAAATCCTTTCATCAAATGATAGAAAAGATTGAAAGTAAATACAAGAAGAAACAAATGTTGATAAATAAAATAGACTAATTATAGTAAAGAGAGGGTCAATACTAATGCTAAATGGGCCAAGTCAGGTTTAGAAAATAGGTAGGGACTCTATGAATAGGTAGAAAGCTATAAAGTGGAATTTGGGTGAGGGTAAGAAAGTGGAAATAGTTTGATTATATTTTTTACCATAGTGACCATTGGTAGTTGGGATGATCATTGGCAGTTAAAGTGACCATCGGTAGTTGAGCAGATCATCGACGGTCAGGGTTACCATCGATGGTTGTTGTGGATTTTGAGGGTGTTTTAAAAAATAGTTAGGTTCATGTTATAAAAGGGGTTATTAAATGGATAGAAGTCTATTTGGGGCTAGAGGGTCATAAAGTATGGTGAAAAAGGGTTTGATTCAGGTATAGATGTTAGGAACCAAATAAACAAAACTTAAAATATGAAATGTACCTAGTTTGTTGCTTGATGACTGATGGTAGATGAAGAGGTAATTTTGGTAGAGTAATGATACTTTGATTGAATAATAATTTTGGCATAGGTTTAGGTCTCTGTCATAACTACTAGCTTGATAGATGAAGATATATAAATAAGTTCTTGATGCTAGAAGCTCTTGATGACTGTTGGTTAATAGCTTAATTTCCTGATTGCTAAATTCCTACATCCCCTTACACCTTCTATTCCCCTCCTTTTATAGGCAAAGAGAGATGGAGGTAGAAGATTCCATAGGAAGTTTATTTGGTTATTATAATGCATTGGCTTACCATCCATATTAAATTTTAACGTGTTAGCTTGCACACAACTTGAGTTGTCTTTATTTAGATATGGAAGACCTGACCATCGATGGTCAAGGTGACTGTTAGTGGTTGAGGGTTGAAGGTTAAGTGGGGTAAAAGGGTAGGTTAGTGAGTTGGGTTTAGATAGTTAGATAAAATGAATCAGGGTCATGGTCAGAGGTTAGGTAATGGTTTGATCTAGGGGTGATTCAACATATAGAACCATCATGTGTGGGTTTTTAGTGTCTACAACAACCATCACTTTTTGAACACCAATGATTTTTTACCTTGGCTCATTTTTTATGTTTGTGATAATGACATACACTGCTAGATCAAATTTCTCAAGACAATTCAATTTTATCAGAGCTTTTCATGTGGGTAATTTCCTTGGGCTCTTTGTCTTTAGGATAATTTCCTTGAAAAAATAATGGATTCAAACTTTTTTCATCGACCAATTTTGTTTCAGACTGTTTTTATTGGATAGTTTATTCAAAAGAATTCTACCTTTGTTGGGACTTATGTTTGAAACATTTTATCTGAAAGAATATGTCCTTAGCTTTTGCATCAAATAATTTATCCAAAAGACTTGGGTCTTTAGTATTTTTTTTGGGATATTTTTCTTGGACACTTTGTCTAAAAGCATTCTACCTTCATTGGGGTTTATGTTTTGGACATTTTTTTCTGAAAGAATACGTCCTTATCCTCTTGTATTAGATAATTTGTCTGAAAGAAATCAAACTTAGCTTTTTTCTGTAGACAAAATGTTTGAAAGAATTTTGTCTTTGGAAAAATTACATGGATAATTTTCTTGACATGTCCCCAACAGTTAGCCAAAAAAACCAAAATAATTACTTTAAAATAATTCTATACTTAGCCAATTGGAAAATTTCCAAAGTACCAAAAAAGTCTTTGAGTCCATAGGTTCTTCTAGATTTTTTCTCGCAACTATTGATTGATCTTTGAAATCTCAAATAAAATTTTGAGGCCTATGCAAACCTATTCCATGATCTGACTAGTTGAACACTATGAAAACCTACCACTTTCATATATGACTCTAAATTGACCCTTAAGATAGAAAATCACACATGAACTAAACTAGACAATGACCAAAACTAGAATGGCGTATGAAATGACATCTTATGAACTACAACACACCCTATGACATTATAATCAACACCTATTTAATATTTTAACTATAGGGGGGTTGATCCATTTTAAATTATGGTAAAAATGGTCAACATCTTTGGTTATTTCCCAAGGGTGGCATGCTTGCTATGCCATGACTAGTTGCCTAATCCTATCTATTGGTCTATGGAGTCACATGTACATTAGGTTTGACACACAA
This sequence comes from Torreya grandis, assembly GCA_037957365.1. Taxonomy (NCBI): domain Eukaryota; kingdom Viridiplantae; phylum Streptophyta; class Pinopsida; order Cupressales; family Taxaceae; genus Torreya; species Torreya grandis. The sequence continues at coordinate 590,515 of JARHVA010005559.1, forward strand.
AATTGACTTTGAAAATACACAAAAGTAGAAAATAACAAGGATAAAACACAAAGAAAAACAAACATATGTTCAACTAGAAAATTTAGGGAACACAACACACATAACTAAAATAAAACACACACCTAATATACTATTTACAAACCTCACTCCTAAGGTGAAACATCTAATCAAATGCCAACTAGGATAAAAAATAGTCCCCCTTACATCTTCATCAATCCATGAAGTCATATTAGCATGAAGAACATGCTCACTACCAATCACTTACATATGTTAGTGGTCAAGGAGCCTACCACCTTTGAATATTCTTAGTTCTACAAGTGAACTATTTGGGACCTTCATGGATGATTTTTATTGTTTTCTAAGAACATTTCTTGGGGATGCAACCATTTTATCTCCATCATGTCCATTGGATGTTTTCCAAAAAAGTGTAGACTAGAGTATAAGACTGTCTTTTTAAATTTATCTTTTTCTAGGATAGGAAGAAATTGATGTCTGAAAGCATCAAAATCCTCTTCTTTATGAGCTAATCACCTTTGGATCTAGCTCAACATTAGGTGGGTATCTTGACTATTCCTGAGGCAAAACAACTTTTCATTTAACCTCATTATCCACGTCTACAATGTTTTGGACACTATCATCATCTGATTGCTTCATGAAAATAGATTCATGATCAACAGAAAGAAATTTACCTTCATATCTTAAAGGACATTTGAAAACATAATTGTTAGTCTCATTGACAATCTCATCATCAGATTAGAATCTCTTGGAGAAAAGGGAGACTTACCCAATTTGTCAAACTCTTTACACATGGCATTGAGCTTTTTCCATAGTTATTATTCATTCACAATGTGAAATTATCATTCAAGTTTATTGAGATAATCGTCATCATGTTTATTAGAGGCATTAACTAAATTATATGTAAAATTCTTGAGAGGAGGAGTAACATTACCAAGCTGATCAAACTTATGACATATGAAATTAAACCTTTGCCACAATCCATTTGCACCCACCTCATGAGTGTCATCATTCAAAGCATCCTCATCAGTGTTAGGGATAAATAAATCATTTTACCCACTATGGTGCTCAATTGGATTCATCAATCCATGATCATCATATTCATAAATCATATAGTTACCTTTAGTAACATGAGAATGTTTGACACTCACCTCAGCTCCTTCAAATGGTTTCCCATGCATGATATAAGTCCCAAGGTCAGTTTCTTAAAACTATGCATAAGGATCATGTCCATATGCATCTACACCATACTCATCTAATAAAAAATTAGATAGTCCTTCAAGTTTAGAATCTTCATCATATACATTAGACTTCTCCTTCTCATGAACAACACAATTCAAGTTAGAACTTATTTCAATGTACGACACGATGTGAAATATTTCTATAGGTTGTGTTCTAAGTGTCACTTTGGTCCCATACCTTGTTCTAAAGGCCAAGAAAGACTAATCAGCTAAGAGATAGACATAAATTTTGGTAGTGATGTCCCTCAAAAGGTAGATTGTAAAGTGAGCTAGGAGGTCAACAATAATTATATCTTGCAAAATAGGAAAACTAAGACAATCATGCAAGAAGACCTTCAAGTTTTTTTTAATCATTCATATCATCTTGGTAGGTGTACCATATAGTTGGTTAAATCCTTTACTATGAGGCTCATAGTTCAGACCTAATTTGTCAACTACCACCTTGGGCATGATCAAAGTTGAAGATCCGCTATCAACTATGAAGTTATGGACCAACTTGTCACCCACTATGAGAGTGAGATAGAATGGTGGAGATCTTTCACCTTTGGTGGATGGTTAAACAATGGTATTAGGGACACTTGAAAGAAAACCATGACTTTGACTTTGATTTTTAATGGGGACACTAATAGAGATAACAAACAACTATTTTTATAGGAGATATTTATGATTGGGCATATGCAAAACATCCCAAAGGGAAATGGATGTTTTAGTACTCTTTAATTAATATACAATGTTTAAATAATCCATACCTACTTTATCTTGGATTATTTGAGGCAAGGAAGTTCTTGGAGCCTAAGGAGTTGGAGTGCCTTGAACAATCCTTCCAAAATTCTGATTTAGATGATGTGTCAAGTTATTTAAAGTTATCCCACCTATATCTATACCTTGTTGCTTTGTATGAGGATTGAATGAGCATGTAGGCACCTTACTGTCACCACATAAAGCCTTTTTTTGTCTCTAATATTGTCTACAATCAAGGTTCCTTGATTAATCATAAAAGTATCCTTGACTAAAATATTGGTGAAGATCTCTTCTTGAGGTTGTCTAACTTCACTTATCTAAATCATAACCTCATCCTCAATAGATAGAATAGGAGTAACTTATTCTTGAGAAATAATATCTTGCTCTCCTCCTTTGTTAGCATCCATAAATTAGCCTTTCTACCAATTTTTACCTTGCAACAAATTACTATTAATGGGTACCATATCTCTTGCATTGGTAATAGAGTTAGGATTGTATGCATTAGTAGGAATATTGGGATTAGGCTACCATTGGGCTTTTTCTCTTCCATATTTCTACTCATACTATTAATAATAGGGGTATCAATTTTAATAAGCACCTTGATTCATGTTAACTTGCCTATTTTGAGCTTTTAAGGCTATGAACTTTGCTTTCTAATCAAAACTATTTTGTGCCTACCTAGGAACAACCTTAGTCTTGGTATTGGCATTAGGAATTTGAGCGACATCTATAAAATTATTAGAATCATGAGACAATGGAGGCATAAAAAATTTATGTGGAAATATTTCAGCCTAGATAAGATTATTTTTAGCTTTGATAACAAGCTCATATGCTTCAATGAGGGGGGGACCACCCATATATTGAAGCATGACAATAATTTTAGTGTTAATAGATCTCAAATAGATTAGGAACACAAAGTTGGGAGGTGATCTCATAGGAGGAGGCAATCTATTCTAAGTCTTTTGGAACCTCTCATTAAAATCATGCATTATTTCTTTGAGTCCTCTATTGATCACCATTAAGATGGTGTATGAGAGAGGCATGATCACTCTCATTTCCAAATCTTGAGGTCAATAAAACTCCAAATTCATCCCATGTCTTTATAAATCCACCTTCTAAAGTCCTATACCAATAAAGAGCTTCCCCTCTAAGGGACATAGTAAGCAGTCTAATGGCAATGCTTTATTGAGTGATATTATAGAAGCTAAAAAATTTAGAGACATCTCTAATGTGCTCATTGGGTGTAACATGACTCTCACCATTAAGTAAGGGCATACCTTTTGTCATATTGGGAGGAATGGCATCATATGCTTGAAGGAAAATTGGATTTTTTGTATTGAACATAGGAAAAGCATGAGGCCTAGTCATATATTCTTCAAACTCTTTGAAATCTTCAATTTATTCAATTTCTTCAACCTCTTCCTCTCTAGAAAAATATATTTATTCTCTAAAGGGTAGATTAGGCTGAGGCTACTGAACTTCAAGGGGAATTTTAAATTCAAAGAGTGGGTTAATGAGATTGAGAACTCTTCTAGAGGATGACTAAGTGAGAACCATGAATTATGAGAGTAATTTTATAACATGACAATGGCCTTGAAATAGATTTACTTTAATGCAGTTGCTAAATACTGATTAACACACCAATTTACAAATGATGTTATCGAGACCAAGATTAATCTTGACAAGTTATCTTGAAGACAATAGTCCCACTAGGTGTACAAGAACTATTGTCATCAAATATTATACCCTAGAAGAGGTTATTTAAGCCTCTTCTAGATTTGGGCAACATGGGAACACTTTCAGGTATGTTGGTGTAGCTATATTGGAAGTGAGCCTCTAGATTTAATGGATAGTTCCCTAAATGTATTGTGTAATGCTTAATTATGAGGAAAAGATTTAGAATTGCATGAATATAAATTATTCTAAAAATGTGATGCACCAAAATGTCTTCCACATGACCATCATATTTTTACCAGGATGTAATAAGGCATACAAACTAGTCTCTAAGTCTTCATGGGTTCTAGCATGAGTATTTCAATATAGAGGTGACATGTGGTCATCAACATAAAGGAAATGAACTAGAGGGTATATTTCACACTCCAAGGACAATCATGCACTTGAAAGAGGTTAACACACTAGACTATACTCTATGTGACCTATTAGACTAGGAACTCTTACTCAAATACAAAAGGATAAGGGAAGGAAGGATAGAGAATTATCACTTTTCATCACCATAAATCACTTGCAAACTTAGATAATTATTCAATAACTTAGAAATATAATTCCATTAATGTTCAAAGGTAAAATATGACATTAGTATAGTATGGATTTGCCATACATGGTATGGTATTACCTTGCAAAGTCTAAAATGGCATCTATTTATAGAACTTCAAATAGAGGAGAAAATAAAGAAGTTCAAGAATCACTGGAACACATGTCTAGGCATGAGAATCAACTATGTTGTAGGTGAAATTAGGTGTGAAATAGACCATAAATTCCTCTTAAGACAAATATACATAGAAATCATGATAAACTCTCTAAAAGGGTGCAAATATTCTTCAGCTAGATTTATGAAATTGTTTTCATCATGGATCATCTCTCAAGTAATTCAAAATAAATTAGGAGATTCTACATATATGTTGTGGTAGTCATAGACATTTTCTAATTTTCTAACTATCTTATAGACACCTATGTTTACCAATTGTAGTCATTCATTGCTTTCTTGAACCTGATTCTTCACATTTGGCAGTCACTATTTATCCCAAGTCTTCGATCAAGATTTCATGGAAATGTATGAGTTTGTAGAGCTTGCCTTATTATAGAATCATAAATCCTACATAGTTGTCCATGTGCCATTCTCTTTCCATGTTACTCATTTTATTCTAAACTATGTCTATAATACTTGTTTACTTCGATCAAAAATGGCTCTTTGGTTCACCATTTATCCATCAAAAATTGACTTGAACTAGTCACATTATTCCAAATTTTATTTGTTCTTATTTTCCTCACATATATTCATTATCAGATCTTGACTCTTTTAACCTCTCATTCATCATAAGATCAAGATGTACGAAGGAACCCTAGCCTTCAAAAAATTTCTACGAAGATCCTTCATTTTGTTCACACCATTGGATCTCTTCTCAATGAACCCACATCATTGGATCTTTTCCAAATTATCGCATTTTAAGAGATTTTAACCCATGGTATTTTTGACCTATTTGACCCAAGAACAAACCTTTAGATCTATGTGTTAGAATGTGTTTTAACGTAGACCATTAGATCTTGATGAACTTTAAACCCTTTATGGAATTTTTGAACCCAAATGGTTACTGTGTGTGGCTGAAATTTGATGTCTATGCTCGTATTAATGACATCTGTGAGACCATCAATGACATTTACATGACTGTCACTTTTTGAACACTGATGATTTTTTACATGGGCTTATTTTTGAAGTTTGTGTGAATGTCATACACTACTATATCTACTTTCTTGAGACAATTCAATGTTGTCAGAGCTTTTGTTGTGCGTAATTTCCTCAAGCTCTTTGTCTTTGGGATAATTTCCTCGTAAGAATGATGGCTTCAAGCTTTTTACATCAGCCAATTCTATCTCAAACTATTTTTATTGAAAACTTTGTCTGAAATAATTCTACCTTTATCTAGACTTATGTTTTGGAAATTTTGTTAGAAATAATACATTCTTAGATTTTACATCAGAGAATTTGTTTGAAAGACTTGGGTCTTTGGGATTTTTTTGTTTTAGGTTATTTTTCTTAGACACTTTATCCAAAATAATTATGCCTTCATCAGGGTTTATGTTTCAAACATTTTATCCAAAATAATACATCCTTAGCCTTTTATATTAGATAATTTGTTCAAAATAAATAATACTTAACTTTTTGCTATGGACAAAATGTCCAAAAGAATTTTTTCTTCAAGAAAATTGCTCGCACAATTTTCCTGACAAGTTCCCTAACACTTAGCCAAGAAACCCAAAATAATTGATCCAAAAAAGTTTTGTACTTAGCCAATTAGAAAATTTCCCAAGTACCAAACAAGTCTTTGAGTTCTTAGGTTCTTTTGGATTTGTTACAACAACTGTTGCTTGATCTTTGAAATCTCAAATGAACTTTTGAGGCCTATACAAACCTATTCCATTCTCTAACTACTTGAACATTGAGAAAACTTTCCACTTTCATATTTAACTTTAAAATGACCCCCAAGATATCAAATGACACAAGAAGTAAACTAGACAATGACCAAAACTAGAATGGCATATTAAATGACATCAAATGAACTATAACACATGCTATGACATTATAATCAGCCCCTAATTAATATTTTGACTATAGGGGGTTGATCCATTTTAATTTATGGTAAAAATGGTCAACATGAATTGTCAGTGGTTCCTTCTTGATATATGTCCTTAATTGATCATTATGCCAAGTTTTCTACTTTAATGTTGGATTCATTAGGAACTTCTTCCCAAATAAAAATAGGACATCCTTATACACCCTTGTACTCTTCCTCTTTGCGAATTATTGGTAAGGGTTCACTTCTATGGTCCTTATTATTTATCCACATCACCCTCCAAGGAAATTGAATGTTGAGACATGACCATTTGACTCTCTTAATTGAATACATGTTTCTTACCTTGAACTTCCTCAACCTTCTTATTTTATCTTTCTCTAATGATAGATGTTGATAATTGAAACCTAAAACTATATGCAAAGTGATTTCAAAATAACAATTCAACTCTTTTCTGTGTTCATGATATTTACCTCACTTCTTATCTTTGAATTTGTTACTAAAATTTGATGAATGTTCCTTTTTGTGGTTTAAAAATACTTCACTTGAGCTATGCAAAGCCAAAAAATTTAAATAGTAAAGTTTATAAATGAGGACCTTCTAACCTTATATAGCTTTGAAGAATTGCATAAATTTACTCTCACATGCCTCCATCCATCACTTTACTCATTAATACCCTAAAATGGCATACCACGATGTCCATTTTGCATACTTTCCATTATGCTTAAAAATTTATCAATTTAATACACCTTACACATCCTTAGGATTTTATCATATTTCATTGTAGATGTATAAATATTTACACTTAATTTTCAAATTTGGGAACCATTTTTTCCTCCTGACCTAGTTGTAGTGTTTTTTCCTTTGTCGTGTTTTTTGCATACTTCTAGTCACATGCCTCCTCTTCTATGAACTACTTTTTCCTTATGTGATTACACTTACATGCCCCTTCTAGGCATTGATTTTCACCTATGCACCTATTTTATTTATTATTTCTTACAAATTTTAATTTACAAACTCTATATTTAGTTTATTCATCTTTAAAACTTACCCCACACTAAAATATGTCCATGGTCCTCCATGGTTATGATCAAATGAAATAGTGGTAAAATAAAATAAAACCATGTGCTAAAATAAATGTAAACAATAAGTCATGTAAATAATTCTATGATTTATTTAAAAACAAATTAAAATTCTAAACTATTCTAGTGACATAAGCCTTATTGACAAAATTTGAAGTATTACATAGAATGGTAGTGTTGAAGCTGACAATTAATAAAAATGTCATAGAATAAATTGGCCATGTAACCATATTAACTTGCATGCACTTGTAGGATGGATGTTATGAATGATGAAAAAACCATCCAAATTTATAAGAAGTTTATCGGTTTGGCACACAAACTTAGAATCATAGACCAAGACATGCATATCAGGAGAAAAACATTTATTTTTGAGATGTCTATCATGTCAGCCTTTTTGCTTATACTTTTCAACTCCTTGACACTAATATGAAAGAAAGTTGTTTCATCTATCTATAATAAATCATAAATGAGAAATTTTAGAGATTCTTCATCATCTAATTGGCCAACACACACAATACGTAAAGAAGGAACAAAGAACTCCACTGGTAGAACTAATTTAGTACCAAAGACAAGATGAAAAGAAATATTCTTATTTAATATCTTGTATGTGGTCTAATATGCCCATAATACTATAGAAACTTGATCATCCTAGCTATTGCAACCAATATTGTAAATTTTTGTTAATGTATAGCCCAGGATTTTGTTAAAATTGTTGACAATGTCATTATCTTGAGGGTGGTATGGAGTTGTCTTATGGTTTACAATCATGAACTTGGATAAAAGGATGTGTATCATATCATTAAGGAAGTGAGTGCCATGATAACTTGTTAAAATTAAAAGGCATCCATACCTACTGATGATATTTTATCAAAGGAACTTGGTCGTTGTTATAGTAGTACAATCATGTGTGGGCATTGATTCATTCCAACATGTGAGATAGTCAGTGATGATAATAATGTAGTGCATGTAAATTCATCTTATGATAGGGTTAATAGACCCAAAAAATCAATATCCCATTTTTCAAAAGTTTCATGAGAAAGGATTGGATGAAGTGGCATAACATCCATACGATTTGGTTTTCCTATGCATTGATAGATATCAAATTAGTGTGCATAAGCTTTGGCATATTTTAATAAGGTGGGCCATCAAAAGATAACTAGGAGAATATTTTATGTCATTGCATCATCAACATAATGTCCTCCAATCATTCCTTCATGAACCTCTTGAAGTACTTTAGTGTGCTCGTGCTACATGACACACCTTCGTAATACCTCATCCCTTCTAAGTTTGTATAGGTTTCTGCTAGAAAGGTGTAGTGTATTTGACATAGAGGGGAGGTTAGTCTTGTGTTACTCTCATAAAAACAATGAAATAAATAGACTAAGTTCCTAACACCTAGGGTAAATTTTAATGATGAATATTTATTAATTCATGAATATTCCAATTATCAAATTTTAGTTTAAGAAAATTTTTAGGGTTGGAAAATGGGATCGAATCATAGAAATTCTAGGGATATAAATTAGTTCTAGGCTCTTATCACTAACTATTTACAATGTTATCTTATAAAATAATTTAATTTGTCACATACACACACACACACACACGCACTATATATATATATATATATATAATACCATGTGCCCCCTTATCAAACAAGGCAACTAAAAAAACCTGAACCAAGGAATCAGATGGTGATACTAAAAACTAAACACCAATAGTGATGATCAGAAGATCTAAATGATAGTTCCAAAATACAATACTTCTGAATCCTAATATTTCCAAATTTAAGTGTTAAATGAAAGTGTCAAATGATAGAATAAATGATAGTGTCAAATGGAAATACAAGAAGTTCATTCACCAGGGTTAAAGATTAAGGGCATGGGAAGAGGAAAGGGAAATAAAAAAATCAAGGACTATATTCCCAAACCCTACTAAGACTAGGTGTAAAAGTATAAGGAAACCAAAATTTGAAACCTTGAAAGATAGAAAAATTAAGTTTACATCACCTATTGAAGGATACCAAAGTGACTTTCAATGAAATGTACAAACAAAACACTACATGTGCACCTCTACATTTGCCTAGCTATCCTATAGAAATTGGAAGTTCACATTTTCTTAAATGAGAGATTTTTTAATATGAAGATAAATCAAATTTACAAGGGGTTTATAAGGGAAATTTATATTTTGTGTGTGATAAATGTGAAAAAATGATGGTGCATCTTCTACAAGTATTGCCTTTATTTTAAAAATAAGTTGATAAAAAAAGATTAAATTGGGAACTAGTGAAGTTTCCTCTAGTAACCATGTCATGGATCCATTGGATAGATTTAAAATGCATCCTAAATCATATGATCTAGATAAAATAATGATCGATAATGTCTATTATGAAGATGCAAGGCATGATTTAGATGATAGGGATAATGAACAAGAGATCGCAGCTGAACAACAATCAGATAATAAAAAAAATGAAACCCTTGGTGACATAAAGACTAAATTTTTGCATGGAATTCAATATTAGCAACCACCGTATAAGTTGATCCTAATCCTAAATTTCATGTAATAGTTTACTATTTATGCCACCAAAAGTTTCATCTTTTTTATTGATTGATCGTTGTTCAAATACCATCTCTTATTGTTCATTATCTATGTAATCTAAATCATGCCCTACATCTTCATAATAGACATTCTAAACCATTTTTTATCTATCCCATATGATTCTAGATGGATTCTAGATCTATCCAATAGATTCATGACATTGGTTACTAGAGGTAGCTTGACCAGTTCTTGATTTAATCTTTTCTGTATTAGCTTGTCTAAAATAATGGTAATACTTGCAGAGGTATCATCATCATTTTTTCTAACTCCTAACACACAGAATATAAATTTTGTTTATGAACCCCTCATAAATTCTATTTATCTTCATATTTAGAAAGCTCTCCTTAAGCAATGTTAAATTTTTATTTCTTCATGATATAGCTAGGTAAATCTACAGTAGGGTGTCAAGACACAAAATTCCATTTCAAAATCCAATCATTGTACCATATACACATTTGGAAATGGCTATTGTATGGTCTTCAAACTACAAGGGCTTGGAATTGTGACAAGATCTTTAAAAGCATATTTTATTACTATGATCAATGGTGAATTATTGTAAGTGGGTCTAAGGGGAGATGAAGACTCAAATGCATCAAATGAGGTATGAGGGCATATTTATAGGACCCCTTGGAGGTGACCAAACAACTAAGAATTAGAATAGCCACACTAATAACCCTTAATCTTGGCAATAATGAATCGTTAGAGATGTTTGGATCAATTATTTGGCAAAAACATTTGGCATAATTATTTAGCAAAGCCATTTGGTAGAGTCATTCAATATGGCCCTTGATATGTCATTTAGTAGAGATATTTATCACAACCATTAACATAGCCATTTAGGATATCCCTTTGGTACAACCATCAACACAACCATTTGATAAAGTCATTTGGCATAGCTGATGGAAGAGCCATTGGTAGATGCCTTTAGTGTAGCCATCAGTAGATTTGTTCAGCATAGACTTTCAACTAAGTCATTCGATAGAACCTTTTGGTGGATGCATTTAGAGTAGCCAGATGGTTATATAGAAAACCTATAAAATTAAACAAAAACTTCTAAACTTTCCAATTTTCTAAGGCTACAAATTAGATTTACCCAAATGAATATAAGGGGGTTTCGGATATGGTCTCTTAAAATTCACCCTTCTAACACCTCTAGCCTAGACACTAGGGAGAGCTTAGGTAAAAAAACTAAATAAAAGAACAAAAAAAAAAAGACACAATTCATTCACCTTCTTTGAGAGCTCCAAATGCTTTGTTGAATGGCTTGCTTAGCTTGTGCATCAAGAAGTTTGCATCAATAGAGGTTGCTTGGCTCCTTCTCTCCTTGGCACCTTGGTTTGTGACTGCTTGGATCAAGATTTGGGTATGGTAACCTTAATTTCTAATCAATTAAGAATTATAACACTACATCAAAGAGCTTGTTGAATATATATGAGCATAATAAATTTTCACCAAAATAACTTTTAGTTTAATAGGCAAGGCCTTGTATTTATAGCCTTAAGAATTAACTCTCACCCAAGGTTGAGTTTAGATTTAAAATGGGTTCTGTTAGTGCCCAAAATTGTGCTAGATAAATTTGGGTCTTTGTATGATGATTTACCTATGCTTGAGCTAAGTGAGCTTTAATGTTTTAGTTTCCTACCTTCTTTTGTTAGGTGGAGAGGTTGGGACATGTAGTTCAAGCAATCATGTTTATTATCTTGATTAGATGAGTCTAGAGGGATGTCTATCAAAGATGGAAAATACCCCAAAAAGGATTGAGAGAGATTGAAGAGTTAAAACATATGGAATAAAGATCCTATTGCATAAGAATCTACAGTGAAAAAATGAGGGTGTAATCAAGTCTTATTCCAAACTTGGATCCTTCACGCTTGGGAGAAGAGATATGTCAGTGACCTAGATAAAAGTAACAAGCTACACTTATGTGTTTTGATGATTAAGGTGAGGATTATTTCAATGAACCAAAAGAAATATATGTATTTGACTCAAGGGACCTCTAGGAGTAAGGTTCAAGGGATGGAAAGATTTTGCACTTCTCCCCTTTTAAGGAAGTAGGTGCAAAGGGCAGAAGTAGCCATGACCCTGACTTAATTTTTTATTTGGACACATGGCAGAGTATTAGGATCTTAAAATTTTTGGGCCTCTTTGAAAAATTTACATACTTACCTTTTTAGTGGGCACAGTGCTAAAAATTGCCAGGGCCTGGATGTTTGATTTTATAAAGAATATTTGTGCCATGTGGAGGCGCTTGGGTGTTTGTCATCTTCGAGAATTTTTTTGAAATTGTCTCACTTGCTTTTATGGACATTTTCCAAGGGTCCTTAAAGGCTTGAATGCCCAATTTTTTGTAAAAGAAGGTTTGTTGCAAGTAGTGTCTTTGGTATCAATGGGGATTAGGGACTTCTTGCCCTATACCACCAAAGGATCATAACAAGTGAAAAGGTGTGAAACTCCCCTAGAGCCCAAAAGACATGTTTTAAATCTATGATTCACTCATTTTTTGCCATGTATTATAAAAAGAAGGTCACTTGGCACATAAGGAAATGCCTTACATTTTCCCTCTATTTTTAAAATGATGTTCAAGTAATTAATGGGGTAGGTGCCTATTAACCACCTCATCATGGAGCCTTAATGGTAACCCTAATTCTAAAATTTAAGGGATTATAATTAATTGTTGTCTTTCATTTAAACTCACCCTTCACATTTTGAGCTAAAGATTTATGCTTCCAAGTGATTAAGTATGCCAAAGTGAAGAACAACATGAACATAGTGAATTAGAGTACGAGTCTCAAAAGATATCCATTTCCACTTATGTAAAGCCTTCACTAACATTAGTAAGTGTTTGGAAACTTTGTTGTATAGTGATTTAAGAGGAAATTGAGATCTCATTTAAGAAGTCTTTTAGTGCAAATAAGTTTATTTCTATGTTAATACAGTAATAAGATAGTTCAAAAAAGATGGTAGCTTCTTCAACAACATCCAAGGGAAACATCATATTAGTGTTGGACTCAATCAAAGAAACTGATGTCATGGATTTGGATTTCAAGGCCCTATTTAATGTCTTTCAAAACACCAACCCCCCATAAGTGGTTGCCAATGTTAACATGAACTAAATTACACTAGTAGTACTGTTCCCCCTATTTGCTCCAAACCCAAAGCTCATCATGGCATGTGCTCAAGAATATCAGTTAGATACCAAAACCATCATCAATGATAGTCATTTAGTGGTATGATATTTTAATCCTAAAGCCCTTAGCACCATGCTCGACATTCCCCCTTAATGAGAAAGTATCACACTCAACATGGACGAATGCCAACAATATGCTGACAAAGATGAGAGAGCCACCTTAAAAGTCATGAGCTTATGTTGGCTAGCCAAGAAGAGAACCAAGGTCTCAAGGATGTCAAAGAAATTGAAATTAGAAAAATTTAATGAGCTACCATAGTATGTTATAGCCATGGAACATACTTCTCAACAGTGGGTATCCCATAAATTCTAGTAGACATAGCTATAACATACTAAGGTAAGTCCCTAGAAAACCCTATTGTGTACCCAGATATACATTAGGTAGGAAGAAATATAAAATTTAACTTTAAATTTCTCCTTGGAGAGGATGGCCACTTGAAGGTACATCATTTGTGCATGCAAATTGTCATTGGGGATGGTGGCTCAGTCAATCCTCTTGATGCTTTTCCAAGGACTTACTAGGAACCCTGTAGGGATGAGTACCTATGAGATATATGTTGAGGTAAACTTAGAAGGATCTAGGAATAGTTTTTACAAGGTGACTAACTACTTTTTCAAACCCATGATGAGCATATTTTACCCCTTAAGGAGCATGAATAAAATGTCTATGATGGCCAATAGGTAATTGAGAAATTTGGCACCACCTATATAAAGTTTAGAACATTCATATACATTAGGGTGAGTGGCTATTCTGGATGCCCACTCAAATTTCCCAGATACCTAGATGATAAGTTGGTAGTAATGGAGCTAAGCAAGTAGATGGTGCCACCATATGAAATGATTTCAGAAAAAAAGATAAACAATTATTTCAAATTTGCTATGGTGATGGGATTCTATTCATGTCCTTCTATGACTAAGGAAAAGAGGTTGGAATAAGAAACAAGTTTTTATGCACTTGTTAAGATGCCACCCCAACCCAATTTCGACATTAGGTGATTGGTGAACTGGTGACAAATGTAATATGACATCAGTCTCACTATGAAGATCTTTCATTTGAATGCACCATCAAGAAAGATGTCTAAAGGTGGAAATATATTAGACTAATAGTGTAGGAGGTCATAGCCTACAACATCGCTCATGTCCCCAAGGACATGGTAGATGAAAAGTTGACACTCTCCTCAACATACAACAAGAATAATATTGACTCCTAGTCCATCACTTAGTCAAACTTCATTGAGTAGGAAAATGACTCCATCCTTAGGTGAGTGACATGGATAATGAGGAGAACCTTTAGATGGTTGAAGGAACATGGAATCGACCTCAGGGTATATGACACCCTTGCCCTCCAAGAGTTAAGAAAGATAAATGAATTGAATGCCTTCCTTTGTACATACATCAGTGACCTTGTAACCCCATCATCATATACAATAGGCAAGGGGAAAAGAAATCTAGGAGATACCAATTTCACCGAACTGTTGGATGTTGGGAAGATAACCATGGTACAATCTAAGGCTAGGTTGTATTTCTCAAAAATAATGAACTTGGCTGAGAATTGGGATAAAATTTTCATGGGGCAGGTTATATTGGCTAGTGCCACTCACATATGGATATCAAGGAGGGAAGCTCTAGTGGTGTTGACCATCTCAATATCCCCTATGGCTAGTCAAGCATCAATCCCAACTATCCTACCTACACAATAGGCTATAGTTGAGCCTTTTCAAAAAATATATTCTAGGAAGAGAGGAGGAAAGGAATAATAAGAGCCACAAAATCAAAAGAGAGTGAATAATTCCATCCAACCTTCAATCAAATCTATGACCAAGCAGAGGATAGTTGTTTTCAAAGACCTGATTACCAAAGAGTTTCCACTAAAGAGAAGAGAAGATCAAGCTTCTTATGGATAGATATTCATGGATATGAGTGAGGGAGAAGACTTAGATGAAGAAATTTTAATAGCAGAAGTAATGAAAAAATAATGTGCCTTCACTCCCCTTAAGGTAAAAACTAGGCAAAGAACACATAGGGAGAAGTGTCATTCCCCATCAAGGATCCTGATGGAAGGAACATCTATAGAGGGGGAACTTGCAATATAAGAAGGTGAAGCTGATGAGGAAGGGGTTAAGGCTTTAGATGATCCTTTATTTTTTAAGGATGTGAAGGTTGGAGCTGAGGTGGATACCCAAGTAGAGACCCTTATTGAAATGGAGCCTCACTACCCAAAGATAGAGGCATTTGTATAAAATGTTATTTCTCAATCACTTGGGTAGGATAAAGCAGATGAATTTGAAGACACCTCAAAGCTAGATGAAAGGGATGAAGGTAAACTTGGGGATGACATTTAGTCCCCCACTAGTAGTGTAGAGATGGAAGATAAAGAAAAGATAAAGGAGGAGATGAGGGATCAAGCCTACAAATGGGCACCCTCATAACTCTAGAGGTCAATAAAGGTGTCGAGGAGGGAGCCCCTAAGGGTGATACTTAAATTGAAGTCCCCTAAGGGGTCCTCCCCACCATCAAGGTACATGACCTAGAGAAAAATAAAGGTTCTAAGGCCATGATTGGTAAAAAGTCACCCAAATGTGATAAGGAAGTCACCATAGCCTCTACAGACCCAACGGCCCAGAGTAATAAGGAAGGATAAGCCATTGTTGTATCTTCCATCTAACCCATGGAAAAGGTGAGATCTATCGATAAATTATGCATGGAGTCCCACCATCTTAGGTCCATTTTTGAAATTTTGGAGTGAGTAGAACTAGTCGTAGAAGAAGAAAATAAAAAGTAGGGAATCAATGTATACATAGAATAGTTTGTGTTAAGTCCTCCTCCAAAAATAGTGGCATTCACAATACCTGTTTCCTCATTGGTACCACTCATCACTACCACAAGGCCATCTTCAACATCTACAACTTTGACAAGTTTCTAGACCAAGCCCTTTCTTTGGGTTATAAATCAGGTGAAGGAAAAAAATGATGTGATGAGGAAAATAGGGGATTTTGACATAGTGCAAATTATTCAAAAATAAAAGGATAAGCCCCCAAAGAATGATAGAATGCATGTCAGAATGATATTCACTGACAAGTAGGAAAGGAGTGTTGAAGTAGCCATTCCTTCTCTAGAGTACTAAAAAAGAATACTCCCCTAGAAAGCTACTCCATCTAAAGTTAGAATCTTAGGGAGCCATCAAGGAAGGAATTGAAACATACTTCATAAGTCCTGGCTGACATGGTGACATGTATAATTAACAAAGATAAAGCCACCATGGAATATCTAAAGGTGAAAAACATGGCTATGATCTAATACTTTCAAAATTTACTGAGTGAGCCTCAAGCACAACTTCCATCTAGGCTCTAAACCCTTCCCTTATCCCCCTTGGATCACTAGACTTCACTTGCGGTGAGGATTTGAAAAATAGAGGATGGGAAATAAAAAATTGGCAATAAGACATTATATCCTGAGCTAAGGAAGTCATCCATATAGCCATGGAATGGCTTGATAATGACACACATATATGAGGAGAGTGTAGCTCCCTAGCATTTGTATACGATGCTGATATCAAGAGTTGGGAGGCACTTAGGCCCAAAATAGATGAGATATGTAAAACGAGTAAAGATCCTTTAGTAATAGAAAATATTGTCTCCTCATAAGATCTTAAAATGCCTAGAGAATGTTAGTTGGAAATAAAGCATAGGCTAGCCATTCTTAATGATGGCACCTTTGATATAAAAGAAGAGAAATATCTCAAGACTGTGAGGACAAAAATTGAGGCCACTCTGAGATAAATGGTGAAGCTTGATGGTGTAGTGGACTTGACAAAAGAATTTTTGTAGGATGCTTTGAAAAACCTCATCAATGTACCCCATGGAGCCTTCAATAGCCAAAAGATAAGGAACCTAGTATCACTCAAAAAGTCCTATGACTAGTTAGAGGCATTAGTACATAAGAAATAAGGAGTCCTCCAGAGGACCACCAACTGGATAGAAGAATATAATGCCAAATTCAACTATCAAGTGGGAATATATAGAAAGATCCTTGCAACTATGATTACAATGTTTGTTACACACAAGAATAAGCTAGTGAAGGACACAACCATTAATGTGGATTCTACATCATGACTGGATGCCCCTAGTTTCTTTCCCAAAATAAAATAATTCCATACCTCTCTTTCTCTTCTATTCCTTTTCTCCCTTTTTGTCTTTTTTTCTCTTTTTTTGTTGAGAAACCATTGTACTTTGCCTGATAGTGGCATGTCCCTTTTAGGGTTTGTTTTATTTAAGAAAGGGATGTCTTTGTTTCTTTGTGCAAGTGGACAAAGTTTGGTTTTGTCCATTATGAGTTTTTTTATGTATACATAACTATAAATATTATTTTTTAGTGGGGAATCATATCTTTCATCATCACAGGAGCACAATTGCAAGTCTGAGGAATCCATGCGCACAAAGGAATCTTCCAGTTGGGGTATCTTTGTAGAATATGCCAAGTGTGGCTATGAAATTTTATAAGTAAAAGGGGTCTATCCATTTACAAAGATCAACTAAAAATTGAGTATATAATATATAGCTTAGAGAGTCATCCTTGTGTAGTGCCCTAGTGCCAAATCGATTTTAGTTGTAAAATTATTGGGAAGCTTTGAGACCATCCATGATGTTCCCTTATTGTAGAGTCATTCTGCATAGTGTCTCATGATATTCATTTTTCAAGAAATATATTGTAATCAATCCTGTCTCAGTGAATGAATAAAATATGTTCATGATTTCAATTATGTCTTGTTGTTTAAGTGCAGTGTTTCTTTTTGCAAGCTAAATAGATTAGTTGTCTGGTGTATGCTTTTTTGTGGTAGTCATTTAGAAGGTGAAACTAGAATGTAAGATCCTTTATATTTTAAAGTTGTGGGAATAAATCATTAATATCCTTTTTAAGGTTATTTCTAGGCTCACGTATAGAACAAGAAAAAATTATTGAGAGGTAACTTGTAGTGTTGCTTGTAATTCTTAAAGAAACATTTGTGCATAGTTTCTTCTTAGTTGTCTCTAGAATCAAGCAAGAATATATTGATAAAGATAGTATCATAATTGTGTGAATCCCTCCATGTTTAGTTATTATCCCTCCACATATTTTTATCAAGCTATTCATATAAACATTGTCCTACCCTGATTTACCCCACATACAACATATAGCTCACATACCATAAGTGTTTTTTGCCTAATAAAACCATTATACATTGTTTACCTAAAGTGTGTTCATTTTATGTACTCAAAATTGTAATGCTACATTACTTGATTACTCCTTGTCATTCAACAAAAATCTGCACATTGAAAATTGCAGCCATTTTCTCATCTATCTTAAGTAGCTCTCATATGACGTAAGGCATTCATGCATTTCATGTGACACCCCTTCGCAAGTGGAGTGTGTGAGTTTGATTATGTTTTGATCATATCCCCTCTTCCTAATTATAAATATTCATAAAGGTTTAAGGTTTAAATTCCCTTCACCAAAATGAGCTACACCCATAGATCCTCTCACCTTGGTTCAAGTAGAGCCAAACGTAGTAGGGAACTAACCATCCCATTTGTTTGGCCCCTCTCTATCATTGTCCTAGTTTGGTTTTCTCAAGGTGTTGAGCCTTACTTTGATCTAATGACACTCTCAAGTGGATCCTCACCTCTGACTTTCACCCCCTCTTTCTTTAGGGCATGTGAAGTTGAGCGATGGTGGTGTGTAATTGGGAACCAATGAGCTTTCTTTGATACCATTACTGGGGAACTTATCACCCTTGTTATAGGCCTAGTTGTTAGATAATAGTAAGTGGTTTATTCACCCTATTTCCAAGATTGAGTTGTTCACCTATGTTCTATTGGTAATCTCATAATTATCTTTGGAACATTTACCCTTATTTGTGGAAATCTATTTAACATCTTTGAAGAGTGTTATCAATGTGTAAAAATTAGCATCTCTCCATAGTTATGCTTAGTTTTGTTGGTCCAAAATCCTTATTTCTAGTGGTGACTCCATTTTATCATAGGTTTAAATAATTAGTGCATGTTATTTGTACCTTCCTTTATCTTTGAACCTTCTTTTTAGCTCTGTAAAACTAGAGGGTACTGGATCTTCTTTCCAAAGGAATCCTTCAAAAGATCTTGTCCTTGAATTGAAAGTCCCATCCAAAAGAAAACAAGTTTGGAAACTTGTTTGAGCATCAGGGCTTAGGTTATCAAGTAAGACCTAATTAGTTTGTTCCTTTTCACATGTACCCCTTGTTCTCTAACATCCCATTAGATGAATGGTACCAAAGTGTTTTGGATAGTTCTGAACTTCCTATGACTTAAGCTTCCTCTCCCCAAAGAAGCATTTCCCCTCTTTCCAATTCTCTGAATGGTGTTTAATCTTAACTTCTCCTTTTTTCACCTTCATCATCTAATTAATAAATGGGAGACCATGACTTAAGAAGGAGGATGTTTAATGTAGATAATGAAAATGATGGAGAGGATGATCAATATTTGGGTAATCAATGTAGACCATTCATGATCCTAAGATTTAGACCCATCAATTTCACTGATATGACCAGTTTTCCCAATGAGGTCCCTTTCAAGATTAGAAATGTCCTACCTAAGTTCTAAGAAAATAATGAAGTGTCGTATGAGAAACATTTGAAAGCCGTTTTAAATGTTATTGAAGACTATGAGATTGACTTGGAGGATATATGTATAAATCTCTTCATCAACACACTTGAGGATGAGGCTCAAGAGTTGTTCAAGTCCCTCCCTAATGTATCTATAGATACTTGGCAAGTAATGATCGATGCATTCAAGATGCACTTTGGTGAGAGTATAGACCCTTGATTCTTACTTGTTGAGTTTGAGAACCCCAAGAAGAACCCCAATGAATGTGTGAAGGTTTTCAATTCACAGTTAAGTAAGGTGTTGAGGAGGTTGCCTAAGGATATTAGACCCATTGGTGCCACATATCTGATTAAGTATTGTGATGCATTTGATAAGAATGTGGCCTATTATCTTAGAGACAAGGTTCCAACAAATCTGAGGATGGCTTTCAATTTGGATTTTCAAATAGAAAATAACATCAAAGATGTGGTTAAGCCTTTGAATAAAAGGGTTGATGTCAAGATGGTAAACCCTAAGAAAATGTAAACCTCCCACAAAGGAGTGGATCTTGAGGAAACAGTGAATACCTTGGCCACTACGGTCAAGGAAATATCTTATAAGTTGGCTAGAGCTGAGAAGGGATTATCCCATGGTACCTCCAATCATGATGATAAGAGAGAGCATAAGAGAGAGGAATGGAATTATCTTCAAGATCAAGGTCAGGGTAGGCCACCTTTCTAAAATATAAATAATGATAAAGGAAAGGGTTGACAAGGGATGACATGAATCATACTCAAGGGGCCAAAAGGGATGTGCCAGATATTTTGGCCATAAAGATTAACATAGTTGATATTGACATTGATTGATGTGATAAGTTTTTTTTCCCTTACCCTCCATGTAGAAAAACCTCTAAAGGTGGTTTAGAGGTAGTTGTTTCTAAATATACATTTTATGAAGATAAAATATACATAGTAGATTTATATGAGGTGGAGAGTTATATCTTCAGTGGAGAAGGGGTAAGTACCCTATCAGTCTCAGACTATGGGGACACCCTGACCTACAATTTTTTCACTTTTAGTTTTCATGAACTGGGTGTAATAATTCCTTATCCATCAATGAAATCAATGGGTGCTAGCACTACTTGGGCATTCTAGGATGCATGTGAAAATATAAGATCTCTATCCCTAGACTTTGTCTATGAAATCAATATGATGCATGAATATGAGTTGCTAATTCATGACTTTGAGTTCTTGAGATCAATGATGAAAGAGAAGTATGGGGACTCTCCCCCATCATTTGAGGACTGATAGTTGATGATTCATGTTATAATTTCCCAAGAAAAGGATTATAATCTAAGAATCAAGGATCAAAATACTCCCCTAAAAGTTGAAGGTATTCTTGATCCCAAGGCAAAGACCAAAGAAAAAACAACCACTAGAATTAAGGAGGTCCAAAATCTTGCTAAGTTTGGTCCTGCACCTTATTACACTAAACTGAGAGGTACCTAGGCCAAAAATCAAATACCTTTTCTATCTATCATCCTTAAGAAGGATGAGCCTAGGAATCTTCCTTTGATGAATGAAGTCAAAAGTATTGGCCCTACTATTTTTGTGCCCCTAGCACTAGAAGGCTATATTTTGAGTGAAAATGTCACAAGTTTACCTGTCAATACTCAGCTACCCAAATATAGTGTTTGTCACATTTCCCATGTATTGAGTTAGTTTAAGGTCATAATACCTTTTTTGGAGCTTCTTAGGACCTCAGAGAATAGAAAAAGAGCTATTAAATATTTAGGGTTCATAGAAAAGGTCACTACCAATGAAATTGTTGAGGGAGAACCTCTCCTCAGGCTCCCTGGAGAAAAGAAGAATGCCTCAAAATATTTTTAGTATCACTTGGAAGTGTACCTAGGAACAACACTGGTAGAGAGGCAAATGGATGTTGACCCATTATATATCACCTTGATGATTAGTGGATTGATCATCTATAATTACATGTTTAATTTTGGTGCATCTTATAACATCATGCCATTGGCTATACTAAGTGAATTATGCATAAGAATAACTGTAATGTATGGATAATGCCTTGCCATGGATTCTAGAGAAGTTCTTATTGTTGGCATGGTAAAAGGGTTAGTGGTACATCTTGCATAATACCCTAGAAAGTTCTTGAGCATGGATGCCATTGTTATAGACTATCCACCTAAATGGGGTATGTTTCTCTCTAGGAAGTGGGTTACTAGCATTGGAAATATACCTTTGAATGGGAAAATGGTTCACTTGAATTAGGAACCACAAATGCTTCATATCTTGGAAGACCCCAAGTACTATCTAGATGAAGTATTGTATGTAAACACAAAATATTAGGAGATTCATGGGAAATGTCAAGTTTATAGATATGTCCCTTGATATTTGTATCCAATATGAAGACTCCATTTGGATTATGCATTTTGATGGAGTGTGTTTCAATATTGGAAATAGGGATGAAGTTGTTTTCTATACTCTTGAGGGCCAAATTTTTAAGTTCTCCTTTTAGTTAGCTTCTGAGTGCACAAAAAATATTTCAAAATATGAAACACTTTTGATAGGCCTCTTAATTGCCCATGAGTATGGATTCAAAAGTTTTTTAGTGGAGGGTGACTCTGAGTTAGTAGTTAAATATAATATTCACACCATGAAGCTGAAGAGGTTAAAGTAGTACCAAAATGCTGTCTGGAATGGTTTGATGCTTTCAACATCTAGTACTATGCTTGAGAGCTCAATCATTTAGAAGATGTACTCTGCAAGAGAGCTAAAAAATTCAAGATTGAGCTTGGAAATGTTGTTTTTGAATATAAAGTTGAAACATTGGTAAGGCCCTCTATTCCAAACAATATTAATAATTGGCAAGTCTTTGATGATGATGACCACATAAAATGGTTCCTATATTGCACTGAGGAATTTTAGGGAACTATCACAGACTGGGATTCTATGATCCAAGGCTGTGATGGGAAGGAAACCTTGTACAAGAAGGAAATAATCTAGATTTTAACTAAAACCATCCCTAGGGGATTGGTTAGTATTGAAGCAACCTTTGATGGAGCTGACTGAATCAAATCTAGAAACACTTCTGTATCAAGAGAAGTGGCTGAGATTAACATTGGGACACTAGAGAACCCAAATAAGATTTGGCTTGGTGTTTAATTAAGTAAAGTTGAAAAGGAAGCATTCATCACCCTATTAAATAAATACTAGGATTGCTTGGCATGGTTTTACATAGAGTTAAAGGCTTATAGAGAGGATCTATTTCAACACATTATCCCCTTGCATCCCAATGCAAAACCATTCTACAAAAAATAGTAGCTGATCAACCCCATTTTAGCCACCAAAATGGTGGAAGAGATGAAGAAGCTAAGGGATGATGGGATCATTCAACCTATTAGATATTCATCATGGGTGGCCAACCTTGTCCCTGTTAGAAATAAAAATAGAGACATTCAACTCTGTGTAGATTTTCATAATTTGAATAAGGCATATTTGAAAGATAATTTTCCATTGCCTAATATGGATAATATGCTTCAAGATATCACTATATCATAGTTATTCTCAACTCTAGATAATTTTTTGGACACAACCAGGTGATGTTCAAAGAGTCCAATAGGGATAAGACCACTTTCACCACCCTATAAGGCACTTACATATATGTTCGATTGACTTTTGGTTTAATGAACACAAGTTCCACCTTTTAGAGAGCAATGGATGTAGCCTTTTATGGATTGATCGATGAATTCATTGCTATCTACCAAGATGATGTCATTATGTACTCTAAAAAGAGGAGTGACCACTTGACACATTTGGAATAGTTGCTTATCAGATGCCAGGAGTTCATGATCTCCTTGAACCCTAAGAAATACCATTTTGGAGTTAAAATAACAAAGTTATTGGGATACATTGTGTCCTAAAAAGGTGTTATGATAGACCTGAGAGGCTAGAGGCCATTGACAAAGTACCCATCCCACAGACCAAGAAAGGTATTCAAACTTTCTTAGACCAAATTAATTTTATTAGATAGTTTGTTTGTAATTTTATAGAGATTACTTTATTGATCACTTCAATGTTGAAGAAGGATCAAACTATAAAGTGGGAGGAAAAGGCTACCTAATCATTTCAAGATATCAAGGCAGCATTGAAAATGGCCACAATGATTGTTAGCCTAGACTATAGAAAATAATTCCAAATATTTTCATTTGCCTCTAGGCATACCATTACTACAGTGCTGTTGCAAAAGAATGACATAGGTCATGAGCATCCAATTGCCGTTTTTAGTAAGGCACTTCAAGGATCTGAGCTTAGATATACCATAATGGAAAAGCAAGCCTTCACTCTTTTGAAATCTATCAAACAATTTAGGTCCTACATTTTGAGTTCAAAGATTATTGCCTATGTCCCTCACACTATGGTGAAGGATATATTAACTCAAAATGATACTACTAATAAGAGGTGATGATGCATCAATAAAATAAAAGAATATGACCCGGAGATATAGACCACCAAGCTCATTAGGAGCATGGGACTGGTGAAGTTGATGACCAAGGCAAATTTAGAAGTTGTAGAGGTGAATAATATGAAAATAATGGTGGATAATTATGGATCAAAGTATAGCAGATCCCCATGGTATAGAGACATAGTGCTTTACCTAAAGACTCTAAGTTGTCCTCCTCATCTAGAGAAGAGTGAAAAAATGACATTTAAGTTGGTTTCCCATAAGTATATTCTATTTCAGGATGATCTTACATAGAGAAACCCAGATGGTGTTCTCCTAAGATGTTTAGTAGAAAGTGAGGTGTCTCTAATAATCATAGAATTGCATAGTGGTGTGTGTGGCATCCATTTCACCCCAAATGTTACTACACATAAGATCTTAAGGGCCAGATACTAGTGGCCTACATTATTCAAATATGTAACTACCTAGGTTAGAAAATGTAAAGAATGTTAGTGGTTCTCTAGAAGAATGAAGGCATTCAGATCACTTCCCCTATAACTAGTCTCCATTAAGGGACCTTTCAAACAATGGGGGATGGATTTTATGGTGAAATATCAGATGCCTTAAGCACTAGTCATAAATGGATCCTATTGGCCACTAATTACTCCATGAAATGAGTTGAAGCATTTCCTACTAGGATATCAATCCACCAGGTAGTCATATATTTCTTATTAAATAATATCATTTATCAATTTAGGGTACTAGTCAAGATTGTATGTGACAATGCTATGTTATTTAGATCTAAATAGTTTAATACATTGTGTGAAGATTATGGGACTACCTTAGCATATTATTTCAACCATAATCTACAAGAAAATGGACAAGAAAAGTCCAACAATAAAAACCTATTGAAAATTATCTAGAGGACTCTAGCTGACAACAAAAGAAAATAGGGTAAGCAATTGAAGTTTGTTATTTGGGTAGATAGGCTAACTCTGAAGAGATCCATTATAAATATCCCATTTGAACTTGTGTATGGGACCCAAGCTATTTTTCCTTTTAATATACAATTGCTTACATACTAGTTCATGTGACAAATGATCGAGGTAGGAACAAAAATAAGCCACTATGAAAGGAGAATTGACCAGATCATTAAATTTGATGAATCCATGAGGTAGGTTCATGAAAAGTGCATAAATTTTAAGGAGCATCTCAAGAGGATTTTTGACATAAAATTTACTTCTTGAACTTCTTAACTCGATGATTTAGTTATACTCTAGGATAATAGACATGAAGACAAAGGGAAGCATGGTATATTTGATTCCATTTGGATGGGTCCCTACACCATCAACTTTTAGATAGGGAATCATACCTTCTATCTCAAAGATATTGGTGGTGAAATTTTGAAGATTCCATTAAATGGTATACATCTCAATCATTTCCTAGATTGAACCTCTATTTTCCCCTATACATATCCATATAATTATCTCTCTTATGGTCCCCATGATCATGTTATATTTATATCTATCCCTATCCTTTTTCATTTAATTGATTTCCTTATTAAAATAGTGATTCACTCATGATATGTTTCTTATTGACTCCATATCCCAATGGATAGGTGACCAGTCTAGTGTTCTTTGTGTACCTACTAGGGGTACCTATCCCCAATTAGGAGCCTATGTTAGTGCCCAAAATTATGCTAGTGTAATTTAGGTCTTTGTATGATGATTTACATATGCCCACAATAAGTGAGATTTAATGTTTTATTTTACTTCCCTCATCATGAGGAGAGGTTGGGACATGTAGTTCAAGAAATAATGTCCGTTATCTTGATTAGATGAGTCTAGAGGGACATCTATCAAAGATGGAAAATACCCCAAAAAATCTTGAGAGATATTAAAGAGCTATAACATGTGGAACAAAGAACCTATGGCATGATAATCTACAATGAATAAGTGAGGGTGTAACCAAGTATGTTCCAATCATGGATCCTTGGTACTTGGTAGAAGAGATATGTCAGTGTCCTAGATAAAAGTAATAAGCCACACTTATGTGTTTTAATGATTAAGGTGAGGAGTAGTATGATGAACTGAATGAAAGATATGTATTTGACTCAAGGGATCTCTAGGAGTAAGGTTCAGGGGATGAAAAGATTTTGCACTTCTCCCATTTTAAGGAACTAGGTGCAAAGGGTAGAAGTAGCCATGACCTTGACTTCATTTTTGATTTGGAAATGTGGTAGAGTATCAAGCTCTTGAACATTTTGGGCCTCTTTGAATAATTACCCCACTTACCTTTTTGGTCGACATGGTGTTTAAAATCACCAGGGCCTGGATGTCTAATTTTATAAAGATTATTTGTGCCACATGGAGGTGCTCAAGTGTTTGTTAGCTTCAAGACCTTTTTGTAAATTTCCTCACTTAATTTTATGGACATTTTCCAAAGGGTCCTCAAAGTTTCATTACAAGTAGTGTCCTTGGTATCAATGGAGATTTGAGACTTCTTACACCATAGCATCATAGGATCATAACAAGTGAAAAGATGTAAAAGTCCCTAAGAGCCTAAAAAGCATGTTTTAAATTTATGATTCACTCATATTTTGCCATGTATTATAAAAATAAGGTCACTTGGCACACAAGGAAAGGCTTTACATTTTCCCTCTATTTTTCAAATGAGGCTCAAGTAATTAATGGGGTAGGTACCAATTAGCCACCTCATCTTGGATCATTAATGGTAACCCTAATTCTAAAATGCAAGGGATTATAATTAAGTGTTATATTTTATTTGAAATCACCCTTCCCATTTAGAGCCAAAGATTTATGCTTCTAAGAAACTAAGTGTGTTAGAGCAAAAAACAACATGAATATAGTGACTTAGAGTATGAGTCTCAAAAGATCTCCATTTCCACCTATGTGTAGCCTTCACTAACACTGATAAGTGTTTGAAAACGTTGTTGTATAGTGCTTTGAGAGGTAATTAAGAGCTCATTAGATAAGTATTTTAGTGCAATTAAGTTTATTTATAAGTTAATACAATAAAAAGAGACTTGAAAAAGATGGCAACTTCTTCAACAACATCCAAGGGAAACATCATATCAGTGTTGGAATGAATCAATGACACTTTATGGATATAGATTTTGGGGCCCTATTGAATGTCTTAAAAAACCCCAACACTCCATAAGAAGTTACAAAATTCAGCATGAGATACATTGCACTAGTAACAACATTTCCCTTAGCTACTTCATACCCATAGCTCATTATAACATGTGCTCGAGCATATCAGCTAGATACCAGAACCATTGTTGATGGTAGCCATTCAATGTTATGCTCCTTTAATCTAAAATCCCTCAACATCATGCTCGACATTCCCCCTCAACCAAAAAATATCACACTCAGCATCGAAGAATGCCATCAATATGCCAACAAAAATAAGAGAGCCATCTAGGAAGTTGTGAACTCATGTTAGCTAGCCAAGAAGAGAACCAAGGTCTCAAGGATGTCAAAGAACTTTAAATTATAAGAATAAAATGAGCTACCTCAGTATGTTATAGCCATGGCCACTAGAATTTATGGGATACCCATTGCTAAGAAGTTTGAGACATGGATGTCTTTTATCATGCTCTACATGCTAAAAGGGAAGAAGAGGATTAACTGGGCCACCATCCTTAGTGATAATTTAGATGCATAAATGATGTACCTTCAAGTGGACATCCTCTCTAAGGAGAAATTAAAAGGTACATTTTACATGTATTTTGACCTAATGTATAGCCTAGTGCACAATAGGGTTTTCCAAGGACTTATCGAGAACCTCATATGGATGAGAATCTATGAGATATATCTTGAGGTAACCTTGGAAGGATCTAGGAACAATTTTTCCAAGGTGCATAACTACTTTTTGAACCCCATGATGAGTGTATTTTATCCCCTTAGGAGCCTAAATAGAATGTCTATGATGGCCAAGCAATTAATTGAGAAATTTGGCACCACTTATATATAGTTCAAAATATTCACATAAATTAGGGTGAGTGGCTATTCTAGATGCCCCCTCAAGTTACCTAGATACCTGGATGATAACTTGGTAGTAATGGAGATGAGCTAGTAGATGGTTCCACCACATGAAATGATTTCATCAAAAATATAAACAATCATTTCAAATTTATTGTGTTGATAAAATAATATTCATGTCCTTTTATGGCCAAGGCAAAGGGGTTATAACAAGAAATGAATTTGTATGCACTTGATAACATGCCACCTTGACCCAATTATGACATTAGGTGGCTCATGAACATGGTGACAAATGTAATATGGGATCAATCTCACTATGAAGACCTTTGGTCTAACTGCACCACTGAGGAAGATGTTTGAAGGTGGGAATATATGAGGCTAACAATGTAGGAATTCATAGCCTACAATATCACTCATAT
Source organism: Torreya grandis (assembly GCA_037957365.1). NCBI lineage: Eukaryota > Viridiplantae > Streptophyta > Pinopsida > Cupressales > Taxaceae > Torreya > Torreya grandis. Next base: position 619,163 of record JARHVA010005559.1, read on the forward strand.
CCCCAAGGACATGGTAGATGACAAGATAACACTCTCCTCAACATGAAATCAGAATAATATTGAATCCTAGTCCATCACTCAGCTAGACTTCACTAAGCAGGAATATGACTCCATCCCCAAGTGAGCGACATGGATAATAAGAAAAACTTTCAGATGGTTGAAGGAACATAGAATTTACCTTAGGGTATATGACACCCCTACCCTCTGATAGTTAAGAAAGATAAAGTAATTGAATGCCTTCCTCCCTATATATATCATCAACCCTCTGACCCCATCATCATATATAATAGGCAAGGGGAAAAGAAAGTTAGGAGACACCAACTTCACCAAACTGGTGGACATCAAGAAGATGATCATGGCACAATCTAAGGCTAAGTTTTCTTTGTAAAAAATAACAAGCTTGGTTGAGAATTAGGAAAAAATTATCACAGGATAGGTCACACTAGTTAGTGCCACTCCCATATTGATTTTAGGGAGGGAAGCTTTGGTGTTACCAGCCATCTCAATAGCCCCTATGGCTATTCACGCATCAATCCCAACTATCCTACCTACACAATAGGTTGTATTCAAGCCTTCTCCAAAAATATATTCAAGGAATAGAGGAGGTGAGGAATAAGAGGAGATACCAAAGCAAAATAGAGTTAAGAAGGCCCTCTAACCTTCAATCAAGTCTCTAACCAAGTAGAGGATAGTTATTTTCAAAGACCTAATTTCCAAAGCATTCCCACTAAAGATAAGATAATATCGAGCTTCTTATGTGTAGAGGGTCAGGGATATGAGTGAGGGGGAGGACTCAAATAAAGAAAGGTTGATAGCAAAAGTAGTGAAAAAATAATGCACCTTTACTCCCCCTAAGGTAAGAACTGGGTAAAGAACCCATAGGGAAAATCATCATTCCCCATCAAGGATCTTGATGAAAGGAGCATATATAGAGGGGGAATCTACAATAGAAGAAGGTGAAGTTTGTGAGGAAGGGGTCAAGGCTCTAGATGATCCTTTATTTTTTTATGATGTTATAAAGGTTGGAGTTGAGGTGGCTACCCAAGTAGAGGCCCCTATTGAAAAGGAGCCTCACTCCTCAGAGATAGAGGCATTTGTTCATAATGGTATTTCTCAATCACCTAGGTAGGACAAATTTTATGAAGTTGAAGACACCTCAAATCTAGATGAAATGGATCAAGGTGAACCTAGGTATGATATTTAGTCCCCCACTAGTAGTGTAGAGGTGGGAGAGCAAGAAAAGGATAAAGGAGGAGACAAAGAATAAAACTTGAAAATGGGCACCCCCACAACTCTAGAGGTCAATAAAATTTCTAAGGAGGGAGACATCAATTATTCTACTTTAATTGAAGTCCCCCAAGGGGTCCTTACCACCATTAAGGTGCATGACCTAGAGAAAAATAAAGGTTTTGAGGCCATGATTGGTGAAGAGTCACCCAAACATGACAAGGAAGTCACCATAGACTCTATAGACCCAGTGACCCAGAGTAATAAGGAAGGATAACACATTATTATATACTCCATCAAATGCACAGAAAATGTGAGCTCTAGTGACAAATTGCACATGGAGTCCCACTAGCCTGAGTCCATTTTTGAAATTTTTGAGCAAGTAAAACTAGTCCTAGAGGAAGAAAAGAAAAAGTAGGCAAATAATGAGGATATATAATAGTTTGTGTTAAGTCTTACTCCCAAACTAGTGGTGTTCCTAGCAACTATTTCCTCATTGGCACCACTCATCACTACCACAAGGCCATGCTCAATGTCTGCAACTTCAACAGGTTTCTAAACCAAGCCCATTCCTTAGGTTATAGACTAGGTGAAGGAAAATAAGGATGTGATGAAAAATATATGGGATATTGACATGGCACAAATTATTTAAAAATAAAATGACAAACCCATGAAGAAGTCCAAAATATGTGCTTGAATGACATTCATTGACAAGTGGGAAAGGAGTGTTAAAGTAGCAATTCTTCCTCTAGATGCACTGAAAAAGAATTCTCTCCTAGAAAGCTAATCCATCTATAGTTACAATCTTAAGGAGCGATCAAGGAAGAAATTGAAATATAATTCACAAGTCCTGGATAACATGGTGACACACAAAATGAACAAAGATAAAGCCACCATGGAAGAGATAAAGGCAAAGAACCAGGATATGATCGAATACTTGCAAAAGTTACTAAATGAGCCTCAGGCAATGTCTCCAACTGCCATCAAGGCTCTTGACCCTTCCCTCATCCCCTTTGGATAATTGTGATTCACCAGTGGTGAAGATTTTAAGACCATAGAATGGGCAAAATAAATATTGGAAATGAGACTTGATAGCCCGAGCCAAGGATGTCATCCATACATCCATGGAATGGCTTGATAATAAGATAGATAGATTAGGAGAGTGTAGCTCCCTAGCATTTATATATGATACTGATATCAATAGTTGGGAGGGACTCAGGCCCAAAATAGATGAGATATGTAATATTGGCAAAGATTTTTTAGTAGCATAAAATATTGTCTCTTCAGATGATATTCAAATGCCTAGAGAATGCCAGTTGGTCATAAAGCATAGGCTAGCCATTCTCAAGGATGGAGCCTTTGATATAAAAGGTGAAGAGAAATCTCTTAGAACTATGAGGATAGAAATTAAGGCCACTCTGAGAGAAATGGTGAAGCTTGATGGTGTAGTGAACTTGATAAAAGAATTGTTGGAGGATGTTTTCAAAAACCTCATCAATGCACCCCATGGAGCCTTCAATATCCAAAAGATAAGGGACCTAGTATCACTTGAAAAGTCCTACAACTAGTTAGAGGCATTGGTACGTAAGAAAAAATGAGTGCTCTAGAAGAACACCAAATGGATAGAAGAATATAATGCCAAATTCAAGTATCAAGTGGGCCTAGATAGAAATATCCTTTCCTCTATGATTACAAATTTTTTTACACACAAGAACAAACTAGCGAATGACATAGTCATCAATGTGGATTCTGAATCATGATTAAATGGCTATTACCACCCTTTATCTTATTTTCCTTTTCTCCCTTTTTGTCCCTTTTTCTCTTTTCCCATTGATAAAATATTATACTTTGCTGGATAGTGGCACGTCTCTTTCAGGGTTTGTTTTGTTTAAGAAAGGGACGTCTTTATTTATTTGTGCAAATGGACAAATTTTTATTTTGTCCCTTGTGATTTTATTTTATGTGTACATAATTGTAAATATTATTTTTTAGTGGGGAATCATATCTTTCATCATCACAAGAGCACAACTACAAGTCTAAGGAATCAATTTCATTGCAACCAACCCCAAGCCCATGAAGGAATCTTCCAGTTGGGGTATCTTTGTAGAATATGCCAAGTGTGGCTATGAAATTATATAAGTAAATGGGGTATGTCCCATTACAAAGGTTGGATCAAATTTTAGTATAGAAGATATAGCTTGGAGAGTCATCCCTGTGTAGTGCCCTAGTATAAAATTGATTTCAATTGTAAAATCATTAGCAAGCTTTGAGATCATCCATGATGTTACCTTATTAAAAAGTCATTCTACATAGTGTCTTGTGATATATATTTTTCAATAAATATATTGTAATCAATCCTTTCTTAGTGAATGAATAAAATGTGTTCATGGTTTCCATTCTATCTTATTGTTTAAGTGCACTATTTCTTTTTGCAAGCTAAATAGATTGGTTATCTGGTGTATTTTTTTTTGTGGTAGTCATTTAGAAGGTGAAATGAAAATGTAATATCCTTTTTGTTTTAAATTTATGGGGAATAAAATATTGATATACTTTTTAATGGTATTCCTGGGCTCACGAATACAACAGGAAAGAATTCTTGAGGGGTAACTTGTAGTATTACTCGTAATTCTTTAAGGACCATCTATGCATAGTTTCTTCCTAGATATCTCTAGAATCAAGCAAGAATATATTGATAAAGATTATATCATGATTGTGTGAATCCCTCCATGTTTAGTTATTATCCCTCCACATCTTTTTATAAAGTTATTCATATAAACATTGTCCTACCTTGTTCTACCCTGTATACATCTTATATCTTGCATACCATAAGTGTTGTTTCCCCAATAGATGCATTATGCCTTGTTTACCTATAGTGTGATCATTTTATGTGCTCAAAATCCTAACTTTTAATTCCTCACTTACTCCTTGTCATTTAATAACAATCTCTACATTGAATATTATAGCCATATTCTCATTTGTCTTAAGTAGCTCTCATATGACATAAGGTGATCATGCATTTCATGTGATATCCCTTCTCAAGTGGAGTGTGTGAGTCTAATTATAATTTGGTCATACCCCCTCTTCCCTAATTAAAAATTCTCATAAAGGTTGAAGGTTCAAAGTCCCTTCACCAGAATGAGCTACCCCCATAAGTCCTCTCACCTTGGTTTAGGTAGAGCCAAAAGCAACAAGGAACTAACCATCCCCTTTGTCAGGCCCCTCTTGGTAATTTTCCCAATTTGGTTATTTTAAAGTGTTTATCCTTCCCCAGCTCCAACAACATTATCAAGTGGCTCCTCACATCCAAATTTCACCCCCCTTTTTTCCTAGGGTGTGTGAGGCTGACCAACAATGGTGTGCAACCAAGAACCAACATGTTCAAACTAAACCTAGATGATTTAAAACTAACTCTATTTGAGTTAATGATTATTAAGTAATTATGACTTTAAATTACTAGGCATGACTCTCAAATTAGATACTTTAGGGTATTTTCAAAGAGCTTGACAACTCATAAAGGCAATGACGAAAGATATGGATATTTTAAATTTTGGAATTTTCATTTTTAGATATTTATTAATTTTAAATGGATAATTTAAATAAGAATTTAATCTTTTTTAAATTTTTAATTTATTTTTATTATCCTTTAAGCTCTTTCAATATTTAATAAAGTGTGTAAGTACCCCACTTAATAGTCCATAGGCTAAATTGACAGTTGTGATTCCATACGATGATTAGGGATGAATCCATGACAGGTTATTATTTCATATGATAAAATACCCTAATTAGGGATTCATAAAAAATAATTTAGAGATTTTATGAATGATTCACATATAAATTTGAGATGTTAAATGATTCCTAGGCTTAATTTATAATGGTCGATAGGAATCAGTCTTAGGTCCGATCAGAATCCAGTTGTGGCCAATTTTAGGTGTCTACAATTTGCCCTTATTTGGGAAGGAATTTCAAGCTATAGGCATCTTAACATCTTATCAAAGAATTAAAAAGGCCATTAATAATGAAATAAGATAATGATTAAAGAATATGCTCCAAATAATGTTTGGGAAGCCTATAATGATGTCCCCTTGAGGGAGTGGCTGACACATACACTTGATGGATGATCCCTCAAAAAAAAGAAATAAAAAGAATGAAATTAACCCATGGGTTATATTAATAAAATTGAGATAATGCTTGCATTCATTGATTTGACCAAAGGCATTTATAATCAGTAATAAAGGTTGAGACATTGATTTGTCCAAAGGTGGTTATAATCAATGGCATATGCATATGCCCCAGTAGGATATATGAGTCAACATAATGATTTCTCATAGGAAATTGTAATAATTAAGAGTACTTGGATTGAATAATTATGGTTTATTGTGCCCTATTAGGGTAGATTGTCAAGTATGACTTAAGAATATAACCTATTATATATATTAAAGATGAGTGGGAGCAAACATAGATATGATGGTCTAATGACTAAAGAAGCCACAAAAAACCATGCATATGAGGATGTGAAAAGTGATGAAAGAGATGATTGGAAGAATAAGAATTGATTAATTTTAATGATTTGGTCATACCAACCAATGTAGACATGTACATCATTATTAGCATTGATACAACTAAAATGGTTAAGGGATTGATTTAATCAAGGCAAATGGGAGGATTTACCAAGATTACCAAGGAGAAGTTTCTATGGATCCATTGATTTTAATATTTCCTAAGATTATTTTTGTTATATCACATGATGATATGATTCATGACATAAAACACCATGATGACCTAGATAAAATATGCATATAAATTGACTTTTCATCCAAAAAACAATTAGCAACAATGAACTAATGATACTAACCATGATGACAATGTTGACGTATAAATATGGATGGACTCAAGAATAATACACAAGGAATCACCTAATTAACACATATAAACTAAGTCAAGGCACAAAAATGAAAGCAAAATAATAGGCAAACAAAAGAAAAAACAACTTAGTCAACAAAAACATAGAAAAATTAAAAGTAAAAGCAATAGAAAGCATCCTATCATCAACCAAGTCAGTACCTATGTGTAAAGTCTCAATGAAATGATAAATAGGTGGTTCCCCCAAGGAAGGATTCATGCAAAAGGAATGTCACACCCCTAATTGTAGTGGAATCAATTAGAACCAATTATAGATTTACCCTAGTAGGGTAAATTGAGGATGACTGAATCAATTTAAACATGATACATGTTTTTAGATTTTGGAGGCTTAATATCTATCTAGAAGATCATAAGAGGATTTTATAATGTTTAGGAATTTGAAATATTATGAAGGTTATTGGAATTTTGAGGTATATTAACTTGCTAGAGATTGACAAGATACCACTCACAAAATGGCACGAGCGTTAGCTTAAGTTGCTCACAAAATGATGAGAGCATATGGAGAAAAGGGACTGAGTTGACCTCAACATGAATTGAGTTGTAAGATATGACTAGGTCATAATAAATTCTAAATTTAGGCAAATGGCAAGGGGATGAGATAATTCATGGTAAAGGTGTTATTCCTAATTTTCCCATAGGCAATTATAATTAGGAAATAATGGCATAGTTCAATGGTAGTAACTTGCCCATTGGAGGTTATAAGTAGTAATATAAGGTGGGATTTTGATTTACCCATAGGTGGTTATAATAAATGACACCAATCAAATGTAAATGAAAGATAATTTTCCAAATCCATTGTCACACTACTTTCATAGACTGTCACTTAAACACAAAATGTTGAAACTATTTAAACTAGATCAAAATCCAATCATTGAAGGTGCTTGAAGAACCAACAAAACTAAGGTCAAAAGGGGTAGGTAGGGTAGTTCAAAACAAGATTTTGTCTAATAGTGATGGGTATGGTGGGATGACATATGATATAGCACAAGGAAAATGGTAGGAAGACAATTAGATATGATGGTAAGAGGGTTGCCCCCAAGTGATAAGGTAAGGTAAATGATAGGGTATGAAATAATAGAAATAATAATGGAAAATGATAATGGTAAAGTAAATGGAAAAAATAAATTGCAAGGTAAATAGTCTTGGAAAGGTAAAAGGTTATGTTGTTATTGATGATGTGGAGATGTACATCCTGATCAACATAAGATACAACCAAAATAGTTAGTTGTCTAAATTGATATCCCACACCTCTTCTAAATATCTAATCTATCAATAAATTTTCCATATTGATATGTCAATAATGTTTTTATTATCTTCATTGGTCATTGATTCTATTTCCTCAAAATGTGGAGACAAGGCATCTTTATAACCTCTACAAAAGAAAGCGTGGTCATTGATGGTAAATATAGATAAACAATGGATAAAAGGTCTAATTTGGAAATGTAAAGGTGGATGAAAATGGAATGTATAATGGTTGGGAAACAAATGAATATTTGGATTTCCAAGCACACACAATATTGCTAATTTCAAATTTGACATAATTTTGGTTGTGGTGGGGCTAAAGACCTCTAAATAAGCTCTCAATAGGACTACCAAATTTTTCTTTTATTTGGGCCTGAAAGTAGCTATCATCTGATCATGTTATATATTAGAAGCTATTTATGTTATCTTTGACAATGTCTTCATCAAACATTGAATAACTATTATGCTCACCTATTAACACCTCATTAAGGTTTTCACCAATGAAGTTGTATTGATTGTCCCCTAGCACCTCTTAAAAGGGTTCACTAGGAGATTGTTCTTCTTATACATGAATGTGGTCTTCATCCCCATAATATTCTACAACTGATATTCCACCATGAATGTGGTTCAACAAGGTTTTATTTTATTGATCCTAATCGACATTTATTGGAGGTGCAAGGTCAATATAATGACTAGGTTGGTTGGTTTTAATGAAATGTGGAATATTATTAGAATGGAAATAGGTAGCACAATAATTTTATAATATACTAGGAGAACTTGTGTCAAAGCTAAAGTAATCATCCCAAAAAATCATAGAAGGATCACAAATATATTCAATTTGATCTAAAAGGCATGCGTAACCAATATTGTAACAACCACAAATGTATTCTGATTCTAAAGTTGAATCTAACTCAAGGGACTCTGAATATTATGTTGAGACTGATGTTGATTCTAATTTTGATGCTAAACATGATATTGGTTTGAAAATAGAACCTGACTCTAATTCTGATTCTTTATCTGGTGTGAATGATGCTATAATAATGTCTTGTTGAATGTTTGGTATTGGACACCTAACAACCTATGATGGCATAATGGGCTCCATAGAGACTGGTTTTTCAAAGTGAGACTCCTCAATGAGGGGGAAAAGTTAAAGGGACAACACCATAGAGATTGGATTTTCAAAGGAAGGCTCTTTAAAAATATGATAATGGTCAAGATAAATAATTTCCTAAAGTCAATTATAATCATTAAGAAGTGACTTAGTAAATTTTGGCTTGTTAAAGTGAGACTCCTTGATAACAAAGATAGTATCAAAAGGTGATTCATCATACATTAACTTATCACAAATAGGTGTTTCAATAAAAACATCATGGATTGGTTTGTTCTCTTGGCCTTGGATTACAAGTAGTTGTAAAATACTAGTTTTGAACATATCTTGGTCTTTGAATGATTGTCTCTATTAGAGAGGTAATGATTGGATTTGTTATGGCTTAAAGATTGATATTAGTTTTTTAAAGTGGAGGATGGTTGGAAAGGAAGGAAGAATGGATAGAATTTAGGTAATGATAGGCTTAACAAACACTATTTTTTGGCCTTGGATGGTAATTATGACCCTTCTAATCATAATTACACAACTTTATTGAGATAATGAGCTACCATACTTGGAATGGCCTAAAATGGTAATTGTAGGGTATTGTAAGGCTTGGTTTCTATCATGATCCAAAGGACAAGGTCTTATAATGGTAATGGTAGTGTGTTACGAAGCTTGGTTATTATTGCGAGCTAAAATATGAGGTCCTAGAATGATAATGATATGGCATTGTGAAGCTTCATTATTATCACTAGCCAAAGGATGAGATCTTATAATGGTAATGATAGGGCATTTTGGAGCTTAGTTTCTTGCATAATCTAAAGGATTAGGCCCTAGAATGATAATGGTAGGGCCTTGTGAAGCTTGGTTATTATCATGATCAAAAAGATGAGGTCTTGGTATAGTAATGGTATGGAATTACAAAGCTTGGTTTATTACACAAACCAAAAAAAAGAGGGCCTAGAATAGTGATGGTAGGGAATTTAAAAGCATGGTTACTATCATGAGCCAAAGGATGAGGTCCTAATATAGTGATCCTTTAATGTTGTGGAGATTCGTTTCTTACATAATCAAAAGGAGGAGTAATGCTATAGGTAGGGGATCGGGTACTATTAGGCATGAAAGGCCAAACTTGGTACATTAATCAACCTAAAGAAGGTATAACCACATATTGATCTTAAGTATCTTGACTTTGTTCCCCATATTGAGTATTGTAAGAAGGATAAGGATCTATATCATAAATACCATCATCCTAGTAGGGGTATTTAACAAAGTCATCATAGGTGACCATGTTATCATAACCATAATTGTACATGGTTCCACTATAAGTGTAATGATACATATCCAATTCAATGATAACCAATTTTCAAAAAGGCCTAGAATTCTACAAACTCTAAAAGATAATGTCTAAAGGACAAATGGTCCAAACATAGTCTAACTTTGTCTAAAAAGTGGAGTTATATCTCCAAAATGGTTTGTGCTAAAACTTGGTCTAAAATAGTCTAACATCAAATATCTGATGTCAAATGTCTTACACAAAAAGATCAAGTGGGTGAAATAAAAATGAAATGCTAAACTATAGGTGCAAAGTGTTTTAAACAAGTACAATCTAAAGAAAACAAAACTTTCTAGGTATTTAGGAGAATGAAAAAAAGCTAGGCTAAAAATAGGCATGTGCTAGGTCTTTTGGAAAAGGCACAAAAAATAGACTTTAAACAAAACAAGGTATGAGATTTAATTGAAAAAAATTGAAACACTTTGGCATAAACTAAGAATTTGGAGTTAAACATGAACTTGCTCTATTGGTATAAGGGATGAAAAAATAGGCATATGGAAGATAGGATATTTCCCCCCCAAATATAGGCATACAAAATAGTTTTCAAGTTGAATAAATAATTAACCTAAGTTACACAACCCAAAAGAGAAATATTGATGTCTAGGCCCAAATTACACAATGCATAGGTATAAATCAATCAATGTTTGAATTTTAACTTGGCAAGGCTAATTTAAATCTCAATTTAAAAAACTAGGCTTCTTTGAGCAAATAATAAGCTAAATAAAGATGAACGGTATAACAAAACTAGGTAAAGATCCAAAAGGCACATGTAATTTGGCTTCAAAATTGGAATTTTGGACACAAGGAAAATATTTTTTTGAAATGATTTGAGTAGCATAATGATGTTATCACACTCTAAAGATATGATAAATTATTTTTTTCAAGAATTAAAGGCACAAGATTTGAAATGAATTGGGTAGTATAATGACACCATTTTCAATCAAGTGACACATACACACAAAGGTTGATAAAAATATTAAGGCACATTTATGAAGTCAAATGGGTGGCTTAACACCTCCTCAAACAAAGGAGTGATGTATAAACAAGACTCATTTTGATGTGGTATGATAGACAAAAATAGATAGTTCAACTTAAGACCATGTAAGAAAGGATTAAAATGATATAAACACCTAAGTATAACATCTAAAATCCTAAACCTGATAAGGTTGCATGGTAATGTCAAATTCCATCAAGATACTCACTCTTGAAAGGATTTTAATTGTTAATATAAAAAGTAAAAATAAATGAAAATTAGGGTTTTTAGTCCACCTCTTCTCTCAAGAGTTTGTATTATGACATGGAACTTTGAGCTAATCATCTTGCATCAATAGTATGTCCACAATAAGTGGGGTTGTTCTAAACTATCAATTTTTGCTCATTACTAGATGGTCCCAAGTATGGATAACACAATAAATACTCATGTCAATTGGATCCCATCAACCATCTTATTGTGAAAAGGTCTTGTCCTTTTCACAACCACTACATTCATCATTTTCTTAGTGTAGTACGATGTCCAAGTTGATCATTCATTCCAAGGGTAATAGTCACTAATAGATGTAGTTTAACTATTCAAACTAACATCACAGTGATTCACTAGCTCAATTTATATACCCTACCATGGAGTGGGGTTGAAATAATGATGAGAGATGAATTATTAGGGTAATGATTCCCTAAATAACTCACGAGGAGGTGATGAACTCCTACTCATAAGCCAAAATGCATAAAAAATCAAGACAAGTGAAAAGACTTTAGGGTCATTTTGGGGCCACCCAAACCATACAAATTTGGGGAGGGCCTTAGTGAATTTATTTTCACACTTCTAGAATAAAGAAATAAAGGAAAATAATGATCACTTTTTGTCACCCAATTTACCTAAAGGATATGGGGGGAGAGCATACATGCATCACTTAGTTTGCTAGAAACAAACAACTTTGAAAAAATAAACATAAAATGAATAACTCTTAAGAGTATGTAACTAAATGTGAAAGTTCATTTTATTTCACTAAAATGAAATATGTTGTGAAATTTGATCCCCTTGTCATTAGTTGTTTGAAAAATACTTTTGCAAAAAATTTCAAAAATAACTAAGACATGAAAATAACTAAGTTCATTTTAAACGCCAAAACCAAAGTGTGTAAGATTTAACCATGTTCAAACTTTACTTTTTCCACTTTACGACTTGTAATTTGTTGGATGTTTTTCTTGATTAGAAGCCCAAAAGTGAGTGAGAAAATAATATTTAGGATTTAACTCTTGGGTTTCTTATTTTTTGTCTCACACAGGGATCGATGTCGATCCATAGAGATTCACGTTAGTTATTTCACATAGGGATCAACGTCAGTTGACAAAGATTGACATTGGTTTATTGCAAAAACATAGAAAAACACAACTCTATTTTGACATAAAATGACTAATAACATGAGCTCAAAATCAAAGTATTCCACTAGATCTTGAAATAAAAGGGTTAGCCAAACAAATATTTAGATCCTCAAACACAAAATGATAGTAAGAGACAAGAAAAACTCACTGTTAACAAAGTCTATATCATGCCTTGATTTTTAAATAGGTATCATGGTTGATTCAATGAATGTATTTCAGTCTGAGAGAATCGATGTTGGTCTTGGAGATTCAACATCGATCTTTGTCAAATTTTGAAATAAGCCAATGTTGGTTACTTTCAACCTTTGTGTCATTAAAAATTAAAAAATTAACTAAAAACTCAAATTTTGAAGATTTTAAAACATCCATTAGCAAAACTAAAAGTAGCATATCATCCTCCTTAGTTATATGGGATCATTAGTCTGACCAAGTATGGTAGTGTTTGAACTAGGAATTTAACATAGAGGGGAGGTTAGTCTTGTGTTAGTCTCATAAAACCAATGAAATGAACACAGTAAGTTCCTAACACCTCTAGCGTGGACACTAGAGAGAGCTTAGGTAAAGAAAAAACTAAATGAAAGAACAACAAAAACATAAAAGTCACAATTATTTTATCTTCCTTGGGAGCTCCAAATGCTTTATCGAATGGCTTTCTCAACTTGTGCATCAATAAGTATTCATCAATGGAGATTGTTTGGCTCCTTCTCTCCTTAGTACCTTGGCTTGTGATTGCTTGGATTAGGATTTGGGCATGTTAACCTTACTTTATAAGAATTTAGGCATTATAACACTACATCAAAGAGCTTGTTAAATATATTTTAGCATAGTAACTTTTCACCAAAATAGATTTTAGTTCAATAAGCAAGGCCTTGTATTTATATCCTTAGGAATTAACTCTCACCCAAGGTGAGTTAAAGTTGAGTTCAAGCTTAGAATGGGTTCAAACTAAACTTAGGTGAGTTAAAATTAACTCTAGTTGAGTTTATACTTTTCAAGTAATTATGATTTTTAATTACTCGACATGTATCTCAAATTAGATGTTTTCAGATATTTTTAAAGAGCTTGACAACTTATAAAGGCAATGATGAAAGACTTGGATATTTTGAATTTTAGAATTTCCATTTTTAGATATTCATTAATTTCAAATGGATATTAAAACTAGGCATTTAATCTTGTTTAACTTGTTAATTGATTTTGATTAGCCTTTTAACTCTTTCAATATTTAATCAAGTGTGCAAGTGCCCCACTTAATAGGTCCATTATACAAATTGATAATTATGATGCCACAAGGTGATCAAGGATGAATCCATGAGAGGTTATTGTTGCATATGATAGAATACCCTAATTAGGGATGCCTCAACATGATTCAGAGATTTTATGAATGATACACAAGAAAATTTAGAATGTTAAGTAATTTCTCAACTTAATTTGTAATGGTTGGTAGGAATCAATCTAAAGTTATGTCAGAAACCAATTGTGGTCAATTTTAGGTGTCTAAACTAACATGGTCAAGTGTGGAAACTATTTCAAAAAAAGTATCTATTTATTACAATTCTTTAGGCATGCATGTAACTTGAAATTTTGTTACATCAAGTAAGTCATTTTCATTTGTTTGCACTAGTTCACTAGATTCAATACATGATAGATGGTCTGGATCAAAATTAATTTTTCCTAGTTTTCCTACCATAAAGAACTAAAATTATCAAAATATAACAATCCATTGGTAGATTATTCTATTTAACATAGGTTTATTCACAAGGTACTTGAGTGATTTATGATCTGTAAAGAAGGTGAATGGAGTGGATAACAAGTATTGGCAGAACTTTTGGAGTGCACACACCATGGGTAAGGCCTCCCATTTTATGATAGAGTAATTTTATTCCACTAGTGTTAGCTTGTAACTAGTAAAATATATAGGATGGTTTTGATTCCCTTTGCCAAGTTGTGCAAGGATAATACCCATTTCCATACCAGAAGTGTCGATGTGTAAATTAAATAGTGTCATCTAGTTTGATAAGTGGAGGATGGGTTTAATTACCAATTTTTACTTCAAGGTCTTGAATTACTATTGTTGTCTTTTGATAAAAAATAAGAGGCCATTTTATCTGAGTAATTTTTCTAAAAGGGTTGCTATGTTAGCATAACTATGAATAAACTTATGATAATAAAATGTGTGACCAAGGAAGGCACAAACCTTATGTTGAGTGATTGGATCTGAGAGTAGAACAATAACCACAATCTTGGTTAGATCCATGAGTATTCCATCTTTTCAAATGACTTACCCTAAGAGAATCCCAAATGGTGTGGAAAATATGCACTTTTTCAGGTTCAAAGAAATCTAAAGTTATCAAAAGTGCTTGAGCATGAGGCACAAATTGGCATAGTGGTTACAAACCAAACCATAAATTATTCAATCATCTATAGATACTTGAAGGAAATTGTGGATGAAATATTTAAAGGCTTCTACCACTATGTGAGAGAATATAACTGGTGCATTCTTTAAGCCACATAGCAAAAAAATTATATGTAAAGGACCCCCATTTAGTGTCAAAATTGGTTTTTGCCTTATCTTCCTTAGTAATTTTTACTTAATGATAAATTGAAAAGACATCAATGAAGGTATAGATTTCACATTTAGTGACACCTTCCAAAATCTCGTCTATGAAAGGTGTTGGGAATGGGTCTATGAAAAACATAGCATTTAACTCTCTATAATCCATACAAATTTATATTCAACCATCCTTCTTGATGCTAATTACTATGGGGATAACCCATTTAGATTAATCAATGGGTGTGATAAGCCTAATGCACAACATGCCATCAATATCTTGTTTAATGTGTGCACATAGATTAGGATTCATTCATTATGGTCACTTCCAAACTTGGCAAGCATCCTCAACGAATTTGATGTGCAAATTTTCCAATGACAAATGTATTCCTTTCATCTTTGTGTAGTTACGTGTGAAAATGTCCACATACTTTTGTATAAGTTTAAATATTTTGGATAATTCTAATTCAAACTAGTAATTTCTTATAGTGGCTATCTTGGGTGCATATTCTATGCCAATATTGTAATAAAGGATTTGGAATGACATGGAATATGTTTTTTTCTTAGAATACATATTATCTCACCTTGTACATCCCATATCTCATAGGCAAGTTTAAGTGGTCAAATGGTGGTTATGGTGGGTTAGTGATAGTACCCTCATCAACTTGACATGTAACCTTTTGCTTACCCTTTTAGATCTATTCCCTATGGTCATATTCAGATTGTGATTTAGGTTCCAACTAAGTCCTAATAGGATTATCAAGTTATTGAAAGATGGTCAAATCATTCTCAATGTCACCATGCATGGTCCTTATTCTATTTTCAATTAGTGCTTAATCATCTAATACTATTTTATGGATCACTTGCAAGGGTAAATTTATATCTTATTAGGGTGAATAAAATCTAAACATGGTGAGTATACCATGTTTTATGCATTCCTAGGTATTTGTATATCTTTGTATTTCTTAATGAATATACCATTCTCTAGCCAAATGTGTATAGTTGCATAAAATACATGTACCTATACAGATTCTAGTATAAATGTCTCATCAACATTCTAAAGATACTCAAAAGTAGTTATATGGTTGTCCAAGGACTTAACACCATTATAACTAAGTGTGGTGTGACCCTGGTTGTCATGGTGAAATTGATGATGTATCACAACACATACCTGTTCCCATGTCAACAACTTATATTGATGAGTATCCCACCAATGAGTAGTTGTTCCTCAAAGTATAGTATGGAGTACTTGAATCTGTTCATATCAAAAAACATAGTAACTCTAATTATTGTAAGTACTCCTAAAGCTTGATTTGGCCATGAAGCTTAGGTGTTTGGTCCAACTAGAAAGGTGGTGCATTCATAATGCATCCACCAATGAGTCAAACAAACTATAATGCTTAGTCAACTTATGTGGGGAATTTATTTGTCGACCAATTATAGCATAACCTCTTCCTATTAGGTCATATTCCCCATGTGCCCAATGTTCATCAGCAATGTTGGTGGTATTAGAAAAAGGATGACATAATACCAATATTGCCATTGTGTATAGGAAGAGTGATTTTAGGGGAAACCAATAACCTAATAGGAAGGGAATACTAAGAGGTTGATTCATATATGGAGGTCACCATTTTACATGTGAACGTGCCCAACATAAGTTAAGAAACAAAGGTGTTGAACCTTAACAAGGAGATTTTTGGTAATGTATTCATGTGGTGATTGTTAATCGACAAGTTGAATTTTAAGCTTGACATATATTTAAAATTATAGGATATATAAAACATTATTTATCCCTTGTATCTATTATAATGGAAAATAGATGTTAAAATAAAATACCTGACATTTATATGGATTGTGTGTGTCTCCATTGAAACATACCATTAGGATTAGGATCTATATGTTTATTTACTTGTGCCATGACATTATAAATGTGGCAAAGTCCTTATAAGAATCAACTATTTCTATAAAAGGGGGCCTTAATCATTAGTGATAATAATGACTATGTGTTAGGTGTCATTCTCAAAGATGATGTAACACTTATAAAAAAAGTCAACATTATTGTCATAACACCATGGTTGATCCCAACAAAGTTAGAAAATAACCAACCTCAGCTAGTTCAATTAATTGAAAATCACCTTTGAAAGGGATACCCATAATGTTAATGGTGGCATCCTTGAGAACTCTTATAGGCATTTCTTGAGTCTTTTTGGACATAAGTATAACATGTGGGGAGGGTTGAAAAGTGGGGCTCCCCATCTTCCTCTAGGCATCCTTCATGACAATAATAACTTTTATGTTGGTATACACTAGTATATCTCAGATCATCTACCCATCAATGGTGCATTCAAAATAATCTCTTTTTACATTCAATATTTGGTTGCACATGGGATTATTATCAGTGTGCATGGTTCAAATAATGATCTTCAAGAGTTTTGGTTGTCTATTGCATCATAACTATTTATTCAAGAGGGAGAACGATTTTTTCATTAAAGAGTATTTTGCATAGTTATCAAAATTCATCCTACTTAGATTATATTTATATAGTTTATATTTTCATCTCAGTGTGCATGGTTTTATCCTTCTCCTTCAGAAAATTAATTTCACCTTGTAATTCACATACTAGGGCCATCATATCATGCAATACCTCATTATATTTTTGAGCATCATGGTAGTCTTAATCATGTGGTTTTTCATTATGAACCTTCTCTACATGTGGAATTGAAGATGGTTGGGAATGAGCATCACTTTAAGTCATAACATTTTATTTAATTCTCATTGGTTGGGTGGTAGGGCATGATATCCATTAATCACTTAGATTTTTGTCAAAATAAATCATACCAATGGCCTTCTCATAACGCTCTTTGGTGATATCCACATATAATTTGGGGCATTATTCTAGATGATGTTTATTCTTATAAAAGGCATAAGTTGGATAAATCAAGTAATCATTGATAGTGGTATGGAGATCCACACTTTTAATAGGTCTTAGGTGGAAAATAACCACCCTCAGTTCCCATTAACTGTCCTCGACCATGAAATGATTAACCTTCAATATAATCTTAGTTATTAGTAACATATGTTTGGCAAGTCCCTACTGTGCATGTTTCATAGATCTCATTGATGACTTGAAAATCATTAGTATCATGTGTGTACGCATCACATATTTTATTAGTATAGTGACACTTTAGCCTAGGTAGTGCACTAGAGTAAAGGAAAAATCCTTACATCATGATCATCTTAGAGGATCTCACAAGATTATTTTATTACCATGTGAACATTCTTCCATGGGTATTTATTCATGTTATGGCCCTCTACTTTGTAGTCAACACACCATAGGCCATTGCATGTGTCATGAGGATTATTGATCATTAAATTATCCAGCTAAGAGGCCATATCATAAATTTGAGCATATATAAATGGGTTGATCATTTTATCTATACTTCCCATAGATTCATCATTGAGAGCATCTTCCAGTGCCTCACATAGGTTGGTATAAGTATTTTTGGGATAGATCTCAATGAAATGGAAGCAAAAATACTCCCAAAAACCATTGATCATGTTATTTTGGATTAATCTCAAATGATATTTTTAAAACAATCATTTTGAAACATGTATCATATTTGTGCACACTCTTAGTGAATTATTGATTTGTTTCCTTTAAGGAAGCAATGCTTTACTACTCAAACTCAGGAATGTCAAACTTCTAAAGGAATGTAATTATCAATATTTCATATCTCACAACTACTTGTTGAGGGTTAAATTTTTTGGCACCATTTGTGCACATGATATAATAAATTAGTGGTAAATTAAGTATCCTTTCATTCTAAATAAGTTATACTCCATGCTAGGCAAATGAGTTCACACTTATGAGTGTGTTCTACCACATTTTTGACACCTCGATATTGAGGGAGATGAATCATCATCTTGTAGTACACCATAGGTGCACTTAGTGGTTGTAGTGGACCTTGTTATGGAATTCTTCTATATCCTCCTAAATGTTGTGGTAGAGGTATCCTAGTTCTTATAGTTTTTTCACTTGATCCTCCCTAAATATAACCACTATCAATACTTCCTCCCATGCCTCCTAAAACAATAGGTGCAACAAAAAAAGTGGGAGTTGAGTAAAGTTGAAATGATATGGTTGGGATTATAGGTTTCCCACTATTTATATTAGGTCCACTTGGAATTCCTTGGTGAACCATAGGTTGTACTTACAATGGAAAATTAAATTCTAAATATAAATTGCTATGTTGAACTTGCACTCTCAAGGATTCCTCTACTGGCTCAATTCTAAAAAACTACTATTAATATACATTTATTCATGTTTGATTAGAACATGAAAATGAACTAAATCTATTTTAGTTCCCCTTTGGAACATAATGAAGGAAGGGAATACTCTAATAATTAAAATAAATAAATTTATCCTACTTCAAAATAATTAAACAATAAACTATATGAGGTGACATTATCATGTACAATTTTGTATAGTGATGATAAAGGTAACTTATTGATAAACTTTTCCACTATCACCCCAAAAAAATTGAACTCTACCTTATGTAAAGTTTCCAAAGTATGATTAACCTTTAAATATGAAATAATTGTTTATATGCTTAGTATTGACTATAATTTACAAGAACATTCTGTAGTATTAGTAAGAGGTGGTCGGGTGAAATATTTACCTGGTGTAAAATATCACATAATTTGAGGAATCTTAGATGTTGTCTTAGTAAAAAATCATAAACAAGGGTAGTCTATCACCTTGTCTATTCTTATCTAAGATATGTATCATTTTTTTATGATGCCATGTCAATTTGTAAAAGCATGGAAAGTATATGGCTAACCTACTAACTAACATTTTGTAAGGTGACTAGAGTAGGCTAAAAATCCTCTACACATCCATGACATATAAATTTTTTAATATTTTAAAGGCATTATGTACTAAAGGATTATAATCTTCAAACATAAAAGTTTGAATGAAATCCTATTGAACTTACACCTAGTGTTTCATTTCCCTTCTACACTCTTGATGCATGTGCCAAGCAGTCGAATGAGGTGCAAGGGTATGAATAAATATGTGCACCCAATATTGAGGCTCTACTCCTTGTGTATTCCATATATATACATACTAATGGATGTGCATTTTATGACATTGAACCTCTTGAAAAAAAGGTCATTTTACTTTAATACTAGTTGGTAGCTAAAACTTTGCATGCAAGATTTCATAGGCATCCTCCCAATACATTTTTGGATTTCTATTCATGACCCACCATGTCATAATAGTTGATTTTAATACATAGATGATTATCCTAACTCATTGTTCCACCTATGGTATATGGTGTTCAAGCTTAAATATGAAGTATTGAGATCCTCTATCAAAAAATATTGGCGTATTTGGAATTCTACAATGAACACCATGTGTAAATGTTTCAACTCATGATCTCTATAGGACCAATTCTGGATGTGTGTGTCTGAGTCACCACTTATGGATGTTGTCGAGTCCTAGGGTAAAATTCATTTACGTGTAGGTTCAATGTAATCCATCATAGTTTATTATTATTATATAAAATGTTTACTTTGGGTCTTATCAATGAATGGAATGAATGGGAAACGAATTCTTCAATTTGAACATGTCTAATCGACAACTTTATTATAATGTGTTTGAATATTAATGGTTGTTCCTACTACACATTACTACACTTCCACTTTTGAAATTCTATAGTTTGTACCCCAATTTATCGTTCATCTATCCCCACCTTAAACTAATTATTATCCCCATTATCATAAGGAGACTTTGGTTCTATGGGAATCATATATGGATTTTTTTTCATATTTGTTTAAAGTTAAGACTACTACATCTTTTTAATTCACTTCTAACTGATTATGAATAGTATTAATAGTCATTTTGCCATCATAGGCCCATTTATTACCAATTAAGGTAGGGTAATGGGTCTCCATTGTCTTCATGTCAATAACCTTGAAGTCCCCTTACAAACTAATTTCATCCAATTTAATTTCAACATCTTTTATTTAGCCAGTGGGTTCAACTCTACCATAAACTACTACGCTTAATGTTACTAGTGTAACTCAGAGTTGGTTGAACAATGGCTTCCCATGTTGAATTATGAATCATATTGATGATACTACCAAATTCAAATATTACATTTGGAATTTTGTATCCAACCAACTCAATGTCCATTTATGAATCCACATCTCAGGGCTTCTTGGTCTTGACATACCTAACTACTTTATCATCCCTTATTTGTCCTCTCTACACACACTCTAGAATATTGTGAAGGAGGTTTGTGATATTTTGGGATATATCCTAATTGTGCAATATACTAATTAGTTTCACTAGATCTATCATAGTGGTCACAATGCCTTCTTATCACATTATCTAAATAATTTTCCCATACATTTTAGCATCAATATTAATCTTATCCTCATCAAAAATTAGTTTTTATTGTATTTCATGTAGTACCTACGCAACATGATACATTAAATTATTTTCTATTGTAGGTTTATGATATTTATCCCACTAAAGTTTTTTAATAACTTGATCCTAAATCATTCAATGGAGGTAAACCTCTTTTTATCTCTCTATTGCATTGTGACAATTTGCACAAATGTATTTTCCTTTAGTTATCCATTAATCGTGTTTATGTTACGCATTGGATTCTCCTTTATTTGTTTCTCTAGAATAGGTTAGTCTTTTGTTAAATGTTGATCTTTGATCCTAAAATATACATAATAAAATTAACTTTGGGGATTTGATGGCTAGTTCCTTGAATAATTATTATATGCTCCACATAGATAACATTACATGGGTGTTTGATCTTGTTGATTATTTTTATTGAGACCTCCTTAATATCTTCC
This sequence comes from Torreya grandis, assembly GCA_037957365.1. Taxonomy (NCBI): domain Eukaryota; kingdom Viridiplantae; phylum Streptophyta; class Pinopsida; order Cupressales; family Taxaceae; genus Torreya; species Torreya grandis. Next base: position 640,778 of record JARHVA010005559.1, read on the forward strand.
ATGATATCCTCCCTTATATCCTCCTCTGTACCCTCCTCTATTCTTTTGATATCCCCAACCTTTGTATTATTGTCCATTATATCTTCCTTGTTGATTCATCTATGCATCATATCCCCCATACTAATGTTGAGGAGAAATTGGAGTCTATGTTTCATATTGTTGTTAAATATTTGTGTTATTCCATGGTTGTGCATATAAACCAAAATATTGATATGATGGAGATGATGTATTATTAAAGATTATTATGCCCGATGGTTGGTACTATGATGATGAAGTCATTTGATATTGTGGTGAAAAAGGCACCCATCCTAGACTTCATTGAGTCATATTTTTCATCTCCACATCTGTTCCTAGAATTGTTTGCTTCATAGTGGGTATTGTTGGGCTACAACTGTGAAGACATTCTTTGTTATATCTTGATTTAACTCCTACAATATATAAAAAATCATCCTATCATGATTTTTATATTTTTAAAAATTATAATACTTGTTGTGTTACTTTTGAATATATTATTGGAGGAGATGGCACTTGGATGTAGGATATCCAATTACCCTAGAAAGTTCAATAAATTCTATTTTAATTATCAATCAATCATTCTTATGATGTCCAACGCATCCACTCTCTACATACCATAATCATAATTTAGGCTTATCATTTTAATTCATTTAATTCATCCTCCTCATAAAATCATGTAACTTAGCTTCTACTCTTAATCCTATTGAGGGAAGATCTACATAGTCTTCTATCTATTTAACTCTTATGGCAGTAAACTGAGCATCAACCTTGGTGGAGATCTGGGTTTGCACAATAGTGAACATTATTATCATTATTAATCCCTCTACTAAGAAACATTATATTTATCTTATAAAATAAAATCAATTGTATTTATTATATCAGAGAACCTACGATCGTATTCTCCAACCGCTTCTCTTGATTTTTTCCTTTAGATCCTGAATCACTTGACTAGAGAAATTATTTATTTTTTTATCATCAAATCATAAACTTGTGTGAAATATAGGGCATTGCTATTTGCTTTAAAAATTAACTCTAAAGCACATCCTCCCAAATCCCCTACTAGTTCACATTTCTTCACATCATCCAATATTACCCCTTTTACAACCCATTTCATATAATAAGTTACCTAGTATTATTTAGGATTCAAAGATATATCATACAGTATTAAAGGTATAAACATTATTTCACTAAGTTCTATATTTGGTAGATTAATAGTCGTTTATCTAGATGTCTGAATGCTATTAACTATGACTAGTGGTGTCTTTGCACTAGTCATTATGTGGTTAAGTGACTGCATAGTGGTTACTATGCCTACAGTTTGCTTCAAACTTTTTTTTTAGGAGTAACCAAAAATATTTTTTCTTGTAACTTGTTTATTTATAATTCCCATTTGGTTTATATACTAAGCCTTCTAGACTTATTCATAAAGGAATTGAACCAACCTAAATTAGCTTCTCTCTCTATACTTTTTCTACCTTCTATAAATATAGTGGGCTTGGGGGATATGTACCATTGAAATTAATGATGCTTATTTATAACTTTTTCTTTCTTTGAATTTGAACATGTAACATTACTACCTTCATATTCAATATTTTCCTAGGAACTTTCCTTCCCAATTCAAGTGAAAAATCCCTTAATTAACTATGACCTAACTCTATTTCCTAATTGATTTACCTTAGCATCAATGTTTCTAGCATCCTCTTTCTCATAAGGCCTTTTCTCATATTTTACATACACTTCTCTTTCAAAAAATTATGCACCTTCTTCTAGCAACCTTTATTCTCTAGCATGTTTCCCTTGCTTATCTCTAGCTCTACCAACTTCTTCTTTACTACTATTCCTACTCATAGTTACTTTAGGGTCATTTGTCTTATTCTACCTTTTATGCTATCATATCTCTCTTTTGAGTCCCAAAATTTTATTTTTGGTCACATTCTTTTTTCCTTACTTCTTCTAGGATCAGGGTCAAGTTCATCTTACTAAAATATTCACCATCCACTTTCTCTGGCATGCACCCCCATGGTGCCCGAAGTGACTACTCTATGTTGGCTAGAGTAGGCACCATGAAACTTTCCACAACTAACATATTGATTACCAAAGGTAGTCATTACAAAAATTTCCCTCTAATTCCTTATACAAATTAATCTTATGTAGTCTCAAAAGCTATGTATCTTTGTACTGTGAACTCTGTTATATAGCCATCGATCATAATCTTTAACCAATAATCTATTGCTCAGGACCATTTAGTATTTAGGTTGTGGTGTCTCTATATTTTGTCCTCAATCCATACTATAAATCATGTTATCCTTATACTAAATAAATATGATTCTAATCTAGCTAACCACATAGCTAAGAATCTAGGCAATTCACACAACAAAATTTCATAGATTTTGCCATAAAAGTGTTCTTGGATGATCTCCTCAGCAGTCATTCTGAATCTTCTTGCTTATTCCTCTAAAAAATTCCTAATTCTCTCATCTGACCATTGTTCTACATCTCTCAGCCCTAGCAACCATCTAATCATAGTTCATCCAATTATTTCCATGCTTATTACATCATTATTAGTAGAGGTTCCTAGAATTACACTATAACATGCTAATTATAGGGATAACTTCTGTACTATAGAGTACACAAATACACCAAAGATATATAAATATTATGAACCATCTATGACATATTAAAATAAACCAAAGAACTTGATGAAGTAGATATAACATAACATCACCATAACTATTATTGCATCAAATTACATAATAAATCAAAATAGAGTACTAACTACACATACACTATACATAAAATAAGATAAGGTAAAACCATAATAGGATAATTTTTATTAATCTCTATCAACACATTGAACTAGATTCTATTACATCAAAGTGATATTTATATACTTTTACAATCCTATTGGCTCTTCACATTATAGCCTTCTGATGTATAAAATGAAAGACTCTTTGAATTATCTAAATATCCAATTAAGATTATAAGGTTAAATACATAAAAGGATATATAAAATACAAAATCAAACACTTATAACATGTGTTTATCTTATATACTTCATGGTTTTAGCAATCTCCATTCTTCATCCAACATGATATTCAAACATAAAACTTGTTAATGATGGATATCTTCAAATATTTTACATGAAATCTCATACATGTGGAAATCCATATTGTATCAACATATTTTTAAAGTTTTTCCTATTGGTCACTCTAATTGAATTTTTTTTGAATCTCTAGAAATATTTTTGGATTACTTGACATGTATGCATGCAAGTCATAGATAAACTCCTCCACTTTTGTGATATTTGTAAATGTGAAAATAATTTTGTAAGCAAGATTCATTCTATGTTCCATGAAATGAATTGGAATAATGTGTAGGGTAAATGTTTGTTTCCATTCAAACACATAGACTAGTTATGTTCCCTTGCATTAATGATGCACCATTTGTACCAACAAACACTAACTTTGTACCTATATCATAATAATCCATCCTAGCTATATCCATCAAATTAGAAATAACTAATTTGTAATGGTTTTCAACATTACAATTTTTGGTCATTTTATGTACATATAAAAGGTGAGGTTGCCTTGAATGGATCTCAAATGTATAAACATGCATGTAAACCCATGATGTGTTGTCAACTATTGTTACATCTTTAATGGATAGTGAGATAAATCATGTTGTTTTTACTTATTCTTTTAAATCTTCCTTTTCAATCATCATGAGACATTTTTCCCTTTCCCAAGCACTATTATCTGACCAATGTGATTGTGGAATGTTATGAAATACATTATTCTAAAATAAAATGTTATAATCTAAAAAATTAGAGATTGGTCTGTCTCTTTTTAAAATGTGATAAATAGTAGAGAACTACATATTTTTGGCATGTAGATTTGATTGAGAAACATTTCTAAATTGAGCTGTAATTATTCCTCATTTGTCAATGAGGTGTTGTTGATGTTTCTAATTATTTGCATACTTTGATGCATAGAATTTATGCATGCATTCTTTTACATTTTTCCATCTCACTATTCTTTTAGTTTGTCTTTCTTTTTTTACCAACACATATTTTGCCACAATGTTTCTCAATTGTGTCCACTTTAAGTTGACATTTTTTGGTCCTTTCCAATTTTCTAACTGTATATTGTACATTTATACCCTCTTGGTGTGTCAGTACTTTTTTGGGCTCTACAGGTTGAATGAATGGATATTTTACTACCCAATTGAACTTAAATGACCTTCCAATTATCCATGTACTTTTCTTCTTTCACACAAATCTTTTTGTGTTCTTTACAACTAACTTTTATGTTGGATGATTATAAATATCACCTAGTACTAGGATCATATCATCAACAACATTAATGTCCTCTAGTATCCTTTTTCTTGAATTTTCATTTTGAGATGAATTTTTTACTGATGTCACTATTTCATGAGATCCAAAAAATGGTTGTAATATTTCCACCTCATCTAGTTTGTAATTTTACTCTATTGGGGTCATTTCATATCCATGTATGTATTCCAATGGAGGAATATATTCAAAAGGTTTATCAATAGGTTCTTCATGCAAAATGGTTATAGACCTTGTAATTATTATTGAACCTTAAAAAAAAGTGCAAATAAATAACAATACATTAAATCATTTAATACTTAACACAAGTGTCTGGTGTCCAGATAAAATAATATAATAGGTTTTTTTTGGTTAATTTTCTCACTTGCTTAACATTTTTAACACAAGCCATAGAAGCACACCTATAGATAAATGATAATAATAAATGTGATTGGATTGAATCCATGAAACTGGTCATAAATATAGATAATTGGTAGTAAATATAGGTGAATGATAAAAAATGTAGATGATTGATAGGAAATGTAGGTGGTAGATAACAAATTCAAAAATTACTAGCAAAAAATAAATGATCAATAGAAAATTCATATTATTGAAAGTGATGTAGATGATTGATAGTAAATTTAGATGATTTATAGTATAATGAAGATGCTTGAGATCAAATGAAAAGGATTGATGATGATGCATATGATTAGTAGTAGATGCAAATAATTGATAGAAAATGTAGATGATTGAATGTGATTAGTGGCTAACAATATACAAGTGATGAATGCATGCATATTGACTTTTAGTGTTTCAATGAAATACATTTATATGCAAGCAATTAGTTTTAAATAGTAGGAAAACTAACCCTAAATAATAACTTATACCCCAAAAATTTAGGTGATTTTGCAATGTTAAATACCCCATTAAATCACCAAATGTTGATTTCTAAAATTGTAATATTTTTGAATTAAAAAAAAATCACCACTAAAATTTTCCTTAGGAGGAGATAACATTTTAAGTTTAGGAAAGTGTTGGTAGAAATATGTGAATCCTAGGTTGCATGAATACCTTTTTAATGTAAGTACTGCTAATGTATATTATGTATAAAATATGGTCTAATATGGGATATGAAAGGCTTTCAAATTTCAAATGGTTCCATTTCATCAATAAAATAAAGAGTCGAGGAGATGAAGAGTCATTGTACCTTTGTGGTTGTCTATTTATTTTGTATTTGTAAACTAAAAATTTAATTATAATATAATAGATATCAATGCATTATTTTCTTTGAATTACCATGTAGTTAGTTATAATATGTGTGTGGAATTCTTTCCTAGATTGTTTTCATCTTCCTTATGACTGAATGTATCCTAATCCTTAATTATGAACTCTACAAATGAGTAAAATAGAATACAAACTCTAATGGTGGATGAAAGTAAATTGTGTTTAGCCACAAATGATAATAAATTCTTATAAAATATTTATCATCTTATTAAAATATAACATATTATAATAATTAGCATGCCCTGATGGGTGATTCTAGGAATTGTCCTAACATGTAGTGAGTTCAAATTATGCAATCACAACTACTTCAACAACATATTATATAAGTATCCATAGGACAAAAGAAAAAATGTAACATAAATTATAGTAAAAGAGGCACAATGAGATCAAGGTTCAGACATGAAGATAATTGAACCAATTAAATCCCAAGTAAAAACTAAAGGAGCTACCCTAGGGTTTGATTTTGGAAAAGACATATAAAGATATTTGTGGATGGCCATATATGTCCTATACACAAGATGAATAACATTTTTCATTCTAATGACAGAATTTCACTACATGTACAACCATCACCACTAGCTCAAACCACATAGATTTCATAGTAAATTTTCCAAAGCAAATTTCCTTAAAAGTTGTGTAATTTACCTTGGAAAATAAAATATAAAATGGCATTTCCTTTCATCTTTCAATCACACATACAACCACACAATAGAAACAAGAGAATGAAAAACTAAAATAGTACATGGAAAAGTCAAGGAAGATAGTGGAATACACCTACCTAACATTGGTTGAATTAGTGTTAGTGGGTTAGTCACGTCATAACAATTAAAATTCATTTGCTTAATCATAAATCTTGAGAAGGATTGGGTCCCCTCCCAATAGATATAAATTTTTTAAACACATGTGCAAAGGCACCATGATGAAGATGATGCCATTTTTTAGCTCCTAGAGGAATATCAAAATATATATGACACACTAAAACACAAGCTAGATATATATCTCTTAATCTTATATATTGGAATTAAAAATTGTAGGAGATTAGTGATAACATGTCCAAGGTGGGTATATCTCACAATGTGATGATACAGCATGTCATAAAGGCACAAATGGATGTTATTTTATAGGAGTCTATGTAGTGTAGAAATATTTTCATGAATAGAATGAAAGTGTATCAACTCAAAATGATTAGAATAACCTTTGTAATATTTTAGGCACAAAGATATTTGGAGAATTTTCAATGAATAATGAATTATATTAAGTGAAATATAGCTACATCATCCATTGATTATTGTTAATTTTTCTAGAGATGACTTATAGGTCATCATGTGAAGCTTAGTACAACTGTGCACACTCTTTAATGTGGTGTGAGAATGATTAGGGGATTGAAAAAATTAAAAATCAGACTTAGTAGACATTTTGGCCTCATTCAAGGATGTTGTTGATGAGCCATAGTATATTTCTCCTTCTAAGATACTCATGAATTTGTGAGTGAAAATGACATTTAAAACACAATATGCATAAAAATTTTATTGAGCCTATCCAATGCAACAATGTGAATCTAAATCCACCTCCACAATGGTATAATAGATCTCTAAGTAGGCCACCCATCCTATACTAATACTGCCAACACATTCCATACCACTTCCATCCTAATAAGGTATTGTGGCTTCCTTAAATTTTGATTAATTTGGGAATGACACTTTTTTATGATAATTATTCATGGGATAGGAAGTTTCAAAACATGTATATGGTGGCCACTTATCCATATTTATGAGTGGGGATAAGAAGGTTCAAAACATGTATATGGTGTTCGTATAGCCACACCAACCTATTAGAAAACTAGTAAAGGGTGACATGTTAGTATGATTTGAGTGTAATAAGTGAAAACCACAAAAAAATACTTTATTGTAAAAATGTGAACAAATATTCTGAATATTTTATGGGAAATCTACAAACCTTGAATACTAAATATAATATATAATAGGGTTAAGGCAGGCTCAACTATATATAACCACCATCAACCCATTTGTGGGGAATCTATAAAATTGACTAATAAATATAGTTTTTGGGAAATCTATAAACTTGAAAACTAAATATAGTTATATATAATAAGGTAGGGTCATCTATGGATAACCAGCCTCAACCCATAGATGGAATAATTTGACAACTTGGTCACTACGACACCTTTTGTAGTCACTAAGAAAATGTAAAATGATTTATTTTGGGAAGGGTTTCAATAATATTAGTAGCATTAAACCTATAAAGGATCAGGAAAACAACATATTTTAAGGCTTGGAAAGTGATCCAAGAAAGTACATTAAAATAATATAATTATGTATGTATAAGTGTAAGTCTTAAGGTATGTACAATATGCACACTGGAATAATAAAAATCTAATGCCATGAATGAAATTATTATGATGAATGAGTGATACATAAAGCCTAATTTGAACACTAATCATGATAGACATGTACAATAGAATAATGCAATTGTAATGTCTCTAAGCATGTTTATGTGTAAGCCATAAGGTGTGTAAAATATGTATGTTTAGTAAGACTAAAAATATTATGATAATGGTCCTTTAAACCAAATTTATCATTAAAAAAAAACTTAAACAACTCAAATTATTATACATTTAATATCTATTAGCTCAAATTATTTTTTCACTATGTGGGAATGTGTCAGATCAATTTTCTATGATATAATATCACGTTGCACCAATGTTTCAAAAATAAAGAGGATGAACAAAATATATTATCTATCAAAGGCATTACCATTATATGATCATAAGATAACTGAAATTTTGTAATAATAATTCATAATTCTTGTTATGAAAATAGAGAATGAAGTGTAACTCAAAGCATGGATGAAAAAATTAACAAAATAGTTTGAAATAACTATATTATCCAGATCTGAAGGTACATAAAATGGTAATAATGTTTTAAACATGTCTATCATTCAAAAGTGGTATTTAAAAACCTAAAATGGCTAATAATTAGTGCACAAGAATTGAAAATTAGAAAATGGAACTTCAATCGAAACTATGACCATTGTTTCTTCACTAGCCCAACAGATAAACCAACTTTTTCATCTTCATTTAGGAATACTCTAATATCACCATTATCTTGGGATGAGATAATATTTGAATTTTGGGAATGTGTTGGTAGAAATATGTGAATCATAGGTTGAACAAATACTTTTTTTTGCTAGGTTAGTGGCTTTTGATCAGAGCCATAACTGGTCTAGGAAAAAATTAGGGGCCTAGATCCCCATTTGATATGAGTACTAAAAGTACCAAATATTTATAGCTAATATGAACAATTATAAAGTCACAACCAACCTAAGAATTGTCCATAAGGCCAAGGATAGCCTAATTTCCAATAATAGCCATAACCAACCCAAGAATCACTCCAACAACCAAGGATGGCCCAAGTTCCAAAAATGGCCATAAATGGCCCTGATGATGTAAACTACCACAACCGGCCTTATATTCCTTTTCAAATATTTAAACCTAGAGTGCCTTGAAAAAACCAAACCACTTAACCAACACAACCAAATCCCATTAACTAAAATTATTGGGTTAAGACATTTTTATAACTAGAATGTCAACAAACAAACAATGAATAGTATTTGTAGCCTTGGGCTATGGAATTACCTCAATATTGAACACAAGATTCATGCCACATGTTGACCCTCATTGCATTAAACACTAAGTCAGTATTCTATTGCATTTAGATACATTTCATGAATATCCCATCGTAGCTTACTGTGGGAATGACACTATAGACTGGGCATCCCAAGCAATGGACCCTGAGACCTCCCACTCCTAACACTTATCTCATTCACTGCTAGTATATCATCATCATGATTAAATGTTAGGTTAAGACATTTTTATAACTATAATGTCATCAAACTAGTGATGAATAATGTTCCTAGCCATGGGTTGTGAACTTGCCTCATCGTATTGAGCACATGTTTCAATCCACATGATGACTCCCATTGTATTGAACATAAATCTAGTAGTCCCTAAATTTTGGATACTTTTCATGAATAGCCTATTGTGGCTTAGTGTTAAAACAATGCTAGAGAGTGGGCATCTAAAGGAATGTAAATAGGGACCTCCCACTCCTAACACTCAACTCAGTCAATGATAGGCCATCATTGTTAGGGGAAAAAAATGTTGCATTAAGACATTTTTATAATTGAAATTTCATCAAACCATTAACAAATAGTATTCCTAGCCATGGGATGTAGACTTACCTCATTGTATTGAACATACGTTTCAAGCCATATGCTAAACCCTGTCATATTGAACAACAAATTGGTAGTCCATTACATTTGGATAATTTTCATGAATAGCCAACCATAGCTTAGTGTGGGAATGACGCTAGAGAGTGGGCATCCCAGGGAATGGACCCTGAGACCTCCCACTCCTAACACTCATCTCACTCACTGCTAGGCTATCATTACTAGGCTTGCATAAATACTATTTTAATAGAACTAGGTGACAAAATATATTTTTTATAAAATATGGTTTGATATGTGATATCAAAGTTTTTTAGATTTCAAAGGGTTCCCTTTGTTTAGGAATATGAAGAGTTAATGAAATGAATATTCATCACATCTTTGTAGTAGTATATATTTTGTATTTGTAAAATAAAATTTAAAAATTGAATTTGTTAGTGTAGTTTTTTTATACCATTTAATGGTTTTTCCCTACACTTGTTTATTTTAGATTTCTTAGGTGTCTTTTAAGTCATTATGAAAAATAATACCACATTCATGAGGAAGTGAGGACATGTTTATGTTTCACCTATATAATTTACTTTCACAAATATTTTATGGGTAATGATATTAATGCTAATATTACAATCTTTTGATTGTTGAAAAATTGTTTCTTTTGGGTCATGTTTGATTTCACTACTATACACATGTAATCACATCATGCATTTAACTATATCCAATATATCCTCAATTGTGACCCACTCCAATATGGTATAAGAGATTTTCTGGTAGGTGAATGTCATTGTTCTTGTTGTGAAATATTTAGTTTTTATCTTTCATGTAACATATCTACCATTTATTGACCTAGAAAATTTTAGATTCACCATCTCTCAAATTTTTTTCTTCTTATGGGATCCTAAAAATATTGAAATTTAGTAAAAGAACAAGGGAGAAGGCATCTATTTCTAGTCACATATCATTTTGTAGGTTTTCATGCAAAACAACTTATGCCATCATATTCAAAAGGTGTCAAAACCCTAGGATCAATTGTAAACATGACCTATTTTTGTGACAGTCAATTTTTTCCCTTTCTCAAGGGTTTTAAGGATTTTATAAAACTTTCATGCAAATCCATACAATCTATAGTCTTCAAAGAAAAATATTTTCTAGGTTTTTCTAGGTTTTTTGATATATGTATTAGTTCTTTGGTCAATTTTCAAGAGTCAAAGTAAATATAATGTTTTTTTATAAATTTAGGGTTTTTGTACCTACATGTACTGCATGAACCATCAAGATATCTAGCACCTACAAGGACACCTCCAAAACCCAATATGGAAAAACCCTAATAGATGTAAGGATACGCTATATCCCTAACAAAAAATATTGACATTGGGACATTTGACTATAGGATTAGTTGGTTTTTTCGGCATCAAAATTTTTGACTATGGGAACAATTAAATTCCTCAACATCAAGAGTTGTGACTATATTAATAGTCATTAACTCTAGCATTATGAGTTTAGATCGCAGGAGAAGTTAGAAACCTCAACACATGAATATAGGGACTACACCCCTGATGTACTTCCCCATTATGGGAAATATCCAACATCTTGGCATTAGATCTTTTCAATGCACGTGGAGTCTAAAACCCTAATTCAATAGGTTAGGACCCTACAACCTAAACACAAAAACCTAACATCAGACATTTTGACATGAAGAGTAGTAAAAAATATTACCAAGTGTGCATCTTCCTCCAAACTTTGATTATGATCTATAGTATGTCAAACCAAATTTGGTCTTATCCCTTGGTAATATGGGAGTTAATCTTTTGGTCATGCCCAACTAAAAATTGCTTAACTTTTTCTCCAAAAGAGCATAAATTTTTTTATGGAGAAGTTGCCACCAAAATTTTCAACAATTTACACACCCAAATTTTTTATGCAAAGTGGAAAACATTATTTTTGATATCAATAAATATTCAAATGCCCATAACTTTTAGTTTTATTCTCCTTTTGAGGTGTCTTTTTTTTGAAAGTGCATGTTTTCTTATCTCCATGCATTGGTGATATTCTTGTGCTTTGTAAAATTGAATCTCTATAGATTTAGGGGGTGTTACATTCTTAGTATACAACACATATACTTCAGCATATACTTCCTTTGTACATTATGGATCTTAGTTCCATTCCAATTATTACACCATTCAACTATCATAAGTGGAAAGTCAAATTAAAAATCTTATTGAGAGGCAAAGGCTTGCACTGAATCAAGATGGGTATAGAAAAAAACTGACACCTGAGGTAATGAAGGTGAATTGGTATAACAAAAGTGACAAAGCCTATGATCTATTGTGCATGTCTATGTCTCCTAACTTACTCTTTCATATTAAATCTATCACATTTCTAAATAAAATATGGTCCACATTGGATAAAATCTTTGGAAAGTAAGATGAAATGAGGGGTCATGAGTTGGAGAATGAACTCATCAATTTGATTCCAAGTGACTTTTATACAATTTGATAATTTTTCACCAATTTTTTAATCACTCAGATTATATTTGAAACTATGTGGCATTGACAAAAAGGATGATCAACTGATTCTTTCCATACTTGTCAAATTGGGTTTTGACTATTATGTATTTATTTCTACTTTCCATGCCACTAAGAGGACCATTATATCTACACATACCATGTCATCCTTAGATGATTTTGTTGTTGACTTGAATCATGAATAAGACAAGATTATTCAAATGGGTACATTGAATTCATCTAAATTATATGCCTTTATTGTGATTCATGACATATAGAAGGCTTCCAATAATAATAAGAAGAAACATAACAAGGACCTAGAACAAAGAAATATTTAGCCTTACAATACTCCTCTACTAATAAGAAGAAGAAACCTAACAAGGACCTAGAACAAATAAATTTGATGTTCATTAGTAGAGGAGTATTGTAAGGCTAAATATAGTAAGTTAGTAATAAGGGAAAAGATAAGGGGAAAGCACATGTTCTAGTTTCATCTCATCCTTACACATGGGTTATTGATCCTGGTGCATCACACCACATGGCTTCATCATAGAACATGTTCTCATCCTTAGAGTCTTTTTCTATGCCTTCCATAATGCTAAATTTAGTGGAAGTGGATTTGTTGAGGTGAATTATGGTACATTTCATGATGTTCTATGTGTTACCTCTTTATCCACCAATCTCCTATATGTTTATCGGATCATTCACATCGATTAAGGTAAGAGAGCTGAGTTCACACCCAACTCAATGGTTATTAAGAAAGCTAACAGTGATTCCATTTTTGCATTTTTGGAAAGTATATCACTAATATAATTTGTATACTTTCTCACATTTTACTCATGATCAACCCTCTACTACATTACTCATGCATTCAAATGAGGTGATTAAATTATGGCATGAGTGATTCAACCATCTCAACTATCGTTACCTGGAGTAACTTAGTCATCAAGACATGGTTTCAGTGTCACAATGAATTATGTTTTATGATAGAGTTTTCTAGGGTTTGTTTCTTGATAATCATATAAAGGAGAAGTATGGCAAGGGAAAATCATGAAGACCTAAATATATATTGGATATTGTTCATAGTGACATTGCTGTCCATTTCCAAAGCCTTCATTCAATAGGATAAATTACATGTTTACTTTCATCGATGAATTTTTGATACATACTTAGGTGTTTTTTATTAATAAAAATTTAGAGTTCTTTGACCATTTTCATAACTTCAATGTGTGTATAAAAATAGTCATGTAAAGCTATAAATATTTTTCACATCGATAGTGGTGGTATATTAGTAAGTATTTTGAGCAATTTTGTACATATGAGGGGATTCAAATTTATCATAAAATTCTATATAATCATCAAAATAATTGTGTTGTTGAGTGTATGAATAGGTCTTTGAATGAAATAACCAACTGTATGATACACTCCAAGTCTCTTACACCTCAATATTGGGTCAAGGCTATTAACTGTGATTCTTACATCTAGAACCAAGATCCTTACAAAGCATTAAATGGAGTTACTCCTTGTCAATCTTGGAGTGGTCATAAACCCATAATAAATAACTTTTGAATGTTTGGTTTGCATGTTATGGCTTAGATCTTGAAGAGGAAACATAAGGCAATGGAATCTCAAAGTTAGGCTTCCATCTTCATTGGATATCGTAAGGGTGTTAAGGGATACATGATTCTCCATCCCATGACCCATGATATTTTCATTGAGAGGAGTGTTATTTTTATAATGGGTCCTTTAGACTCCACACTTGATACCTATCATTCTTCCTTAGACACACTTAGATTTGATAACAATTCTCATGATTTAGATCTGCTTGATCAGCTTCTTGATGATCTTGATTCTTCTTATAGTTTTGATGATGAGAGTAGTGATGAGGATTCTCCTCCTCCTTATCTAATAATATCTTCATAGGATGATGAATCCCCTATTAAATCTTCAATAACCTATCTTCTTTGGGCTAGAAAGGCATTATAAAATGTTAGCCAATGGATTAGAGATCCATTAGATAAGCTTCAAACCCATTCATAATTCGAAAATACCCCACATGCTTTCATTACATTTTCTTCTAATCCATAATCATTTCAGGAGGCATCAGACACTCCTGATTGAGATACTACCATGGAAGAGGAGTATAGTCCCTTGCAGAGGAATAACACTTGGGATTTAGGCCCACTTACTAAAGTGATAAAACTTGTTTGATGTAGGTGGATCTATAAAACAAAATTTACAACATATGGGTCCATAGATAAGTTCAAATCATGTTTGGTGGTAAAAGGTTTTTCTCAAGTAATTGGCATTGATTATACCTATAAATTCACCCTAGTTTTTAGAATGAACTCAATCTGATTCACTCTCATTATTTCCATTGCACATCACTTAGATGTTCATCGAATGGATGTGAAGAGTCTCCTTCTTCACAATGAAATCAAAGAGTAAATATACATGGATCAACCATAAGTATTTATGGAAGATTATTCCTTTGTTATAAATCTTTAGAAATCTATCTATGGCCTCAAAAAAGATCTTTGAGCATGGTATGGAAATATGGAATCCTTTCTTCTTTTGATTAGGTTTACCAGATACCATTCTGATCTAAAATTCTACATCTTATGGAAAGATGATTCACTATTTATTTTGTTTCTCTATGTGGATGACCTATTGATCATAGGTAGTTCTACATCCACCATAGTAATAGTGAAATCTAATTTTTATAACAGGTTCTCAATGATTGACTTGGGGTTGTAATATACTTCCTTAAGATTTAAATTTCTTAGCTTGACTCGAGGATCACTATTACACAATCCAAGTATGTTCTTGATTTACTTGCATGGTTTAACATGGTTGACTGTAAGCTAGGTTTGATTCTTTTTTTATTTGGTGTGAAGGTTGAAGCTGATTGTCTATCTCCATTAGTTTAAACTGCCTCATATCAACAACTTGATGTTAATCACATCTACCTTGTGCACACTAGACCTAACATTTTATATGTAGTGGACATGATTTTGATATTCATATAAAAACCATATGAACTATACTAGAAAGTGGCTAAGAAGATCTTCCATTATGTTAAGGGTACTCATAGTTTCAAGATTCATAATGTAATTGGCATCAACATTAAATTAATTGGATATATAAATTTAAATTGGCCTAGTGACATTTGGAATCACAAGTCTACTTTAGGTTACAATTTCTCCCTCAATTCTAGTCTGATTATTTAGCGAAACAAGAAGCATAATTTTATTAATTTATCTTATACATAAAAATAATATAGAGGATCTATTAGTGTTACCACTAACACTTTTTGTCTTCAAGGTATATTTACTAAGTTTGGTGTCCAATTTTGATGACCAACAATCATCTTTTATGACAACCAAAACCTAATCTAGATCTTTATAGTTTGGTCCTACATCAACAAACCAAGCATATTGAGATTCACATGCATTTCATTTGGGAGCTCATCCATGATCAATTCATTGATCTCCTCTACATCCAAATAATAAATCAAAGTGTTGATATAGTCACCAAACCTTTCACTGAGAGCAAGTATCTTCATTTGTGGGCTCTAATTAGGGTTTAGATGACTTTGACATCTTCCTCTATGGGGCATTTTATTATACTTAGGTACCTCATTAGGAATTTTAGTTGGAACAAAATTCTACTACTCACCTAAGTTATGCTTAAGGGGGGTATTAGTGTAGGTTTTTATTTCATTTAATGGTTTTTCACTACACATGTTTAGTTTAGGTTGTTTAGGTGTCTTTTTGAAAGATAATCTCATATTCATGAAGAAGTGAGGACACGTTTATCTTTCACCAATGTAATTTACCTTCCTAAAGATTTTATAGATAATGATGTTAATTTTAATATTACAATCTTTTGATTGTTGATCAATTTCTTCTTTTGACCCATGTTTTATTTCTCTACTACACACAAGTAACATCATGCATGATTTCATCTTAATTACCATTTATTTATTTATAATATTTGCATGAAAGTCATTCCAATATATTCCATCTTCCTTGTGACTAACAAAAAATAATTTTTTATAAAATATTCAAAGACCTATTGAAACATAGTAGACTATAGTAATTGGCATGTCATGATGGGTTATTAAAGGGAGTGTTACTAATAATTAGTGAGTTCAAATTGTAAAATCATAACTACTTCAAAAACATATTATGTAAGAACCCATAAGCCAAACACAAATTAATGTAAGGCAAGCTATGGTAAAAGAGGCACAACGGGTTCAAGGCTTAGACATGAAGGAAATTGAACTAATTTAATCCCAATCAAAACCTAAAAGAATGACCTCATGATTTGATTTTGGAAAAGACATAAATATATTAGTGGATGGGAATTTGGTCTTATCCATAATATGAATAACATTTTTCATTCTAATGATACAATTTAAATACATATCAAACCACATATATTATCATAGTAAATGTTCCAAATCAAATGACCTTAGAAGTTGTGTAATTTCCCTTGGTAATGAAAAAAAATAAGGCATTTCCTTTCATCTTTCAATCACAAACAAACGAGAATTAAAAAAATAAATAGTGCATAACAATATCAAAGAAAATAGTGGAAGACACCTAATTAACATTGGTTAAATGAGTGGTAGTGCGTTAGTCATGTCATAATAGTTAAAATTAATTTCTTTAATCATAAATCTTGAGCAAGATTGGGTCCCCATCCAATGAATATAATAATTTAAAGCACAAGTGTAAAGGTGCCATGATGAACATGATGCCATTTTAAAACTCCTAGAGGAATATGATAAGGTATTTGACACATCTGAAACACAAGCCAGATATATATCTATTTAGATTCTATATTGTAACTAAAAACTAAAGGATATTAGTGACAACATGTACAGGGTGGGAAAATCTCACATTGTCATGATAGGGCATGTGATAAAGGCAGCAATAGATTTTGTTCTACAAGAGTCTTTGTAGTGTATAGATATATGTGGAGCATTTTAAGCAAATAATGAATGATATTAAGTGAAATTTAACTACATCAGACATTTATTATTGCTTTTTGAATATTTAATGTAGATCATAATGTAAATCTTAGTACAGTCATGCATACTCCTAAATGTGGTGTTATAAGGATTAGGGTATTCAAACAAATAAAAAGTAGACTTGGTAGACATTTTATTCTCAACACAAATGACCTTGCAAACACAATAGGAAAAAAAACATTTCTCAAGCCTAGAAAACAAAACAACATGACTATGAATACACCTCCACAATGGTATAATAGAGCTCTTAGCAGGCTACCCATATAGTGATAACACTATCAACACATTCCATACTAGCTCCATCCTAATAAGGTATCATGACTTGCTTGAATTTTGTTTAATTTTGGAATGACACTTTTTTGTGAGAATTATTTATGAGTGGGGATGGGAAGGTTTAAAACATGTATATGGTGGCCACTTATCCATATTTATGAGTGGGGCTAGGAAGTTTCATAACATGTATATGGTGGTCACTTAGCCACACTAACCTATTGAAAATTGGTAAAGGGTGATATATTGGTATGCTTCTTAATGTGCAAGAAGTGAAAACCATAATAAAGGATGAGATAATTTTGTCTTTGAAAGTGTAAGGGATTTTGAATGATACTTTGCAAATAATTTGTATAAATTATACATGCAACATGTATATTTTGTATTTTGTCTTAGTTCAAAAACTAAAAGGGTAGTTAAAGTGTGTAGGAAGTGAAAAATTTTTATAAATTTTACATGCAATATATGTATGGGAAATATAAAAAATCTCCCATTAATATAGGCTCAACTATAGATAACCATCCTCAATCCCTTTATGGGAAATATAGAAACTTGACTACTAAATGTAGTTTGTGAGATATCTATAAATTTGATGACTAAGCTCAACTATAGATAACCATCCTCAACCCCTTTATGGTAAAACTATAAACTCAATACTAAATATAATTTGTGGTAAAGTAAACAGAGAATTGAAATCCATTTGATATACACATACACCAGTAGGTTTGAAATTCAATGTTTCTAGAAATTTGTAGATGTTATTAGTGCAAACTAGATCTTGTAGTCTTGTGTCTTGTCAAAGAGCTCATAACGACAAACAAAAGCATGAAAACCTATATATGAGATTCACAATGAACACTTATTAGATGATATTGCTTACTTATTAGAAAACACATACACATAACACACAAAAAATAGAAAAAACCATAGTAATAGGGACAATAGAAGAGATTAAATAATTAAACATAATATAAACAAAATTTAACTTGTATGTCTTATACTAATAGGTATGACAAATCAAAACAAATAATTAAACATAATATACAAAAAAAATTAAAAAATATTTGAATCAAAATGGATTGCCAATCTTTTACAAACTATGTAAATAGTGTTTTAAAAGAGCTTTCCATAAAATTAAAGAAGCCTATATTTGGAAAATATTTCAATTAGTGATACATTTATATTTTTTAAATAGCATAATATTGTCTATTATAATAAAAGCCCAACCATCTTAATAAAAATACATTGGTGTTTTTTAAGATAGTGCAATATTTTCTTCTATGATAAACCAAGCCCAACCATCTTAATACAAATACATTGGTGTTTTATAAGAGCTTTCCATAAAATTAAAGAAGCCTATATTTGGAAAATATTTCAATTAGTGATACATTTATATTTTTTAAATAGCATAATATTGTCTATCATAATAAAACCCAACCATCTTAATAAAAATACATTGGTGTTTTTTAAGATAGTGCAATATTTTATTTTATGATAAACCAAGCCCAACCATCTTTTATTAAAATACATTAGTGTTTTATAAGATCGTGTAATATTTTCTTTCATAATAAACTAAGGCCAACCATCTTAATAAAAATATATTGATGTTTTTAAAGAAAAATGTAATATTTTCTTTTATGATAAATAGATGATTGTCATAAATACAAATATTATATATTTTGATGCCAGAAATGCCAACGAAATGATAACATATTGTCATTGTTATCATTTTAACAATCCTAAATCAACTTTACAAAACCCAAAAATAAAACATAATTAATTATAAATTGACATATATGTTCATTGGTCAATGCCTACAAAAGCCTCTAAAATAAATCAAATAAATTTCCTATGTGATAACATAAGAAAAAATTAAGATAAAATGGATTATAAATGATTGGTCTACTTCAATAAAGATGGATTATAAGTGGTTGATCTACTTTGGACAAAGTAACAAAATAAAAAACCCATTTCAATTAACTTGGTGGAGTCCAATTCGAAGCAACTGAAATACCTACCTATATTAGTATGCACTTTAAACCCTACCTAAATTTTTAGATAATTTTTTACTAAGTCATATTCGATAATAAAGCTTAGATAACTAAAATTTCTAATTCCACGGAGAATTTTTTCATAGCCATGCCTTGAACTTGAGCATATTATAATATACATGGATTACCATTAAAACTTTGAGCCTCACCTAAGTAAGGAAATTATGCCAAATTTTTAGAAAATAAATCATTAAACATCAAAATTTGTGTGTAAGAGTATAAAATTTTATGTACATTACAAATAAATATGAAAACTAGAAAAATTACACCATCATATCTAAAATTCTGGAAAATAGTGAAACATACCAAATGGAGCATAACACCAGACACGATCACCATCAAATTATCCTTATCAGAAATCAACTTCACCTAACAAAATGGATTCCTATGAACCGAATCTGAATCACTGCCATCATTGTCCTAAAAAAAATACTATGACTAGATTTGCGAAGAAAACCCTAACTATTTTGTTAACAAGGCAACCCTGGTTAGTAAGCCCCTTAAAAAACCTTGAAACTCATTAATCAAGCAAAGAATGCCGATTAAAAACAATCATGCACTTCACTATTATAGAATGAACTAGAACCACTTGCTCCACTCAGAACCGTCGAATTCATGAGGCCTCTGCAAACACTTGTTACAAAATTCATAGCGCATTTAAATTCATGAATCTCACAAACACCAACACAAATTCATAAATTAAAAAAATTAAAAAAATCAGTTGACAACAACACAACTTTCTAAATAAAAAAAATTTACAGTTGGCAACACAACAGACAACACAACGATAGACTTTAAAGCTCACAATTCATTATAAATAGATTCGGTAGAAAAATATTATCGTTTAAAAGACTTACAATTAACTATGAAAAATATACAATTTAATTATGAAAAAAAATAAAATAAATCGAACCACATAAAACAATTTTAATTGAAAAGACAACATGAATATACCTCTTCGGAACCAATAACCACGTTTTACCGTGTTATTTGATCATCAGATAATTGCAATTCTGTAAGAATGGTTCATAATTCTTTTCATGACAATGGAGAACAAGTGTGAATCAAAGCATCGATGAAAAAATTAACAACACAGTTTGCAATACAGATTTTATTCAGAACCGAACGTCCATAAAATGGCAATAAGGTTTGCAACACGGCTTTCATTCAGAAGCGGTACTTTTATTAAAACAAAAAGCTAATCTATAATTATTTTGAAAACTAAAACTCGAAAACCTAACTTCGTTTGAGACAAATAGTCATATTCATTTCATATTTTTGCTCGTTGCACACAACTATATAAAGGACATGCTGAATCATTATTGGCAGTAATATATTTCCTCCAAACCTGGGTACAAAATAAATAGATGAATCTAAATTCTAATCCAGACAGAGGAATCAACAACTTAAAACAATGAAATATTAAACTCCAATCGGAGAAATTGCTGCTCCTGAACACAGCCATTACACACATCATAAACACCAAATGGAGGAACATGAAAGATGAGAATGCAGTACTAAGTAATTAAAAAAGTAAAGCTGCACTTCCGATCAAGGAAGCTCCGAAGATAGCCATGTTGTGCAGGGCGGGGGCAGAGCTGGAGGAAGGATTACCCACAGCTGGAGCAGGCGCCCAGCCTGAGACGCTACCGGTGGGAGATTCGCCAGGAGTGGTGGCACCTTCATCCGATGGAGAGGAAGCAGGGGAAGATGATGATGACGGAGTGGTCGGCTCATTTGAGGGAGGGGAAGAAGGGGAAGATGCCGATGAAGATGGAGGAGTGGATGGAGTGGCCTCCGGTGGAATCGATGGCGGGGTTAAGGGAATTTCAGGTCCTGCCTGGGGCGACGCCGCTGGAGCCGCGATGCTGGATCCCATCAACGCCACCACCAAGACAAGAGACGCAACTGCGGCGTTGAATTTCCCCATGTTGGACTGGAATAGGAAAGGCAGGCAGTATTGATAGATTAGACTGATATTACACTGCAAAATCAAACAAGATTGATGAATGAAAATAATGGAGATGGTGTAGAAGGGAGGGTAGTGGAGAGGGGATGATATATTCTTCATGGGAGAGTAATGTGGGATTCTCAGATTTTCTTGCTGTCTGGGCCATCTCGACCGTTAACTCCCTCCGGGAAATATCAAGAATCAGTTACGTGAAATAAGGGACTGTCCCGAAACGACCGTGTGTGTCTGGATTAAAATTAACGTGTACGTGTCTTCTTCTCCTAAATGATTGGGCATGGGATATCCACTACGCTTAACTGCCGGACATAATATTATCCTCTTTACCACGCGACGCGTAGCGCTCCAACTTGTTATGGTTTCCCAGTCGGCATAAGGTTGTCACATTGTTTGAGAATGTGACTCTCATGGATTCTTTTACCATTCCGTTGGTATTGTGATATGGATAATCAAATTTTTTTGAGAATGTGATTATGATAGTGTTTTTTTAGGACGTGGTTTTATGGGAGAGGGGTTTCTAATTTTTCAAAGAAGTGTTGTAGAGTAAATTTATGAGTATATTTAGTAAAAGTAGTTTTATGGTATATAATTTTTGAGTGTATGTTACAATTTTATAGGAGATAATATTTAAAATTATTGTATTTTATTTAAAATCGCTCTCCTAGAGTTTCATGGTTTGTATTTTCCTGCTTGCATCTTTTACCAAATTTATTTATATTTCTAGGCCCACAAGATTTTTCAGGGCTGCAACACATTAACTATTCTTAGCATGCCGCCCTTTGGATAGGTAGGCCCTATATTTATGGCTTCTCTACACTTTACTGCATCTATTGTTATAGGAACTGAAGCTAATGGCAACCAAGTGAGTACATAAGTTTGTTTTGAAAGTCTACGACAAAGTAATTCTTCACCCCCCATTCATTTCAAGGGTAAGTGTTCTTGTTACTGCTGTTGAATAATGTTGCAAGTGGTGTGAAAATTATTATGTTATTGCTTATTTCGTTGTTTATATCCCTTAGGAGGATTACCTCCATAACTAGTCCGCAACCATTGGGAGCCGCTAGGTGTCCATGTCTCTAGTATCCAAAACCTTACCAAAGGTGTTTTCTTGTTTACCTTTAAGGAACCCTCTGAAACACAACTAATTCTTGTGAATTCTAATGTTTTGTTACTTCACAACCAACTTATGATTTTATCTACCTAGTCCCATGATTTTAAAGTTTCTAAAAATGTCACCTTTTGTATCCCTGTCTGGGTTGAGCTTCTCAGTATGCTAGTTCACCTCTGGGATTTTATACCCTAAATCATCATTCCCATAGGATGCATGGTTATGATTGAACCAAATAGGTGGTTATCTGCTTGCCCTAAGAAGCAAGTTGGTGTGAAGGTTGACCTCTTTGAGGAGTTGAAGGAGTTAATCAAAATCCAAGTTAGGGACACCTAGTTGTCATAAAAAGTTGTTTATTTTAACCTTCTCAACACTTGATTCCACTATCAGGATTCAAATCACCGCATCAAGGAATGTTCTCATATGGGTCGTCCCAAACCTCCTCAGCCACCTCCTCAGACTGAGAAGCCCAAACTGACAAAACAAGGTGATGGTTAGACCATAATGCCTCCTAAATTATCGTTGGACCCTAATACACAATGCACACCCCAGCCGCCACTTCAGGAGGATTCTCTTCTAATTATTATGTCCTCTCAGGGGACTACCCTATTGCCCCTACCACCCTAGTTCCTTCAAACCCACAGAGCATTTCTCCAGCCTCCCAAAATATCAAGATGGCTATGGCTAAGGTTCTCTCAACTAGTGGCTCATTCTCCCAGTAGTCTTGAAATCCACCTCGTGGGGGTGCAGATTCTCCTCAGGAGGAGCATGATGCCAAACATCACTTCATTATAGTTAGCAAAATTTCACTCCCTTACTAACACAATAGCTTTGCAACATTGGTGAATTTTGAGGATGGGCAAGGGGAGCTTTAAATAGATGGACCCTTCCCTATGAATGTATTATCATGGAATGTTAAGGGTATTACAAAGTCTACCCATAAATACTCAGTGCGAGATGCTTGTCAGTAGATTAGTTTTCCAAATATTCTCTATTTGTATGAAGTTAGAGTGGTTGACTTTCTCCTCTAGACATCCTTGCGAAGCATTTGGCCTTATGCCACCTAGATCACCACCTTGTAAGAGGCATGACATGGTAGCGCTTGTATATTAGTTACTCTTAAGGTTTCCCTCAGCATCATTACCATAAGTTAGGACCCATCACATCAAGCAGTCTAGATTATTCTTGAGATTGATGGCCATACATTTAGCATTCTCAACATCTATGCTCCCAATGATGAACCTAACTACTCTCTGCTTTGGCGATCTTAGGTAAACAAGCTACCTACTACCATGTGCCCTGAGTGTGGTGAGTTCAATATGATTGAACACCCCAAAACAAGGATTGGGCCCTCTTTATGCATTGGTGTGTTGGTGAATGCAAGGCTTGGTATTACTTCAAAAATAAATGGGGGTTGGCAGACCCTCTCCTCTAATGGTGGACAATTAACCCCACATCTTAGTTTATGTGATCTGACTACCAATATGGGGATCACTATGTGCTCAAATATCTCGACCACTTTATGATGTCAGAGCAAAATATTTTTTCATTTTCTAGCATTGATGGCTAGCTTGTCAATGTCTACTTAGGTATTATTTTTTAGACCACTCACCTATTTCCTCTAAAGTGGAATGGACCTCTAGGAAGTATAATTACACGTAATCAGGTTATTCTCAATACTTCCATGTTGAGTTATCCTGGTACCATCCAACTCATCTAATGAATTTGGAACCTGACCCCATGGCCCCTATATGCTTCCAGTTAGATTGGATGGAATGAGGCCATTCTACACCCTACCTTCTTGTTCTGTCACCACGACAAACATGTCACCCAAATTTATAAGAGCTCATAAGAATCCATGCTCAATGAGTTCAAATCAATGTCTAGCTCCTTTAAGATTGATCCTTTCAATATGCAGTTGCAGTGCTTGGCAGCCTCCCTTAAACACCACCTCAAGGTGGAAGATAACCATGCAGCCAGAGGTGCCTAGCTCCACACTCAGATGCTCTAACTCAAAATTGGTGACAAAACATCCAAAGAGTTCTTTAAAGTGTTGAAAGCCAAACAATCTCACATGAAAATGAAGTCCATTCAAATGGCCCAATCCCAACTTACCTCTCAATCTGATATCTCCTTGTCCTTTCTTGAGCATTACAAGTTATTTTAACAAGCTTAGCCTTTCATGATTGAATGGTCTTAATATCTTTAGAATTATATTGATGTGGTGCCTCGCATATTCAAGCCAATTGATCAGTGGCTTTGTGATGCCTTGCTCACCTTGTATGAGCTTACAAAAGCTTTGACTTGTATGAGTAATGATAAAGCCCCCCACCTCGATGGTTTCCCCTACAAATTTTACAAAGCCACTTGGGATTTTACTGGTTCTGACTTGCTACAAGTCTATAAAGAAGCTTTGAGGAATCAGTCTCCTGGAGCCATGATCAATCAAGGAAATATCAAACTCATTCCCAAAGCTAGAGATCTTAATATTTTTACCATTTAAAGGTTGATAACCCTGCTCAATGTCTGTTATAAGATTCTTACCAAGGCCCTTACCAACTACATTTGACTCATCTTACCTGCCATTTTTAGGCTGAAGAAAACATGATTTATTAGGCAATGACCTATTTTTGATAATATTCTTATAATCTAGGAGAGTATGGCTTGGTCCTACTCCTCTCTTCAAAGAACTACTTTTATTAAATTGAACATTGAAAAGGCTTATGACAATATAAAGTGGCAATTCATTCTTACCATGCTCAAGGCTTTTGGCTTTGGCCCCTATATCATTTATGTAGTGTAGAATTTGCTTCATGATGCATTGACCTACCTCACCATCAATGGGCACCAAACCACAGGGATCAAGCTCCAATAATCTATTCACCAAGATTATCCCCTTACTCCAATGCTTTATGTTTTATCCACTGAAGCTTTGAGTCACCTCTTGGCTTCTAAGGCTTCTCAAGGGCTCATTCATGGCATTGTTTTGCCTGATTACACCTCTTAGATCATCAATGGCCACTTTATAGATGACACCTTCCTAACATTTTAAAATCAAGAGGCCACTTTTAGTGAATCTATTCAATGCCTAAACATCTTTTATATAGCTTCTAACTCGAGCCTTCAACCAAGGAAAACCTAGTGTTTTCATTAAAACATGATGCCTATGCCTAAGTGGCTTAGAAGGTTTAATTGGCAGTGGATTTCTCAAGGGGAATAATTTAAGTTCTTTGATACCCCCTTCACTTTTGACAACTCATCGGTTGAGCTTTGGTAATATGTCCTCAATAATATTGAAAATAAGATTGTGTATTAGATCACCAAACCCCTATCTATATTGGTCAAGTTCCAGATTTGCACCAAGATCTTGGCTACCACACATGTTTTCTATTCCTCTTATTGTTCCCCCTCCAAATCCTCATATGATAGTCTGGACAAGATTCTCATATATTTCCTCTAGGTCAATTCTAATAGGGATTAGGGATTTCATCAGGTGGCCTGGGACATTTTCTACCTCCCTCGTGATAAAGGTGGCATAAGCATCATTGACACCTATCGACAAAGTATGGCCTTGTGTGCTAAGTGGGTTATTCAGGGTAATGAGGGCAATGAATCTTGAAAAATTATTCTCTGGCATTGTATCTCTTTACACTCTCCCAATGGTAAAAATAGTTGGTAGAATATTGGCTTTCAATCCCTTCCCATCACTACTGTCCCTATTAAGATTATGGGCTCCTTTGTAGTCAAAATTATATGGAAAGATTTCAAAGTATTCAAACACCACTTAAAGTGGGTAGAGGATGGTTTTCACATAGGGTTATATTTTAATGACCATAGATTAAATTGGTCTCATATTCTCACTAATTCTTCCATTCCCATAGTAGAATTACCTAGTATTAAAGCTTTGTGATTATTTCACAAAGGGATACACACTATCCGTGATTTGGTTACCTCTAAAGACTAGACTATCTGGGCTGATTTAAAAAGCAAGTTTTGATTAAATAATGTAGAATTAGCTTCCATCCTTCACATTCAAGAATTACTCCCTGATGTTATGCTACATAATATTAGCTTATAGCCTCCTAGGGCCTAGTGGAAAGACTAGAGGTGGAAATGTGATACACACTTTAAAATCTACTCTCTCAGGATTATTTATCAAGTGATGAGTTTGTTATCTCTAGCTTTCAACAAGTTGAATAGGTTATGGGGCCTCCAGTCCTCTCTCAAGACATGGTTCACCCATTTGGATCTTATGTGGCACCTTGGCCTAGAGCCCTAGATAGCTCATTTATTATGGTGTTTAATTGAGTAGGGAACCCCCCTTGGTTAGAGGTTGTTCTACCTATGTATTCCCCATATTTTTTATCTAATTTGAAATTGCTAAGTATCCTTGAAACATCCATTTTTGTTTTATCCAAAATCTGAGTCTGTCTAGTAATGAATTCATTCGTAAATCAAACCTTATCACCCCGAACCTTTCTCTTAGAATCAAGCACTTTTTGAGGATTTTTCTAATTGTCAAGCTTCTGTTCCCTTTCTCTAGCACTTATTTCATGTTATCATCCTCTTTCAGCTTTGGAAAGCTATAAATAATGCCATTTTTAATCATGAGGCATTTTAAATTTCATTTCTATTAATAAAAAGATTGTCATTTTATTAGTTTATTTACAAAATCAATCACAAGTTCAGAAGATGGCACTAGACCTCTGCCATCTACAAGATCTCCTCAACTTACACTATATATAGATTTTTTCCAGATGGCCCACACCATAGTTTATCCCCACCTCCTCCCAAGAGGCATAGAAGCAGAAGTCGGTCCCAAATTAGGGGCCACTTTTTGCTTTGCCCTCCCTTAGGGGGTGATTGTATTTCTTATGAAACGTCTAATGCTAGTCCTTCATAGTGGTCTCTGGTGAGCATTTATTGTTCTTACACAACCCACTGATATTTGGCCTATCACTATTCATGATGACCCTCTAGATGGTTGGAATGCTCTAGAGATTCTTGATGTGTAACTATTTGCTTGGTCAGTGCTTCCCAAGGATGATCCTCCACCTCTTCGGGTGGTGGCCTATGCTTAGTTTTTGTATGGTTGGTTATTTTTAATTGTTTTCGATGTGAATTGAATAGCTATTTTTTAATGTTTTGATATAATTTTGTCCTCCAACATGAAGTTTGAGTCATGTTTTATCTGGCTACTTTACTTTGTAACCTTCTATATATATATATATATATATATATATATATATATATATATATATATATATATATATATATATATATATATATAGAATGTGAAGCATTCTAATAGTAAATTATTATAGTTTTATTTACAAATAAAGTTTAGACAAATTTTAAACACATAAATTTATATTTGTTAGAATATATTTTTAAAAAATAGAAGCATGTAGGGAAAATCCCAACCCCTCCTTTTTTACACCCCCTCAAATTTTTCTCCTAAAAATTAGCAAACTCCTTGTTCTTAAGAAAAGATTATAAAATTTCTTATTCTCATGTCTTTCATTTTTCATGGGGCTACTCACTCATTAAAAATAGGAGCAACAACCCCCTCCATGGGACCCCTGCCTTAGCATTCCATTAGTATTGTGATATGGATAATCAAATTTAATGCGAGACTTTATAATCCAAGATCATTTATAAAGGTGTCAAGGTTTGAAGAATTGATTTTTAATAAGTTTTTTTTAATTAAGTCAGTCGACTTCATTAATTAATCAATGATATTTTAATAAAAGGAATTAATTTAGCTTGATTAGTATATGTGATTATTTAATTAAGATCATTATAAATTAATTAGTTTAAAATTTGAGTATTTTAATGGTATTTATATATGTGTTAATCACCAGTCTAAATTAGGTTCTTGTTGGTGCATGTTTCCAAAAAAATTGAATGTTCCTTATTGCTTTTCCCATCATTTCCCCTTTCTCTCACCTCCCACCCTCCTTTACAAGATTTTTGAGACATTTTCATAAATGTAGTGTATGGTTCTATGGTGGGCCTTTCTAACCCTTATTTTTGGGCTCCCATGGATTTTAGGTTCTCCCTTGATGGATGCTATGTTATTTATGTGTTATTGTGCATGCCAATAGTATCCTAATTTGAATTTAATAAACCTATAAATACACAGGGAAATTAGTAAATAAATTGAGGACATACTAAATACACACTATGAATGTACTAAATTACTCAATTCAAGAACCTAGAGTAGATATTCAAGAATATAAGGACATATGAAGCATTTATTACTCTCTCAAGCATTCATTCTATAACAAAAATTCATATAGAGTAGACACTACATCATCATTAGACTACATTACATAGCATTCATTATACTTGGTTTTATTGTTTCTTTTAATATTATGTATTGAGTGTTTGACAAATGGTTTGTACTTAAAGTCCCTATTAACATTGATTGCATACCCCAAAACAACCATTTTTCTTATCTATTTGTAGGTTTATCTTCCCTATTAGGCATTTTAAGAAAGAGAGCAACTTCCAAGAGATCCATGTAGAATTTCATGAAAGTGAGTGTGGTTTTCAAATCCCTAGACTTGTTGAATAGGGTTATCGAATTGGTTTTTACTTATCTTTTGTGTACCAAACTGACCTCATAGGATCATGAATGACCATGTTCTTTTGAAATCATGTAGATAGTTATGGGTGCAATCTTTGTTCATTTCATTTTTATGTGTTTGCTTCACCTTTGTATCTAAATTTTCTTTATATTATATGTTCATGAAAACTACTTCCAAATCTCCTTAATGAATCAATGATATTTTAATAGAAGGAATTAATTTAGCTTGATTAGTATATGTGATTATTTAATTAAGATCATTATAAATTAACTAGTTTAAAATTGGAGTATTTTAATGGTATTTATATATGTGTTAATCACCAGTCTAAATTAGGTTCTTGTTGGTGCATGTTTCCAAAAAAATTGAATGTTCCTTATTGCTTTTCCCCTCATTTCCCCCTTCTCTCACCTCCCACCCTCTTTTACAATATTTTTGAGACATTTTCATAAATGTATTGTATGGTTCTAGGGTGGGCCTTTCTAACCCTTGCTTTTGGGTCTCCCATGGATTTTAGATTCTCCCTTGATGGATGTTATGTTTTTTGTGTGTTACCATGCATGCCAATAGTATCCTAAGTTGAATTTAATAAATCTATAAATACACAGGTAGATTAGTAAATAAATTTAGGACATACTAGAGACACACTATGAATGTACTAAATTACTCAATTCAAGAACCTAGAGTAGATATTCACAAATATAAGAACATATGAAGAATTTATTACTCTCTCAAGCATTCATTCTATAACAAAAATTCATATAGAGTAGACACTACATCATCATTAGACTACATTACATAGCATTCATTATACTTGGTTTTGTTGTTTCTTTTAATATTATGTATTGAGTGTTTGATAAATGGTTTGTACTTATAGTCCCTATTAACATTGATTGCATACCCCAAAACAACCATTTTTCTTATCTATTTGTAGGTTTATCTTCCCTATTAGGGGTTTTAAGAAAGAGACCAGCTTCCAAGAGATCCATGTGGAATTTCATGAAAGGGAGTGTGTTTTTCAAATCCCTAGACCTGATAAATAGGGTCATAAAATTGGTTTTACCTTATCTTTTGTGTACCAAACTGACCTCATAGGATCATGAATGACCATGTTCTTTTGAAATCATGTAGATAGTTATGGGTGCAATCTTTGTTCATTTCATTTTTATGTGTTTGCTTTACCTTTGTATCTAAATTTTCTTTATATTATATATTCATGAAAACTACTTCCAAATCTCCTTAATGAATTAATTATATTTTAATAAAAGGAATTAATTTAGCTTGATTAGTATATGTGATTATTTAATTAAGATCATTATAAATTAATTAGTTTTAAATTGGAGTATTTTAATGGTATTTATATATGTGTTAATCACTAGTCTAAATTAGGTTCTTTTTGGTGCATGTTTCCAAAAAAATTGAATGTTCCCTATTGCTTTTCCCCTCATTTCCACTTTCTCTCACTCCCACCCTCTTTGACAAGATTTTTGAGACATTTTCATAAATGTAGTGTATGGTTCTAGGGTGGGCCTTTCTAACCCTTGTTTTTTGGTCTCCCAAGGATTTTAGGTTCTCCCTTGATGTATGTTATGTTGTTTGTGTGTTACTGTGCATGCCAATAGTATCCTAATTTGAATTTTATAAACCTATAAATACACAGGTAGATTAGTAAATAAATTTAGGACATACTAAATACACACTATGAATGTACTAAATTACTCAATTCAAGAACCTAGAGTAGATATTCAAGAATATAAGGACATATGAAGAATTTATTACTCTCTCAAGCATTCATTCTATAAAAAAAATTCATTAGAGTAGACACTACATCATCATTAGACTACATTACATAGCATTCATTATACTTGGTTTTGTTGTTTCTTTTAATATTATGTAGTGAGTGTTTGATAAATGCTTTGTACTTATAGTCACTATTAACATTGATTGCATACCCCAAAACAACCATTTTTCTTATCTATTTGTAGGTTTATCTTCACTATTAGGGGTTTTAAGAAAGAGACCAGCTTCCAAGAGATCCATGTAGAATTTCATGAAAGTGAGTGTGGTTTTCAAATCCCTAGACCTGATGAATAGGGTCATCAAATTGGTTTTTACTTATCTTTTGTGTACCAAACTGACCTCATAGGATCATGAATGACCATGTTCTTTTGAAATCATGTAGACAGTTATGGGTGCAATCTTTGTTCATTTCATTTTTATGTGTTTGCTTCACCTTTGTATCTAAATTTTCTTTATATTATATGTTCATGAAAACTACTTCCAAATCTCCATAAAATTATATAGTCTTAAACCTTTTATCCTCATTTATCATAACATAAATCTTATATATACAATTAAATATAATTTTACTATTTTATATCTAAAAAAAATATCCAAATAAAAAACTAAAAAAGTCATATATTTTAATTGCAAAGGTTGAAAAGGTAATATTACCTTAAATAACTATGCAAATCATAAATAATTCATTGAGGATTATAAACACATATCTATCAAAAACTACTAAAATGATCATAATGATCCGTGGCTTGACCGCCTAGGAAATAGAGAGGAATTTCCAAGAAAAAAACATAGAAAATAAGGACCACGTAATGGCTAGTCCCTGCTTCAATAGTGAAAATTGTTTAATGTTCATTTTTTTATGAATTTTCATTACGGGTATTACAAATATGAATTTTAGGTATAGATTAGTTAGTGGCATTATTTTAGCTAAAATGATATGCTTTTCACATTGGCGATTGAGGAAAGAGCTTAGTATCCTTAATCATTCAGTACCTAAATGATGGTTAGTGGTTTGAATCCATGCATACATGGCTCAACATAAAAAATGCAATGAAATGTGAATTGATTCATTGCTACTCTTAATCATTTAGCATTAATAGCCCCATAATAATGAACACATGTTCAAACTTTCATATTGTGATATTTGAATAAATAATTTTAATTCTATTTTTATAACTATAAAATATAGAGCATTTAAAAGTGAATTAAAATTAGAGGAATATCCTTTTGGTATTAATTGTTGTGAATCATTATTATTGGATAAATATTTTCTTTTTGAATTAAAAGAGAAAGACGTATAAATTACAAAATAAAATTTCTCCAACACTAAAGATAAATAATGAAAAATATAATTTATAAATTTTAATTTATAATACCTATTAATAATAATGTCTTGAAATGGAATAATAGATGAAGTTTGAACCATAATATAACATGAAATATTTGATGAACATATAGATGTCCAATAATAACACATTGTTAATTCATGTTTATTAATTCTTGTCAATAACAAAAAAAAGAGAGTGGTTAAATTTTTTTTAAAAATAAAATCTTGAGATATTTTGTTTTAGCATAAATCCTAGAACAAAAATAAATTGAATTCCATTAAATGTTATAGGATTATGTTTAATTTGCTCAATTTACCCACTATATAAAAAGAAGAAAAGCAATCTTTCCTTAACTTATCACTTAATAAGATCAGAAATGATTATATTTTTAAAGTTGTATCAAATAAATATCTTATTTATAAAGCTCAATTGTATTCTTCTATTTTAGATAATAAAATTCAAAATAGGCATACTCTCTATATATATGTGGCAGCCTTGAGTGAATAGTTAGTCAGAATATGAACTAAATAAAGGTATAAATAAATTTTGTTAGCTACACAAATATATTAAAAATATTATATATTAAATTGAATAATTGATGCAATTAAAATATTTTAATGCTCCCATTTTTAATACAAGCTGGGAGGATGTCAAGATTGGTTGCTACACTTGTATAACTATAATTAAAAATTCTAGATTTGTGTGAGGAAATATGTGCTATAAAATATTATGTTATCCTTTTGTGCCTGCATTTCTCTCTACTAAAAATCTTCAGCATGTTTACATAAAAGACTTGATTTTATTCTTTTCCTAATTCTTCAATAGTCCTATCAAGTATGAGAGTTTGGAATCTTTTTGTTTCATATCCATACTCATGTCATGCAGAAAATAATTTGGAAAATATCTAGTATGTTCAAACTAGTTAAACAATAATTCAAGGTAGTGCAGCTTAAAACCACTAATCTAGTTTATTTCTTCCTTGAAAGGTAAAACAATTGAGCAATGGATTTGGAAGTGCAATTGCATAGAAGAGACAAATCTACCAACAAAAGTATATAAAATAAGAGCTTGATGGACTTCTTGAATCCACATAATTATTTTCTAATGAAAATTATCCTAATATCAATTCTGGAAGCATGAACTATTGATAAAATCATAAAACAATCATGTGCAAAATTGAAATAATTTGAGACACGTGCAAAAAGCCATAAAAAATATTCATAACAGTGTTGAAATGGACCATTTGTGAAACAGCATAAAAATAATACAAGAAGTAATTAAAATCTGGTGTTCAAACTTTTTCAAAAAAATTACATATATCTTTGAACAATGACCTTGACCCTACCTACAAATATTTTCACAAAGACTCCTAAAGTAAATGAATGTTACCATGCATAAATTACTTTCTACACACAAAATTTGATAAAGTTACAATTTAATGTTGCTTGAACTAATTTGATAACATTGTAGTTCCGAAGCTCTTGTGTACCAAAATTTTTTTTTGCAAATTGTTTTAGGGAAATAGGGTGCTAGTATGCACTTGTCACCACATTTTTTCTTTGTATTTTTTAGGCTACGCGTGGATGGTTACTATTAAATGATGCACTCTATTTCATCTACACAAACATGCAAATTTTGTGACTAAATGTGACTTTATAAGTAAATTATAAATTATAAATTATATTACCCTTTGCTTTATCTTTTGATATAGCTATAGCGTAGAGCAATGTTTAAAATTTACAGTTACAATTAATACCTATGATACTTGGTATCTCGAGAATAATTCTCCATATCTAGGAAATACAAAATATGATTCTTGGAATGTAATTATGGGAATTGGAATGTATTTGTGAGGATTTTATATGGCATTGAATCTATTTCACCATTCCACCATAAATGAGGAGTAAATTAATTTTTATGAAAGTGCATCTAGTTAATTAAAGTTCTTAACAAATTATAGCATATAGGTCCAAGAAATATGCCTGCTCCCACCCAAACATCCACTTCTCTATCATGCCAACTTATATTATCTCATTGACAATTGTTTAAATTACCTTTTTTATGGGGGAGGATTTCCCATTAATTTTGTCTAAAGTTTTAGATTTTAGTTTTATAAAATATTTGGTTGTATACTTAATTTATTAACTACTTCTTTTATATATGGGTACTATTTTTAGAGTCTAAATAATAGATTGTCTTACATTTAATGTGTAATTTATGGATCAAATGCAAATATTATTATAATATGGATATAAATGGAATATTCCATGAGAACGTATACTGGAATATTCCTTAATATTTGGTGTTAAACTTTAGAATGTATATAGTATTATATTATTTCAAATCTTTTTATTGGTCAGAATAACAAGATTATTTGTTCAATTGATTCCTATAGTACCTTACAGGGCAGGGACTAAATATTACGATTAATTCATCATTATAAATAAATAAGTAATATTTTATTATGTATAGTTGTTTGTAGTTAGTAATTAGTAAAAAATTACTCATCATAGATAGGTTGATGGTTTATTTAGGTTAGTGAATCTCGGATATCATTTAAACTTGGTATATTGTAGCTCCTATGTAATATTTGGGATATTTTTTGTTTGCATTGGTTTTATCCTTCCTGTTACATAAGGACTATTACAAGCTCATTTTCATGTATAAATATGAATCTCTGTAATGTTTTTCAAGTTGAAATAAATTTATTTTTATTATTCCACAAGATCTAGTATCAAAGCAATTGAGAAATCTTTGAACCTGTGCATGATGAGAAGCCTGAGCTCTCCTAAAGTGTTTACAGAGCTTCCAGTGTTAAATAAATTTTCCAAAATCAAGAAAAAGACTTATCAAAATTATTGGTATTATTTTTAGTATTATTGGGCCGAATAAAATCATTTTTCTCCACAAAATAATTTAAGAATTATTATAGGATCATATCCGGTCCATTGTTCTCATAAAAAATTATGCAAAGCACTAACCTAAGCATTGGACTATTCAACCAAAAGAAGATATAAAAGTCTCCATCAAAGGGAGGAGTGATGACCAAAGTTTTCCATCCTCTATTAGTGAGTTGATCCAAAATCAATTTCAAAACAAAACAAATAATGACATTTTAATGAGTTGGGCATGATGCAGATGTGGTATTTCCTAAGTTGAATCTGAGACTCTGTGATAAATTCTATCCTCTCAAGAGTGGCATCCACTTGCTATAATAAAATCAATGTTGAAAATTAGGTTGGTGGTTTGATTTATTTTATACAAATTTAAAAATAAATCTGTTTTCAATCTTTATCTTTAAGAAAAAAATGCCAAAATCCATTGTCTTTGTCTAAAAACATCTATTTAAATATCAAAACCACTTATAATATATATATATATATATATATATATATATATATATATATATATATATATGTATATATATATATATATATATATTTTGTAAAAAAATTCCAAAACCACATTTCTAGCCCCAAAACCATTATCCAAAATTATTCCTTTTCTTCACATTTTATCAAAAACCACTCAATTGCCCAACCCTTGGTATTGGGTAAGGAGTGGTTTTACCTTCAAATGAGCCATTTATAACCTTTAAATACTGGTTTATCTTTTCCAAAACTTGAAATGATGCATAGGTGGGTTGGTAGCCTTATTTTTAATAAGGCATAGGTGTGAGGTTCAAATCCCCTAAAATATATTTTTGGAAGAAAAAGCCATTTTACCATTTTCATTAAATTTAGCAATTTTGCTAAATTTAGCCATAACTAGCTATGTTTAGCTACAAAACTTATATTTCAAAAAAAAAAGATTTGATTGTTTTTTTAAAAAGGGGAAAGGAAAAAGTTTTAAAAAATAAAGCAAAGAATTTTTTTTTGCCAAAAGAGGCCAAAAAAATAAACAAATTGCAAAAAAATTGATTTTTAAAAAAGAATGCATTTCACCTTTCTACAAGTATTGTAAATTTAATTTTCATATTATATTGCAATAAATTATATATTTTAAAATTACATAAAATCATGAGTTTTAATTTAATTGTAGTTTTTGATCATAGCTATGCCTCTAACTCATGTTTATAAGTAATGTCATCGCACATGAGTTACTACATACAAGACTTAACATAGCTACAAAAATGACATTTAGGCATCAACCCTTTAAATAATTAGGGAGAAATAATGCACATACACTCGTAGCCTTCCCTTCATTTACCTATTCATTACAATTGAAAGCTATAAATCTTGATAGGTGGAATTTATAAGTATACAACAAAGTTACGTGTGTGTATGAGGAAATCCATCTAAGCAGGTGCTACTGATTAGATGAACTCTTTTTAGTAATATTTAGGTACCAAGTATTAGACTCTTTCTCATATTATCAAGTATATAGAAAGGATGAGCCTTTTCTTTGTACTGATGGGTATAAAAGAAGGGCACATATAAAGAAATGTCTGATATATTGGTTTGATAGTATATAGATAGGGAGACCTATATACCTGGAGTGATAAGGAACCAATCCATCATCCACAGTCTTGATAATGATTGCATAGGCTCCAAAATTATTTCTACTAGATTTATAACTCCTCAAAGGTGACAAATATTATGCTTGGAAGGAAAAGCTCAAAACTCAACTAGAGTTTGAAAAACATTGGTCTATAGTAGATGGCTCATATACCTGACATGAAACATATGTTGATTAGTAATGTAAGTTTGACAAAGCAAACCAAAAAGCTAAGTTGATAATCATGTTAGGAGTATCAAATGAATTCCAACCACACATCCGTGAAGCCAAAACAACTCAGGAAGCTTGAGATAAGCTCCAAAATGTATATGAGGCCAAAAATGAGAGTATTATTTTGCATCTTTAAAATCAACTCCACTCTCTCAAATAGAGATCAAGAGAAATAGTGAAGACCTTTTTAAGACATGTTTTAATTCTAAAGGCATCACTTCAATCCTTGGGTGAGATAATTTAAAATGAATCTCTTGTACCTATTGTCTTGAGAGCACTGCCACCCTCATACAATATTTTTGTGACCACTTTGAGTGTCATAGAATAGAAACCAAGTTTTGAAAAATTGGTAAATATGTTACAACAGGAAGAGTCTTTCAATACTTATGATAACCAAGAAGAACATGTGATGGCTTCTCATAAATAAAAAGACAAGAAATAATTCAAATCTTCATTAAAACATAATCCAAGGCATAATTCATAAGGACAAAAATCATAGAAACAATGTTTCATTTATAGTCGTTAGTGACATGAACTAAAAGATTATTGGTATAATACCTTCAAAAAAAGGTCTTCTAGTGGTCAAAATCCCACTAAATAATAATCATTCCATGTCTCATTTAGTAAGCCATAAGGATATAAAAAGGGGACCTCACAAAAAAAATCAAAATAACAAGACAATATTGTTGAATATAAAAAACATGATGGTGAAGATGACTACCTATACTCTACAGATATCTATGATGAATCTACATCACAAAGTGACATATGGTATGTTGAATCAGGTGCAATCCAACACATGATAGGTATAAAATACTGATATTTTACTTTGAAGGACACACCCAATAAAAATCATGTTTCTTTGGGTGATGATACCTTATACAGTGTGCAAAAAAATTGGCAACATTGCCTTACCCCTAGGCACACCAAATTTTAGAATCATAGATCATCTCTATGTACTTGGTTTAATAAAAAAAAAATTATATGTGAATCAACTCTTAGACCATAATTTAAAGATTGAATTTGACTATAAAGGTAGAAAGGAAATGTTTTTGATTAGAGATAAATTCAGAAACTCAAAAATTGTTGCATGAACATCCAATATGATTGTATGTTTTAGCTTGATTTCATTCAAAAAACTAAATAGGCACTCATAGAAAAGGACATGGACTCAACACAATTGTGGCACAAAATATTTGGCCACATTAGTATCTGATATCTTGACATAGTCCAACACTACAACATGGTAAGAGGATTACCACCTCTTTAAAAAGGTACAAACAAATGTCATGATTACATAGCAAGAAAATAACATATAGTTCCATTTCAAAAAGGTACCTTTTGATCCAATGGTAAAATTGATCTAGTTCACATTGATTTGTGTGGGCTAATGACACCTAGAAATGTTGGATTTAAGTAGACCATGCTCTTTGTTGATGATTATTCTAGAAAAATGTGGGTTTATTGTGTGAAAGCAAAGAGTCAAGCTTTTGTAAATTTCAAGAAATTCAAAGTGGCTATTAAAACAAAATTTGGTTAAAAAGTGAAGACCCTCCACTTAGAT
Organism: Torreya grandis; assembly: GCA_037957365.1. Classification (NCBI taxonomy): domain Eukaryota; kingdom Viridiplantae; phylum Streptophyta; class Pinopsida; order Cupressales; family Taxaceae; genus Torreya; species Torreya grandis. The sequence continues at coordinate 679,596 of JARHVA010005559.1, forward strand.
CTTGGGGGGGATTTACCGATAATGAGTTTAAATAGTTTTTGAAATAAAATAACATTCATCATCAAATGGCACATCTATATACACCACAACAAAATGCAGTTGTTCAATGGAAGAATCATATTGTTATAGAAATGGTCCAATGTATGATACATGATTCAGCTTGACAAAGGCATTTTGGGTAGAAGCTATCAAAATTATTATATATCTATTGAATAGAGTATCCACTGTAGCTCTTGATGGAATAACTCCACATGAATCCTAGTCAAGGAAAAATCCATCTATAACACATCTTTGAGTTTTTGGATGCCAAGAAAGTATGAACATTCCCAAAGTAGAATGGATTAACTTGATATGAAAGCCAAAAAATATGTGTTCTTATGGTACAATGAAGAAGCACTTGCCTATAGACTCACTGATCCAAAAACCAAACAAATGTACACTAGCAAGGATGTTGAGTTCTTTGAAAATAAAGAAGCAAAAAATCCTTCTATAGGCTCATCTGAAAAAGCAAATCAATCCCATAGAAAATATAGAATATGGTAATCTCCCAGATGAATACAATAATGATGATAGGAATAATGGTGTGGCTCCACCACCCACAATAACTACTTAATGTATGCCTACATGGTATACAAATACACTCAGAGATGTAAAATTGGATGGTATTTCAAACACATCTACCACTAAACCAAGGACTCGTAGTGTGGCTCATGGTGAGGTCAATTTGGCCTCAATGAGTATAGTTGTTGAATCTATCCAACCATCTATAATTCAAGAATCCCTATAGTTCAAACCTTGGAAATATGCTATGGATGCATAATATAATTCACTAATGAAAAATAAAGCATGGTAGATTGTAGATCTTCCACCAAGGAAGAAGCTAATTGAATGAAAATGGATCTTCAAGATGAAGTACAAAGTATATGGTAGTCTCGATAAGCACAAGGAAAGACTAGTTATAAAGGGGTATGATCAGAAAATAGGCATTAAGTATGAGGAGACATTTGTTCTCACAACAAAGATCAAAACTATCAGGATGATTTTTGATCTAGCCACATAGTTTGGTTGGAAAGTCCATAAAATGGACATGAAAAGTGTCTTCTTTAATGGGGACTTATAGGAAGAAGTCTACATGACTCAACCAAAAGGTTTTATCAAATATAGAAAAGAAGATAAAGTTTTTAGACTTATCAAATCACTATATGGTCTTAAACAGGCTCCTAGGGCATGGTATATCAAGATTGATGAACATCTCTTGAAACATTGATGAAAAATAAGTCCATATCATTTGAATCTCTATCCCAAATAGCAAGGGGGGAGATAGGAATTATTATTTTATATGTCAATGATTTAGTTATCACTGGTAGTTTAGTGAAGATGATTGAATCAATAAAGAAAGATCTAAATCGGTCATTTGACATGATAGATCTCAAGCTTCCACATTATTGTCTTGGCTTAGAAGTTTTGTAGAGATAAATCACATTTTTATATCTTAGCTCAAATATGCTAGGATAATGCTTAAAAAATTTCAAATGATGGATAGAAAACTCATTACGACACCTATGAAGACAAAAAATCAATTATCTCAAGCAGATCCATTACCACAAGTAAATTCAATTCTATATCAACAACTCGTGGGGAGTCTCATTTACCAAACCTACACTAGGCCAGACATCAGCTATGTTGTCAGTTATCTATCAAGGTGCATGCAAGATCGTAAGATCAGTCATTGAAAATTAGCAATGTGAGTATTGAGGTATATCAGAGGAACTATGGATTTTGGCCCAGAATATAATAAAAATGATAACTTCTTGACATGATACTCAGACTTAGATCATGCAGGAAACATTGATGATAGGAAATCCACTTAAGTATTTATATTCTTTTTTGGATATGGATTGATATCATGGGAGATTAAGAAGCAAAATTATGTTTCAAGGTATTTCACATAATCATAATATCATGCCACAGGAGGAGCTATCTATGAAATGATTTGGCTCAGACGTATACTTGAAGGATTTAGATTACCATAGAATCAACTGATAATTATTCATGTAGACAATAAGAGATTAGTGAAGCTTGTTTGCAATCCATTATTTCATGAATGCACTAAACACATTGAGATGCTAGTTCATTTCATTCGTGAACATGTTCAAAATAACATCTAGTGCCAGTATTGCTTGACAAATCAACAACACATAGATGTTTTTACTAAAGCACTTGTGCAAGAAAATTTTGAGGCATTCAAAGAATTTCTCTCTTTTTCACTTGAAACAATATTGAATTAAGGTGGGGGTGGGGGGAATATTGAAGTTATTAATACACCATTTTAAATAAATAAGTAATATTTTATTACTTCTAGTTATTTGTAGTTAGTTATTAGTAAATGATTACTCACCATAGCTAGGTTGATTGTTTATCTAGGTTAGTAAATATTGAATATCATTTAAACTTGGTATATTGTAACTTCTATGTAATATTTAGGATATTTTCTGTTTGCATTGGTTTTATCCTTCTTATTTTATAGGGACTATTACGAGGTCATTTTTATGTATAAATATGAAGCTTTGTAATGTTTTTCATGTTGAAATAAATTGATATTTATTATTTCACAAGAAAAAATACATACTACAACATCTAAAATAACTAACATAGTCATACATCTACTAACCCACAAAATTAAGCATAATAATGCATAAATAGGGTGTTTAGTAACAAACCCATTATTGTCTTCATCATATGTAAAATCTCAATTGAAGCTAGCATTTGTACCTGACATTCATGATATTGATTTTTTTAAGCTCCTTGTAAATGTGCTTGAAACAAAGATAACATTATACCTCAATTACCACAATATCACCTATTAGATAAGACTGTTAAGGCTCAAATTTAAAAAAAAATAGGTTGTCATTCAACCAAATAATAATGGAGTGGCTTAACTCACAGGTGAATTCAAGCTCTTACTTTACTGAGGTGGCTGGCGGGCCCTCCAATTCTGGTCAACATTTTACATGTAACTTCCATCCAACATCTATCTACAAAAAAATTAATATCAATGAACTCCACTACCAGACCCATTTCCATTCCTGTCACTATCATTGTCACTTCTATTCCTATGAGTCTGCATGGACTGAATTCCATCCACACTAATGAAATAGTTCAACAAGTCACAACACATCAATGTATAAAGACTAATCTTTAATTACCATCAATGGACTAAAAACTTTGAATTTGAAACCTTTTATGGAAGGATGAATTTATTTCACACAAAGAGTAAGCTTTTAGTAAGTTGAATATGAGATCTAGGTGACCTAAGAAGAGAATGAAAGGAAAAAAATTAGGAGTGTAATATGGAACCCATAAGGAAGGAGAACCTAATTCATTTGATTGTTTTGAGTACATTTGCAAATGTCCTACTTAGAGCCTTCTAAAAGGGAAAATATCTAAATATCATTAGCAGATTCAACATTATTGATAATTTAAACTTCTCTCATGGGTAGTCTGTGGATGATAAAATTATGGGAAACTCTTCTCGCATTCAAGAAGCTAAATGTTGAAAAAAATCCTAGACTAGGGATGATGAGGGAGTAATTAGGGATGATGAGGGAGTGATTAAGGATGATTAATAAATATGAGGGACAATGACGGAGTGACTAGGGATGATGAGTAATTTTGAGGGTTGATGATGGATTAATTAAGGATGATAAGGGACAATGAAATACAATAAGGGATTGATTAGGCATGGTAAGGGACAATGAGGGCTAATGATGGAGTGACTAGGGATGATGAGGACTAGTGGACAAAGTCAATACAAGCCATATTGTAATTTCATGTCCTCCATTCATGAATGGAATAAAGCATATATTTTTAATAACATCACAATTGAAACTTTTAAGGATCTTCCTTACATACTTTGCACCCTATTGAGGGGAGTATCATGGCTATTATTTTAGAATCATATCCTCAAGAAGAAACTAATGATTCAAATGATAAGGTAAAATTCATAAAATATCCTTGTGAGCATCAATAAAATTTTGATTCATTATTGTATGTGGCTAGAGGTAGCTATAGGTGAACAAATTTTGAGCACCTTGTTTGACTTCCCTTTTATCATGTTATATGTGTGCACTTTGTTGATGATTTTATGAATCCCTCCCACTTCCTCTCTTTTCACAACTTATATTTATAAAACCTCTTTTGAAAATATATTTTAATATTCATATATTTATAAAATTTATAAAACATACATATATTTAAAAAATTCAAAGTCAGGACCTAAAGTGTTTTCAAAATTTGTTACTTTACTTTGTTTCATATGTTCTTTATTTTATGTTAAGTAGTTTAATTCCCCAAATATCTTAAAAATAGGCATGTGCACTTCACCATATCCAAAGTTATAGGACAATTTTATCTCCTTGCTCTCTTTTTATGTTTCAAATAACAAATTTCAAAATTTAAATTATTAATATAAACAAATACTATTTTTAGTGGCATTGTTGCAGCTTTCTAACATTAAGGCATTTCATACGGTCAACATTTGAATTCAAATATAAAGTGTGTATACACACTCAAGTTCACATCTACTTTATTAATTTCACTTTGTGCATCACTAGACTAATGTGAGAAAAAATCTTAACAAATAAAATTAACTTTTAATGGTTGAAAATATTTATTCTTCGCATCCTTACCCTTGCATAGTCTATTAACCATTTTGATAACTCACATTATATAAGAGAGCCTTCACTATCTTGTAAATATTTAAAATACCATATAAACATCCCTATTTCAATTTCATTAATCCCATATGTCCTATTAAACCTGTCCCATTAGTCTCTGGTCTTTTATGACTAGTCTGCACTAGTTAGATAGGGACACACTATGACTTTGTCCCCTAATATGGCCTTATCTCTCACACTCCAATAGTTATGTTTTTGAATTGATAATTTTAAAAATAGATTTCCATGCACATTTTCAATTAAATTAGTGAAATTATTCTAAATATTATCCTATAAAAGCACATCAAGTCTCCTCATTCTACCCCAACTAGATCTCCTTAGAAAAATCACTTCACACTAATTAAAAAAAGAACTATTTTATCCTATTTAAAATATTTATCATTATAACAATTAATGGCCTACTCCAAGTATTTTTTACTTTTGATCAAGGGTATTCATTGTCAAGTATTTCCATCAATATTCTTACTATAGTAATTTTATTTACATCATTATGGATAAAAAATCAATCTAAGATGTAGAACTACATCAACTTAGTTTTATCACGGATCACACATTCACTAAAATAAATTATCCTTTGGCCTTGGAAAATATCTCAAATAAAAATATTTAATTTCTTTGACCTTGGATTAAATATAACACTAAATAAATTTTCTTGTCACCTTGGATCATTCTGACACATAAGCTCATTCTTTCGATTTTTACTTGAAATTTTCTTGATTTTTAAAAAGAAAAATATATTAAATTTTATTTTTCACTTTATTCTTAATTTTATATTCACTTTTTTAGATATGTCATATGATACCCTTCTTGGACTATTTTATAAAGGAGGTTAAATTGTTCTTTAAATTAGTGCGATGAATGGGTAAGCTTGGGCAGTTTTTTCACTTTATGAACTTACTCATTGCGGTTAATAGATATGAAAATGTTCTGAAAATCAATCAAACTAAGACAAACATATCTCAATGGTTATAAAATAAAAATGAATTAAGGAAAACATCCATGATGAGGGATAATGAGGGAGAGATTAGGGATGATGATGGTCATCAAGGGAGTGATTAGTGATGATGAGGGATAATGACAAAGTGATTAGGGATGATGAGGGACAATGAGGGATGATGAGTGAAAATGAGGGATGATGAGGGACATTGAGGTATGATAAAGGTTAATGAGGGAGTGATTAGGTATGATAAGGGATGATGATGATCGATGAAGGAGTGATTATGGATGATGATAAACAATAAGGGTCAATGAAGGAGTGACTAGGGATTATGAATATCAATGAAAATGTGATTAAGGATGATGAGGGTTGATGAGGGATTGATTAAGTATGCTGAGGGTTCAATTAAATACAAACTTTGAACCAATCAAGTGTCGAAGTGGGCCATAATGAGCATCAACTAGATAGGTTCAAATGCATAGAGACAAATCTATATGGAGTAGTGAAACCTGAAGAACAACTCACAAAATAGAAGAATCTTGTCTTCATAATGAAATTTATATTAATGAGCATTTTAAAAAATGTGCATAGCAATATAAATTATATATTAAGGAATTAGGTCACCCAAAAAGGTAATTAACTCTACTCATAATTAGAAAATGAATTAAAGTGTATTCCCCTAATGACCTATTATTAACTAATCTAGTTAAACAAGACCCTATAGACAAAACCTAATGGGATAAAAGTCTACACCAACACTCCCCCCTTAACCATAGCTTTATTGGGTAGAAGAATTGAGTCCTGACATAAAGGCCCGATGAGGTACTTGTTGACTAATTTTAACCCCCAAGGTCAAAATGTCAACCCCTATGGGCAAAAAACTTCTTTTGATGTCTTTTTATCCCTATTCATAGCTTTTTCATGCTTTATGAAGTTCTTCAAATAGCCTTTTCAAAACCTTGTTACCATTATTTAAGGTAAATTTGAAGAATTTAAGGTAATAGTTTATCTTTGCATTATAATAGGTTAGTCATGTAATGGAGTGATGAAACTTGGTAAAGAGGTGTAATAGGTCTTTATGTGTCCCTTAAATTTATTTAATTCCTTAACTAACTTGTATAAACATTTAATGATGGTTTGAAGAAGTTATGGTTCTTTTGTGGACTCTAAGGTAATGTTTTATGAGGAAAATTTTGATTTTTGATAACTATAACATGTTTCAAAGGTAAAAAATTCTAAAATAACATAAAATACACTTAAAAATTTTCTTGGAGGATTTTTATAACTGTTATATATGTCAAAAAATTAGAAAATGGTTAGAATCTTGCATTTCAATGTTTAAGAGGCAATTTTCACACACTTATATGGACTTGTGAGTTCATATTCAAATGAAAAATGTTGCATAAGTTTCATTTAATATTATATAGTTGAAATTTTGAGAATTAATTCCTTTTAGGGATAGGTCTTATGAGTTCAAAAATTACTTCCTTCTCTCCATCGCTCCATTGGCAAACACTAGAAGGTAGTTTTCACATAGATGATATGAACATGAGAGAGAAGGAGTCTTTGGTGGAAAATTTTTACATTGGAGGGGGACCTAATCACCTTAAAATTTATCAGATTGGTTTTTATATCCATACCCTCTCGCTTATAAATAATTTTTAAGAAGACAATGTGGTCTAAAACTACTAATCAATCCCACAAGCTCACTGTTTCTCCTCAAAATGGTAGTTTTAAGAAAATTGAATGCATGAGAAAAAAATAATATGGTGTGTACATGAATATTTAATATTTCTCAAATTTCTACTTCACATGTGTGACCTTAATTTGATAAGAAAACTCCATTTGTACATAGTTTGTAAAGGCGGTTGCCATGGTCTTTAGTTGTTCCAAGGTTTTCAATGTTTGAGGGCATGAATAAAGTTTTTATACCATGTTTTAATTCCATATTAATACCTAAATATCCAACAATAACTCTCCATGTTGATCCCAAAACTATTCTCTCTAAAAAATTCACAATGTTCTCTCATTTTGATGACTATGAGTGTAAGTTACCTCCTTATCAATTATTTTAAGGTTTGATCATGAATAATCAAGGTTATATCAATGTATTTACATCATAATGGAAGTAATAAGGAAATAAATAATTTATATCATACCTTAGGAGATCCAATTAGCGCCATATAAGGTTTAACCTGCAGGTTTGTCTAGGTCTATAGGCCTATCCTCAACAAAAATGTATTATTCTCACATTTGAGCTAATTTTTCAAAGACTAAATGAGGTGTAATATTTTTCAGATACATTATTAAATTTTATGTATGTCCTTATGATTAAATCCATGTCATTGAAACTCATCCTTCCACTCTACAGTCATAATGGACCTGTGTGTAAAAGATTGAGAAAAGACAAGGTCTGAAGGTTAGAAGAAGGGATAAAGTGCACATGTGAAATCTAAGATTAACGAACATATTTCATGGTATAATTTAAAATTCATGGTTATCTCATGAAATAATCAAATCCATTAAGAAATTAAAGATCCTAAACAAGCCTTTTATAGGCATAATCAGAGAAAGAACTTGCAAAGTCAAAAGGTGTTAATATGTTGTAAAGGGATTGGGTGAGAAGTAGTATTCAACAACCATGAAATGACTAATCATGTATCTAAGGAGTATTCTTGGGTTTTATCTTGGTAATTGCAATTGATAAATTATTCTCATTACAATGGTCCTAGAAAAATTAGAAGCAATTAAGAGAAATTTAGGATTTTTTGTTTAGAATTGGAATAAAAAAATGAAGTGGACATGGGTGCCTACAATCAAGATCCAAGTTGTAAAATCTCCAATTGTTTGTGATTATTTTTCCCAACCATCCACTATGGTGATCAAAAATGGTGTGATGTGGTTGATGAAAAAGTGTTTCCATATTATGCTTAAGCATGATCTCTACCAATAATTGTGTGCATTCCAATTCCAAAACTTCATGCAAAATGTGTCATACAAATTTCATGATTGATTTCATTTGTGTCTATTGGGATTGTGAAAATTTAAGGCAATTATTAGATTTACATGATTTACATCCATCAAAAATGGGTAAAAAGCTTCCATAGATGGTATGGTCTTTCATTGAATATCTGCTATTGTGAATGGTTGATGAGGACAACATAACATTGACTTGATTGTGTGAAGGCTCCATGTTCGATGTGGTGACCCAAGTCAGCACTGGAATGTTAATTATATGTAAACAAGATAATGATATTCCTAAGTCTATATTATAACTTAAGTTCATCTATGTTGTCAATATATTGGCACCTAGAGAAATTACAACAAGGCCATATAAAACTTACAAGAGGTGAAAGTTTTCAAATTGAGATGAGTGGTGATGATGAGGGGTAATGACAACATATTTCATGTCATACCATACACTAGAGGGCCCATATTATACACATTATATAATTAACCTAATGTCAGGTAAATATTTTTAGGTTATGGAGTTTATCTTGTTACTTTTATTGAGGTTGAAGTGAGTAATGAAGCTTTTGTAAAATGCATGCCACATGGGTGCATAATGGGGCATTGTTCATGATACATGTGAATATTATGGTAGAGGAGTCATTAGTTGAGAGAAAAAGTGGTCAATTTTTTATCAACCCTAGGTGGCAAAGAGGGTTGGTAGGTTCTTGAAGTGAGATATATTGAATGTGGTGTTGGTTGATAAGTTGTCAGTAATGCATGCATGAAGGCCTTCTAAGTTTCCTCATCATGCTCTGGTAGTGCTATGCAAGTGAATATTGGTGAATATGTCCCTTAAATAATAATTAGAATGAATATTGTGTAGAAAAGAAAATAAAATTTATCCCATTCCAAATTTTTTGTTTATCCTCCAAAATATATAGATACTTGTGTTAGTTTGTTTTGAAATTATTAATGATTTTATTCCCTACATTTTAAATGACAATTTTAAAGTTTTAAAATATTATTCTAATATAAGAGTTTAGATTGTATGAACTTAAATTCAAAAACTTGTAAATGTAAGCTAGGAATATATATTGAATCAGTCAACATAAAAAATAAAGATATTCAACATTTCTTATTAAATAATATTATTTTAGAAATTTATGTATAATAAATAATTTTTTTAAATCAATTATAATTATTAATATTAAACATTAAGATTACAAAGAGAAACATATGAATTAATATATGTATTATTAAGTCATGCAAAAATGATTTCTTAAAAAAATACATCTGAAGATAAACCTTATAGATAATTATAATAGTATAACATTACAATTTTAGTGTCCAAACAATATAAAACTAATGTGTGATAGTGGAGGGTGGAATGAAATTAAAAATATACATTAATCATATCATGTTAATGATAATATTACTTGTAATACTACTAACCAATGACAAGTATAAACTTGAAAAACTTTGAATTTGAAACCTTTTATGGAAGGATAAATTTATTTCACACAAAAACTAAGCTTTTAGTAAGTTGATTATGAGATCTAGGTGACCTAAGAATAGAATGAAAGGAAAAAATTTAGGAGAGGGTTGAGGTGTTGTGTAATATGGAACCCATAAGGATGGAGAACCTAATTCATTTTAATGTTTTGAGTACATGTGAATATGTCCTACATAGATCCTTATAAAAGAGAAAATATCTAAATCTCATTAGTGGATTCAACATTATTGAGAATTTAAATTTCTCTCATGGGTAGAGTGGATGATAAAATTATGGGAAACTCTTCTCACAATCAATAAGCAAAAATTTTGAAGAAAATCCTAGACTAGGGATGAAGAGGGCATAATTAGGGATGATGAGGGATTTATTATGGATGATTAATAAATATGAGGGACAATGAGGAAGTGACTAGGGATGACGAGGAATGTTGAGGGTTGTTGATGGATTAATTAGGGATGATAAGGGACAATGAAATCCAATAAGGGTTTGATTAGGGATGATGAGGGACAATGAGGGATAATGATGGAGTGACTAGGAATGATGAGGACCAGTGGATAAAGTCAATACAATCCATATTGTAATGTCATGTCCTCCACTCATGTATGGAATAAAGCATACGTTTCTAATAACATCACAATTAAAACTTTTAAGGATCTTACTTACCTACTTTGCACCCTATTGAAGGGAGTATCATGGATATTATTTTAGATTCCTACCCTCAAGAAGAGACTAATGATTCAAATGATAAGGCAAAATTCATAAAATATCCTTGTGAGCATCAATAAATTTTTGATCCATTATTGTATGTAGCTAAATGTGAACACATCTAGATCACCTTGTTTGACTTCCCTTTTATCATGTTATATATGTGCAATTTGCTGATGATTTTATGAATCCCTCCCACTTCCTCTATTTTCACAACTTCTATTCATAAAATCTGTTTTAACATTCATATATTTATAAAATTTATAAAACATACATATATTTATAAAATTCAAAGTCAGGACCTAAAGTGTTTTCAAAATTTACTACTTTACTTATTTTCATATGTTGTTTATTTTATGTTAAGTAGTTTAATTCCCCAAATATATCAAGAAGAGGGCATGCGCACTTCACCATAACCAAAGTTATATGAAAATTTTATCTCCTTGCTCTCTTTTCATGTTTCAAATAACAAATTACAAAATTTAAATTATTAATATAAGCAAATACTATTTTTAGTGTCATTGTTGTAGATTTCTTACATTAAGGAATTTCATAAAGTCAAAATTTGCATTCAAATATAAAGTGTTTATACACACTAAAGTGAACATATACTTTAGTACTTTCACTTTGTACTTCACTAGACTAATGTGAGAAAAAATCTTGAAAAATAAAATTAACTTTTAATGGTTGAAAATATTTATTCTTAGCATCCTTACCCTTACATAGTCTATTAACCATTTTGATAACTCACAATATATAAGAGAGCCTTCACTAACTTATAAATATTTAAAATATCATATAAACATCCCTATTTCAATTGCATTCATCCCATAGGTCTTATCAAAGCTATCCTTATAGTCTCTAGTCTTTTATGACTAGTATATACTAGTCAGATAGGGACACACTATGGTTTTGTCCCCTAGTATGGCCTTATCTCTCACACTCCAATAGTTATGTTTTTTAGTTTATACTTTTTAAAATAGATTTTTATGCATTGTTTCAAGTCAATTAGTGAAATTGTTCTAAATATTCTCCTATAAAACACATCAAGGGTCCTCATTTTACCCCCACTAGATCTCTTTAGAAAAGTCACTTCACACTAATAAAAAAAGAACTATTTAATCCTATTTAAACTATTTAGCATTCTAACAATCAATGGCCAACTCTAAGTATTTTTTTATTTTGATCAAGAGTATTCATTGTCAAGAATTTCCATCAATATTCTTACTGTAGTAATTCTATTTACATCATTATGGATCAAAAAATCACTCTCGGATGTAGAACTACATCAATTTAGTTTTATCATCATGGATCACACATTCACTGAAATAAATTATACGTTGGCCTTATAAAATGTCTTACATAAAAAGATTCAATTTCTTCAACCTTGGATTAAATATAACACTGAATAAATTTTCTTGTTATCTTGGATCATTTTGACGCATAAGTTCTTTCTTTGGATTTTTGGTTGAAATTTGCTTGATTTTTAAAAATAAAAATCTATCAACTTTTATTTTTCACTTTATTCTTCATTTTATATTCACTTTTTTAGATATGTCATATGATACCCTTCTTGGAATTTTTTATAAAGGAGGTTAAATTGTTCTTTAAATTAATGTGATGAATGGGTAAGCTTGGGTATTTTTTTCAATTTATGAACTTACTCATTATGGTTAGTGGATATGAAAATGTTCTGAAAATTAATCAAACTAAGAAAAACATATCTCAGGGTTTACAAACTAAAAATTAATTAAGGAAAACATCCATGATGAGGGATAATGACGGATAGATTAGGGATGATGATGGTCATTGATGGAGTGATTAGTGATGATGAGCGATAATGACAGAGTGATTAGGGATGATGAGGGATAATGAGGGATGATGAGTGAAAATAAGGTATGATGAGGGACATTTATGGATGATAAAGGTTAATGAGGGAGTGATTAGGTATGATAAGGGATGATGATGACTAATGAAGGAACGATTATGGATGATGATAAACAATAAGGATCAATGAAGGAGTGACTAGGGATGATGAATATCAATGAGAATTTGATTAAGGATGATGAGGTTTTTTGAGGGAGTGATTATGGATGATGAGGTTTCAATTAAATACAAACATTGAACCAATCAAGCATCGAAGTGGGCCATAATGAACATCAACTAAATAGGTTCAAATACACAAAGATGAATCTATATGGAGTAGTGAAACCTGAAGAACAACTCAAAAAATAGATGAATCTTGTCTTCACAATGAAATTTATATTAATGAGAATTTTAAAAAATGTTCATAGAAATATACATTATATATTAAGGAATTAGGTCACCTAAAAAGGTAATTAACTTTGCTCACAATTAGAAAATTACTTAAAGTGTATTCCCCTAATGACCTATTATTAACTAATCTAGTTAAACAAGACCCTATAGACAAAATCTATAGGGACAAAATTATACACAAACACTCCCCCCCTTAACCATAGCTTCAGTGGGTAGAAGAATTGAGTCCTGACATAAAGGCCCGATGAGGTACTTGTTGACCAATTTTAACCCCCAAGGTGAAAATGTCAACCCCAATGGGCAAAAAACTTATTTTCATGTTTTGTTAGCCCTATTCATAGTTTTTTCATGCTTTATGAGGTCTTCAAATAGCCTTTTCAAAACCTTGCTACCATTATTTAAGGTAAATTTGGAGAATTTAAGGTAATAGTTTGTCTTTGCATTATACTAGGTTAGTCATGTCATGGAGTGATGAAAATTATTCAAGTGGTGTAATAGGTCCTTAGGTGTCCCTCAATGTTATTTCACTCCTTAACTAACTTGTATAAACATTTTATGATGGTATGAAGAAGTTATGGTTCTTTTGTTGACTCTAAGGTAATGTTTTATGAGGGAAAATTTAATTTTTGATAACTCTAACATGTTTAAAAGATAAAAAATTCTAAAAATACATAAAAGACACTTAAAAAGGTTCTTGGAAGATTTTTATAACTATTCTATATGTCAAAAAGTTAGAAAATGGTTAGAATCTTGCATTTCAACATTTAAGAGGCAATTTTCACACACTTATATGGACTTGTGAGATCATATTAAAATGAAAAATGTTGCATAAGTGTCATTTAGGCTTATATAGTTGAAATCCACATTTTAATTTTAGGGATAGGTTTTATTAGTCCAAAAATTCTTTCCTTCTCTCCATCGCTCCATTGGCAACCTCTAGAAGGTAGTTTTCACATAGATGATACAAAGGAAAAGTTTTCCAATGGAGGGGGTATTAATCACCTTAAAATTTATCACATTGGTTTGTATATCCATACCCTCTCATTCATGAACAATTGTTAAGAAGATAATGTGGCCTAAAACTACTAATCAATCCCACAAGCTCATTGTTTCTCCTCAAAATGGTAGTTTTAAGAAAAATAATTCATGATATAAATTTAATAGGGTATGTACATTCATATTTCATATTTCTCAAAGTTCCACTTCACATGTGTGGTCTTAATTTGATAAGAAAACTCCATTTGCGCACAATTTGCAAAGGTGGTTATCATGATCTTTAGTTATTCCAAGGTTTTTAATGTTTGAGGGCATGAATAAAGTTTTTATACCATGTTTTAATTCCATATAAAGACCTACATATCCATCAACAACTCTCCATGTTGATCCCAAAATTATTCTCTCCAAAAAATTCATAGTGTTCTCTCATTTTGATGACTATGAATGTAAGTTACTTGCTTATCAATTATTTAAGGTTTTATCATGAATAATCAAGGTGATATAAATGAATTTACATCATAAGGGAAGTAATAAAGAAATAAATAAGTGATCTCAGACCTTAGGATATCTAATTAGCACCATATAAGGTTTAACCTACAAGTCTATCTAGATTTATAGGCCTATCCTCAACAAAAATGAAATATTCTCACATTTGAGCTAATGTTTAAAAGACTAAATGAGTCGTAAGATTGTATAGATACATTATTAAATTTTATGCAGGTCCTTATGATTAAATCCATGCCATTAAAACTTGTCCTTCCAGTCTACAGTCACAACAGACCTGTGTGTACAAGATTGAGAAAAGACAAGGTCTGAAGGCCAAAAGAAGGGATAAAGTACACATGTGAAATATAATATGAAGGAAAATATTTCATGGTATAATTTAAAATTCATTGTTATGTCATTAAATAATCATATCCATTGAGAAAGTAAAGAGCCTAAACAAGCCTTTTATAGGCATAATCTAAGAAAGAACTTCCAAGGTCAAAAGGTGTTAATATGTTGTAAAGGGGTTGGGTGAGAAGGGGTATTTAATGATTTAATATGTGTGTTAAATTATAAATAATCTATTTGAGAAGACCAATTTCAAATATCATGTTCAAACTCTTCTCAAATGGCCATTTACGGCCATACCTTGAGAAGGTACAAGGAGAGAGTGTATATTATGTAAAGGTGTAGGGTTTTAGGTCAAATGAAAAGTTTTAATTTGTTAATATAGTGACAATGATATTGATTCATCAATTATTTGTGTTATAACCTTCAATCCCAAAGAAGAATGAAATCTCCAAAAATGTAGTCGAGACCCCAAACAGAAACCTACAAGCTTACCTAATGGCCATAATTGATTTCAAACTTGAGAAAGAGAAGGTTTCAAGGTATAAAAATGGTCTGAATTTCAAAGATATTACAAATTTTAAGAGCTCATTTTAGGTTAGAGGAATGATCAAAGAGACTAATCAAACAAACTAGACTAAAACCCTGTATATACAGTCATAAAACCTGCAGGCATGCTTGTCTTGTTTAGTGAAATTATATTTTGGCTAAGAGAGGTAGAAGTCTAAAGATAAATAAAATCACGTGAAGGTGATTTCATAGTATTAGTGACCCTATAATATCATCATCAACAATAATAAAAGGGATGGTAAGGTTAAGAGGTTTGTTTAGGCCTGTTGAGCCTATGCCATACATACAACCCTATGTGTGAAAAGTTTGGTGAAGAGATTTTGTTTAATTAGGGTGAAATGAGGACATAATCACCTGATAAGTAATTTATATCCACAATGAGACTTCATTGGAACATATCATAATGTTTTTATATCCTTCAACAATCAAGTAAAAGTCCAACATAAATAGCTAGGGTCATTAATAATGGTATTGTTGAGAACCCTTGACTGAGCAATTAAAAGCTAAAATAGGGTTGAAAATATGAGTGGTAGATATCACCATTATAATAAGTTAGGTTATATGGTTTTAAACTCATCAATTTTACTCTAAACCAAACCAAACATTATTACTCCTTTTGTAAACCTCTCTTTCTCTTGGCCTCATAGAATGTACACTCAACCATCTGAGAGACATATATTTTGCTCATATCTTTCTTGACAAGGTCCATGGTGTCAAAATGAGTTTAGAAGTTTTATATATACTTATCAACTTTCATATTTTGGAATTGGTTCTTAATTTGGTGGATTGTACTATATTAATCATTGCTAAGACCCTTAATCACTCATAAGCTGCTAAGGAGACTAATTTTTACCCAAATAGAGAGAAGATAAATCTAATGGATTAAAATAGATTAAATAAACCTTGCAATGAACTTTGTGACATTAAAAAATCTCATGGACACCTAAAAAATGTACTTGATGTTACACATGAAGGTATAACTATATGAATTGCTCAGAAATATAGGGCTCCAAGATTATTTGTGAAGGTACATGGTATGGGATGGTTCCTAAATCAAGGGAAGAAGCCTAAAAGGAATTTTTATAGATTATATAAATCTATAAATTCCTATTTAGGTCTCATATAGAGTTACATGAGCTCTGCAAGTTTCCAACTCATCCAAGAAGGCAGAAATGCATTATTTTGTAAATTAAGAAGCCTATATGCAGGCCTAGGAAACATTTTAAGAGACCTCTGTTCAGCATGATAAGTTTCCTAATGATGTTTTAGAAATAAAAAAACTCATTCCAAACTTTAGAACCTAAAAAATTATTAACAAAATACTTAAACTGTCTCTCATGCTTGTCAAATGCCTAGACTAGGGTTTTTGACCATTTCATGGTTGACCCACCCATACAGGGTCTCATGAGCTAAAAATTGACATGGATCATGGTATTTTCATAAGGAAAGTGAATCACACAATTCCTATAATTTTCACATGTGTGGGAGTGTTTTTGGTCCAAAATGTAATCTCTAGGCAAGGAGAACTAATTGAGGAGAGGGAATGGTAGAAAAAGAACACTTCCAATAACTATCAAGACATGAATTTGTCATAGAGATATAAATCCATAATATATCTTCAAAAATATCTTTAGTTTTTCATTACCATCTGTACAATATCCTACACAAGGAGGTTTACACATTTTTAGGGCTATAAGGAATGAAGCCAAATGAGAACTTTTGATGCAAAGTGGAGTCTTGGAGAGACTTTGATGACTCAAAATGAGTTTTTTTAGGTTTTTTATGATGTGAATAGGCCATCCATGGAAATATACTACCTTGATGAGTATGAACTCAAGTTTTGACACTTATAAGCAAGATTGCCCGAGTGAGACAAAGAGGTTTCAAGACACCTACGGAGATGGATGATGATTTCCACCAAGATTTTAGTTGGGATAGATTATAAAATTTACCAAGGTGTTAAGAGAATATCTGGCATGCAACTCAACATGATCTGATGATGAAGATTGCCACTTCTCTATTCATAAGCCAAGGTAAAGGGTAGTTTTGGACAACTAGGCAAGGTGTTAAGTAACAAAAATAAACTCCTAGATCACTTATATGATAAGAGCATACTAAATAGATATACACATGTCCTTGAGGGTCTAATGTATCAGTTTCATAACTCTCTTCTTGTTATCAATTAGAGAATTTTGGTTTTACCTCCTCCTTTTGACTAGTTTCAATGTGTATGATTTTCTAATTGATCTTTATAAGTTATAGTCTTGCTTCCTTGGCATGTTTGTCCTCTTCTTGAATTTATGTTCAATTTAAAAATTATATTAAAGTATTTTTAAGTGTCTAAGTGGATTTTTTAATATTGAGTAAGTTTTATTATCATTAGTGTCATTTCATGACATCTTGACTAGTCCTCCTATCCCAAGCTTTCTTCATAACCTTCATGAGAAGTATTGATGTAGAGAGATAGATTATGAGTAGTGTTTGTTGTAGGTTATTCTCTTGTTTAAAATGTATTTATATCTAGTTTTTAGTGGTCAAATAATATTTGGTGCATTAACCCCCTTATAATAGGGTTCTATTCCTTTTCCTAGTAAGTGGTAAATTAGTGTTTCAGCCTAAGTGATTCATCAAGGGGAGCTAGCCCATTAACCTAGAGATTCACCTCTATAATAGTTCACCCAAAACCTTGAGTTTATTCCATCTTATTCCAAATTTTGAAGGCTTTAAATTCCTTCCAAAAGGTAAAAATTTTGTTGATAACAATTTTGGCATGTTTGGTGGGACTAAGGTCCAAAGTAGTTGAAAGATTTTTGGTGTTTTTCTTCGACATATCAAACTTTAGAAGCATTCAAAAAATCAATGGTGAATTTTTATTTAATCATCTATTTTTATTAGCCTATTCACTTTTTCAAATTAATTTATCATTTCAATTCATTATCTTGATGGAGTTTTTATGGCTAAGTTTGAGGTGAATTTCAATTTCATGCAAGTGGATGAAGCATAGTAGTCCTATAGTACTGCTTACCAATATTGTCATGATCTATATCAGCCTCACTATGATCCATATCAGCCTTGTTATGAGTCATATCAGTCCTATTATCATCCTATACTCCCCTTACATGACTATGATGTTGCATATGATTAGCCTTCTCAAGATCATGATTTCCCTATCCTACATAGTCACTTCTCAAATCACTTCATTTAAAGTTTGAAGCAAACTCTCTTAGGCTATGAGAGGTACATTGTAGGGATTAACACACAAAGTTAATATGGTAAATATGTCCTTAGTCATATAATTCATGATATGATAAACTCATTCTAGCTAATTAATGAAGAATGGGCACCTATTGAGAGAGAAAATTGGCAAAGCCTCTCAAGTGAATTGTTGGATGTAAGTGTTCTCATTAAAAAAGTATAAGATATGCTAAGAGTTCATGAAGCATAGCAGGTTTAAAAATATCATCCCCATGTATATTGATATATACCACCTCAACCCTCATATGTGCCAACCATTCTTCCCCAAGAGATATTTCCAAGTGAGATCCAAAGTGTTTCAAATCCTTCATATGTTCCTCAAAGTTTCCCTTCTTAGAATTCAATCCAAGAGATCTTTAAAAATAAGAAGGATATTGTTGTTGCACATCCTATTATTGAAAACCAAGTTTCTACTTCTTTTACTCAAGAACCCTCCAAGAAGTCTTTCAAGACTCCAATCTAGAATCAAGTAGTGAAATCATGGAATAATCAAGGTGAGACAAACATAGATTGGGAAGTTGAATCCAAGGAAACATATGAAACGATGCAAGTCTTTCCCATCCCTCCTCAAAAACCCTCTTATATTACATATCAACCTTCTTGTGCTCCTTATCCTCATGAATTCACTAATCACATTAAATAAAGGCTATTACAAGAGAGTATAGATAATAAAATTGAAGATTTGTAGTTGAAAATGAAAAAAAATTGAATCAAACCAAGATCAAGAGATTGAATACAAATAAAATATTGAGCTTATTAAAATCCCATGTCCCTCTCCCAAAAACGTCTATCTTTTCCATCTTGGAGATTTATCCAAGAAGGAATTCAAAATAAGAGGCTTTAGTTGAGAAGGTTGTAAATCATGTTGCAGCTGTTGAATAACCTCAAAAAGGCTATAAGAGGAGTGAAGTGCTTGTTGAAGATAATGAAGTGTCCTTTGCCCAAATTAACTTGCTTTTCATTTAAGAGTTCATAGAAGAGTCTTCCATATCCAATACCCCATGTTTAAATATCAATCATTCCATTCCCAAGCCCATTCATAAGCCATCCACCATACCTCTTACTCCCTCTCCAAATCATGAACCTATTCATCACCCTCTGACCATCTCTATTATTGAAAAGGAATTTGTCTTATAGGAAGCAAATGAAAAAGAGATTAAAGCTAAAAAAGAGGTTTAGGAAGAATGTGAAGAATAAAACTCAAGTATATATGATGAAGAATTCACCATTGATACTCCACTTAGAGAATAAATAACCAATTCAACTTTCAAGAATGATCAAGAATGTGAGTTTGAGGAAGGAGTGGAAGCTGATGAAGCTGTTATAGTAGAAGAATCCAATAGAGATTTAATTTAGGTTGTATATCTTTAAGAGGAAGGTCAAGAGAATGATGAATATCTTTAGCAATATTACATAGACATATGTAATGAATTTTAGG
The DNA here is from genome assembly GCA_037957365.1 of Torreya grandis. Classification (NCBI taxonomy): domain Eukaryota; kingdom Viridiplantae; phylum Streptophyta; class Pinopsida; order Cupressales; family Taxaceae; genus Torreya; species Torreya grandis. The sequence goes on from JARHVA010005559.1 coordinate 699,809, forward strand.
CTCCTCATGGGATTATATATCCTATTGTATAGATTTAAAATGATGTTGAGGTTGCCCTTTTACTTGAAAAACAATGTTATGATCCACATGAGGTCATTCAAGACCAAGTACCTCATGTCATGGAATCACTAGAGGCTAATAATGATGTTTCTACTATGAAATAATAGATGGTCATGTTTGAGATAGACACAAGAATCAAAAATCATCATGTGAAGGATCTTGAACCATATGATGAGTTCATTTTCATAGGGGACTAGTTTTCAACCACCACTTCACTTGAGAGCATAATTAAAATATTGGCAAACAAGAAGAAGATGAAGACAACAAGATCAAGGATCAAGAGGTAGATTCATTCATGACATTTTTCATCTCATAGACCATAAGATATCACATGATTCCCATTTGACATAGGAGGAAGAGGAAAAGTTTAGGTTGGTTGTACATATTAGTTTTATTTCTTATTTGTTTTGTTCCCTAAATGCTTAACTAACACATGTGTATGTCTTATTCCTTTGATTTTTCTATTATATTCTTTTTGTATATGTTTAAATGTAAAATAAATTTGTTTTTTCATGGTCATATTCTACTCTAGGTCTGAATCTGAGTCCAAGTGACTCAATTTCCTAATGGAAAGACAAGGCTACTAGTCTATTTAGCATAATAGGCATACTACCCCTGTGAATCATCAAATTGTTGACAAATTTTGACCCCTAAGGTCAAAATGTCAACCCCTATATGAAAAATATTTCTTTACATGTCTTTTTGTCCCTATTCATAGCTTTGTCATGATTTATGAGGTCTTCAAATACCTTTTTCAAAACCTTGTTAGCATTGTTTATGGTAAATTTACAAAATTTAAGGTAATAGTTTGTCTTTACATTATAATAGGTTAGTCATGTCATAGAATGATGATCCCTGGTAAAGTGGTGTCATAGGTCCTTAGGTGTCCCTTAGATTCATTTCATGCCTTAACTAGCTTGTATAAACATTTTATGATGCTTTGGAGAAGTTAAGGTTCTTTCATGGACTCTAAGGTAATGTTTATGAGGAAAAAGGTGATTTTTGCTAACTCTGACATCTGTCAAATCTAAAAATTTCCAATTATATATAAAATACACTTTCTAAGGTTATTGGAGTTGTTTTATAAGTGTATTATATGTCAGAAAGTTATAAAATGGTTTAAATCTTGCATTTCAATGATTAAGAGGTAGTTTTCACTCACTTGTACAGACTTGTGAGCTCATCTTTAGATGGTAAACATTTAAAAAGTTTTATTTAAGATTATATAGGTGAAATACACATTTATATTTCATGGAGAGATCTCAAGAGTCTAAAATGTACTTCTTTATCTCCATTGCTTCAATGACAAGTTGTAGAAGGCAATTTTTACATAGATGATATGGCCAGTAGAGAGAGATTCAAGGGATGATCATTTTTAAAAATTAGGGGGTCATAATCACCTTAAAAAAAATTCATTGGTTTTTAGATCCATCCCCTCTCCTTTATGAAAAATTGTAAAGAAGATAGGGTGGTCTAAAATTGCTAATCAATCCCACAAACTCATTGTTTCTCCTCAAAATGGTAGTTTAAAGAAAAATGAATTCATGAGATCAATTTAAAATTGTATTTATTGTCTATATATGCATATTTTATGTTTATCCAAATTCCACTTCACATGTGTGGCCTCAATTTGATAAGAAAACTCCATTTATACATAATTTGCAAAGGTGGTTGTCATGGTCTTTTTTTGTTCTAGGTTTTTCAATGTTTTATGGGATGAATGAAGTTTATATACCATTTTTTAATTTTATCTAAATACATACACATCCATCAAAAACTCTCCATGTTCATCCGCACACCATTCTCTCTAATAAATTCATAATATTCTCTCATTTTGATGATTGTGTGTGTAAATTGCCTACTTATCAATTGTTTAAGGTTTGATCCTATATAATCAAGGTGATATAAAATTATTGAACTAAAAATATAAGTTATAATTCACTAAACAAGTGGTCTCAAACCCTATCAGATCTAACTATCACCATATAAGGTCTAAAACCCAAGAATGTAGGCCTATACCCTGGCAACAACTATGATATGGTATCAGAGCCACCCCGATAATCATGTGTCAGGTTATGCTATTAGTTTCTTCTAAAATATTGAGATCTTCAATTTTTTTTTTGCATGCATTATGTTTGTACTGGCATATAAGCCTTCATGCAGATTTGTAGGTTTGACTCATTCTCCGTGTGAAGTATATGAGAAGGGAGAAGGAAAGAAAATAAAATCCTATAATAACATTGGCAAATTAAATTTCATAATTGAATGGTCTCCATAAACTATTCCCTAATCCAATCAATGATTACACAATCAAATCTAGAGACAATACAAGCTTATAAGATAAGATAAAGGAAAAGACATCCACAAACATCATTCACATGTGTAGAATGCAATAAATAACACCAAGTCTTCAACTAATCAATAATCCATAATTTTCACAATCACATTGGAGTTAATTACAATTATTGTATATAAATTTTTATACTGTAGGTCCAAATTGCAAGATTACAGTTCAGACAACTCTAAAATCTCTATTCTAGTCTTAGAAAATCAGAACAACAACCAGGTGTGTATTTTTTCATCTCTTTCACTCTTCCTTCAATTTCATGGCTTTTTCAATCATTTGCTTTACTTTCAATTTCTATTTTTAAGCACGAGTTAGATTTGATTGTTGTAATTTATTTTTACATCATAGTTTTTTCATGTGCCAATGTTTTAGCATGTTTTTCTTAGGTTAAATAGCCTTGTGCATATGTTTATGTACATATATATATATATATATATATATATATATATATGTATATGTATATATATATATATATATGTATATATATATACATATACATATATATATATACATATATATATATATATATACATGTATATGTATATATATATATATATATACATATACATATATATATATGTATGTATATATATATATATATACATGTATATATATATATACATATATATATGTATATATTTATATACATATATATATATATACATTATATATATATATACATATATATATATATATGTATATATATATGTATATGTATGTATGTATGTGCATATATATATGTATATATATATATATATATACATACATACATATATGTGTGTGTGTATGTATATATATATATATGTATGTATATATATATGTATATATATATATATATGTATGTATATATATATGTATATATATATATATATATGTATATGTATATATATATACATTATATATATATATATATATATATGTATATAATCTTGAAAAATATGCAATATTATCATAGTTGAGATAATGTTCCAAAGTATAACTGTGGTTTATTATTATGTATATACATTATGAAAATGTATAAATGTCCTTATTATCAAATCCATGTCATTGAAACTCATCCTTCCACTCTACAGTCATAATAGACTTGTGTGTACAAGATTAAGAGAAGATAAGGCTTGAAGGTAAGAAGAAGGGATAAAGTTCACATGTGAAATATAAGATGAAGGACCTATTTCATTTTATATTTTAAAATTCACGGTTATTTAATGAAATGATCAAATCCATTGAGAAAGTAAAGAGCCTAAATAGGCTTGTTATAGTCATAATCTAAAAAGAAACTTGTAGGGTTAAAAGGTGCTAATATGTTGTAAAGGGGTTGGGTGAGAAGGACTCTTCAATGATTTTATATGTGTGTTCAATTATAAATAGTCTAGTTTAGAAGATCAATTTCAAATATCATTTTCAAACTCTTATCAAATGGCCATCTACAACCATAGCTTGAGAAGGTACAAGGACAGAGTGTATATTATGTGAAGGTATAGGGTTTTGGGTCAAAGGAAAAGTTCAAATTTGTTAATATAGTGATAGTTATATTTGACTAATCAATTATTTGTGTTATAACCTTTAATTCCAAAGTACAACCAAAAATATAAAAAGGTAATCAAGACCCTAAATGGAAACCTGTAGGCTTGACTAAGTGGCCATAGTTGATTCCAAACTTGAGCAAGAGAAGGTTGCAAGGTCAAAAAATGGTCTAAATTTTAGAGATATAAAAAATTTCAAGAGCTCATTTGAGATTATAAAAGTATAAAGGAATGATCAAAGAGACTAATCAAATAAACTTCACTAAAACCTTGCAATATAGTCATGAAAACTACATGCATGCTTGCCTTATTTAGTGAAAATGTCTTTTGGCTAAGAGAGATAGAAGTATAAACATGAATAAAATCATTTTAAATGGATTTAATAGTGTTATTGACCATAAATATCATTACAATAAATAATATAATGGATGGCAAGGTTAAGAGGTTTGTTTAGGCCTATTTAGCCTAGGCCATACATACAACCATGTGTGTGAATAGTTTAGTGAAGAGAGTTTATTTGATGAGGATGAAATGAGGAAATAAAAACCTAAGAATTAATTGATAGCCTAAGTGATACTTCATTAAAACATCTCAAATGGTTTTAGATCCTTTAATAATCAAGAAAAAGGACAACATAGATAGCTAGGGTCACTAAAAGTGGTATTGTTGAGAACCCTAGCATGAGGAATTGAAGTCTAAAACAAGGTTGAAAAGATAAATGGCATAAATCACAAGTTATTGGATATGGTTTAGACCTGATTGAGATGTCTCTAACCTAAAACAATCATTGTTACTCCTTCTGTAAACCTCTATCTCTCTCTTGACCTTAGAGAATATACACTTAGCCACCCAAGATACACAAATATTTTTCTCATATATTTCTTGAAGAGATGCATGGTGGAAAAATGAATTTTTAGATGTTAGAGAGAATTATAAACTTCCATCTTTGGGCATTGGTTCTTAATTTGGTGGACTATACTATATGAATTATTACTAACACTCTTAAACACTTATAAGATGCCAAGGAGACTAATTTTGACTCAATGAGAGAGAAGATGAATCTAATGGATTAAAATGGATTTAATAAACCTTGGAATGATCTTTGTGACATTCCCAAATCTCATAGATCCCTGAATAATGTACTATATGGTACACTTGAAGGTACAACTATATGGATTATATAAAAATATAGGGTTGGAGGCTTATTTTTGAAGGTACAAGGTATGGGATGATACTAAAATAAAATATAAAAGCCTAAAAGTTATTTGAATAGTTTATATGACCCTACACACACCTATTAATGTCTAATGTATAGGTACATGAGCTCTTTTAGTTGCTAAGTTAGTGAAGAAGTGAGAAATGCATTGTTTTGCAAGTCAAGAAGCCTATATGTAGGCCTAGGAAGCACTTTAAGAGACATCTCTTCAGTATGATAAGTTACATAATGATGTTTTAGGCCCTAAAAAAATCATTCAAAGCTTAAAAACCTTTTTTTTGGAAAAACACTCAATTTGTCTCTCATGCATGTCAAATGCCTAGACTAGGGTTTTGACCATTTCATGGTTGACCCATTAGTACAGGGTCCTAGGAGAAAAAAATTGACATGGAGAATGATATTGTCATGGGTAAAGTGAATCACACACCTCAAAAAAATTTCACACATGTGCGAGTGTCTTTGGGAAAAAACTCAAATTTTAGGCAAAGAGACCTAATTGAGGAGACAAAATGGCATAAAAAAGACACTTCCACTAACTTTCATGAACTAAAATTTGGCATGGGGATATAAATACATAATAGGTCCTAAAAAATACCTCTTTTTGTCATTACCATCCTTAAAATCTCCTACACAAGGAGGTTTACATGTTTTTAGGGCTATAAGTAGTGAGGCCAAATGAGAGATTTTGATGTAAAGTAGAGTCTTAGAGAGTGTTTAATGAATCCAAATTATTTTATATAGGTATGATATGATGTTAATAGTACATCCATGTAAAATATACTACCTTGATGAAGATGAACTCAAGTTTTGAAACTTGTAAGCAAGATTGTCCTGATGAGATAAAGAGGTTTCAAGATACCTAAGGAGATGGATGATTATTGCCACTGAGATGTTAGTTGGGAGAAATTCCAAAACTAATTAAAGGTTTCAATAGTATATATATATATATATATATATATATATATATATATATATATATATATATATAATATAACTCGACATAATCTAGTATGAAGAATGCCACTTGTCCATTCACAAGCCAAGATAAATGGTAGTTTTGGAGAACTAGGTAAGGTGTAAAGTAACCAAAAGAAACTCCCATGCCACTTGGAAGAGAGGAAAATATTAAATAGAGATACAAATGTCCTTTTGGGTCTGATGTATCAATTTCACAACTCTCTTATTTCTTGTAACTCATGAGACACTTGTTAATCTCTCTCTCCTACACCTTTCTCCATCTCTTCTCTCACTTTTTCTATATATTTAGCCTTAATAGACTATGCTTATAACCTCCACCTAGGTGTGGCAAAGCCTTGAACATGTAAAATCCTTTGATCAATGATAAAATTTTAGTTTTAACTCCTCATTTGATTGGTTTCAATGTGTATGCTTGACTAGTTTATCTTGCTAAGTGGTAGTCTTCCTTCCTTGGTATGTTTATCCTTTTCTTACATTCATGTTTAGTTTGAAACTTCTTTGTAGGTATTTTTAAGTGTCTAAGTGGATTTTTAAATGTTGAGTGATTTTTATTCTCATTATTTTCATTTCATGACCTCTTGACTAGTGCTCTTAGCCCAAGCTTTCTTCATAACCTTCATGAGAAGTATTGATGTAGAGAGGCAAATTAAGAGTAGTGTTTGTTGTAGGTTAGTCTCTTATGTAAAATGAATTTGCAATAGGTTAGTAATGGTCAAATAATATCTAGTGCACCACCTCCATTAGAATAGGTTTCTCTCCCTTTTCTTAGCAAGTGTTATATTAATGATGGAGCCTAAGTGACTCATCAAGGGGAGATATCCCTTTAACCTAGATATTCACCTCTCTAATAGGCAACCCACAAACTTGAGATGATTCCATGATATTCCAAATGTATAAGTCTTAAACTACTTTATAAAGGGATAAAATTTTGTTGATATTAGTACCCAAGCAGATAGATATGATCCCCCAAAGAAGGAGGAAGACATATTTTCTTAAACCCTAAGAAAAGCCCATAAATTAAAATACTTGCTCTTAGTGAAAGTTTTGGCGAATATAGGTCAAAAATTTTATTTATTTTATATATGTATCAAATATAAATGAATTTATTATGGATCAGATCTCAAATAAAATGAATTTGAATCTTAATGTGTTTTGTCCATTGATGGAGGACCATATTCTTGCAGATGTGGAATGTGATTTGGTTATTGTAAAAGATGACTATTGGTCATCAAAAATAGATTTTAATCTCAATGATAATCCCCTAAATCCAAATAGGATTAGTGGAATAATTAATAGATCCTTTTAATTCTACCTCTATATAAGATAAAGTAATAACATTCTAATTTTTTTTTGACCAGTTAATAAAACCTAAACTAAGGGAGGAACTATAGTCAAAAGTAGACCTACAATTCTGAATGTCACCAGCCTTATCTAAATCTATGTATCCAATTAAATTGATGTTGATGTCTAATCCATAGTGAATCCTAAAACTATGAGTACCCTAAATGTAGTGGATAAACTACTTAGCTTCTTTCTAGTGTAACTCATATGGTTCCTTCATAAATATTGAGACCATGCCCACTGCATATGAAATGTCAAGTCTAGTGTGCATAAGGTAGATGAGACTAACAATAAGTTTTGAATACAAGGTATCATCAAAAGATGTAGATGGATAATCAAACTCAATATTTACAACAAATAAAAAAGGAATCAGAGTTGGCTTTCATTCAGTGATGCTAAATCATGTATGAAAATAAAGAACATACTTGGATTGTGTAATAGTTATCCTAAAGTTTGACTGAGTAATTTCAATGCCAAGAAAGTAATGCAAAAATCTTAAGTTAGTCATTGAGAACCTATTAGACAAAATAGTTTTCACTATTGTGATGGTCAATGGATAACTCCCTATGATCAATAGGTCATCCATGTATAGAACCATAATAAACAATGAATCAATATACCATAAAATGTAGACATTTGAATCTGAGTGGCATATGGTGAACCTAACAAAAATATGAAAGGAGTTTATCTTAGTATACCAAGATCGAGGAGATTGTTTGAGGCCATATATATATTTTTGAAGTTTGAAAACTAAGGAATAATCTTCCATAAATCCTTGTGGTTGCTACATGTAGATTTCCTTTTTGAGGTCACCGTGAAGAAAGGCACTCTTCACATACATCTGATGAACATCCCAATGATGTTTGTCAATGATGAGAGTGAGTAAAATTGAGTTCATTTTGGAAATTATTATGAATGTCTTGGTATAGTCAATGCCAAGTCCCTGAGAAAAACCCTTTGCTACCAAATATGCTTTCAACTGATCTATAGATCCATCTTCTACAAACTTTGTTCGTTAGATCCACATACATCAAAAAGAAATATTCCTTTATGATGTGGGACTAAATATCATATGTTTTTTCCTATGCAAGGAATTATACCCCTCTTCCATTGCACTATCCCACTTAGGAGTGCTTGATGCCTAAAGAAATGATTATAGATTGAAAGTAGATATAATGAAAGCATGTGGGGCATCCTAGAATTATGAATGGGATCACTTGTTATATGATGGATCTCTAACCCATTAACTAGCACTTTCTAATGTATCTCTATCCTAAATAGGACTAATGTTTAGAGAGTTAAGATGAGATTCCTCATCCTCTAAATATATTCTAGTAATAGGAGGAGGGGAATCCTCATCACCACTCTCATCATCAAAACTAGAATATGAATCTTAATCATTAAGAATATGCTTAGGCAAATATAAATCATCAAAACTATCATCAAATACCTATGCATCTAAGGAAGGGGAGAGGTTTCAAGTGTTGAGTATGAAGGAAACTCTAAAAAATAAACACTCCTCTTAATGAACAACTCATCGCTGGTGGGTTGGGGAATATTGTGTCCCTTAACACCCTTAGGATATCCAATGAAGATGCAAGACTAACTCTAGAGGTTCCAATTCATTACATTTTTTCTTTAAAATGTGACCTATAGTATGCAAACTAGACACTAAAAAGGGCTCTACTATGGGTTTCTAACCATCCGATATTTAAAAAAGTGACTCCATTCAATGTTTTATGAGTAACTCAGTTTTGGATGTAAAAAGCAAAATTGATGGCCTCTATTAGTGTAGGTTTTTATTTTTTCCTATTATTTAATTAGGGAAATTATAAATTTGTGCATACTTGGAGTTTTCGTACATTTGTGGGATAGGCTAGCTTATGTGGAGATGTGTGTCATAGATGTGTCATAGGTGTCATAAGAATGCCATAAGAAACTCCGTTGATGGGAGTTACTTCTCTATTCTTAGCACCTTGTCACCACCTTTTATGGAGGAGTTACAGTCTATTCTTGGGGTTCCTTGACCACCTTTTATGGAGGAGTTACTTACATGCTCTCCTATATGTATTCTTCACTTTGGCCATCTCATGTTAATCAGATATTGAGTTTTCTCCTATTTTGTCTTGTGTAATTTATCTTCTTGTATAATTTCAAATTGCTTTAGCATCTATGTGGTGTACACTTGCTTCATCTCATGTGATCATGTCTCCATTACATTCACATTATCCATATTCTGGCAACAACTCTGATATGATATCAGAGCCACCCCAGTAATCATGTTTGGTTATGCTATTACTTTATTTTCTTAGTAGTTTATTTTTGTTTAACTCTGTTGCATTTGAGATTTTTGGTAGATTTTTTTGAAAAATCATGCAAATCCATACAAAAACTTGTTAAAAAAATTACTTCTGAGTTAAAATTTGCTAAGACATCTTGTATAGATCTGTTGTGGCTTCAGCAAGGCAAGTTGTGGAAATATCAGTAGCTTGGCATCCATTTCCAGCAGCTTGGCATCCTTTTCCTACAGCTTGGTATCCTTTTCTCTCAACTTTTGCTTTTTTTTTGCATTGGATGCATGTATGGAGGATAAAACAGCTGCAAGATAAATTGGGGTGCCACTGCTTGCAATTTTTCTACTGTCAAGAAATTAGAAGTGCATCCTTATTTTGGTGAGAGAATTCTGCACCTGCAATTTTTCTGTTGTCAAGAAATTAGAAGTGCACCTTTATTTTGGTGAGAAAACTTTGCCACTTGCTGCTGTGCATTGAGGTCTGCAATTTCAGTTTCTTTTTTCTGACCAACAAAATCAAAACTGTGCCATTTTTTGTAAGACAATTCTACCAGCCTATTTTTCTTGAAAATGGCACCCTCTCCTTGTTTGGCATCCCATGTGGATCCTTAAATACTTGGCCAAGAGTTTCATTATATCTGTTACTTTAATTTTTAACTTAAAATTGACTTGTAAAAAAAAATCAATCAATTTTACTTAATATTAAGTATTTTAGACAATTTGAAATTTTGGGGGTTTTAATTTAAACTTGTATCTTTGCCTATCGAAGACGAAGGGTGAGGCCCAGGTTGGCAAGAGGCCAATTCTCCCTCATAAAGACCTCCTTTGGATTCCTCACTCTATGCCAAATCCAAGGAGTGGTTAGAAGGCCACTTTCTCTTTCAAAACAAGCATTTTTAAAATGTTTTAGTGTTATTTTTTGTAAAAACGCTAGTTTACAGGAAATTGAACCTTTAAATCTTGCAAATGGTAACTCAGATTTGGGTGCCATTTTTTATAAAAGTGTTTATAATTTAATACTCCATAGTGTAGGCTTGTTATTTGTCAAAAATACACTAGTTTATAAAGTGCCTAAAATTTGGGTCTCTCGGGACGCATTTTGGCTGATTCCAACGTCCTGTTTGCTTAACGCCTTACACTAATTTCTCTAAGATGCATTAGTAGTTGAGCCTGACATCTTTTTAGCATGCACTTGCATATTTGGGGGGGCTCAACATTTTAGGGGCAAGGGGTGTGATTGCTTTTCACAACTTGCAAATCTTTGCTTTCATTCTCCTTTTTGCATAATTTCACAACTTGTAATTAACACAACTTCACCTAAATTTAGCTTAAAATGGATTATTTTCAACTTAAACCCCTAAAACCCTTCAAATATCATGAATGGAAGGTTAAAATGTCAATCATTCTTAGAATCAAAGTGTTGTATAGGATCACCATGGGTATTGAAGTAGAACCCAACACTGATGCTAAAAAGGTCAAGTGGTACAACCATAGTGATGAAGCCTATGGATTACTGAGCTTATCTATGTCTCCAAAACTTCTCTTCCATTTAGAAACCTCCAAGACTCCCAAAGACATATGGGACACCTTAGAACTCTTATTTGGGAAGCTTGATGAGATGAGAGGTCATGAGCTCAAAAGTGAACTCATAAGTCTAAGTCCTAGCAACTTTGACACCCTACAGGACTTCTTCACTAATTTTAAGGCCCTTAGATTACAATTTAAGGAATTCAAGATAGAGAAGAAATATGATCAACTCATCCTTTCTATTGTCGCAAAGTTAGGTCCAAGCTATTCAGTCTTTGTCTTCACTTTCCATGCCACAAAAAGTGCCCTTAGCACTACATGGAAAATGCCTTCTTTAAATTCATTCATTACCGACTTGACTAGGGAGCAAGATAATCTAATTAAAATGGGCACAATGAAGTCTACTCAACCCCAAGCTTTGATAACTATAAATGGTAAGGATAAGACTTCAACAAAGGAGAAGAAGAAAAAGAACAAGGACCAGGAGAAGAAGAAAGAAAACAACAATCCTACCAAAAACAATATTGAGTCTTCCTCCTCCAATGCTAAACCTAAGAAGGAGAAGGTTAAGTGTTCCTATTTTAAAAAGATAGGGCATGATGAAGACAAATGCATGAAGAAACAAATAGATCACCTAACTCATCTTCTAAAGAAGCACAACATAGGTGTTCCTAAGTCCATCAAGCAAAATTCATTTACCCAAGATTCTACCAAGGCAAAAGGCAAGGGTAAGGAGAAAGAAAAGGGTAAGGCCCTTGTAGCAACTACAACTTTTACAACATCATGGGTCATTGATTTGGGTGCTTCTCACCACATGGGCTCTTCACTATTTGAGTTTTCATCTTTAGAGCCTTATAGCATGACTTCAATTAGTTTGGGTGATGACACATCAATTTCTATTGTAGGGAAAGGGTCAGTTGAAATGGAAGGAGGAACATTCAATAATGTTTTAAGTGTTCCTTCTCTTTCAACCAATCTCCTATCAGTGTACCAAATCACTCACATTGGTCAGGGCATGAGATTTGATTTTTCACCAAATTTAGTGGCTATTAGGGAGTTGCATAGTGATACTATAGTGGAAGTGGGTAGGGCAGATCACCAAGCCAAGTTATACACCTTCTCACATTTTGCACTTGATTCTTCTCTAATAGCATTGCTGAATCATTCAGATAGAGTTAGCAAATTATGGCATGAGTGGTTTGGCCACCTTAACTACCGTTACCTTGAATAACTTTGTAAAAATGACATGGTCATTGGCTTGCCTCGTGTCTAATTCTCAAAAGAACTTTGTGAGGGGTGCTCCCTTGGGAAGCATCTCGAAGCAAAATTTGACAAAGGCAAAGCTTAGAGGGCTTCACAACCTTCGGAGTTAGTCCACAGTGATGTATCATGTCCCTTTCCCAAACCACCTTTCACAAGGGCCAAGTACATCCTCACTTTCATTGATGATTTCTCTAGGTACACTTGGATATATTTTCTCAAACAAAATTCTAAAGTGTTTGAAAATTTTATAGACTTTAAGGCTCTTATTGAGAAATAGAGTGAGAAATCCATCAAGGTTCTTCAAACTGATAATGAAGAGGAGTATGTCAGCAACAGGTTTGAGCAGTTTTACACCACAGAGGGGATTGATTTGCAATGCACAGTCACTTATAGTCCTTCATAGAATGGGGTTATAGAACACAAAAATAGGTTCTTAAAAGAGATGGGTAGTTATATGATTAACTCCAAATCCTTAGCACCATAGTACTAGGCTGAAGCCATCAATTATGCTTGCTACATTCAAAACAGAGTTCCTCACAAAGCTTTGAAAGGGATAACACCCTTTGAAGCTTGGCATAAAAGGAAACCTGATGTTGAGCACCTTAGGGTTTTCATCTCCCTAGCCATGGCCCGCATTCTGAAAAAGAAATGAAAAGCTATGGAATGTTAGTCCAAGCCTTGCATCTTTGTAGGATATCTAGATGGTATTAAGGGGTATCACCTTCTAGATCCAGTCACTCATGAGTTGTCAATCGAGAGAAGTGTCCATTTTTAGGAGAGTCCTAAAGACTCAACACTTGACACTTCTTCTCCCTCATCGAATCTACTTCTTCATGATGATTCCTCATTAGATTCAAATCAGCCACAACAGGTTTTTGAGCCAAAGACATCTTCTTATTCTTTGAGTTCAGATAGCAAGGATAGTGATGCAGAGTCATCCACCTCTAGTGAGTCAGAGGATGAGGAGTTAGCACCTGACTCACCCACTTCTGGGCCACTTTGGGCTAGACAGACACTTGAGAGTGCTGGCACTTGGGCAGGAGATCCCATAGATGACAGACGTATTAAGGAGGATTTCAGAGAGATCCACATGCCTTCTTTGCTTCAGTTTCAGATCCATACACTTTTTGAGAGGCATAAAGGGTACTTGAGTGGGATAGTGCTATGGAGGAAGAATATTCTTCCTTAATCAAAAATCACACTTGGGATTTGACTTCACTTCCTAAGGGAAGAAATATGGTTCGATGTAGGTGGATATATTGGACCAAGTTTGTAGAAAATGGGTCAATTGATAAGAACAAGACATGATTGGTCACCAAGGGTTTCTCACAAGTGGCAGACATTGACTACTCAGAGACCTTTACACTCATTGCAAAGATGACTTCTATCTGACTCACCTTGGCTATTGCTACAACACATGGTTGGGATGTGCACTAGATGGAAATGAAGAGTGCCTTTCTTCATAGAGACCTAGAGGAGGATATCTACATGGAGCAACCACCAAGATTTATTCAAGATTGTTCCTTAGTATGCAGACTTAGGAAATCTATCTATGGCCTCAAATAGGCCCCTCAAGCTTGGTATGCCAAGATGGATTCCTTCCTTCTCATAGTGGGTTTCACTAGGTGCCATTCTAACCCCAATGTCTACTTCTTGCGATAGGATGATTCACTCCTAATTTTGGTTCTATATGTTGATGACCTTTTGATCACCAGAAGTTCTTCATCAGCTATTGCAATGGTGAAGGCATCTCTCTGGGATAGATTTGACCTGATAGACTTAGGTTTGTTGCACTACTTCCTTGGCATCAAGATCTCATAGTTAGATTTAGGGATTTCTCTTGCACAGCCTAGGAATGCTCTTGATTTATTGGCTTAGTTTCACATGGTTGATTGCAAGCCATCTCCTACTCCCTTTCTATCAAGAGTCAATCTTGAGGTTGACTATTCTTCACCATTAGTTGATGCCACTCAGTATCGACAACTTGGTGGTAGTCTCATCTACTTGACTCACACCAGGCCTAAAATATCATATATAGTGGGACTTGTCTCCAAATTTATGTAGGAACCTCATGAGCTGCATTGGAAAGCAGCTAAGAAGATATTGCACTACATACACGGTTCACATATATACATGATTCATTATAGATTTGGCATAGAGGTTGACTTTGTTAGATATATAGATTCAGACTGGGCTAGCAATTCATAGACTCACAAGTCCACTTTTGGTTACAGTTTCTCTCTAGGTTCTAGTCCTATCAGTTGGTCTAGTAAGAAGAAAAATGATATTGCTATATCATCCACAGAGGTAGAGTACAAGGGAGCTATTAATGCAGCTATTGAGGCTATTTGGCTTTAAGGGATTCTTTCTGAGTTTGGCATTCCTATCAGGTAGCCCACCATCATTTATTATGATAACTAGAGTACCATTCATATTTGTAGGAATCTAATTTAGCACCAGTAAACCAAGCACATAGAGATTCACATGCATTTCATTTGGGAGCTCATTCATAGTCAGGTCATTAACTTGATATTTTGCCAGTCTTCGGAGTAGGTTGTAGACATCTTCACCAAAGCTTTCAATGAGAGAAATTTCATTCATCCATGAGCTCCTCTTGGGGTATGGTCCACATCTACAGCAACATCATCTTCAAGGGGGCCCACTAGCCTCTTCATTTCTTTTATGTCTCTCTTTTGGGGGGGGGGGGAGTTTTTTCCTATGGGTTTTCTCCTTTTCTCTATCTTATGGGAGATTGCATTTGTACATTGGTACCTCATCAAGCCTAGTTGTTGGGATCCATTTTTTATTTCCACACTACCCACCTAAGTTGTGCTTATGGGGGGGTATTAATGTAGGTTTTCATTTTTCCCTATTATTTAATTAGGGAAATTATATATTTGTGCATACTTGGAGTTTTCCTACATTTGTGGGATAGGCTAGCTTATGTGGAGATGTGTGTCATAGATGTGTCATAGGTGTCATAAGAATGTCATAAGTAACTCCCTTGATGGGAGTTACTTCTCTATTCTTAGCACCTTGTCACCATGTTTCATGGAGGAGTTACAGTCTATTCTTGGGATGCCTTGACCACCTTTTGTGGAGGAGTTACGTGCTCTCCTATATGTATTCTTAACTTTGGCCATCTCATGTTAATAAAATATTGAGTTTTCTCCTATTTTGTCTTGTTTAATTTATCTTCTTTTATAATTTCAAATTGTTTTAGCATCTAGGTGGTGTGCACTTGCTTCATCTCGTGTCATCACATCTCCATTGCATTCACATTATCTGGATTCTGGCAACAACTCTGATAGCCTCAACCTAATATTGAGGTGCAAGAGACTTGGAGTGGAGAATATAATTATTAATTTCCTTAAAGGACATGTTTTTGTGGTCTATAACACCATTCTATTGAGGACTATATAGAAATGTACACTATAGTTCAATCATCTTTAATGTAAAAAAATACTTAAATAGTTGTTAATATTCTCACCACCATTGTTGGTGCACAAAATATTGATGGCTTTACCTGATTATTTTTCCACAAGTGCCTTGAAGTCCTAAAAATGGTTAAAGGCCTCATATTTCTAATTGAGAAAATACATCCAAGTGTACCTCGAATAGTCATTAATAAAATTAATCATGTATTTAGTCCTATTGAATGAAGGTTTTTGAAATGGACTAGTAATGTCACTATGAACTATCTCCAATATTTATGTCTCTCCATGATTTTCCCTTGTCATACTTCTCATTTGGATGCTTACCAGGAATGAAACCCTAAAAAACTCTATTATAAATCTTAACTCATGGCAACCCTAAAACTGTGTCTTGACAACTAAGTTGCTACAGGTAGTGATAGTTAAGATGGTTGAATCACTCATGTTATAATTTATTCACTTCATCTAAATTAGTGAGAAACATAGTAGAGGGTTGATCAAGAGAAAAATATGAGAAAGTATATAACCTAGATTGATGACATGATTTCCCAAATGTAATAATGGAGTCACTATTAGATTCCCTAATAACCATGGAATTGGGTGTGAACTCAACTCTCTTAACCAAACCAATATGAGTGATCTGGTAAATAGATAGGATATTGGTGGATAAAGATGGAACACATAAAACATCATGAAATATCCCATCATTCACTTCAATAGATCTTCTCCCACTAAATTCTTTAGAAGTATCATCACCCAATAGGATGGAAGACATAGAAAAAGTATCTAAGGATGAGAACATGTCATGTGATGAAGCCATGTGGTATGAGGAACCATAATAAATAAACCGTGTGGAAGGTTGGGATGAAACTATAATAATTTATTTTCCCTTCTTACTATCTTTGGCCTTAGAAGATGCCTATGTTGATGAACTCTAAGTGGAATAATCAAGGACATTGATATTAAGCTTCTCGAGCACTATTTTTAGTTTGTTAATCTAGCTTTTCATGTATTTGGATTCATCATGCATAGATTTATTATAATAGATGTAGGTGAATCACTCTTTCTTGGGTCTCCCATCCAAAGAGGATTAATATTTTGATGTTTTTGGCTTAACAACATATTTTTTGCCCTTTCATTGCTCTGGGTCCTTCTTTTTCTATTTCTTTTCCTTACTACTGGAAGCCTTCTATTTATCATGACTCACAATTAAGGCATATCATTTAGACAGCATCAATGTACCCATTTGGTAACATTATTTTGATCCCAAGTCAAATTAGTAGTAAATTCATTGAAGGATGACATTGTCCATGTAGATCCAAGGGCATGCTTGGTTTCATGGAAGGTAGAAATGAATACAAAATAGTCAAATACCAATTTGGCAAGAATGGAAAGAATCAATTGATAAATTTTTTTGTCAATGCCTCATAGTTTCAATTGCAACCTAAGTTATTTGAACTTGGTGAAGAAGTATTGAATCGTATCAAAATTTCCTAGACTTAAACTAATGAGCTCATTATCTAACTCATGAACCGTAATTTCATCCTTATTTACAAAGAGTTTATCTAATAAAGACCATACCTTATTTGATGTTTTTGTAGATTCGATATGAAAAAGCAATTTAGGAGACATAGATAGACACAATCGACGATAGGATTCATCACTTCGGTTGTACCACTTTACCTTCTCTACATCAAGTGTTGGTTTTATTTCTATAACCATTATTATTTAATGTAATATTTTTCTCCTCAAGAGGATTTGAACTTTGAATTCCCACTCATGATAGTTTAATGGTGTAAAAATCATAACTAAACTGATATCCATAGTGTAAAAAGGAAGTATGTGTTTATTAGTGTGTATTATAGACTGGTAATATGACACCACCTAAATCTATATAAGATAAAATTTATAAAGCATGAGAATATCACTAATGCAAAGATCTTGAAAAAACTTACAGTTTCAAAAAAATGACACCTAAAAAGGAGTAGATGACTAAAAGTTATGCTAGTTTTAATGTTTCTTGCTTGCAAAAAAAATGATCTCCACTTTGCATAAATTAAAAAAACTTTAGGTATGCAATAGTTGTTTGGCCAACTTGTGAGAAAAGTTAAGACCCCTTGGGTTGGTTATGACTAGGGGCTTAAATTCCCATATGATTAGGGGGTTATGGGCTGGGATGAGGCCCCCCCTTGTATTGATTTGATTGATGCACATGTTTCATCACCCTCAAAATGAACCATTTTTATAAATGAATAGTGTTGCACTTCAATATCTTAAATTTGTCAAAATGACATCTTTTTGTAAATGAATAGTGTTGCACTTCACTATCTTAAATTTGTTGGTTGCACACATGTCACAAGTAAGTGGAATAGCTTGGCTGAACTGGATGAGTGATTTGATAGGTGGTAGATTTTATGGGGGTTATTGGCACCCTTATCAACGTTTGTGGACAATTTTGGCACTACTGGTGGGTTATGTAAGGGTTACGAGCACCCATATCAGAGTCCACAGGGTGTGCTTGCACCACCATCAAGTTTTGTAGGTCATGACAATAGGGTTGTCAAAGTCTAATGATTGTGTTGGCACCCATATCAACGTCTATTAGGTTTGATGTCCTACTCATTAAGGTATTTCAGATGTAGTAGCATGCTTGTCAAGGTCCATCAAATGTGTTAGTAGGCTCATCAAGGTTTGATAAAGTTACATGTAAAGGTCATAGGTTCAATAGAGCCATCAAGGTCATCAAAATATGACAAAGATGCATGTAGGGTTTATAGGCTCCATATTTATTTCTAGAAGGGATGTCAAGATCCATAAGTGCATAAAAAAAATTTAGGTTGAAGAAAGATTGGATCTATAAATTTGGAGTAACTTATTTAAAAAATAAGGGAAACCCACTTAGTTTCTTGACAAACCCATAAAAACCTAGAAATTATTATTCCTAAAATTCATGGGATGTATGGATTTTTGTAGATATTGAGAAAACACATCCAAACCCTCTAAAAATGGTCAAAAATTAATGTCATAGAATAAGGTCATGTGGGTAGCCAAATCTATGGTTTTTTCACCTTTTGAACCTAATGGCACTATCTATTTTTTAATTTGATATATATATATATATATATATATATATATATATCTCACACACACACACACACACACACACACACACACACACACACAGAGAGAGAGAGAGAGAGAGAGAGAGAGAGAGAGAGAGAGAGAGAGAGAGAGAGAGAGAGAGAGAGAGAGAGAGAGAGAGAGAGAGAGAGAGAGAGAGCCCTCAAACCCTATAAAACCAACATTAGTGAAAAACCTATACAAGCTAGAATGTAAGATCTCATAACAAAATCAATGATAATCATCTAACAATAAATATCTGATACCATTTTAGAGTGATCCATAATAATGATCAATTGGTTAGGGTCAAATTCATGGAGATTAATCTATATGGAGTAGTGAAACCTAAAGAACAACTCACAAAATAGAATAAGCTTGCTTTCACAATGAAAGTTGTATTAATGCTAATTTTAGAAAAAGTGCATAGGAAGATACATTATATATTGAGTAATTAGGTCACCCAAAAAGGTAATTAACTCAACTCACAATTATAAAAATGATTTAAAGTGCATTTCCCCTAATGACCTATTATTAACCTAAATAATCTAAATAAGACCATGTAAACAAAACCCAATGAGATAAAAGTCTACACCAACATCGAGTATTATGAAATTAATTTTGAATATATAATATAAATGAGGGCTCAATTAGACCAATTATATCCCTAAATGAAACCATAAATTAATTTTTTGAATTAGATATGCAATTGACGCTAATCAATCCATGTGAAACTGATTCTGACTATACAAGTGGGTTAGGTTTTAATTGACCCCAATTGTGTCTTCAGATGAATTGATTGAGTAATTTATTAAAACATGTATAGTCAAGTACATAACTTTTTCCAATCAATCCCCATCAAAATTTTGTCAATATATAATATGAATTAGGAGTCAATAAGCCCTAATCACATCCATAATTAAATCGATAAAAAATAGGTTTAGTCAAGCTAATAATTGGGGTAAATTAAGCCATGCAAAACTAAATACAACTATATTATGTTAAATTTGGCTCATTTTTCCCTAATTGTGTCCATGATTGATCTAATTGAGTAATTTTCTAATCATTTATGCAATCAGAGCTAATCAATACTTATGAAAATAATTGTGAGCATATAGTATGAATTATGGCACAATTGTCCCTAACTGTGCACTTGGTTGAAGGATTAACCTTATTAATAAGCTAATGGTTCACATATTTTTCTTATATTTCATTTCATGTTCTATAATATAAAAGTCTATTTAAACAAATCCATCAAGGGGGCATGCCATAAAACTACCAAAATAACAAACTAAGCTAATAGAGCCTAATAAAACTACCAAATTTGAAAGATGTTCATGTAACTATGTTAATTGTCTCTTTTATGCATTGGATCTATTTTTTGACTGACATTGTTAGTATTTAATTATGATCTTATTATCTATTATTATGGTCAATAAGGTGGTCTATTATGATTTGTTTAACTCGTATAAATATTTTGATGTATTTGTCTTTGGTTGAGCTAAATATATTAATATCTTACATTATATTAAGATGAGCCTATTGGGATATTATCCCTAAAGTTTTTTATTATGGGAGATAGGGCTAAGATATATATATATATATATAAATATTTCAAACACAAAGGTGATAACTTAATTTTATATATTACCCATGGATAAGAATTCTTTAGTTTAGTCTCAACCATCACTGAGGTTGTTTCAAACCCCTAGCTCCATTTTCTATCTCCATTAGACAACAGTGCCCCATTAGACATAAGTGCCCTAATCTAGCATTTGAATCCATTATGTTTTCTTCTCACTAATTAATGACAATTTTGTGAAATCTAGAATTATGAAAAGGTCATCATATGTCCCTAATAAGCTCCGTGTGAAGGAATTACAAAGCTATAACTTGATTCATATTATATTTTATGCATCTAAGACATAGTGATAGATTAATTTATATTTATATCTAACATATGCAACTTATTTTGGATTCTTATACAATGGCAAGTCAATACATTTTCTCTTAAAATGCTTTTGTTAAAATTCCTTGAACTCTAACAAATGAGGTTTATATTAAAATCGATAGGGTGGAAGATTCATTATTCTAAGCTGTTACATGACCCTTAATTGTAATTAACCATGTTTTTATCATTATTAAACATTTATTAGTCCCTACCTAATAGATATACACATTATATATCCCATTGGATAAGAAGTGATTCAAAAATTATGCAAAGTGCTAATAAGAGTTCAAGTGATATGTTAAGGGTAATGATTAAAAATAAATTTATCAAACTACCTCCTATATATCCTTTAAGGAGATCAAAATACTATTACACATATCACATAATTCATGGGCAACATATAGATTATTATTTGCATTTTAAAAATAAAATGCAATCGGTAATTAATAGTGGCAATATAAAGTCATACATAATACAAAATTGGTTCAACAAGAATAGTTAGAGAAAGAAAAGGTTAAAAAATCACAATTAGAGAAATGACAAATACATCAATCTAAGTTAGAGAAATCAATAATACAAAAATATCAAGATGTAAAGGTAATATTACAAAAAGAAAAAGAACACAAGTTACACATTCATAATCAAGCTAAGTAAAAAAACATTATCAAAAGAGGGTTTCTAACATAAGAAACTAAAAATCATTCAATACATACAAAATATATAATTTCAAAGGTGAGTGCAAAGGGGGAAACCACAAGCCTTCCCTCATATAAATATCCTTTCACAATCACTGCTTATATAAATGGCAAATAATTTATAGATGTTAAGGTCATGGATAATTAAGAAATTACTTTTTGATTTAATTCATTCCTTGGATATTTTGGAAAAGAATATCAATGCTTGGATTAAACTAATGCTTATATAACATGTTTGGGATTAGTTCAATTGTGATATTCATTTTCTTCAAAAGAATATTCTCACTTTTCATGTTATTTCACATTCAAGTGCCTACAATGTTGTTTTTGGAAGATTATGGATAAATTCAATAAGAACATTAATTGAAAAAGTAAAAGTTGCATATCATTTAAATATGAAGGCAAGGTCACATCATTTTCCAAATAAGGGACATATCTATTAATCAAACCTCTTGAAATCAAACTTTTTATTAACCACACATCACATCCTAGACATGATAATATTAATAAAGTTTCAGGATTTTATTTTGGCTCTTTTCTCAATAAATACTTTGGGATCACCCTCTTTGATGGTCCACAAAACAAGGAATTTTTTGACAATTTGGTCACAACCTCATAGAATAAACTATCTTCTTACAATTAAAAATGACTCTCTTAGGCAAGACGATGAGGGAGTGACTAGGGATGATGAGGTTCAATGAGGGAATGATTAGGTACGATGAGGGGTGATGAGGGAGTGATTAGGGATGATGAGGGCTAATGAGGGAGTGAATGGGGATGATGATGGTGTATGAGGAAGTTATTATGGAGGATTAAGGATAACAAGAGCCAATAAAGGTCTTTGAGTCAAAATTATATTTTTATCTATTTATAGAAGAAACGTAAAACTAAAAAAGTGGTAGAGGTTAGTAAAACTTGGATGTGGTGTGCACTCCATAATCCAAATGGTTGTAGATACTCTTTTTTGGCTTGGGAAGATGACCTGTAATAAGAGAGAACTATAAAAAGGGTTGGTTAGTTAGGTACATCGATGAAGTGCCTAGCATGAGCTAGATCTAAGAAACATGAGCTGGTTAGGTGGCTGCCCATCCACTCTTAATAATAATCAAGTTGAAATAGATAAAATTAAGGTACTTGCATAAAGATAATGAAATATAATATAAGAAGAAAGTATAATTCTTTTTAAATAAAATGACTAAATCTATAAAAAAAAAGGGTCAATACTCATGATAAATTATGTGAAGTTAGGTTCAAAAAATTATAAAAGGGTCTATGATCAGGGAGGAACATAGAAAGTTAAGTTTGGTTGGGGTTAAGGGGCTGAAAATAACTTGATGTTATTTTATACCACAATGACCATTAGTAGTTAGGTGAACCATTGGTAGTTAAGCTAACTTTCGATGGTTGGGTAACCATCAATAGTTGGGGGCGACCATCAGTGATTTTACTAACCATCAATGGTTTCCTATGGCTTTTTAAGGTACTCAAAAAAGAATTATAGAATAGGTGAATGGTCTGATAATGGTTCTATTAAGGATCTAGAAGTTGGGAAATGAGGTGTAGATAGGTCTGATTAGGTCAAGGTGGTTAAAAATCTAATGAAATGAAGAACAAGTACAATATACATGTAGCTTACTAGATGGTTGATGGTTGATGGCTAGATAATTTTTTATAGAGTAATAGTACTTTGGCCTCAAAAGCAAATTTGGTAGAGGTTTGGGTCTCTTTTGTTGTTGTTGAGTTGCTGAATGAAGATTAGATGTTGGAAAGCTTGAATACCTATATATAAGAGTGTTTGTGATGATAGATCCATTTCACCTCCTAATCCCCTCCTTTTATAGGCAAAGAGATATGGAGGATAGAAGGTTCCATAGAGGGTGAGGTTATTGATTTTGATGCTTGGAAGTTCATTATCATTGCATAAGGAAAACATATTAAATTATGCCTCATTATCTCGCACATAGTTGGTGATGTGTTAAGAAGGTAAGGACCTAATCATTAATGATGAGGCTAACCATTGATGGTTAAGATAACTATCGATGGATGAG
The DNA here is from genome assembly GCA_037957365.1 of Torreya grandis. NCBI lineage: Eukaryota > Viridiplantae > Streptophyta > Pinopsida > Cupressales > Taxaceae > Torreya > Torreya grandis. The sequence goes on from JARHVA010005559.1 coordinate 723,602, forward strand.
TGTCTGAATGTAAAGGGGTTAAAAAGGTTTTGTTAAAGGTTAATATAGTAGGATGGTGAATTTAGTTAACTAGGTAGTCAACTAGACTTAGGGTCTGATAGGGTTAAGAACAGTCCCAAGGCATTTTTACATCTATTACAATTTTCTAGTGTCTACAGAAGGATTAATTAAGGATGATGAGGGATGATGAAATATGATGAGGGATGATGAGGGTTAGTGAGTGATTTATTATGTATGATGAAGGGTAATAATGGATAATGAGGGGGTGATTATGGATGATGATGATCAATGGAGCAATTATGGATGGTGAGAGATGTTGAGGGATAGCAAGGGAGTTTTTAGGGATTATAAGGGTTGGTGAGGGAGTGATTAGGGATGATGAGGGATAGTGAGGGAGTGGTTAGTAATAATGAGGGAAAAAGAAGGATGAAAATAGAGTGATGAGGGATGATGAAAAAGTTACAAGGGATGATGATGGATAATGAGGGAGTGATTAGAGATGAAAAGGGAAAATTAATGATGATTAAGGAAGATGAGGGATTATTAGGCCATTGAGGGATGATGAGGGATGGAGAGGGATGATCAAGAATAATGAGGGTATGACTAAGGATTATGAGGGATTGATTATGGATGGTGAGGGATGATGAGGGAGTGATTAGAGATGATGAGTGATCATGAATATCTCTTTGTTCTCCCTCTCTTTCTTTTTATGATACCATATCTACTCATAGATAATTTTAAGTTTTAACTAGGGATAATGAGGGTTGATTTCAACCCATGAGGGAGTGATTTGAATAACCATATTCTAGTCTAGATAATTTAGTCAGGATGTGTAATCCACCTTCCAGATCATAGGATCTCTCTTTCCTTGTATTTATGGTCACTCATAGTCTAGATAAATAAGTAAGGATGCATTTACCTTTTCATCATAGGATCCTACTATCCAAATTTTTATACATATTGTAGACATATGTACTTTTCACTTATTCTTTAATTTCTAATTAAGTGGCACTACTATTCCAATATCATGCATTGAATTTTTAATGGTTGGTTTGCATCATTTTCTTAGATTTCATTTCATGGTATACAATATAAAATTCTATTTGAACATATCCATATGTTGGACATGGTATAAAACTACTGAAATCACAAAATACTTATGTCAAGAGCCTAATAAAATTACCAATTTTTGAAGATATTCAAGTAATCTTGTAAATTATCTCCTTGGTGCATTAGATAAGTGTTAGCATATTATTCACCATAGTTTATATATTTTTTATAACCATGAGGATCTATTTTTTAATTCATTTTGTTAATATTTAGTTATGATCCTATTATCTAAGATTATGGTTAATAAGGTGGTATATTATGAGTTGTTAAAATTGTATAAATATTCTCATGTATATTTCTTTAGTTTCACTGAATATATTAATATTCTTGAATTATAATAAGATGAGCCTATTTTGTTTTTAAACCTAAAAAAATTATTCTAGGAGATAGGGTTAAAATATATAAAAATAGTTTAATCACAAATGTATTAAAATAATTTTATATACTAACCATGGATAGGAATTTTTTAGTTCAATCCCATCCATCACTTAGGTTGCTCCATATCCCTAACACCATTGTCTATCCCCATTGGAAAATAGTTCCCCATTAGATAAGAACACCCTACTCTAGTGTATGAGTCCCCTTTGTTGTCTTCCCAACAAATTTTTAAAAAAATAAAAATTAAACATTATTAAAATGTTGGACCATGTCCATAATAAGTCCCATTTTAAATAATTACTAATAATACTTGATTCATATTATACTTTATACCTCTAAGGCATAGTGCTAAATTAATTGGTATTTATATTTCATATATGCAACTTCATTTGGTTTCTTCTTCAATGGCAAGTCAAGATAGTTTTTCTCAAAATGTTTTTGTTAAAATTATTTGGGATCTAAAAAATGAGGTTCATAATTAAATTGATAATAAAATTGATAGGGGAAATGAGTTAATCAGTCTTATTCTAGCAGCAAAAGCTGAAGAATAAATTCAGTTAGCCACATCTATCTCACAAGAGTTATCTTTTGCAGTTTTCAAATCCCCTAATTCCAATGTTGTTAATTATACTATTACATACATTCCTATTTATATACATATACTTACATCCATAAAACCATCTCTTCATATGGATAATAACATAAAAATGGTGAGGTGCATGATATGGATAATGACACCTATAAACTCAATAAGCTCTTTAAGTTCAAAAATCTCAGTAGACAATCCTATATTTATCCATTGATAAGAACACATTATGACAGCTAATGACAATGGCCACAATTAAGGGATATAAATATGTTGTATCAAACAAGGCCAAGGGGCACATGTAAGTGACATAAATATGTCACAACAAATAAGGCCAAGTAATCAAGGGACATAACAAAGCAAAGGGGTCGTAAATAATATAAAATTAATGGCTATCCTATCATGAAAGAGTAACAACACAAATGATGCATAAAATAAGTCAAAAATAGTCTACACTATACATGTATATCAATGTTACACATCAGTAAAATATCATATCCATATAGATTTGTGTAAGTTATGGGTAACTATCAAGACATATAAAATTAGTATAGATGTTAGTAGAGATTCTTAGGAAACTATAGAACATGATAATTACAAGGATAGCATGTAAAATTAAAAAAAAATAAAACTACTATAATTCAAATCGAATCCAACCACTAGTAGACTAAGTCAATCTCATTATATGAAGACACATAATAAATGTATATAGAATAGGTGACATAAACTATACAAATAATAGATGAAAAAATATATAGTACTTATAGTGCACAAAACATAAATAAAATATACATAGGAAAACCATTCATAACATTGTATTAATCTTTATCACATGTGGAAACATATATAATTACACATGAGCACTATATATAGAGTTTCATTTAGCACTATCTCTTCATATTCTAACCATTTGACATGTCCAAAAGAAGTGACTCTTCACATTTTATTATCCATCCTTACGCTTTAAAAAGGTAAAATACATACAAAATACAAAATAGATCAATTCAAAAATGTATTCATCAACTCTACTTTGTGATTCTAGTAAGCCCTATTGTTCACTGAACACTTTCCCAAAATTAAACCATTGTCTCATCCCAAGATAAAGTCGCAAAAAGATATTCAATTATGATTCTAAAAGAATTAAACAAGAAAAATGGTTGTGCTTATCACTCTAGGTACCTTTTACAAATTTTCACCTAGTTTTCTCACTACTCAGCTACCTGATTTAACCTTTTAGGGTTTAAGTATATAAATCCCATGGTTGATTAAAGTGTTGAGTTGTCTAAATTAGTGAAATAATATGGAATCAATAACCACTAATTTGTTACCGAATTTAACTTGATTTGAATTTATAAAAATAGTAATAAATATGTGTAGATAGAGACTTATCTAGAAAACACCTATTGTGAAAGATCTAAGTGATAAAAACTAGGTTATAAATAGATTTGAGTGTCTTTAATAGGATCCTTGAGTGAGACCCTTTCCTAGACAATAACACCTCACTTGGATAGTGTCATGTGGCTTTAGTGTACATAAAATGGTACTAGTGTCATCTTTGTATGAATATTCTAAATTTATGGTTGCACATGTGCCTGTGTTCCTAAGTTTTATTCCTTCATGCATGAAATTCGAAACTTTATTTTGTGCTTGTAACAATTGATTGATGTTGAAAACTAGAATCCTCCTTGCAAGTATGGCATGAGCTGAAAATGTGTGTTCCTCAATAGGATAGGTTGGACATCCTTAACACCCAATTATGAAGAGAAGTGCCTACATACCAACACTTTGAGGAGGGATCAAACCCAATGTAATTGTCCCACCTAGTTCTTAGTGCAAGTTTAAGTGAATGCTAGAATGATAGTGGTCTTGAATTCCTTGAGTGTGATTGAGATTAGAAATATTTGAAATCTAGGCTTAGGGTAGATGTAGATGGTAGTATGCATAAGTAGGGCAAAATAGGGATTAATAACCTTGATTTTGCTCCACTTGTTTCTTATTTGAATAGGTTTTTTGTATCTATTTTCCATCTAGTAGATATATGTCTAATAGTCTTGTATTTATAGTGTTTTATAGATTATACAGATAATAAAATGTACTTTAGCTAACCTTAGGAGGGTTACACATTTTAAAATATATCTATTCAGGAGATTTAGGGAAAGGGACACTCGCACCATGTGGCTCTAATGTTCAGCTAGCAGGATGCTAAGCATGAAGGGCTAGGGTTTGGGATGTGGCTCTAATGTTCAGAAAACAGGATGCTAAGCGTGAAGGGCTAGGGTTTGGGATTATAGGTCTACGACTACATTTGAGTTGACTAGGGACATCTATGGTCTACAAAATGGTTGGAAAAGTGTGATAAAGGCTTTAGAATAGTTTTAGGTCTAAGTTGGGAATAATTTATCTCAAGAAACACTCTTATCATCTAAATACCAATTTTAGGTGATTACATTTTTGCCCCCTCCGCTATGCTATAAATGTAGTAAAGTGAAATGACTAGTATAAAGGAAAAAGAAGCATACTTGGAGTAACCCAAGAAGTGAAGCCTATGTAACTGACTCTAAATATGTGAAGCTAAGTCTGCATATGCAAAGCATGACTTGGAGTGAAACATGCCAAAATTAGTCCTTACTTAAGAGATATCAAAATTAAAAGACTATGCTAAATAAAGTAATTGAGTAAAGTTGAGTAAAGAGATAGGAAAGAGGAAAATAATAAATACAAATTTTTGGGTACACAAACCAATGCATGAACCTAGTGATAACCTTTATGTGTGTATGTATATAGTGATCAAATAATTGAATAACTTGGATTGAGCTGAAGGCTTTGCTCAATCCTCATATGTGGGTGGCTCAACAACCCAATTTCATTTTGACTCCATCATTTCCCACCCATGTTTAGTGTGTTATGACCTATGAATAATTTGGATTAGATTGTAAGTGTGTCTAACACTCTCATGTGGGTGGATAAAGAGCTCAATTAGGCTATGATTTCATCATTTCCCACTCATGTATAGTAGGTGCATCTAAAATTGAACTACACAAAGTTTTGGAAATGTCTAAGTAGGTATATATAACTATATGTGTCAACTCCATGGATAATTGGGTACATTAGGTAGCTCTGGGCCACTCAAGAATGCAAACCACTATAGATGGAGTAAGGAATAAAACTGGTGATAACTTATAATATGATTTAAAGTGTATATAGTGTATAAAATGACATGGAGTTTTTCATTCCATTTGATTAACCTGTGTGTAAATGAACATATCGAAACAATGTGTCGTGCACATGCCCCCAATCTGATATCTAAGTATATTGATTTTGCACTAATTTTTAATGAGTGTATCTATGTATCTAAATTAAATGTGAGATTGATCATGTCATGAATGATGCACTCAATCTAAGCAAATGATATGAATCTATGTTGAAATGAGTGTATCTGAGTAAAATTTGAGCATAACTATCAAACCTATAGATATATCTATGTAAACCTATACTATAGTTGGTGTACTATTCTAGCTAATATGAAATACCCTAAAGCTAGGGCTACTTGGAAATAACACCATGTAGTGGAAAGTATCTCCATGTGGTGCTAATATCCTATTTTGGGTGATAATGTCTATCTGGTCTAAATTCTTAGTCTCTAAACTACTTTCTCAATCCCTATCTTTTTTTGTGTCTTACCTATGTCTAATTTCCTTAAACTGAGCCTATGTGTTGACAATGATCTATGAATGCAATGTAGGAGCCTAATCTTTGTGTAAAACCCCTATGAATTCCCCCTCTTTTGAGGGTAATTGTGAAACCTATGCAATAATTATCCTCAAAAGAAATAAATTTGTAAAATGTGTTAGCCAGAGCGTGTATGATAATTGTGTGATAAGCTAATATAATGTGCAAATATAATATCATAATGTAAGAAAATATGAGCATAAGTATGTAGTGTAAGATGTGTGTTGTATTTAGCATTGTGCAAGGGTGTCAAGATAGATGTAATCAATGTGTATAACAATAATTTTGAGTAGCTACCTAAGGGATGGGGCATGGTGTCCATAAAAGCACCCAAGTAGGAAGGGTATATGCATGAGGTTCCTCACAACATTGAAAAATAGTATGTGTAACAATAACATGCAAGTGTCATGGTCATGATACATACAAGAAATCATACATACAAAACACATGAGGCATGAAAAAATAGGGCAAGGGTATATAATACAAGGGACATGAGTACATGTCACTAAATCTAAGAGTAGAAGACATACAAGGACATGTTCAAATGTCCATATACACAAGAAACAAGCAAGTTGGCTTAGATGCACATAGAAGGACATGTTCAAATGTCCACATACAAAATCAATAAAACACACACAAGGGACATGGGAACATGTCCAAGGTATACATGAATAGAAGTGGTGTAGGGCCAAAAATCAATAGCATATTCAAAAGCCCTTGAATAAAAGAAGCATAGAAAATGTAATCAAATCTATACTAGGAAAGCTAGAAATGAAAGCATTCATGAATTTAGTACTAATATATTTAAGAGATAGGATTTACATATGCTAAGTTTAAAGTAGTGATAGTTGGCAAAAAAATTGAGTATGAGTAGGAATGATCAATATGAAGATATAACAATGTTAAAACTAGAATGTGTAAAATGTAAATATAGCAACTCGTAATAGAAACTACGTTTGAGAGGCCCTTAAGTGGGTAGATGTATCAAATGAATAAACCTAGATTAGTGTAGATGGCCTTGGTGGGTAGATGATAGCAAGTCTAGATCAATGTAGTGGACCTGAGTCTTGTATGCAATCTACAAGCACTCGAGAATAAAACATGAAACATGTATGTATGATAAAACTAATTATACAAAGATAGCTAGCATATGTAGTATCTAGAAATGATAAGAAATGTAAACATAACAATGCATATAATATATAAATTTTATGTTTTTAAAGTAATATTTGAATGTTTGTGTGTTTTGGCATGTTATATTATTTTTGTATTTTAAGGTAAATGAAAATAAACTATGTACAAGGATCATGAGAGAAGAAAGTATGTACAAGAAAGTAGGAACCATACTAATTGATGAGTCTCATGGGAGACTCACTATCAAAATGACCTGTGTCAAAAATAGGAATGATAATCTCTTGTGTAATTTGAATGTTTTTTGTAGTTGAATATTGTTTTAGTATCAATCTAAGTATTATTCATCATCATAATCACAATAATAATAATTTGGAATCCTAGAGGGAATTGCTTCATACTATGGACTTTACCTTTATGAATTGTGGTTTAGCATATTGATTGTGAATTTTCCCTTTGAAACTTTGTTTATTATATACATATGGTGTTGTGGAGGCTCTTTTGTTAGAAAACCTATTTTGAGAATGTTTGTTTGTGTAGCATGATTTTGAATTTGAAACTTAAAATATTTTTCTTTTTGTAACATTTCCTATGTGTCTAGATGTTTTGCCTTGATAAAATATACCTACTACTAATGTGACTTAGGATTTTAAATAAATCCAAAACCCTGTTGACCAATGTTATCAATTTCTAGAATAGATTAGTGGTGCCATGGGCCTGCTTGGAAAAACCTTGACTATGATAATCAAATTGTTTTAGATATTTTTTACCAAACCCATACTATTATGAAAGTTGAGACTCATTTTATAGAGATAGATTTGCCTCTTTTACTTGATTCACCTATGCTTGTTGTACTATTTTTTGATATGATTGTACTTTGTGAACCTTTTATTATTCTAAGTTATGCTTTGGTAACCATTTTTTTAATGTTTTTGAATTTGACCCTTTTTGAATTGGTATGTGCCATTGTAGGTTGTGTGGATAATATTTCATTCTGTGAGTCATTTATATCAATTATCTATTATGTTTCCATTTTCCATGCTTTACGTGAATTAGTATGCTACCCATAAATTCTATGATATGCACAATAATATCTAGATCTCCTTATAGGGTATAGAAGGGGTAGGTTAATCAACTTAGCTTTAATCATTTCCCTTGGTATCTCACTTGAATTTTTATTTTTACTTTGAATTATTTTTGAATCATTAGTTGTAGATATATTGTGTTTTTATTTATGATTTGGATATGTAAAATTATTTTCCATAAATTGACTAGGTGAAGATGCATGTACATGATTTACACTATTGTGCCCTAGAGGCCTTTGTATTGTAAATTAATTTTCCAATGTTTTAATATTTTCATGTAATAGTTGTTTTTGATTTTTTAAAGCAATAATTATATTTATCATACTAATAATTTTATCACATAGAGTCTCGCAAGTGTAAATTCTAGTTATTTCTAATTGAACATGTAGGCACACACCTTATAGGGAAGAGATGTGAATAGGATGAGTATGGGTAATAGTGACATTGGTATAGTTTGCTTCATCTCATTGAGGGATGATAGCATATACTTGGTTAGAGGGAAAATAACTATCACCCTTATGGAGATGAGGTGGAGAAGGATATTCTTTCATGTGCATAAGATATGGCATTTAAACTTGAAACATAGTTGTTAGATTATGTGATAAATCCTCTATGTGTGTATGGGTTTTCTTGTTAATGGAATTATACATAGGATAAAGATAACATGCTATGAGATATGACATATATTTCAATTGATATAAAGAATCATCTATACACATATCTATGTCATTTCTAAGTTTATTATGAATTAGAGGAAACAAGCATGCAAATGAAAGTAGAAAACTCAACAACAAAAAATGATTAATTTATTCTATCATTATAATCATGATTATACAAATTATAATATATACAAATCTAAAATTTGAATTCTATAAATGTAGAAACTAGGGTTAGTTTGTAAAATATTTAAATTATACTTAAATAAATGAAACCCTAATGTGATATTGATTAAATGGGCTAGGTTATATAAAAAAATAAAGAAAAAAGATCTTGTAACCCTAATTTAGTGCACAAAAATTTAGAAAAGGTAAACCCTAGGCAAAACTTGGGGTTTAAGTAATATTTGAAGTAAGTTAGGTTCACCAAATGTTTTAACATTTCAGGGTTTTACTAATGTAAATCCTATGCTAGATTAAATAGCTGAGTAGTATAAATTAGTTAAATAATATGGAATAAATAATGATTGATTTGTTATATAATTTAACTTGCTTTGACTCTATAAAAATAGTAATAAATATGCAAAGATAGAGACTTATCTAGAAAAAACCTATCACAGAAGATCTAAGTGCTACAAATTGAGTTTAGGATGGACCTAAGTGTTATTAACAAGATCCTTGAGTCAGATCTACTCTTAAATAGTAACTCCCCACTTAAATAGTAGTACAATGTGGCTTACGTGTCCTAAAAATGGTGTTAATTTCCTATTTATAGGATTGTTCCTAATTTTTAGGTACACTTGTGCTTGTGTTCTTGAGTTTTATTCTTGCATGAATGAAGTCTAAAACTCTATTTTATGCCTGCATCATCTAATTTATGTTTCAAACCCTAATCCTCATTGTAAGTATGACATGATATTTTATGTGTTCATTAGTAAGATAGACTAGACATCCTCAAAACCCCACTATGAGGACATTTCCCTATAGACCAATACTCTGAGGATGGATCAAACCTGATGTAGTTCTCCCACCTAGTGCTTGGTGCAAGTGAATGATAGAATGATAGTGGTAATGGATGCCTTGAGTGTGCTTGATATTATAAATCTTTAAAATATGGGCTTAGGGTGTTTGTAGATGGTACTATGCATAAGTAAGATAAAATAGGGATTAATATCCTTGATTTTGCTACACTTATTTATTGTTTGAATAGGCTTTTTAAACTATTTTCCATCTAGTGGATATAGATCTAATAGTATTGTATTTATAGTGTTCCATAGCTTCTGTGGATAATAAAATGTGCTTAGGGCAACCTTAGGAGGGTTATATATTTGAACATATATATGTTCAATAGATTTAGGGTAAGGGACACTAGTGCCATGTGTCTCTAATGTCATTAATGTGGTGCCAGTGTCTAACTAGCAGGTTGATGGGCACAAAGGGCTAAGATCTACGATTATAAATCCAAGACTATGTTTGAGCTGACTAGGGACATCTATGGTATATGTAATGGCTAAAAAAGTGTGATAAAGGATCTAGGATAGGTCTAGAGATAAGATATGAATATGTTATCTCAAGCAACACTCTTATAATCTAAATATCACTTTTAAATGATTACACCACCCTTTCAAGTTTTCAACTAAGTAGCATACTAGCTTACCACCCTTTTAGGTTTTTAATATACTAGCATAACTAAGTTGCTTCCCCTTATGGTTTTTCAACCTAACAAATTCACCAAATGTAATATGATATACATAGGGGACCTAAGATGAAAAATAGTTAGCAAAGTACATAGATAAAATAACACAAAGATTTTAAGGTGAAAAAACCTTAAAGAAGTTAAAAATCCATAAGATGATAATTATTCAAATATGAGAAACTTTTCCCCCAATACACCGACTTCTCCTTCTCACTTTTTCACTCAGTGCTTCACAAAACTCAAAAACTGAATATGATCAAATAATTTCATATTCATGATATATTATTTCACAATAATGGTAAAACCCTATTTATAGTGAAATAACAAAGATTTGACTGTTGTCAAAATAACAGGTCCGTCCATCATGATAAAGTAATTTAATTAAAGTTTTTTATCTTATTAAATAATTATAACATTATTAATTATTTTCATGAGGTTTCCACCTCATGTTTATTATTATTATTATTATTATTATTATTATTGTTATTATTATTATTATTATTATTATTTAATAACTTTACTAAGGCTAAGGGATAATAATTCCACTTAGGATTAAATTCTCTAACACTCCTTAATAATAAGCGGGGATAAATGTCATAGTCATCGCAAAAAAAAATTATACTATGTACACAATTAAAGGATTTAAAAACTTTCATCATGCCAAACATCACCTTTTAAGACAAAAAGAATTATAATCTATAAATTAATTGAAAGTAAGTTTAGGCTAGTATGATCATGAGACTACACCTCATAGTTTATCTTGAATAATTATCTAAGCATATTTGGATCCTTTTATAACATAAGGACTTCCATTACAAAGTATGTTTTTAATGTATTAGGTTTCAAAAGTAAAACTTCCATATGAAATTTAATTAATTACATAACTTCCACACAAATTTTACAATTATAATAATTATAGGGAAGGAGAAGAAACACATGGCCATTAGGAAGTGACATTTTCATGCACACTTCCTCTCAATGGCAACTCCAAGAGGCCTAACATTGCATAAAACTAACAAAATTCGGTATCACCAAGTGGTTTTGTGAAGATATCTACCATTTATTTATCCATAGAATATAAATATAGATCAATATCACCATTGAGGACTTTCTCTTGGATAAAATTTACATGAACTTCAATATACTTAAATTATTAGTGTTGTGCACCTACATAAAACTTAAACACATCCAAAAATATATTCATGATAGCACAGTATGGTTAACATCAAAATAATTACATACATAAAAATATGATATATGTTTTTCTATGGTAAAACACATTTTAAAAAATCATGTTATATTTTAGTCAAACAAGTTCACTACTTTGATTACAAAGTTAGTGAAAAACAGAAATTATTATATGCAATTCATCACTAGATGTATCCAATATTGACAAGATGAGCATCCCCCAACTATCATGTGATGCACATAGAATAATTTACTAATAATATGATACTACATTTACACATTGTATATCCTGTTAGCCATAACTCATTTTATCATTTTATTTTTATCAAAAAACTTTTCAAGTTTAATATGCTTCAATAAAAGATTGAGTTATAACCTCTCATACATCAAATTTGGATAATTTTATAATGAAATGGCATCATCCAATCAAATAGATATGATACTAAAACTAATTATTTCATAGACGTATGAATATACTACTTAGTAAAGTAAATGATGAAGAGCCAATAATACAAACTCTATTTACACTTTGCAATTCATAACATATCTTATTATCAAAATAAGCATATAAGGATGTTATCATAAACAATCAAATGATTAAACAAAAAATGAGAGTATCTAAGGAATTGAAACACAAAATATCCAAACTCATTGAGCATGATTTTCTTACCAAATGCAATAACTAAACACGACCATTTTGTCAAATTAAGCATGATGTTATGCATATAATATATTGCAATGCTAACTGAATTGAATATAATCATAATATCTATATAGTTTATTGTATTTATCATCTAAGAAATATATATATTTTACATTATGATTTAATATGTATTTTTTAAGAATCAATACTAAATCATTTTACTAACAAATACAATGTAGATGTGACGCTATCAATATAAGACTAGTAGCTCTAAAGTAACACCAAAATAGTTTTATCAAAATAAATGAAATTGTATGAGAATATATATATATATATATATATATATATATATATATATTTATATATATTTATATTTATATATATCAATTATTTTATTCATAATATGCACACAAGTATTCATGGCTTCAGCCCATAAAAACTAGGAGGAACATTTGAACATTGGAATGTTGTTCTAGCCATCTCAATAATGGTATAGTTTTTCCTTTCAGTAATACCATTTTGCTAAGGGGAATAAGGATTTGTTAATTCCATTTGAATACCATAATTAATGAAAAAAAATCAAATTATTTACTAACATAATCATCACCATTATCAGTTCTTAATATCTTAAGAGAAGAATCAGATGCATTTTCAACACTAGCTTTAAATTCCTTGAATTTGAACAACACATCAAATTTATTTTTTAATAAAAAATACCAGATCATTATAATGTAATCATCAATAAAAGTAAAAATATATAAATAACCATTAATAGATACAACTATTGGCCATTTCTATCCCACATATGAAGCTCATACATGGTTTGATGAAGCAGTGGATTAAAGGCTTTGAAATAGGTCCAAGTTTGGAAAATAGAGGGATCCAAGTAGGTTCTCATATGTTTCAAGCATGGATGAGCAAATGGATAGGTTGTAGAGACCCTTCAAAATGTTAAGAGTATTTGTAATGATTATATAAGTGCATGGTTTTCATCTAGCTCTTCATTATGTTTATCTAGAATTTTTTGATCTAGTGGCAAAAATTCCAAGTAGGCAGTTTGTTGACATCATCATTGCCATGTTTGGATGAGTCAAGAAGAATTGGTCATATGGGTTTATTTATCTTATTCAATAGTTACTATGCACTAAGTTTTAGGCCATTCATCTAAGTGTGATCAAGGTTATTCATATTCAAAGTTGGATCCTCAAATAGAATTCACTAAGATTCCATACCCATTTGTGACTAGATCATCCCCTGGGCATCACATCGGATAAAATGGACTAGCAAATTTATACATTTAATATCTTCACTCAAAATACTCATGAAACCAATGGATCAAGTACAAATGTAGTTATACATGCTAGGAACATCCTCTAATATTTTTATGCCCACATGAGCTTCCTAAATTATGTTATAAGCTTCTAAAGATGGACTTACAGAGTGAAAAAATCACACTAACATCAAATTTAGGCTCCCGTAAATATCCATTTAATTTTAAAAATACCACTGGATCTTAAATTTGATAGTCTATGGGATGGCGTTTGATGGTCTTGTGAACATATTTGACGATTGTGCAAACATAAAATTTAAGATATAATAAAGAGAAATCCATTTGAGTTTAAATTTGATGGTCATGCAAACATCATTTTATGGGAGCACAAACATCAAGTTTAAACTCATGAAGTAGCCATTAGTTTTCAAATAGTTGGTCTTAGTTAATCTAATGGTCCACTTTGCATCATACATCTTGATTTAATGATATGAGATGAGTCAAGCATTCAAGGGGGTCAAGAGGTTGACACATGGCACAAGTACGTGAGGCTACAGACTGACAATGAATCTTGAGAATCAATGTACATTTGACATGTGGCATAAGCTATAATAGAGTTGAAAAGTAAATGGACAATATTGATGGCTAGCACTTAGACATATAGATCAAGATCAATAGAGAAAGGAAAGGTTAATGAGTCAATGGATTTGAGTTGGATTGCTGACAACCAACGGGAAAAGGATCAAGCTTCAAACATTTTTGATGGAGAATGATGAGCCAATTTTAGACACTGGGAAAACAAATATAAGGAACCAAGATTGAGTTCAACCTGAGCTAGTGGAAATATATGGAACAAAATTTGATGTGGATCTCAATGGAACTAAAACAAAGATTTTGAGACTAGGCTCTTCTATTAAGGCTCTATAGAGATAGATTAGGTCTTTTAGACATAATATAGATTAAAGGTTGGCAATTTGGTAGCTATAGGGACTATGCATCAAGCAGAGTATGGAAAACCAATGGTCTTAAATTGGTTTTCCATCTATAATAGACATATAAAAATGGAGCAAGTATGCGATAAATACACTCCATCATCATAAATTTAGGTAATAACCACCATTCACGGCATGCCACTATCAATATTAGGATATGAGGATTTGATCCTCATGAACATGTCAAGAAAACTTAGGGTCCCAAGGTGATGATCTCATAGTTGTATAGGCACTTAAAGAGCATTGATTCCATTCAAATAGATCTTGTTGTCATGCCAAATAAACTCTTGTCCTCTAGTGAATCTTTTAGAAAATGAAAGGAGTCCACAAATTATGGAAGGAAGTTAAGCTTGTTGATAAGGATCATCTCTAATTAGAGGAAGGCATGCATGAAAAAGGAACTAATGAGCTACCACCACATTTCTTGATGACTTGAACCCTATTCTCCACTCTTCCATGCATTGTTCCCATTCTCTCTTTGTCCTTTCTACTATATAAAGAAGTTTTTGAGCCAAAAAACGAATCCTCTATGCATTTTATCTACTCTATCTCTTGGGAATGACCAAACTCTACCAAGATGGAACTTTTAACCTCTTGAAATGAATATTTTAGATTTCATTATTCTAGTATAGTTTGTACATGTCAGATTTACATATGTGGCATAAGTCTATCCCTTTTCAAGTCATGATCTCACCTAGTTACTAGTTAATTTGGTTATGTAGGTCAAGTTTAGTGTTCTAAATTTTTTTATTGAAGCCCACATGTGGATATTGTGACTATTTAATGTCTTAATTTAGACCTCTCCTTCATTTCCCTTAGCTTAGATCATTTGGTGAACCTCTTCATGAAACACTAATATATGATAGATATTTGGGATCTTAGATCTATTATTTTACTTGTTTCATTAGTGTTCTAAGAGTCAAGTAGGGTGGATCAACCATAATTTAGGTGCATCACCACTATTATCTTAGGTTTCCCTTTCATGTTCTCTCTCTTTTTCTTGGTCATTAGTAGGATTTAGTAGTGGGAATGAGCTAAAAATATGCATCAAAGGAGATATCCTTATAAAAATCCTAGAGTTATGACCCCATTATAGGATACCCATAGTGTAGGTTTAGCCTTGTGTTGAGTTATATTATTAAGTAGGACCTGAACACTCCTACCTCCAACTAGGGTGTAATCTAGATCTCCAATAGTTCTAGCACGCCCAGTGGGATAATGTCTAAAAGAGTGGAAATATCTTGATGTGTCTTTCCTCTAATCAAATTTTATAATAAAGCACATTACCACCAATGGTGACTCCAAATCAAATCTTTTGGTTATGAGTAGACCAAGTATGTCTTAATGTAGTTTCTAATCAGTTCTTACATCTCATTTGACATATTAATTTACTATAGATAACTATGGTGAATATTCCTATTATTTACCTCCTTATCAATACTCCTAATATGATCATCATGATCCATATGAGATTAATCATCCTTACTAAGAGCCCTATCAAAGCTATGAGGAACCTTGGCAAGTTTTTCATGATCCTTATTATCAAGGGAATAGATCTTACCTTCCCCATGATCCTCACCAACAATATGGGGACCAATGCCAGTCATATATGTAATAATATTTCCCTAATCCTTCCTATGGACAACAAGCCCATCATAATACTTCTCCTCATCAAACTTATCATGATCCATCCATACCAAAACCTAGGCAAAATTTAATAAGCCTTGACAAACATGCACTAAAATTATGATCAAAAAATTATTATGGCCAAGATGTCCATACTTACCAAATCCATTATATAAGGGACTCATTATAACAAATGAAAGTAGAATGGGAACCTGTTGAGAGAGAAAATTGGAACAATCTCATAGGTGAGATGATGGATGTAGTTGGATATATTCAAATCATTAATGATAAACTAAAATTCCTTGAAGAGAAATAGGTCCAACCTTACCAATCTGATGTGCCTACATATGCACCACCTTAGCCTTCTTATGTGCCATCCATTCCTCCTCAAGATACTATTCCAAGTGACCCCTTGAGCATGCCAAGATCCACATGTGTTCCTCAAACCTTTCCTTCTTGGAGATCTATCTAAGAGAGATATCAAAACAACAAGAAGAAGATTGTTATTGAGCATCTTATGGTTGAGGTTCAAGTTTCTATCCTTCCTCAATAAGCCCTTATGAAGTACTTCAAGGCTCCAATACAAAACCAAGTGGTGAAGTCATGGGGTAGACCAAGTGAGATAAATCTATATTTTAGGACCCACGTTAAAGAAGGATATGAACCTAAACAAACCTCTCTCATCCCTCCTCAAGATCCTTTTTGTGTTCGTTATCTTCATAAAGCTACTGACCACCTTAAAGAGAAACTATTTCAAGATAATATATAAAATCAAATCAAAGAGTTGAAGCTAAAGATAAAGAAAGTGGACAACCAAAATCAAAAAGCTAAAGGGGAACATCTATCTTTTCCATCTTGGAACCAAATCATGCAGTCAAGAAAATTCAAGGTCATTCATCCCCCATCCTTCCCTCCTTAATAATCTATGACATTTCCATCTTGGAAATCCATCCAAAGCAATAGTAGAAGGAGGAAGTAGTGATTATGGAAGTCAAACAATAGACCATGTAGCCTCTAATTCTTTCCCCTCAAAACCCCATAGCCTTTCCTTTAGGGAGAGCCATCCAAGAGGCAAACAAATAGGAAGATGAGTTGAAGGTGATCCAAGAGGAGCAGATCCATGAGCAAAATTAGGTACCTATGGTAATTTATTTGGATCTCTCTCATCTTGTTGAATATTTTCAAGGGTATACTATGCCACTCTTTGAGAAAGATCTTCTCCTTTGTGAGGTAAATAAAATATATATAGTTAAGGAGATAAAAAATAATGATGACTTTAATGACCAAGAAGAGGAGATCATTATTAGATCACCACCTAGCATGAGCAAACATGTCTCAGTATTTCATGATGTCAAAGAGGATGAGCTATAGGAGCAAGCACAAGTTGGAGATAACATCCAACAAGAAGTATCAAATATGCATCAAGAGGTTGTTTCTCAAGAACCTATTTATCACATATCAACTACCCAAAAATAAGAGTTTTCTTAAGACCTCATGGTCACTAGTATAGGCTAGGTATAGGATTATCTTTCTTTGGAAGGTAGCCAAGAGGATAACTCACACATAACCATTACTAAGGTAGAGATCATTCCTGATGAAGAGGACCATGGGTAGAATTTGTACCATGATTTCATGAGTTAAATTAGTGAAATTAAGATGGTAGACTTGGATGATGAGATGGCACAATAGGTTGAATCTCAATATGAGGATTCCACTGATGTTTTAGAGCTTCTTTAAGATAATGCTACTCTAGGGATGCCCAAGAAAAATGAGAAAGATGGTTCTGATGAAAGATTGGTACAAATAGAGGACATGGATGAGATTGAAATATCTCTTTTCTAAAAGGATCAAGTGCTATAGAAGGTGGACAAAGATTTTCCCATGGAGGATAATGACCAAAATTGGGTAGAATATGTAGAGTTCCTTGATGAGCATGAAGAACTTGAATGAAAGAAGAAACCTAGTCTTATTGAGAACACTATGGAAATTAGAGAGGTATTGTTACTAGAACACCATTAGAGGCCATAGTTGAGGATCCACATGAAAAAATTGAGACTATCTGGATACACATAGCTAGCTTATTTGAAGCTTCTTGGTTCTCATTAAACATCATGCCAAAGAAGTCGATAGTTGTAACAAAGAAGAAGCAAGCATCAAGACCAAGGGTCAAGGCAATCCATGTTTTATTCAAACCCTCATCTCATGATGTAATAAAATTTTCAAACTTTCCTTTTGATCTAGAAAGAAAGGTAAATATAGTTTTAATGTGTATATATTAAGATATTTTTGTTCAAATTCCTCTAAGTGTAGTTTCTAGCACATTTGTTTCTTGTCTTTATTTTATTCAGTAGGTTAGTTTCCCTTTCAATAAGTGACTTGGGTAATCTATTCTATTTTTTTCCTTTTGGTATTTATGTTTATTTCAAAAGAGGTTAGAGAAATATGGGAAACTAATGTTGGACCCAAGTAGAGACTCCATGCCCAATGGAATGGACTAAGCACATGGTCTGAGTTCTATTACATAGGTCCCCTATGAGTCACCAGAGATGTTGGCCATTTTTGGCTGACATATGAATCTATTGTATGGTTTGATGAAATAGTGGATCAAAGGATTTGAAATAGATTCAAAATTTCAAAATAGAGGGATCCAAGCAAGTTCTCATATGTTCCAAGCATGGATGAGCAAATGGACAAGATGTAGATACCATTAAAAATGTCAAGAGTGCTTAGAATGAGTATATAAGTGCATGTTTTTCATCTAGTTCTTCATTATGTTCATTTATAAATTATGAGTCTAGTGGCAAAAAATTTGAGTAGGTAGTTTGTTGATGCCATCATTACCACATGTGGACAAGTCAAAAATAATTGGTCATATGGGTTTATTAATCTTAGTCCCTAGTTTCTACATGATAATTTTTAGGCCATGTATCTAAGTGGGACAATGGTTATTCATGTTCAAATTTGACCCCTCAAACATAATTTGCTAAGCTTCCATACTTAGCCATTTTTTACCAAACTGTCACTAGGATGTCATGCAAGAGCAAATAGACCAGCCAACTTGTGCATTTAATATCTTCAATCATAAGCCTCACACGACTAGAAGATTAAGTGAAAATGTAGTTCTACATTCCAAGAACATCCTCTAAAATTTTCATGCCTATGTGAGATTTTTGGCTCGAGTTATAAGCTTCTAAATATGGACTTGTAGAGTGAAAGTTCACACTAACGTCAAATTTCAGCTTTGACAAATAACCATATAATTTAAAAAAGACAATTTGATCTTAAATTTAATGATCCTTTGGATGTCATTTAATGGGATTAAAAACATATTTTATGGTCATGAAAATGTCAAATTTAAGATATAGCTAGGATAAATCCATTTGAGCTTAAATTTGATGGTCGCATGAACATCAATGATGGTCATGCAAACGTCATTTGATGAGAACATGGACGTCAAGTTTAAACTCATTAAGTAGGTGTTAGAATTAAAATAGTGGGTCTTAGTTGATTTGATTGTCTATGTTGCATCATACATCATTATCTAATCATGCAAGATGAGTCAAATAATCCAAGGGGTTGAGAGTTTGACACATGGCACAAACATGTGAGGCTGTAGACTGACAATGAATCCTAAGAATCAACATACATTTTACATGTGGCAAAAACTAGAATAGAGTTGAAAACTCAAGGGATAAGATTGATGGCTAGCACTGCATTATATAGATCAAGATCAATAGAGTGAGTAAAGGTCAAGGAGTCAATGAAGTTGAGTTGGAATGCTGACAACCAATGAGAAAAGGATTGAGCTTAGGACATTTTTGATAGAGATTGGTGAGTTAGTTTTTAACCTTGAGAAATAAAATATAAGGAACCAAGCTTGAGTTTAATTCAAGCTAGTTGAAATACATGAAACTAATTTTGATGTAAATCTTAGTGGAACCAAAATGTAGATTTTGGGACCAAGCTCTACCATTTAGGCTCTATAGAGATAGATTAGGTATTTTATACCTAATATAGATCAAAGGTTAGAAAATTGGTGGTTAAATGGGACCATGCATCAAGTAGAGTATGGAAAACTATAAGAAAACAAATGATCCTAAATTGGTTTTCCATCTATAGTAGACCTATAAAAATGGAGCAGGTATGTGATAAATGCAAAAGAGTTCATCTATCGATGTGTCTCCATCATCATCAATGCAGGTACTAACCACCATTCACAACATGACACTGTTAGTATCAAAATTTGAGGAATTGATCCTCATAAATATGCCAAGTGGATTTAGGGTCCCAAGGTGATGAGCTGGTAGTTGGAGAGGTAGTTAAGGAGCATTGATTTCATTCAAATAGACCTAGTCATCATGCCAAACAAACTCTTGTGTTCTATTGAATCTCTTAGCAAATGAGAAGATCCCACAAATTATGGAAGCAAATAAGTTAATCATGTTGATAAAGATCAACTTTGACTGGAGGAAGGCATGCATGCAAAAGGATATAATGAGCTACCACCACATTTTTGATGAGTTAGACCCTTTTGTCCATTCTTCCACACATTTTTCCCATTCTCTTTTTGTCATTTCTACTATATCTAGAATCTTTTGAGCCAAAAATTAGATCCTCTCTATATTTTCTCTACTCCCTCTCTTGGGAATGATCAAACTCTACCAAGATGGAGCTTGTAACCTCTTTAAATGAATAGAAGACTATATTTTATATTTTAATATTTTGGTATAGTGTGTACATGTCAAATTTGCATATGTGGTAGAAGTCTCTCCCTTGTTAAGTCATGATCTCACCTAGTTACTAGTTCATCTAGTTATGTAGGTCATGTTTAGTGTTTTAAATCTTTTGATTGAAGCCAACATGTGGATACTATGCTTGGTTAGTGTCTTACATTAGACATCTCCTTCATTTCCCTCAATTTAGATCATTTGGTGAACCTTTTTATGAAACACTAATGTATGAAAAATATTTGAGATCTTGGATCTAGTCTTTTACTTATTTCATTAGTGTTCTAAGAGTCAATCAGGATGGATTAACCATAATTTAACTATATCACTGTTGTTAGCTTAGGTTTCCATTTCATGTTTTCTCTCTCTTTCTCTCTCTCTCACTTTTCCTTGGTCATTGGTAGGTTCTAGTAGTGGGAATGAGATAAAAAGATGCATAAGAGGAGCTAGCCTCATTAAAAATCCTAGAGGTCTCACCCCATTATAAGATACCCAGAGCCTGGGGTCAGTCCCATGTTGATGTAGATTTGGATGTATGACCTAAAAACTCCTGTCTCCAACTAGTGTGAAATTTATATCTCCATAAACAACCTCAAGAGGTCTTACAACATCACTATGAATCAATTATAAAGGTGTGAGGAATTTACATCATAATTATTGTGAAAACAAGTTAGTATGTTGCTTACCACATAAACAACCCTCATAAGTTTCAAGTGTAAACATACAATAATTGTTCAATTTAATGCTAGACAAAGAAAAAAAAATATGAAATACTGTGACAAAATAGGGTGTCTCAAGTGTCGGAAAAATACACTAATGTAATCAAAATTTTAAGAAAATAACATTTTTAATGAGTTTTATATTATTTTTTAAAAATAAATTAAATCACAAGTTCACATTGAATTAAGTATCTAATTAAATAAAAAATAATTCAAAAACTTTAAATGAAATTGTACTAAATTAGGTGTCAAAAGAGTCACACTCAAAATGACCACTTAGATGTTATTATTAATTTTTTTTATAAAATTAATAATATGAGGTTTAGTAAAACAAAATGGGCTATGTAGATGTGTTCAGAAGGTGCCAAAACCTAGGGATTGATTGGTTACATGACTATATCTGATAAAGCATTCACTAGGTCAAAAGTCAAAACAAGCTTGACAGGTCCACTAGGGTCTAAACGCATCAAAATTTGACACATAAAACCAAAAAGGAATTAAAATTTAAATAAATATAAAAAATGATTTGACTAAGTCAAAACATATTTATTTTAGGGTATTTTGAACTTGAAACCTACTTAGTTACAAGTTTTTAACAAAATTACTACCACCAACCCTTCTAGAAGATTTTTCAAGAATTTATCTACATATTATTATATTTTTTTCTACCTATTTTTTTGAATTAAAAAAAATATTTAAATTAAATTAATACGTGCATGTAAGTTTCAAAAAGTAGAAACAAATAAAAATTTATAACATCTAGACTAAAAAGCTAATGTAAAGGTGGGTCCCTTTTTAAGTTGCATGCAAATTTTGCTTTTAATAAATAAATTATTTTTTAAATAATAAATAAAACTATGTAACAAAACATTTACTTACCTATAACACACTCCAATAGAATTATGGTGCTATAGTAGTGGTAGTGGAGTTCACATAAGCTTATTCAGACCATTAGAAGGCCTGGAAATTTGCCAATCCTCCTAAAATCCTTCGATGAACCAATTTGAACCTTAAAAAAAGAATTTTGATGAATAAATGATTTTTTTTAATTTTTCAAGATGAAATATGGCACTCTATAAAATATTTGGAGAGCCCATAACCTTGTACATGTCACCAAAAATCCTCAAATTTATTTCAATCTTCTGAATTTTTTATTCTGATAATGAAGGAATTTTTAAATTTTTATTTTGATCAAGAAATTATTTTTTTAAATTTTCCTAAGTGATTTATGGTGCCGCTATGATTGAGGAATAATTCCTATATCTCCAACTAATAGCTTTTGGGGTCATTAAGTAGACAATAGTGATAAAGGTTGATCTCCATGGTTAAAATTGATTAGGTTGTTCATCAATATCTAGAGATGATTTCAAATTTTTAGAGCTGTTTGGATTTAGATCCAAGGCTTGAAAATGATGAACTAGTCCTCCCAAAGACTAAACAAAAAATTATTCATCCTTTATACCATACATAGGCTTGAAGGAGGATTTAAAATATTTTAAAATGAATAAAATCTCAATTATTTTAACTCAATGCAATATGCTTCCCAATTAAATCCACCCCACTTGCTCTAGTACCATGACAAATTCATGAAATGTAATATGATATACACAAGATGAACAATAGTTATCAAAGTACACAAATAACACAATATAGAGATTTTAAGGTGGTAAAACCTCAAAGAGGTGAAAAATACACACGATGATAATTATTCAAATATGAGAAGCTTTGCCTCTAATAGATTAACTTCTCCTTCTCATTTCTTCCCTCAGGGCTTCAAAAAATTCATAAATTGTATGTGATCAAATAATTTCATATTCATGATATATGATTTTATAATAGAGTTAAAACCCCATTTATAGTGAAATACTAAGGGAAGTGATTATTGTAAAGATAATGGGTCAATCCATCCTGATAAAGCCATTTAATTAAATTTTGGTAACTTATTAAATAATTATGACTTTATTATTTATTTTCATGAGGCTTACACCTATTGTTAATAAATAACATATTATTATTATTATTATTTAATAACTTTACCATGTCTAAGGGAAAATAATCCCACTTAGGAGAAAATGCTTTAACACAACCAACCTGAGCTTGCTCTTAATGCTTAAGGCTATCCTACAAAATTGTGCAAAGCTTGAGAAAACTAAAAAATTGGAGTGTGTAGTTTCTAATGAGCAGATGGAGGTATGATTTGAAGTGGCTATGTATAAGGTTTTATTATGTTGGTTCTACTTGCGCTATGGATGAATCATGTAGTTATATATAATCTAGAAGTGGAGGTTTGATATTGTTGCTGGATATCATATTTTGACTTCATGGAAATCTTATTCTACTATAGGACCTACTAGAGCTGTTATGGTGGAATGCATTGAGGCCTATAGACAAGTTGAGCATTGGGAGGATCAATCTAGGAAAGATATTTCTTAAGCATATTCTAGTTTGATAATACTTTTCAAACCATATTAAGCATTATGCATATCAGGATTTGAATTACCATGAATTTTTGCACATCTTCATATTTTATGATAGTGACTAGTGATTTAGTATTAGATACTTTTATCTAGGTATTATAACCAACTCATCCAATCGATCCTCATGATTTTGAGATTGTAGGCTAGTAAATGTAGTGTGTAGAGTCTCATTATGCCAAACTTTAAGTTTTTGCATGATATTGTCCCTCAAATCCAATAATTTCTTGAGGGAATTACTCATTTCATTAGAAGTAGCCATTTGATCATCCATTTTATCTTTAGATTTGTCTATTATTATAAACTTAATTTTAGTGGCATCTAATGAATTATTAAGGTGTTGCCTTCAATTCAGCATCCCTTGTGTTATATTATTTACTTATTGCATAGTGGTATCCAAAATAGGTTTGTATTCATTAAGAAGTTTATATATTTCCTATATTTTATATTTTTTCCCTTACTCTCAATGCTTGCAGTTATTGTAAAACCATCTAGTCCTTTGTGAGTTATTTCAATTAAGTTGTGAGTTGATTTTCTTCATACATCACTTGGTCACCTAGGACTTGTGTAACCAATGTGGGATAGTTGTTATTAATTATCTTACACCTATTTGTATGTTTTTAGATCAATTCTACATTGTCACCTCATATCTAGAAGACTTTTTGTTCCAAGGCCAAATCCTTTTACGATATTGACTCCTTAAATGTAGATCTACCTTAATATGTTTGGTGATAAAAAATTGGGCAACATATAAAGATGTTTGAAGCATAGTGGTATCAAGGGCCATGGATGTGGATGGAGTCACTATAGGAGCCAATGTGAATTGGTCCAAAGGAAGAGAAAAGATGGTGCATTGGGTGCACTATGTGTGAACATCCCATAATCATTACCTAGTTACTTGAAGTTTTGACTGCAAAACCTCCTCTTATGTACCTCCTTGTTTCACTAGTTTTTGTTATTTTGTGAACTATGATTCTTACTTGGATTTGGCCTCTTTTTATTTTATTTCTTCAGCTTTAGATTTAACCTTATCCTTAGCATCTTCCTTAGCTTAGGCTTTATCTTGTACTTTAGCCTTAGCTTTAGCTTTGGCTTTGGCTTCTATCTCAGCGTTAACTTTAGTCTCTACATCAACGTTAGCCTTGGCCTTAGCTTTAAACCTATATTTATCCCTACATGCTTCTTCCTTGGTTGCATTCTTTGATTTTTATTCTTTAATGCATTGCTCTTATTTGGCCTTTTTCTCTTCTTGAGCCTTTGTTTCTTCCTACTTTTTTGGCATAGCCTATGTTTCATGATGTTTTCACATTGCCTCTTATTACTTCTTTTTCTTCACCTCTACTTCTTTATCTCATTTATTATAGGCCTCTACTTCCTTAGATTTATTCTTCAACTTTCTTCTTTTGGTCCTTTACTTTGTCAAATTGTGTCTAGTGCTCTTTCTATGCAACTTATTGTTGGAATTCTTTTTTTTCATGGTTAGTTATTGTTTGTGTTATTCTATCTCTAGAGATGGCTTTTATTTTACTTATTTCCTATTGCACTTTTTCTCTTCCTTTCTCTCCCTCCTCTTTGACTCCTTTTTTGTTTCAACCGGATCCTCCTATTATTGAGAAACTTCTTGTTAGTGTTATGGTTGTCGTATACTATTTTATCTAGTTTGTTGCATGGGGGTTAGTGATTTGTAAACACCAATAGGGACTTCACTACATTTTAAACTATTTACTAAGATCTTTTTAAGTTCTCAATTCCAAAATTAAATTGAATTGGAAGCAAAAATTTTTCAACTTATAAGATGTTGGAATGATTAAAAACTGATGAAAATTTGATCCAAATCAAGTTTCAAAACTGAAATAAAGGTGAATTGAAAGATCACATCAGTTATCCATTGAAACGGTCAGATTTTCCAAATTCTCAATTTTATCTAATTTCTCATAAATTATCAAATGATTAATCTTTGCATTCTGATTAAAATCTAAATTATAATCTACAAATTAACTGAATCTAAAATGTAAAAATGAATTTAAAGACCAAAACATAGAAATTGTCTACGGGGTTCAAAATTCCTACGTCCCCAGGTTCTAATCAAACTGATCCATTAATGTTGCTAAATTTATAAGCCAAAATAATACTTAAAAACAAAAAAAGATCATATCTCCCTATAATAATAGTGATCAAACCTTCAAAAGACCTTGGTTGACTCAACACGTCCTTCACCTTCTTGAATCACATGCAGAGGCTTCTCCAAATCAAAATTAGCAACTTCTGTAGCTCAAAATTACATCACCAATTATCCAAAATTAGCAAATGAATATACTGAATAGAGTGTATTACAATTCTAAACAAGTTTGTAGTTTACTCTGATCTCTAGTTTGGCCTCTAAGGGCCCCAAAATGATCAATCACAACAAACTAGGCTATATTTCATCCATACACAGTCGGCTAAATGGTCTTATTTAAATACAAATTCATGGGGTTATTTTCATTTTGTCTCCCACAGGCAAGTCATTTGGGCTCTTATTTTTTTACACAACAAGTGTAGGGTTCAAAACATGTCAGCTTCCCTTTAACACTTTTGTCTTGTCCTTTTATCCACATTTTTTGTGTGAGAAGGGATTCAATGCTTTAAATAGGTTGGCGACCTCCTTGATGAGTGCCAACATCACTTTTGGGGGAGACTTAGGTGTAAGGCTTAGCATGATGCCTAACTTAGGTGCTAAGCTTGGATAAGCCTATACTTAGGCTGATCATGGAGGATTATAGGTTAGCATGTGGTCTTTGCATGGTTTGAGTGTGGCAAAGGTGGATGACGTGGTATATTTGCTTGGTGGTTTGCGGCTCTACCACGTGTTGGTTTGTGAATTCTTATTACAAAGTGTAAAACCATTATCCCACATTGGTGGGGTTTGAGTAGACTTTGTGAGTTAAATACAATTTCACATACCATAACATATGAAGAATAGGAGGCCAAGGCACCCCTCTACAAGAGTGTGCCAACCCTCACTAAGAGCCCACAATGAGCAAATAACGAGGCCCACGGATCCTCATATGACCGCCTATCAAAGACCGGAGGCTAAAAATAAACACCAAACCAATTTTTTTTTACAAATTCGTATTTCCACATGTCAAATGGTTACTGGACCACTTGGCATATTAGAACAATGCCATGTCACTTGTCGACACCCGTTATTCCCCTGTCACAAGAATACTTCAACAAGCTATATCTCAAGCATCCAATCATAGTTTTGCGAACCACAAAAATCACTAGAAGATATCAATGAGCTCTACACTATGAAATAGGTTTTATCACAACTCAGAAACTTTTTCCAAATTGAACTCCAAATCACACCTCCCTACAAAAGAGGATTTTGGTCCCCAAAAGTCTATTATCTCCTAAAAATTGATAATTGATCTACTAAATCACATCAAATAGAACCCAATAATAGCAATAGATAAACATTAGAAATTAAATGATTCACAACTCAAGTGAAAATGCCTACACATGGCATGAGTAAAGGAATCTATAACTGCCAATAAATTGATCACAACATACTGAAATTGTCTACCCATGTCACATCCTATAAAGTGATGAACTATCAATAAACTGAAATAATTCCCAATGTAAATGTAAAACAAGTTTGTTAATGCCGAAAACATACAATAAATGTTGTGGACATGTTGCAATACAATTCCCTGGTATGGGACTATATGCTAAACAAATGCAAAAAACATAAAGTGCATATTGCCTAACATCTCAAACATGCCCATAGGGTCTTACAATGCATCTATATGCCAAAAAATGGATACATTCTAAAAATAGTAGTCAAATATGAGACAAGTGTTGTAAGGAATTAACTCAACCTACAACATGCATTCTGCTATTATCTCTAACTGATCAAATGAGTTCAAGTCCTCTAGATAACTCACACAACATAAATAGGAGATTCTAAAAACATAGAGCTATTCGACATAAGGTGAGAATGGAAATACTTCGAATGATAAACTTGTCTCAAAGTGTTTTCACAAGATCTACTAATGCATCATATAGGCTTGTTCTTTCCCTTAACAAAATTCTTAATACTACTTTGAAAAATGAATGTATTATAAATCCACTTAATCAAATTTTTTGCCTAGTTAACTTGATTTCCTTAGTGGATTCCTTAACATCATTATGGATTGATTTAACTTCATTGACCTTATTAATAGGTTGATAAATCATCTTAGTTTTACCATGTTTAGAATGAGAAGATGATTGAAGTTTAAAAAATGATCAACTCAATGTCCACTCTTATTGCAATGAGTGCATAAAACCTTCTTAGGTGAGGTCTCCCTTTTACCTCTTCTCACTTTGCCATGATGAGAATGATTATTAACACCTACAATCTGCTTAATCATAGCATATGTCTTCCAAAAAAATGCAACACTGTGGTTATGCATCCCACAAAAAGTGCAAGGAAATTATTGCATCATCTTTGAATGTTAAATCCAAATTTCTTAAACATAAAAAGTGGATCAAAAGATTTAGTGCTAACTCTATTGTAGGAACTAGGAGGTGGAATCTTAGTACCTCATTTACCTTCCTTCTTACACTGTACATGCTCTACTAGTGGCCTCGGTCCTTTGCTATTAGAAGCTTGTCTTCCTTTACCCATGGAGGAAGTTTCTCTAATATCCACCTACTCACTAGTGTAACCCAAACCTGCATGAAGAGATCTACGTTCTACTTGTATTGGGTTAGTAATTCTTTGGCCATCTCAACCAAGACCTCTTCCATTAAACCCCATTTTAATCAACAATTTGGATCCTTTACCCTTATTTTATTGTTCAAAACTACCAAAAGCATCATTACTTGAATCCGAATTTGAATGGAAAGAAAAAGATGAATTACTTGGTGAATAACTTACAGTGCACTTATTCATAGTCTTTTCATCTGAAGTAGAAGGTATGGCCTTCTTTGGTTCACCACACTACAATTTGATCAAGAGCTCATCCTTAGATTCAAGTTCTAATTTCAAAATTGCAATCTCCTCATCCAAGGAGTACAATCAAGCTCTCATGAAAGCATTCTCTTCCTAGATCTGGGTGTTGATGGCTTCAAGCCCTTCCATCTTAGCTTTATGTGAAAAATTGCCCATGGTTTCGTAACAAACACACTGATTCCACAACTACACACTACAATCTAATCAAGTGATATTGATAACCAATAAATTGAAAGCATCTATCAAATTACAATCAGAAGCTATCCCTACTTTTTAACTGCTCTAATACCAAAATTTGATCTATAAACACCAGTAAGAACTTCACTACTTTTTAAGCTATTTACTAAGATCTTTTTATGTTCTCAATTCCAAAATTAAACTGAATTGGAAGCAAAAATTTATCAACTTATAGGATGTTGGAATGATTAAAAACTGATGAAAATCTAATCCAAATCAAGTTTCAAAACTGAAATAAAGGTGAATTGAAAGATCACATCAGTTATCCATTGAAACCATTAGATTTTCCAAATTCCTAATCTTATCCAATTTCTCATAAATGATCAAATGATTAATTTTTGCATTTTGATTAAAATCTAAATCATAATCTGCAAATTAACTAAAACTAAAATGCAAAAATGAATTCAAAGACCAAAACATAGAAATTGTTTATGGGGTTCTACTCAAACTGATCCATTAATGTTGATAAATTTATAAGCCAAAATAATACTTACAAACAAAAAAATATCATATCTATTTGAAATAATACTGATCAAACCTTTGAAAGACCTTGGCTGACTCAACACGTCCTTCATCTTCCTGAATCGCATGTAGAGGCTTCTCCCAATCAAAATTGGAAAATTTTGTAGCTCAAAATTATGTCACCAATTCTCCAAAATGGGAAAATGAATATACTGTATAGAGTGTATCAAAATTATAAACAAGTTTTTAGTTTACTCCAAGCTCTGGTTTGGCCTCTAAGGGCTCCAAAATGATCAATTACAACAAACTAGGCTATATTTCATCCATACACAGTCAGTTGAATGGTCTTGTTTAAATACAAATTCGTGGGTTTATTTTCATCTTATCTCCCACAGGCAAGTTAGTTGGGCTCTTATTTTTTTACATGGCAAGTAGAGGGTTCAAAACTTGTTGACTTCCCTTTAGTGCTTTTATCTTATCCCTTTATCCACATTTTTTGTGTGAGAAGGAATTCAATGCTTTAAATAGGTTGGCGGCCTCCTTGATGAGTGCTGACATCCCTTTTGGGGGAGACTTAGGTGCAAGGCTTAGCATGATGCCTAAATTAGGTGCTAATCTTAGATAAGCCTATACTTAGGCTAACCATGGAGGATTGTGGGTTAGCATGTGGCCTTTGCATGGTTTGTGTGTGGTGAAGGTGGATGACATGACAGATTTACTTGGTGGTTTGTGGCTCTGCCATGTGTTGGTTTGCGAATTCTTATTACAAAGTGTAAAACCATTATCCCACATTGGTAGGGTTTGAGCATACTTTGTGAGTTAAATACAATTTCACCTATCATAACATATGAAGAATAGGAGGCCAAGGCACCCCTCTACAAGAATGTGCTAACCCTCGTTGAGGGCCCCAGTGAGCAAAAAGTGGGGCCCACAAATCCTTATATGACTGTCTGCCAAAGACTGGAGGCTAAAACCAAACACCAAATAATTTTTTTTTAAAAATTCATATTTCCACGTGTCAAATGGTTATTGGACCACTTGGCGTATTAGAACAATGCCACGTCACTTGTTGACACCCATTATTCCCCTATCGCAAGAAGACTTCAACAAGCTATATCTCGAGCATCCGAACTCCATTTTACAAACCGTGAAAAGATCTGGAAATATCTTAATGACCTCTACACTGTGCAATAGGTTTCATCACAAATTACAAACTTTTTTAAAACTAAACTCCAGATCAGTTAGTGAGTCTAGTATTGTCATTAATTGTTAATCTTTAGAAATGGAAGATTTAACGACACTATGTTTTCACACAACCATCTTCTTCCTATATTTAGGATGGGGAGTGAGGCTCTTCTTTTGATTATTTTTAGCCTAGCCTTGGGGTTGTGGATATGTCCCTTATTCTTATTGCACTCCACTTGCCTTTATTGGGTCTAACAAAGACACCATTATGTACTTGATATATGCAGACAATAAAATAGTGGCATGTGTTTGTGGTCTACATAAAAATAGTGATGGTTGAATTTCTTTTGTTGGTAGTTACTCTATCTACATAGTAGAGGATATCATATTTCGATCTTTTTAGAATATTTCATCTTTCAACTTTTATCGAGCAAAGACTAGAGGCTAAAAACAAACACCGAACCAATTTTTTTTGCAAATTCATATTTCCACGTGTCAAATGGTTATTGGACCACTTGGCATATTAGAGCAATGCCACATCACTTGCTAACAACTGTTATTCCCATATCATAAAAAGACTTTAGCAAGATATATCTCGAGCATCCAGACTCCATTTTGCAAATTGTGAAAAGCTCTGGAAATCTCTTGACGAGCTCTACACTATGCAATAGGTTTCATCACAACTTAGAAACATTTATTGAACTAAACTCTAGATCAGTTAGTGAGTCTAGTATTGTCATTAATTGTTAATCTTTAAAAATGGAAGATTTAACCACACTATGTTTTCACACAACCATCTTCTTCCTATATTTAGGATGGGGAGTGAGGCTCTTATTTTGATTGTTTTTAGCCTACCTTGGGGTTGTGGATATGTCCCTTATTCCTATTGCACTCCACTTGCCTTTATTGGGTCTAACAAAGACACCATTATGTACTTGATATATGCAGATAATAAAATAGTCGCATGTGTTCGTGGTCTACATAAAAATAGTGATGGTTGAATTTCTTCTATTGGTAGTTATTCTATCTACATAGTAGAGGATATCATATTTCGATCTTTTAGAATATTTCATCTTTCAACTTTTATCGAGCAACTTCCTACCTTAAAGTCTCAATAATGATATCGACCCAAAGGTCTTACCTTACTTGATTATATATTAGGTAGGTGTGCACTACTTTATAGAAGAATAATTCCTGCTCTTCCTCATTATCATACACGTTATCATTGATGTCTTCTAGCATAGACTTCAACACTTCATGCTCAATGACTCCATTTTCTGGCAAGTCACACTCAACTATGATTTTTCGTACATTGATATTCTCTGACTAGGAATTTGTTTGTCTCATTCTCTTCTTTAGGAGTAGTGGTAAGGATTATCATTCTAGTGATTTTATCTCCCTTTATTTTCCTATTTTGGAGCCACTTTTGGTTGTGGTAGTGCTTATGGTTGTGTTTGTTGTGATGATTATGGTTGTGATTGAGGTTGCACTTATGGTTACAATGGTGGCTACACACCTATAGGAATGGACTATTTGGTAGTATTGACCCTATAGCTAGTGATTTTTGCTTCAATAATTCTACCTTGGGATATAGCATAGTTATGAAAAATGGAAGGGAAGTCATAGTTTAGTTTGGTAATTCATGTACGTTGATCTGG
Source organism: Torreya grandis (assembly GCA_037957365.1). Taxonomy (NCBI): domain Eukaryota; kingdom Viridiplantae; phylum Streptophyta; class Pinopsida; order Cupressales; family Taxaceae; genus Torreya; species Torreya grandis. The sequence continues at coordinate 756,132 of JARHVA010005559.1, forward strand.
ATGCCATTATGTAACTTTGTCACTCAAGCATGCTATCCCAAAAGTTGTATGACATCTTGGGGTATTATGGGGTGAAATTAATTCATGTTTATATCCTCCAGCCACCATGTGTTGAATCTCCTCAATTGCTTCCTTATTTTGGTCCACATAGTGTTTGTGAATGTGATAGTAAGCCAAAAATTTATAGTTAGGTTGACTGGTCCATCTAGTGATTTTTACTACATAAATCAAAGAAGCACAACCAAAAACTAATATTAAAATAATTGAGAGCTTCCAATAAGTATCTTATCAATATTGGTGGTTAGTTTTGAGTGTATAAATTGTATCTATTTGAATTATTCATGCATGTATGTTATGTGATACACAATATCTATAACCCCTTTTATTACTTGCTTAGTTTGTTTTTTGTTTTCCAAAACCTTTTGGTAATGAATTCAATTAAGATGCACACCAAATCATCATATATCAAATCAATTTATATTCATCTACTTTCACTTGTCATATATTTATTTTCTAGTGTTAGAATGAATGGGTGGATTGGTCGACTTGTAAGGAAGAAGGGATTTTCCATGAGCTAGGAGGCCTATTTCTCATGACATAGTCTATGGAGTGATCTAGATTGTGACATCCTAAGACAAATTAATAAATACTTCACTATAACTACTAATTAGGGTGAGCATTACCTCATCCAACTCTCCGAAACTTGGTAATTTTATTAGTATTTTAACATATAAGCTTTGTAGTGGATGTTGGAGTGTTAGAGATCCTATTTGTGTGGCTTCTTACAAGCCAAGAGAAAAAATGTAGTTTATAATTGATAAATGAAGTTGAATGGGTCAAATTCATTCTATTTGGTTTGCCTTGGGCCTAATCCAATCCCCATTTCTTCTTTTTGTGCATTCAATAACGGAATCAATAATTCAGCTCTATCTATGGTTGTTGTTAGGTCCTAGTTTGAATAATTGATTTGCTTGTTCTAGATATGGTATGAAATTTATACAAAAATGTTGTGAAATCATATTATAGATTTCACTTATTGGAAAGATTAAGTAATGTCTCTATGTTGTCCATGTTCTTTCTTATATATATTTTAGCACCCAATTTTATATAGATGACTAGTTTAAATATGTTGCACTGATTGTGCATGAGATTACCTTAGAAATTAATACCAATCAGTTTTTACTTGATATGAAAGCTAATCCTTTTATTTATAGGTTATTTTATACATGCATTGTCATAAATATGATGTGACTTTATGTACTTTCATCTATCCCATTTATTTTATGACCCCTCATGTCATTCTACTACATGATCTACTTCAAGAAAGATGTAATATACTCAAGTGCCTTATCATTAACAATATTTAATGACTATTATATACCATTTCACCAAACATATCTTGTCATATCCATCTTCTTGGACTTATTTGATGAGTTTGGTGTAGTATTTGCTAATTGTCCTTCCTTCAAGCTATCTCTGTGAATTGATCACAGTTTGTAATGCTCACTCCTCTATCTCTTTTTCAATGGGATGTGATAAAAGTATTGCACTATACAAATAATCTAATCCTAAAAAAAATAAAAACACAAAAAAACATTAAAAAAACCCTAATCTATATGGTATTGCTCAACACCCTTTATTTTTTAGCAACAAGAATGATAGAGACTAATTATGGTAAGGCTTAATCCTACAACTATTAATACATCTTGGTAACATGGTTCCATACATATATTTAAAAAAAATGGTACCCTATTTTGAAACTTCATAAATAATGTAAATTCCCTTCCATCCAATGCAATGTTTCCCTAATAATGCCTTAAATTTGCTATCATGCAACAATACCACTTGTTCTAGATGAAAATGTTTAAATCATAGGTTGTGATCATGCCATACCTTCTGACTTAACTTGTGGATCTCTTGTGTCCACTTTTACGTTTGTCAAATTTCCTTCATTCTAACCAAGTCCATTAATCATTACTTCAATGAATCTTGGTCATTGTTGACAATTTTAACCCCATGGGTCAAAATTACCACCCTTATCATTCAAAACTTTGCATACCATGCCATTTCATCTTGTGAGTCATTAATTGGTCCTTAAAATTCCTTGAAGAATCCATGGTTAATAGTTCTTAAGGTTTTTAAAGTGATTTAGGGTCTTTTCTTTCACTTGTCTTGTTCTTTACAGGAAAGTATTGATGTTGATCAGAGTAGTGAAAGGAGCAAGTTTTTTAAAGAACCCTGAAATAAGAAGAGGAAAATATGATGAAGTGAAAGTACAAGTTTATTTTTCTTTCAAGACTCTTTTTCACCAAAATGTTGGAATTTCCTCAGACATTTTATCCAAAGGAAAATATCCAAAGGGTCCTTTTCAAAAGCAAGGGCACTTTCCAATTTTTTTTGAAGAGTATTTTCAAAGGAAAAGGTACTTTTCAAGAATTCTTAAGGGCACTTTTCAATTTTTCTGAAAGGTCCATTTCATTTTTTCTGAACGATCCACTTCATTTTTTTGATGGTCCATTTCAAGAATTTTGAAGGTTATTTTCAAAGGAAAAGGTACTTTTTGAGCATTCTGAAGAGTCCTTGTCAATTTTTCCAAAGGGCATTTTCATAAGGCCAAGGGGCATTTTCATAAAGTCTGAAGGTGAATTTTCAAAAAGTCTAAAGACATGAATTCGTTAAAAAAAAATTGTCTATGGGAAAGTGATAAACAAAAAGTTTGAAGACATGATTTCCTTCAAACAAATTGTCCATAGGAAAGTGATAAGCAAAAAAGTCTGAAGACATGATTTCTTTTGAATAAATTATCTACAGGAAAGTGCACAAGGAAATAAGTTAAAGATAAAAAGTCTGAATGAAGTGTTTGTGAGAGAAAATGCTGAAAAAAATCTTTTAGGAAAGTGGCCAAAGATAATTATTCGAAGGAAAAGTCCATAAGCAAAATCTTGAAATAAATAAGGCATAGACAATAGCCTGAAGGAATACATGTAGAAATGAAGAGCTTGAGAAAAAGGTCTAGGAATTACAAGGAGCTAACATGGATTTTTAACGTTGTATATCTGATCTTAACATGGAATTTCATGCATGTTTCAATTTTTGAAGCCACTTTTTATGCAAGTGGAGGCCATTTGGAGTTTATTGGTTTTCAGTTTGAGTTGACTTTTGTCAATGTGTCACATCTATTCTACTTTATCTTGTTAATTTAAGGTTTTCATCACTTCCAACTTGTTCAAACTGAAGTTCTTTACATAATGATTGGTGTAGAATCTTCTCATGTAGGATGGAGTTACTTGGAGTTGACTAGACAAGGCTTATCATGCATCTTCCTTGATTTCCATGCAAAGAAGGACTTTCTTTTGTTTCAACCCAACTTACAAATGTATCAAGTGGTGTTTTTCTTTGAATATTTGGCATAAATTTTTATGAATGGAGTAGATTAGTCCAATATGGGCCCACCATCCTTTTTTAATGACAAAGAGCATTTTCATGCAAAACATAAGATAAAAGGATATTATTTGAAGGTTGTGTTATCTTTTGATATTTGAAGTTGGACTTATGTGATGTGGCAGTTGATCTCCTCTCTTATTTTCAATACCAATATCTTGGATTTTGTATACTTTTTACTATATAAGTTAGTTTTTCAACCATTTAAAAGGATACCTCTCTTGATAAGACTAGACTCTATCAAGATCAAGTTTTGTAACCTTTTTAGATAAATAGAAGGACTATTTTCAGATTTCAAGATGTTGGTATAGTGTATTTATGTCAGTTATTTTCATATATGATATAATTTTCTTCCTTGTCAAGTCTTGATTCTTACCTAGTACTAGTTGATCAAATTATGTAGGCATGTTCTATGTTTGATGTCTTTTGGCTAAAGTTACAGTGAATGTAAGTGGCTAGTTAGTGCCTTGAATAAGGCATATTCCATCATATCCCTTAAGCTTTGATCACTAGATAAAACCTTTTAAAGAAATACAGATGCATAAAAGTCAATTGGAGTTGAATATTCAATATTTTCTTGTCTAATCAGTGTTTTAGAAGCTCAAATTGAGTGGATGAACCAAAATATAGGTGTATCACCATCATTAGATAGGATTTCCTTTCAATCTTATTTCTTACCTTTTTCCTCTTCCCTTTTCCTAGTAATTTATAGCATATAGTAGAGATCCTAATTGATAAACCAAAGGGAGTTATCCTTTAGAATCTAGAGATTCAATCCACTGATTAGGCCACCCATAGCCTAGGATTGTTTCCATGTTTCAGTAGATTGTGAAAGCCTAAAACTACCTTCACAAGGGTGTGAGTCTGATTGACAAAAGTTTTTGGTACACCTAATAGGACACTTACTCCTTGGCATAGCTAAAGTTTGGAGTTTAGGAGAAACATTTGTAGTAGAGGAGAATACCTATCTTCATCATAAACTAAAGATTCCTTAGGTTACATGTTCATATCAACATTCAAGCAATTATTTCATGCCAAAGGTTACTATGAGGTCAGCTATCAAAGGTTTTCCTTTTGAATTCATTGAGTTGTCTTATACATCATATAAAATATCAAGGTTTAGTAGGACAAATCCATATCCTCAAAAACAATATTTATCCTCTAGTTATTCTATTGTTTTAATCACTAAAAATCTCGTGATCCAAATAGCTATAAAAAACTAGGTGTTTTTTCTATTCAATAGAGGTATTATATTTAATTTAACCTATTTTGATGACATTTTGATGTCTTCCCTCAAGATCATCCCATTATTCTCAAGAGAAAATCAAACAACCCCTATTGAGCATATCCAAGATGTAGTTAATCTCTATTCACTCCATAATGTTGTTGAGGATAAAGTTTCTATTAGATTTCTTGCTACTTCCTTTAAAGGAAGAGAATTGTAGTGGTATATAAACCTTCCATTTAACTCTATTTTTACCTAGGATGAATTAGGTGTATCCTTAGTCAAGCAATTTGAAGACAAATCTATTCACCTCTCTTTGGTTAAACAATTAACTACCATAAATAGAACTCCTCATGAGTTCATGTCTAATTTTAATCTTAGATTCTAAAAGACATGGACTAAGATACCTATGTTGATTAGGTCATCCCTTGAATATGCATTCTTGTATTATTTGAAAGCCTTTAACTCTCACAGTAGTGTGATGATACAGTCAATGAGTGGTATTAACTTGCCAGATGCTTATGAGGTTACAATAAGGGCAAAGAATAGTTTAATACAAGATGATAAGCTTTATCCAAGGCCTATAATTCCTATATTCCCAAAATTTAATTCTATACTAGCTCCTAAAATTCCTCAAATTACATCATTATCTCGTATTCCATCCCTTCTAGCTCAAGTTGCAACCCCTACTAGTCAGCCTGGTGAGTTAAGAGAGTTGAAAGGTTTGATATAATCCTTTGGGAATGAAATACTACAACTCAAGATACAATAATATCAGGCTAATAAGACCTATTAACAACAAAATTAGATCACCTATCAGCCCTTCAAATATCAAAGGCCTCCTTCTCAGAGTTTCAGAGAGAATAAACCACCTTACCAAACACAAGGAGTTATAACTCCAACTAAGTCATATGATACCCTTGATATTAATTTTACTTCCACTTCAAAGGACATTTTTCCTACCCCACCTCAAAATAAATTGATGTAGGACTCAGGTTGGCAGTCCTCAAATCCTAATGATGCTCAAAACTAAGCCTTCGTATCACAAAACATTATTATGCCACAAATGACACAAGAAGAATTTTCTTTTCAAAGAGCTCAGTACCAAGATAAATATTTGGCATCATAATAATAGACTCAACCAATTCAAGGGTATCCTAATGACATTAATGTAAATTAGCAAGTCGATGATCATTTTGCTTTTACTCAGGGTGTGAAACTAACAATATAATTGGTTAAGTTGTAGCTATAACTAGAGCTAAAATAAGAGCCATTGATGAGGATCAAGAGGTGACAAATGTTTCAAGTACTCATAATGTTATTTATAATAGTAAAAAATAACAACTTATTACCCTTACAACTCAAAAAAATTAGAATAGAGAGGTGAGCAAAGTTCATTGAATACCTCTAGTTCATGAGCAACCATTTCTTCAGAAAGTGTAACCAAAGGTTGGTGGATCTTAGTTCAGTATATTAGATGATATAAAGAAGTATAATATCAGAATTATCATTTATGATTCTCTTTCCATCCTAGGACAAAAATATATGCTCATCCAAGAGATTTTAGCTCTCAAATTATCTCCAAAATTGGTTGAGAAAGAAGGTGTTGTCTTAACTAATTCAGATCAACCAACTAAGAAACAAATACATAAATTAAAAATGATGGTAAAGGTGGAAAATTTTGAGGTAAAATAAAATAAAACTCCTCCTTTCTACCTTTATTTGATATTAGGTGATACTTTGGTTCATAACTATATGGTGGATAGTGGAGCTAGTAGTATAGTCATGCCTAAACAGATTGCAGACAAGATCGGCCTTGTTTATGAGTCAAAGACTAAGAGGATATTTAAATTGTATGGGTCACCAAGAAATATGGTAGGCATCATCAAATATCTTAAATTTACATTACATGCTTGTCCCAATGTTCTTATTCAACAGAATGTTGTTGTGGTAGACTTGCCTCCTTACTTTGCTATGTGCCTTTCAAGGGAATTCACCTCAAATATTAGGGGATATTTATAAACTAATTATAATTATTTGATGTTCATAACTAGGTATGGTACAAATGTAATTATTAATTCTGAACCTATTGCATGTTTCCATATGGAGCCATATATGCCAAGTATTGTGAACACTAACTGTATCATCTCAGATGATGTACTAAAAACTAGTGGAGTAGAAAATGGATCACCTTTGGATGGAGTTCCAAATTTTTTTCTTGATAAGTGGGATTATAATTTTAATGAGAATTATCTTTATAAATTTATTAAATAAAAAGTACTTGGTGTGTATTGCCTTCATGAGAATGATGCACTAATTTTGGCCATGGTTAAGGATGATGAATCTAATGAAATTTTGTGGCAATTGTACTTTGATGGATCAAGGAATTAACATGGTAACATAGATAGATTGATGTTAATTTCTCCAAAAAATTAGAAATATTTATCTTCTATTAATTTTTAGTGTGGTTATTCAAATAATATTGTAGAGTATGAGGCACTAATTCATGATTTGCAGTGGGATAGGAAGATGAAAGTCAACACCTTGCAAGTTTTTGGTGATAGTGAACTTATAGTTCACCAAGTAAGAGGTTAAAATGCATGTAAAAATTTGTTACTTAAATCTTATATGCATATAATATGTTACTTACATCAATATTTCCAAGATTTTAAGATTCAGGCAATACCAAGAGGTGAGAATAAACATGCAGATAGGCTGGCTACCGTTGGGGCACAATTTAGTATTCGAACTAATATAAAAAGTAAAAAAAAAAACTAGTCACATATAAAGGTGGTTGTAATACCTTATGTTATAGATAATCATGATAATTGGCAAGTGTTCGAAGATGACAATGAAATTGTGAGATTTTTACAAGAGGAGGTTAAATTTTCCTCAAGAAACCAATCAAAGTATTTATAGCAATATAGTGATTATATTGTGAAACTAAAAATATATAATTTGCCCAAGGGATTGGTCACACTTGAGAAAATTTTTATTGGAATTTATGAGTTAAGGAATGAGAAGTCATCCTTGTCAACAAAAAAAGAACACTATGCTAATGTAGAGATTGTAGCTGGTAAGCATTTGAAGTTGGGTAAGATATGTACTCCTTCACAAAAGGAATCTTTCATTGAGTTATGCACATGTTTTGCTGATGTATTTGGATGGAAATATAGTGATCTTAAGGGATTTGAACAAAGTTTAGCTCAACACACCATTGAGTTAGAGGCTGAAATTAAACCAGTGAGACAATGACAAAGGCGCATCAATCCTAAGCTTAAGCCTTTGATGAGAGCTAAGATTCATAAGCTCATAGAGTTAGCTATTATGTTTCCAATAAAGCACTAAACTTAGATGGAAAATATTTTTTTGGTATAGAAGAAGAATGGTGAGATTAGATTGTCTGTTGACTTCCATGATTTAAACAAGGCTTCACTTAAAGATCACCATTCATTATCATCAATGGAAAAAAATTTACAGTTGGTTGCAGGTTCAGAGAGGTTTTATTTGTTGGATGGATATAGTGGATATAATCATATTTTGGTCAAGGAAGAGGACCAATTTAATATATCCTTCACAACCAAGTGGGGGATATTTGCATACAAAAAGATGTCATTCAATTTATCTAATGCTGGAAAAACCTTTTAGAGAGCCATGATTATGGAATTCCAAGGCCTTCTTAACAACTTTGTACTTGTTTATTTGGATGATATAACAATTTTTTCAAAGAGTGCCAGTGATCACATGGTTCATCTCAAGAAAGTATTCGAAAGGTGTAGGCAATTTAGGGTATCTCTAAATCCTAAAAAGTGTGTCTTATTAGTTCATGAAGGTAAGATCCTTGGCCATGTGGTTTTAAAGTATGGTTTAAGCATAGATTCTGAAAGGGTTGGTTCCATTCTTACACTTGCCCTTCCTAAGCACAAAAAGGCTATGTAAAGCTTCTTTGGGAAAATCAACTTCACAAGGAGATATATTTTAGATTTTGCCATTTTAGCTAAGCCACTTACAGCCATGCTAAAGAAGAAATAGAGCTTCATCTGGTCCAAATAAAGAGTAAAAAGTTTTGAAGATACTAAGAAGACCATAGCTAGTGCCCATACACTTATAAATCTAGTTTTATAAAGGATTTCATTTTATATGTGTATGCTTACATGGACACCATTTTAGGTATTATTATGCAAAAAAGTCATGAGGCTTTGGATTAGCCAATAGCCTTCTCTATTCAAGGATTGGAAGAGTATGAAACAAGGTAATATTCTATTGAAAAACATGTCCTTTCAATTATAAGGTCTCTTAAAAATTTTAGATAATTATTGTCTAACAATAAAATACACCTAATGGTTTCTCATCCAAGCATCAAGGAGTTCCTTTTGAACAAAGATATAAATGAGAAGAGAGTTGGTTGGATAACCAAGGTAATGGAGTATGATGTGGAAATTAAGTTCACAAAGTTGATTAGAGGCAAAGGACTTTCTGAGCATCTAGCTCAAGACTTGCAAGGGACTAATGAGGTTGTTTTGGTGTCAAATGTTGAAGAGGTTGCAGATGGTCATACCTTACCTTTCAGCTGATTTCATGACTTGGTAAGCTATCTCCAAGATGGAATTTATCCCTTTCATATAATTGCTTCAAAAGGAATATATTTTAGGTTGTAATCAATTCCATTTTTTCTTGTTGATGGTGTTTTGTTTAAGAAGGATATCAATGGCATATTGCTAAGACATATGGTATCAATGGCATATTTCTTGATTAATTCCATGATATACATGGTGGGGGACATTTTTATATAATAACTACATCCCTTAAGATCATGAGAGGTGTGTACTATTGGCCTAGTATATTTAGTGATTGCCAGGCATGGGTAAGGAAGTGCAAATAGTGTGCTATGTTTGTAGGAAAAGTGAAATTGCAGCCTTATCTCTTCAACCAATTATTGTGGATCAGACCTTTGTATAATGGGGATTGGACTTCATTGGTATCATAAATCTACCAAGTTCAGGACATAAATGGATTCTAACTGCTACAAATTACTTCACACAGTGGATAGAAGCAGTCGCTTTGAAAGAATCCAATGAAACCAACGTTATAGATTTCTATGAAAGTTTGATTACTAGATTTGGAGTTCCATCAACTATTATTTATTATAATATAATGGATTTTTTGGGAACTAGGATTAGCCAATGGGCTGTCCAACATGGAATTTATCTAATCACTTCATCAAACTATTATCCACAAGGCAATGGTCTTGCTAAATCTATGCATAATAACTTATTAAAGATCACATGAAGGATTAATGAAGACAATAAGAGGTCATGGCATCTCAAGTTGAAGTTAGATCTATGGGATGATAGGATCACCTACAAAAGATCAATAACCAACTCTCCATACAAGCTGGTATATGGTAAGGAAGCAAGGTTACCCATTTCTCTTGAGTTTCCTACTTTGGAACTAATGCATCAACTTGAGTTTTTGGAGAATGAGCCTATGGAGATCAAGTATACTGAGCTTTTGGAGTTGGAAGAGATTATAAATTAGTCCATTCTAGCCATGTAAATTCATCAAGAACAAGTGAAGCGAGCTTTTGACAAAAGAGCTTATTCACAAAGTTTTTAAGAGGGAGATTTGGTCCTCAAGTGGGATGAAGATAGAGATAAACTAGGAAGGCACACAAAATTTGATTCCCTTTGGAGTGTCCTATACATAATCTCCAGCTAAAAATCCCACAATGCCTTCCAGCTTGTAAAGATGGATGGTGAGGAGCTTCTAATCCCAGTCAATGGGATACATCTAAAACATTACTATTGATAATCTAGTTTCCTTATTTGTTTGTTTTCCTCCAAGTGATGTTCAAGCACATTATTTTAGTTATGTTTTGTCCCAAATAATTTCTTTGTTTTCACATTTGCTTTGTTTAGTTATTTTTCCCTACTTTGTGTGTTTCCCTTCTAGTTTTGGAGGATGGAGTTGTCTTATTTCAATTCAAAGGTTATACTTGTAGTAATGGATTAGATTTGTCATTATTTTGTAAATTTAAGAGTCATGTAAATGCTCTAGTTCTTAAGCATAGCAAGCATGCTTCATAGTTGAGTTGCCAAAATGTTGACAATTTTGACCCCACAAGTCAAAATTTCCACCATTATCATTCAGAACTTTTCATGCCTTACCATTTCATCTTGTGAGTCAGTAATTGGTCCTTAAAAGTCCTTGAAGAATCCATGGCTAATAGGTATTAAGTTTGTTTAGGTGATTCAGGGTCTTTTCTTTCACTTGTCTTGTTCTTTACAGGAAAGTATTGATGTTGATCAGAGTAGTGAAGGGAGCAAGTTTTTTAAAGAAACCCAAAGTAAGAAGAAGAGGAAAACCTGATGAAGCAAAATTATAAGTTTATTTTTATTTTGGGACTCTTTTTCACCAAAAAGTTGGAATTTCTTTGGACATTTTTTCGAAAGGAAAATATTCAAAGGGTCCTTTTCAAAAGAAAGGGAACTTTTCAATTTTTATAATGAGTCTATTTAAATTTTTCCAAAGCATATTTTCAAAGGAAAAGGTACTTTTTGAGAATTACAAAGGGTACTTTTCAATTTTTCCAAAGGGTCCATTTAAATTTTTTTGACGGTCCATTTCAAGAATTTCAAAGGGTATTTTCAAAGGAAAAGGTACTTTTCAGAATTATGAAGGGTCCTTTTCAATTTTTATGAAAGGCATTTTCATAAGGATAAGGGGTATTTTCATTAAGTCTGAAGGGTTATTTTCAAAAAGTTCAAAGACATGAATGCCTTTAGACAAATTTTCCATAGGAAACTAATAAACAAAAATTTTGAAGACATGAATTCGTTCAAAAAAATTATCTGCAAGAAAGTGATAAGAAAAAAGTCTAAAGACATGATTTATTTCAAAAAAATTGTCCATAGGAAAGTGCATAAGGATATAAGCCATGAACAAAAAGTTTGAATGAAGTGTCCATGGGAGAAAATGTTGAAACAATTGTTTCAAGAAAGTGGCCAAAGAGAATTGTTCGAAGGAAAATTCCATAAGTAAAATCCCAAAATAAATAAACTAAGGATAATAGCCTAGAAAAATACGTGCAAAAATGAAGAGCTCAAGAGCAAAAGGTTGAGGAATTACAAGGAGCTCACATGGAGTTTCAATGATGCATATCTAATCTTAACATGAAATTTCATGCGTGTTTCAGTTTCATTTCCCCTTTTAATTCAAGTGGAGGCCATTTGGAGTTGATTGGTCTTGAGTTGGAGTTGACTTTTGTCAAAGTGTCACATCTCTTCTGATTTATCTTGTTAATTGAAGGTTTTCAACACCTATAACTTTTTCAAACTAAAGTTTTTCACCTAATGATTGGCAGAACATCTTCTCATGTAGGATGGAGTTACTTGGAGTTGACTAGATAAGGCTTATCATTCATCTTCCTAGATTTACATGCAAAGAAGGACTTTATTTTGTTTTAACCCAATGTCCAAATGTATCAAGTGGAGTTTCTCTTTGAAGATTTGGCATATCTTTCCATGCATGGAGTAGATTAGTCCAAGATCAGCCCACCATCCTTTTCTAATGCCAAAGAGCTTTTTCATGCAAGACATAAGACAAAATGATATTATTTGAATGTTGTGTTATCTTTTGATAGCTCAAGTTGGACTTGTGTGATGTGGGAGTTGATCTCCTCTCCTATTTTCAACACCAATCTCTTGGATTTTGTATGCTTTTTACTATATAAGTTTTCTTTTTAGCCATTTAAAAGGATCCTTCTTGATAAGACTAAAGTTTTTCAAGATCGAGTTTGTTGAGTTGTAGAGCTAAAAGCTTAACTAGATGAGAAAATGTAGAGGTTGCTGGAGTTTCATAGTCATCGACATCAGTCAGGATCAACCGACATCAGTTAGAGGTCAACCAGAATCTGCTTACTTCGGTTAGGGATCAATTGAAATTGGTCATATGTAGATAGACAGAGACCGACATTGGTCATCTGTGGATTTCCATAATTCTAATTTTGAGGAGAATAGATTATTTGCATGTAAAGACTAACTGTTAGTCTTGAGTCCACTTTTCTATTTTTGGCAAGACAGATTTGAACCTAAGATTAAGAGGTGTATCTAAAGGTGGAGAATGCATGGCTCATGAATCCTAGTTCTATATAATAGGGTTAGATCCTCATAGTTTGTAAGGTGAATCAATTCAAGTAGTGGAGTTGGTTGTAATTGAGAGAGAAAGTGAGAGGGAGAACTCTTGAGGGAAAGAGATATGTACATCTGAGAGGTGTGAGAAGAGAGAGATTTCTTCATTGTATTTCCTTCTAGAAGAGTTTAATATAAGATTGGTTGTTTCTTGTATCTCCTATTCCTTGATGTTTCTAATTTCTAGTTACTTATTACTTTTGGTTTAATTTCATGTTAGTTGCTAATACAAAAGTAATTAATTGTACTCTGTAAGATCCTAACAAGTGGTATCAGAGCGTGTTAGTGTTTGTTGATTATAGAATTCACTCACAGGGGTTTTTAATTGAGTGGGAGTAAAACAATGGTAGAAGAAATTAAACTAAGAATGGAGAAATTCAATGGTAGGAATTATCAATTATGGAGGATACAGATAGAAGATTATCTTAATCAGAAAGATTTGTACTTACCGTTGGGTGAGGTTTCAAGCAAGCCCACAAATATGCAAGCTGAAGAATGGAATGTTCTTGAAAGAAAGGCTCTTGGATCTATAAGGTTAAGCCTGACATCTTCTATGATTTCCAACTTATCGCAGGCAAAGACAACGGTAGAGTTAATGGATACTTTGGCAAATTTATATGAAAAGCCCTCAGCTTCAAATAAGGTATATCTTATGAAGCAATTATATTAATTTGAAAATGCAGGATGGTGGATCTGTATCTAGTCATCTTAATGATTTCCATGCAATAGTAAATTAGTTAAATTTAGTCAAAATAGTTTTTGATGATGAAATTAAGGCTCTCTTAATCTTATGCTCTTTACTTGAAAGTTGGCATAGTCTGGTAATGGCAGTTAGTAATATTGCATCTAATTCAAATATCTTGAAAGTTGATGTTGTTAGTGTACTCTTGAATGAATAAATTTGCAAGAAAAGCACAGAGAAAACATCAAGTAATGATTTAAGTATTGAAAGCAGGGGAAGGCAAAGAGAGAAGGGCAAGCAAGGGAGATCAAGGTCAAAGTCAAAGATGAGAAGTAGATCCAAATCCATAAATAGAAGAATAACTTGCTAGAATTGTGAAACGAAAGGGCATGAAAAGAAAGATTGTTGGTTGAAGGATAACAAAAAAAATCAGCATGAAGGTAATAAAGAAGAAGCAAAAGTTGCAGGTATTGTTACACAGGATGCTCTTATATTTTCTTTGGATAATAGAAGAGAATCTTGGGTTTTAGATTCTGGTGCCTCTTTCCATGCAACCCCAAATAGAGAATTTTTCAATGATTATGTCTATAGAGATTTTGGAAAAGTTTATTTAGGGGATGATGAGCCTTGTCAAATTATTGGCAAAGGAAAAGTTCAGCTAAAATTACAGAATGGCAACACATGGGTGTTGAAGGATGTCATGCATGTACCCATCTTGAAGCGGAATTTGATTTTTGTAGGAAAGTTGGGTGATGAGGGTTGCATAGTAACTCTCACAGTGAAATCTTGGAAAGTTTCCAAGGTGCACTTGTATTAGCTAGAGGTAAGAGAGTACGTACACTTTATCTATCTACTTGTATTACTAATCATTCTCCTTCTATTTTATCTACTTCAGATGTAGATTTAAAGTTGTGGCACTATAGGCTTGGTCACATGAAGGAGAAGGGAATGAATGTTCTTAAGTCAAAAGGTAAGCTTTTAGATTTGAAAAGCATAGATCTAGATTTTTGTGAGCATTGTATTTTTGGGAAACAGAAGAAAGTGAGGTTTCTCAAAACTGGGTCGACAAAGAAGAAGCACAAGTTGGAGCTTGTTCACACAGACATGTGGGGACCAACTCAGGTAGCTTCTATTGGAGGATCACAGTATTATGTTTATTTCATTGATGATGCTACAATAAAGGTATGGGTTTGTTGCATAAAGAGGAAATTTGATGTTTTTGACACATTTAAGAAATGGAAAGCTTTGGTTGAGAATGAAACAAGTTTGAGATTGAAGTGCCTTAGATCTGACAATGGTGGTGAGTACTACAGCAATAAATTTAATAGTTACTATTCTATGAATGGAATATGTAGGGAAAGGATGGTTCTAAGGACACCTCAGCAAAATGGAGTTATTGAAAGGATGAATAGAACAATAATGGAGCATGCACAGAGTATGAGGTTGCATGTTGGTTTGCCCTTATAGTTTTGGGTAAAAGCTATAGATACTGTAGTTTACCTGATTAACAGAGGACCTTCTACTGCACTAGATGGTGGAATTTTAGAAGAGGCATGGATAGGTAAAAAGGTAGATCTTTCATTTCTCAGAGTTTTTGGTTCTAAAGCTTTTGTGCACATTGATAAAGAAAATAAAAAGAAGATGGATGCTAAATCTATGCAGTGCACTTTCATTGGTTATGGTTCTAAAGATTTTAGATTTCGGTTGTGGAATTTAGAAACTAACAAAATTATTAGAAGCCATTATGTAATTTTCAATGAGAAGGTGATGTACAGTGATCAGCTCAAGAGGCTGAATAATTTTGAGTAGGGTAATGTTGATTTGGATGAGGTTATGATCCAGAATGAGCTTGCAGGTAAAAATCATCACTCACAGGAAAACACAGATACTGACGTCAGTCAGATAGAAACTGACGTCAGTTAGGAAGAAACTGACGTCGGTCAGGTGGAACTGATGTCGGTCAGGTACAGACTAACATCGACCAGAGATGGCTGAGATCGGTCACTAACAAAAAGAAATTTGGGTGGATAACAAGGTATGAATGAGTCTCAAATGCCCATAAGGAGGTCTAAAAGGGTAAGTAAACCTCCAATTCATTATTCCCCTTCTTTATACTACTTGTTTCTCACTGATGGTGGAGAACCAAAAAGTTTTGATGAGGCAATGCAGGTAGAATCCAAGAAACAACAGGAGCATGGCATGAATGAGGAAATTGATTCCTTGGAAGAGAACTAAATGTGGGGTTTGGTTGAGTTTCCATTCAGAAAGAAAGCACTAAAAAACAAATGGGTTTACAGGTTAAAGGAAGGAGAGAATGGAAAAATGAGACATAAGGCCAGGTTGGTAGTAAAGGGATTTTCATAGAAACTAGGTATTGATTTAGGTGAAATTTTTTCTCCTGTAGTAAAGATGACTTCTATTTGGACTGTATTGTCTTTAGTTGCTATTGAGGATTTGTATCTTGAGTAGCTCGATGTTAAGACATCATTTCTTCATGGAGATTTAGATGAAGAGATATATATGGATCAGCTGAAAGGTTTTGAGGTCAAAGGTGAGGAGAAACTTGTGTGCAGGTTGAAGAAAAGCTTATATGGTCTTAAACAAGCTCCAAGACAATGGTATTTGAGGTTTGACAGGTTTATGACAGAGCATGGCTTTAGTAAATGTCAATCTGACCATTGTGTTTATTTTAACAGATTGGATAATGGTAGTTATATTATCCTGTTACTATATGTAGATGATATGTTTTTTGCAAGTTTACACATGCAAGATATTAATGAGCTTAAGGTAAAATTAACTCACACATTTTCCATGAAGGATTTAGGAGTAGCAAAGAAAATCCATGGCATGAGTATTAATAGAGACAGGAAAAATCACAGTTTGATTTTGTCTCAAGAGGATTATGTGAACAAGGTGTTGGAGAGGTTCAATATGCAGGATGCAAAACCGGTAAGAACACCTATGGATGGACACTTCAAGTTGAGCAAAGAACAGTGTCCTAAATCACATGATGAGGTTGAGTACATGAGTAGAGTTCCATATGCTTCAGTGGTTGGGAGCTTGATGTATGCAATGGTATGTACTAGACCTGATATTGCCCAAGTAGTGGGAGTTGTCAGCAAGTTTATGGCCAATATAGGAAAGGAACACTGGAAAGTAGTTTAGTGGATTCTTAGATATCTGAGAGGGACTAGTAGTAGGCATTTATGCTCTGGAGGGCCAAACACTTCTCTACATGGGTATGTAGATTCGGATATGGCAGGTGACTTGGATGGTAAGAGAAGCACCACAGGATATGTGTTCACTATTGGTGGAACGACGGTTAGCTGGATTTCAAAGTTACAGAAGGTTGTGGCCTTGTCTACTATAGAGGCAGAATACATTACAGTCACAGAGGCTAGCAAGGAAATGATTTGGATGACTCAGTTCATGGAAGAGTTGGGAAAGGAGTAAGAGAGTTACAAATTGTACAGTGATAGTCAAAGTGTAATTCATTTGGCAAAGAATTCAGTCTTTCATTCAAGAACCAAACATATATAGCTTAGGTACCACTTCATTAGATAGGTATTGGAGGATGGTCAGTTGAAGCTATAAAAGATCCATACGGATAAGAACCCTGCAGATATGTTAACAAAGCTAGTAACAAAGGAGAAGTTGAATCTTCATTCAACTTTTGTTGGTCTTCAAGATTAAACTTGAAGATGGAGAAATAAGCTAGAGGATGTTGCTGTATAGGTACAGGTGTAGCTATTTATCTCCAAGTGGGAGATTGTTGAATTGTGGAGCTAAAAGCTTTACCAAATGAGAAAATGCAGAGGTTGCTAGAGTTACACAGTCACTGACATTGATTAGGATCGACCGACATCAGTCAGGGGTTGACCAAAATTTGCCGATGTCAGTTAGGGATCAGCCGACATCGGTCATATGTAGACAGACAGAGACCGATGTCAGTCATCTGTGCGTTTCTAAAATTCTAATTTTGAGGAGAACAGATTGTTTGCATGTAAAGACTAACTGTTAGTCTTGAGTCCACTTTTCTAGTTTTGGCAAGACAGTTTTGAACCTTTGATTAAGAGGTGCATCTAACAGTGGAGAATGTATGGCTCATGAATCCTAGTTCTATATAATAGGGTTAGATCCTCATAGTTTGTAAGGTGAATCAATTCAAGTAGTGGAGTTTGTTGTAATTGAGAGAGAGAGAGAGAATCTTGAGGGAAAGAGATCTATACATCTGAGAGGTGTGAGAAGAGAGAGTTTTCTTCATTGTATTTCCTTCTGGAAGAGTTTAATACAAGATTGGTTGTTTTTTGTATCTCCTATTCCTTGTTGTTTTCGATTTCTAGTTACTTATTACTTCTTGTTTAATTTTGTGTTTAGTTGCTTATACAAAAGTAATCAATTGTACTATGTAAGATCCTAACAGAGTTTTGTAACCTTTTTAGATAAATATAAGGACTATTTTTAGATTCTAGGATGTTGGTATAGTGTATTTATGTCTGTTATTTGCATATGTGATAGAATTTTCTTCCTTGTCAAGTCTTGATTCTTACCTAGTTACTAGTTGATTAGATTATATAGGGTATGTTCTATGTTTGATGTTTTTTGGATGAAGTTACAATCGATGTAAGTGGCTGGTTAGTACCTTGAATTAGGCCTATTCCATCATTTCCCTCAAGATTTGATCACTAGATAAAACCTTTTCATGAAATATTGATGCATAGGACACAATTGAAGTTGAAGATTCAATATTTTCTTGTCTAATCAATGTTTTAGAAGCTCAAATTGAGTGGATGAACAAAAATATAGGTATATCACCATCATTAGATAGGATTTCCTTTCAATTTTATTTCTTAGCTTTCTCCTCTCCCCTTTTCCAGGTAGTTTATAGCATAGATTATAGATCCTAATTGTTACACCAAAGGGAGCTAGCCCTTAGAATCTAGAGATTCGATTCACTGATTAAGACACCCACAACCTAGGATTATTTCCATGTTTTATAGGAATTTGAAGGCATGAAACTACCTTCACAAAGGTGTGAGTCTGATTGACAATAGTCATCAAACCTCATAATCATTTCAATGTGCATACTCATAACAATATACTCCATCGCCATTACTACCTCAAGACCTTAAATGAGCGGAAAGAGAGTGAAACTTATGTCATGCTTATAGTTTGTTATATATGCCTAAATAATAACAATAATGTGATCCTCCAAATCATACCATTGCACATTACATATTTTCATTATCATTGTTTCCAATACTTTGTTTGATGCTTTAGTTTGTCCATCAGATTGAGGGTGATAACTCATGTTTTGATGGTGAGAGATCATAAATTATTGAGTGGGAGTATTGATAGTGTTATTAAGGAAATGATTTATTCTATCTCTGACCATATTTATTAGGCATCCAAAACTTGTAATAATATTTTTATATAAGAATTTGGTAGCATCCTTCATATTGTAACTTGGGGTTATAACAACATCCACCTACTGGGTGAAGTAATCCATCACAGTAATAATGTATCATGTATGAATTCATTTGATTAGGAGATTTATAGGTCTGAAAAAATAAATTCCACAGTGTTCAAATGGTTTTTCTATGAGGATTGAGACCAAAGGCATCTCATCACACTGATTTGGCTTTCCCATTCACTGACACACATCACAATTCTTGGCTACCCTATGTGCATCCTGAAACAAATTTCACCACCAAAGACCACTATGTAATATTTTTCATATAGTGGCTTCACCTCTGAAGTGACCTCCTATAATTACTTGATGTGCTTCTTACAAAATCTGTGTTCACTCATGCTCTCATGCTACTCTACGTGGCACCTCATCTTTCCCTATCTTGTATAGAAATATATTAATGAGAGTATATGGGATAATTCAGGAGACCATTTATTTTTTATCCCTTTAATATAATTTTCAAGGAAATTTCCTTGCTCCAAAATTTTTTCAATGTCTTCCATATTATCTGGGATTGTAGCAGACTTGAATAAGTGCACATCTAAGGACTCATCCTCTATTTCTTCTAGTTCTTCACTATTTTATATCCTAATCAGATGATTTAGTCTGATATTTTCTCAACCTTGATTTACATTGATTTTAAATTGAATCTCTTGAAATAACATTAGCCACCTAGAGATCCATCTTCCCAACATTCACTTGTTAACTAGGTATTGTAATGCGTGATGGTCTATGAAAATTTCAAATGACATGGCCAATATATAGTGTCAATTTTAAAATGTAAATAACATAACTAAGGACTCTATTTATGTATTTGTATAGTTTTTATCTACTACTAATAAATTCCTGATATAAAAATATATGGGATGATCAAACCCACCATCCCCTGGCCATGCTAAGATAACCCCTACTGCAATGCCAGAAGCATCCATGTGTACGTAGAATGGCTTCTTCCAATCAAGAAAAAATAAATAGGTGTTTTTACCAACCTTTTTTTGAGATCAATAAATGTTGTTTGAAACTCTAAGGTCCACTTAAACTTTGTATCTTTATGTAATAGCTTTTACATTAGTGCATCTATGGATGCATATCTTTTGATAAATTTGCTATAGTTTCCAATATGACCCAAATAGGTATGCACTTTTGTAGATTTGGTTAGGAGTGGCAACGCCACTATTACATTAATCTTATCTTGGTTAACCAAAATTCCATCACTACATACAACATGGCCCAAAAAAAAACCAAAAGGTGTGAAAAATGAGTGCTTCTTTAAATTCATATCAATGCATAAAACTCAAAACCATTCTAACATTAGTCATAATTTTAAAAAATTCTCTTAAAGCAAGGAAAATATATCCTATTCATTGAAATATAATTCTATGAAATCATGAATGAAGTATTTAAATGTAGTTACTATAGCTCTAGAGAAAATTATTGGTGTATTCTTAAAGCCAAAAGGCATTACCTTATATGTGAATGATTCCCATTAAATTACAAATGTTGTCTTAGCTTGGTCCTCTTCTACGATCAAAATCTGATGGTACCCACTAAATCTATATGTGAATGAGTATACTTCATGACCTATCACTAACTCAAGGAATTCATTTGTGAACAAGTTTAGAAAAGGATCATTGATGTAGGAATCATTAAGTGCATGGCAGTTTCCACAAACCTATATCTCCTTGGATTTATTTGGTTGTATTAATAAGGGAGTCACCCTATCTAATTTTTTAACTAGATAAATAATTTTAGCTTTTTACATTTGATCTAGTTCAGTCTTTAATTTCATCTTCATGTTGGGGTTTAGCCTATACAGATGATTTTTAATGGGTTGAGTGTATTTTTTCAACTCTATTTACATCTCCCCCAATGATGGATCTACACACTTTACTTCAAAGAATTTGGTTAGAAAATTGTCTTGATAGTCTTGTAGTAGTTGCAATGCCTATGAGATCTATTCTTTCCCCCATTAGTCTCCCAAAATTTCAAGATTAGAAACCAAATTTATTCCAATGTTTTATTCAATAATTTTCTAGGGTTATTGATACACTTTGTTTGATCCATTGGGTTGACCCTCTCACATAATGCACTCCCCTTCCCACTCTAAAATGTTTTTATTGTGTAGTATTTCCTCTTCAACTTGTTTTGCACTTTGGCCTAGTGTTAGTTCATCTTCTCATTCTAGTTAAAAGAATCCTTATAAATCCATATCTTTTTTAATATCATTGCATGTTGTTAGATCATATATTATTCTATTACAAGGATCAATAACAACTTGTTTTTATTGATTGGCCTTGTAATTATGAAGTGTCATATTTAAATCATGAGTTGCTTGCTACTACAATGACGACTCTATTGTAGTTCCCAAATCTATTGATTTCTAATTAAATAGAAAGATTTTAAGTTTCTAAAATGCATTATACACCAATGGGTTATCATCCTTACACATAAAAGTTTGAATGAATTCTTGTTATAGTTATGCCCAATGTCTGGTCTCTCTTCTATGCTCTTGATATATGTACTAGGCCATTAGTAGTGGCATTAGTGTGTGGCTAAAAATTTGTACCCAATACCTTAGATCCACTCCTTAAATAGACCATTTATCTACACATTGAAAAATGTGTGGCTTGGTAAATTGGACTTGTTGAAATAATGTCCATTCTGATTTCATAGAAGATAGAAACTTAAACTATGCACACAAAAACTTGCATATTTCCTCCCAATGTGTCCTCAAATCTCTATGCACTACAAACAAAGTCATAGAAGTTCCTTTTAGTACATAAATAAGTGCACTAAATCTTTGATCCACCTCTGGTGCATGGTTTTCTAACCTCAAAATGAATGGATTAAGTCCTCTATTGCAAATTATTGAGGTAATTGATGGTCAATAGTGAACACCATGTGTAGAAGTCATATCTCATGATCTCCCCTCACCCATTTAAAAATATGAGTGTTTTAATCACCACTTATTAAAGATGTTTTTTTAAAGATAAAACACCCTCTAAAATAGGCTCTATTTAATCCATCATTGTTAGACCTCTATTATACAAGAAATCCACTTCTGACCTAGTATGAGATCACACTAATAGAGACATACAACCTTCAAATTGAAACTATGGAAATAGAATGATTTTATTAATATATTGTAAGATGAATTATTTTTTATCTATGATTTTTCTAGCTATGGGTTCAAAAAATGACACTCGAAAACTCACAGTGCATTTTTCTATGTATCTATGTCAATTTTAAACCAACTATTATCACTATAAGCATACAATGACTTTGGTTCCTTTGGAATTATGTAAGGATTTTATTATAATTTATTTAAAGGGATGACAAATATATTTTCTCCTTGATTAGCCTTTAGTTGGTTCTATACTATGTTAATATTCATTTGACCATCATAATCCCATTTCTTACCAATTAAGGTAGGGTAATGGGTCTCAGTAGTCTTCATATCAATGACTTCAAAATCACCATTGTAGACTTAGTTTAACCACTCTAATATTCAAATAATCAAGGTGATTATTGGTTCTACCCACTTGTATTTTATGAGGTTGAAGGTGATAGGACTATATCTCAAATATGTCCTACCAATTGCTTCCCATGTAGATCTTGGAATCATATTAATAGTACTCTCAAAGTCAAATAATATGTTAAGAATATTGTAACCTACAAGATCAATATTCATGTGGGAATCAACATCCCAAGGATTTTTAGTTTTCACATACCAAACAACCTTATCTATATGTTTTTGACCTTGCTATACACACTCTAATAGAATATGCAATAGGTTAGTAATATTGTATGATATATCCTAATTACAGAGCATATTGAGTAACTTTAGTAAGTCTTTAAAAATAGTTAAAACTCCTTCTTGCCTCATTATGCACATAATATATCCATACATCTACACATCAATGGTCATGGTATCTCCTTTTAAAGTATTCTACTATTGTATATTTTGTATAACTTTATTTTCTTGATACATCAAAGTATTTTCCATTATAGGATTATGATATTTATTAGGTTTAACTTTTTTAATTCCATGATATACTAGAATTTCCAAAGGTGATAATACTTATTCTACATGTTATTATTTGGTAGTTACTTAGATGAATGTGTTTTCCTTGTGAATTGATCAAGTTGATATTGTGCACCGGATTCTCCTTCCATAGATTTTAGAGAACTAGATAGTATTTCATTTGATGTTGGCTTTTAACTCTTCAATACACATAAATGGTCTATCTCTATAGATTAGTGGGGTAATTATTTACATGGTGATTTTATTCTCCACACAAATAGAATTGTATATGTGGGTGGGCTTGCTAGTTGTCATTGTTTTGGCCTCCTTGATACCCTCTTTGGTATCCTTCCCTGTAGCCTCTTCTATAGCCACCTCTATTTTTTTAGTATCCCCATCATTACAACTATTGTGTAGTGTATTCTACTTACTAGTATTTCTATACATCATAACCCCATATTGGTGTTGAGGTGAACTTGGAGCTTAATTAGATTGGTTTGGTTGAGGACTCACATTATTATAGGAAGACTGATACTGGTGTTGTGGAGAATATGGAATCCATCTAACCAAACCCTAGGGTTGTTATTACGGTGATGAAGGCATCCACTAAAGACTACCTTGTGTCACACTTGTCATGTCCACATCAGGGTCTAGGATACCCTACTTCATAGATGGTAACTAATGCTAGAAACTATGAATACATTCTTAATAATATCTTCCTTTAGCTCATGCATAGCTCTAAAAATCCTATCATCATGGTTTGAATATTTATAAAATTTGTAGTACATACTCTACAATTTATGGACATATTATTATAAAATATGGCACTTTGAGGTAACATGTCCATCTAATCTACAAATTTCACAAAAAAATGTTTTAATTTTTGGACAATCATTCCTATGGTGGCCTTCTTAACCAAATTTTATACACCATAAGCCTAATTTAGGCTTATCATTTTATTATATCTCATCCTTTATTATTATAAAATCATCTAGTTTTAATTCTAATCTATAAATGATTGCTAGAATGTCATTACAATCCTCAATTTTCTCCACCCCTAAAGCAATAGATCAGGCATCAACCTTAGTCAAGAATTGAAACTACACACCAACAAATATAATTGTTGGTTTCAGCCCTTATATAAACCAATCAACCTTATCCTTATCTTCCATGATGAAATTTATCTTATTCATGACATCAAAAAATATGCAATTATATTCCACAACCAATTCTCCAAACTTTTGTGAAATCTCATTTAGATCTTGAATAGTCTAGCTAATGCTTTTCCTCACCTTAAAATTTGAAACTAACAAATATTTTATTTGTGTAAGACTAAGAGTATTAATATTAATTTTACAAATTAACTCTAAGGCTCAACCTAATAAATCCCCTATGAATTCTCACTTTTTTACATGATAAAATGTTACTCCCTTAACATACCATTTCATGTCACAAGCTAACAAGTACTACTCGGGATCTATAGACCCATCATATTTTATTAAATAAATAAACACGCATGCATTGAGTGACATAGTTATCATACTTGAAGTTTCTAACCTAACTTATTCCCAAGAATATTACTTCTTAGGTCCATACAATATCATTTTTATTTATGATCTATTTCTATCTTTTAGTTATTTTATTATTAACCTATTTTCTTCTTGTATTATGAGATCCATATATGCATTATTTCTATCTCTTTCTTCCTCTTCATTGAGTCCTTATGTATACTCTTTGCACTCCTTACTTCTATCATCTTTCACAACCTCTCTCTATAGTTTTCCATATCCAACATATTCTAATATACTCCTCCTATTTTTAATTAAATTTGGATTACTCTCTTTGCTCCATATTCTTTGTTGTCACAGTTCTCTTTCTAATCCCATAACTTTATTGTCACTCTAGCTCTTCTCATCCTCCATATTCTTAGTTCAAGTTCAAGTTTCTTTGCTCATATCTGCATCATTCACTTTTATCTTGCATGCACCCTCGTGATGTAAAAAATGACTAATCCATGTTAGTAAGAATATACACCATTTTCTTTTCCAAAACCAACATTTTGATCAATGTAGGTATTTTTTGAATAAAATTATCATAGATTCTTTTGACAAATAGGTTTGGTACAACTTTAAAGGATAAATAACGTTGCACAAAAAATTTGGTGATATAGTTGTCAATTATAATCTAGGTCTAGTAGTCCATAATAGAAGTCTATAAGTATCTAGACTTCATAGTCTATCTAAATTTTATTTCATCTGTAATATACACTCTATCCTTCTCAAATGGAAATAGTAATACTCCAGTCTTGATAACCATGTAGCTAAAAATCTAGGTAATTCACACCTGAATATTTCATAAATCTCTTGGTATATATGCCATTAAATAATCTTTTTTACATTCATTTTAACTCTTCTCACTTATTCTTCTATAAAGTTTTGAATTTCCTAATCTAACCATATTTCTAAATCTCTGTGTCCTAGTAACCATCTCAACATATTTCAAAAAGAGTCCACAGTCAACACACCATTGTTAACATAGGTTCTTGGGAAACTCCATAACATGCTAATTATAGGTATAACTTGCATAATTAATAATAAAAGGAAAAATTCATGGTAATTTAGACTTAATCCAACCATTAGTAGATCAATTCAAGCTCAATTATATGAAGACACACATAATTAATGTATATAGAATAGTCAACATAAGTTATATAGATAATAGATTAAAACCTTCATAGTACATATTTCACACAGTAAAAGATACATAGGAAAACCATTTAAAACATTTTATTAATCACTATTAAATGAAGAACCATCTATAATTACGCATGATCACTATATACAGAGTTTTAGTTAGTGATATCTCTTCATATTCTAGACTTTTAGCATGTCCAAAAGAAGTGAATTTCCACATTATATCATCTAAACTTATGATTTACAAAGGTCTAATACATACAAAATAGATATATTCACACACGTGTTCATTAACTATACTTAGTGATTTTAGTAAGCCTTATTTTTTACATATCAACAGATATATCACAATTATAAGAATCCATAGAATGTAATTAAGTATGATAGTGTGAACCATTGAATAAGTTTCCGCTAGCATTAGTATGGCCACTATAATAAGTTTCCCTTGAGAATTGACATGTTGAACTATCTGTGGTGCTATATTAGTACATGGTATAGTGTATAATGGAATTTTTTATTCATAAATTTATCTATAATGTGATAACTATTGTGAAACTAGATCTCTAAGAGAACCATCTACTTTCTTACGATCTTGGTTATAGAGAGATTCTAAATGGGTGTATCAACTACCTTTAAATATTGATCCTGAATAGATGTCCCAACCAATTGTAGTGGGGGTCGGGGTGGAATAAGAGCTACCATAGGATGATAAGAGTACTCATATTTAATTACTAATACTATAACTACTTTATTTAAAGTATATATCAAATATATTAATATACTGCAAATGGCATGCAAAACATCCCATTACTTGGTATAACTAAGCATAGAGTAGCAATTATAATTGGACCTAATTTTTGTGGTATTACAATCCTTCTAAGAATATTTTTTTAGTGACAATAAAATTACTTAATATAAATTTTAATTATATTAACCTCTTTGAAAGGAGGGGGAGATATAAGACTATTCTGAAAGTATTTATAATAACAGAGCTTAAATGAATGTGAATATTGTCTTCTTTGTGTAATTGGTAAGGTGAATTTATTAGAAGGGTACACTGTGCCATAATATTTAAAGGGGTAATTTTCTACTAGGTATGTATATCGGTGTCCTACATGTATAAAATTCACATTCTAGGGAAAATGGGGTAATATAGATTTCATTGCATGGTTCCATTGTGTTCCTTGAAGTAGGTTATAATGAGAGTGATTAGGCATTATATGGGAAAAAAATTAGATAGATTCTTACGTCCCATTATGATCTATAAATTAATGGAACCTCTGTCGTGAGGGGCATCTTGTCAAATTCTTTGATGTTTTGATTTGAATTTTAAATGGATTAGCTATTGATACCCAAATTTTTGTAGTAATTTGATGGTGCGTATATTAAATTTTTATAAATTATCTATCAAAACTATCTTGAATCTCATGTTGAATACAACTAATTTGATGTATATTGGTAGATTATGAATTTTTGTATGATTCGACAATAATTATTTTGAATTCAAAGTATTTGAATCATAAACATTTGTAGAGATTTGGGATGAGGCCTTTTGAAAATGTGTAAAAATATGTATTCTTTGAGTTTCATAGTCCTTTTATTTTTGAACCACTTATATATCCAAGGCCTTGTCTAGATATTTGATTAGAGAAAGTTATAGAGATAAACAAGTGTTGGAATGAAATATATAACATAATGAATATGATTTCACCTTTTAAGGTTTTACAAAAGTAATTCATATGTTTGGTTAAAGGGCAAAGATGTTTAAATTAGTTAAATAAATATACAATAATTAGGTATTGATTTGTTGTGATTTTGACCTTATTTGACTTTTTATAAATTACAAAAAATAGGGATAAATAGAAACTTATCTAAAAACTAACTTTCATAGATGATCTAGGCTCTGAAACTTGAGATTTGGGTAGTAGTCTATGTCATCAATAGGATTCTGGTATTTATTTGTTTACTAAATAGTAGCACCTAGTTTGGATAGTATCACCATATGTGTGTAGTGTCCTCAATTTGGTACTAATGTCCCCTTTATAGGACTATTCTTATTTTTTGGGAGCACTTGTGCATGTGTTTATATTTTTTATTCTTGCATGATTGAAACTTGTAGCTCTATATTATACCTTGAAAACTTGATTTTATGTGTAAACCCTAATCTCCTTACAAGTATGGCATAATAAATAATTTATTATGTGTTAGTAGGATTGAATGGACATCATCAACACCCTATTATGTAGATATTTGCCTACATACCAATACACTGAGGAAGGATCAAGTTTGATGTAGTTATCCCCCCTAGTGATTGATGTATGTGCAAGTGAATGATAGATTGAGAGTGGCCTTGGATTCCTTGAATGTCCTTGAGATTTCAAATTTTTGAAAAATGGAATTAGGGATGTTTTAGATGGTAATATGTAGAAATCAGGGTAGAATAGGGATTAAATACCTTAATTTTACATAACTTTATCTTTATTTTGAATAACTTTTGCATCTATTTCTTATCTAGTGAATATAGGTGGATTACACTTGTATTTATAGCATTGAGTTGCTTCTGCGAATAAGAAAGTGAGCTTAGGTTGACCTTAGGAGGGGTAGACATTTGAAAAAATATCCATTGGGATGAAATAGGGCTAAGGATAGTAACGACCAATTATGGACACTAGTACCATATGGATTTAGCGTCCCAAATGTGGAATTAATATCCATTTGGGAGAATACTTAGAAAGTTGGATTGGGATTTGGGATGATAGTTTTGGGACTGTGTCTTGACTAGTTGTAGGTGATGATGGTCTATTGAATGACTAGAAATGTAACTCTAATGCTCAATTATAGGTCTATGGATAACCTAGATATAGATTAACTCAAGTAAGACTCTTAGCATCTAATTACCTTTTTTAAGTGAGTACATTCCCCCCCTTTATATTAGTAATGCAAAAAAGTGAAATGACTAGTATAAAGGGGGTGAAATGACTAGTATAAAGGAATGCAATCACTTAAAAGTGGAAATTAGATACTAAGAGTGTCACTTGAGTTACCCTATCCCTCGGCTATCCATAAAACTATTCTAGAACCTTAGACTTACATTTCCAATCATTTAATAGACCACAGTCATCAATAACTAGTCAAGACATAGTCCCTGAGCTGTCATCTCTGACCCTAGTCCAAATTACTTAACAGTCTATAGAAATGACATTAGCCCCAAATTTGGGACACTACAGCCACATGGCCCTAATGTCCCCAATTGGGCATTACTGTCCTTAGCTCCAAATCTTACCAACAAATAGTTTTTGAAATGGTGCCCCTCTTAAGGTTAGCATACGCCCATTTTATTATCCACACAATGAACATAACCCTATAAATACAAGTCTAATCCACCTCTATTACTAGATTGAAAAGAGATACAAAATCTATTTAAACCAAAGATGAAGTTGTACAAAATCAAGGTATATTATCCCTATTCTACCCTACTTTATACATACTACCATCTACAACAACCCTAAATCTAATTTTTCAATAATTTTAGAGCTCAAGCACACTCACGACATCTAAGGCCACTCTTATTCAAGTATTAATTTCACATACATCAAGCACTAGGTGGGATAACTACATTATACTTGATCCCTCTTTAGAGTATTGGTATTTAGGCAACTCTTTACATAGCGGGTTGTTGAGAATGTATAGTCCATACTACTAACACACTCAATTATTACTCATATCATTCTTACAAAGAGAATTAGGGTTTTTATATTAAATGAATATTTCTAAGTATAATACATAGATACAACTTTTGACCATGTAGGAATAGAACATATAGACATGGGAATAAATACTCCCTAGAAAGAGGAACAATCTTGCAAAGGGGACATTAGCACCATATTTGGGACACTACACATAGATGGTTCTACTACCTAGTGAATACACAAATATCTAAATCTTGTTGATGAGATAGACTACTCCTCAAATCTCAAACTTTAGAACCTAGATCATCCGTAATAGCCATTTTTTAGCTAAGTCTCTATTTGTCCCTATTTGTTGCTATTTATAAAAAATCAAACAAGGTCAAAATAATAACAAATTAATAGGTTAATTATTGAAATTTATTTAACTAATTTAGACATCTCAACCCTTTATCCAAACATAGGTAATTACACTTGTAAAACCTTAAAAGGTTAAATCATTTGGTAAACCTATCTTACTTTGAGCATTGCATAAAATGCTAGCTTGAATTAATTCCTATTTTTGTGCAATAAATTTAGGGATGCATACTTCTAATATTATAATTTTTTTTAGACAACCTAGATAATAAAAATCAAATTTTAAATTAGGGTTTCAACTTATTTTTTATCTAATTTAAATTATTGAAAAAAAACCCTAGCTTCCAAAACCCTAACCCTAGATGCTCTTAGTGTTTCTATCCTTTTTACTCTTATTTTTATTAGCTACTATTAATTATTCAAAATTGATGTATTCTCTTATAGTATCTCCATTTCAATTTATTTTGTATATACCATCTCAAAAAGCTCTTTCTCTTCCTTTAAGTGTTAGACTAGGTGGTAGTTCTATAGAGCATATTCAGATTCCATCTATATGACCCTATAAAGAGGATAAGGAATGTATTACAACTCTATATATGAATCCTTCACACCCTAATTATGTGGAACTCAATGATAATGCATCTAAGGATGAATAATATAACCAAGAACAAGATCAGGTCTATATTGAGGATCAAGACACAATACCTCCACTTAATGATAATGATGTAGTTGTGAACAAAGATGAGGTATTATAGGGTTTGAGAGATAGAAATCAGGAATATCCACATGATCATGCACAAATTTTATAGGTCATATTATAAATAAATAATAAGAACAATAATGGTCAATCTTACACCCCTCTAATTTATGACGTTATTACACCTTCAATGGGCCCACTTAACTAACTCAGATAACATAACCCAAGCATGTTATTCAACCATTAGTGACAACTGCACCACTTATGGCTAGTTATTCTCCTCCTAATGTGCAAGCCCTTATGTAGTAGGTTCTTTCCCTAAAATCTAAGGTGTTACATCTTGAGCAAGGAGTAACTAAGCTTTCACATGCCTTGGATTCCAACATTTTATTACATACACCATTAGAACATCACATTATGTAAAATCCTTTACCATACAATTTCATATCACCAAATCTCACAGTATATGATGGAAATGGTGACCATGAGTGTCACCTCAAAGCCTTTCACATAGCATGCTTGGAATATGTGTCCAATGATTGGCTTCTTATGAATTTCTTTCCATGCAGTATTAAGGATTATTCATTACATTGGTTTTATGATTTACCTAACCAATCTATCATGGCATTCAATCATTTAGTAGAAATGTTCCTAGTACACTTATCTATCAACATAAGTGACAAGATATCACATGCACAAGAAACACAACTAAATCAAAAGTCAAATGAGCCCATACTCAATTATGTATTATGGTACAAGAAAATTTTATCAAAATTGACTAGCCCCATAGTAGACAGAGAACTTAAAGATATATTCAAATAGAGTCTATTAGCAACACTTCACGAAGCAATCTTATTCAAGAAGTTTCCCACATTTATAGATATATGCCACATAATTAAGTAAAGAGAGGTTAAGATCTTAGAAAAAGGCAAACTCAAGTACACAAATGGATCAAATTCAACTATTAATAGTATAAACAAACCCCCATACAAGGTCAAGGCCATAGAGAAAAAAATAAAAAAGTCAACACAACTTTAGAGTCTTCTCCCACATTGATTTTATTAGCTCCTCAGCATAGAGTTTTCATTAATGTATCATAGTCACCAGCATGAGTTCTACAACAACTATAAGAAGTTAATGTCATATCTATCCCTCTCATTAAAGAGGTTGATATGACATAACATCTTCCAAAAATTTATGATGCAAATGCTTTTTTTGAGTATCAAAGGGTAGCAAGCCACACAATAAATAAATGCATTACCCTAAATCACAAGATCTAAGATCTCATCAAGGCCAATATTATTCATGTGGGCACACCCACCGAGGCACCAAAATAGAAAACAAAGGCAAAGGTACTTAAGACATTTTTAGATCCTTTTTCCTAAGTATAAAACTAATGACGTAGGGGGCACATTAGTTGTTCATTATACATATCAAGATCATCCACCACCAGCTTCCAATCACACAGTTATAGCAGAGACACATCCCCTACATAATATTATTAGCTTGTATCAAACTACAGTGCCACCTAGACCTCTTATCACATCTCTAGAGTAGGAGATTGTGGATGATGACATAGATTTACATGTGATCTTCATATGAGCGTATATATATACCACCATCTTATTTTTAGTGTCATGGTTGACAATGGGTCAAGCATAAGAATGTACACCATGACACTCCTAAAACACTTAGGCAACACAAAGTTAGATATATTCCCTACTGATATAATTATTAGTAGTTTTAGTGGCCATGTTCAAATTCCTATTAGGAAGATAGTAATTCCATTATAGGTATGACCAATACACATAGCCACTCAGTTTCTAATAATACCTAGTGTAGGTGTAGTTGACATATTATTGGGAAAGCCATGGTTATAGTAACTTAAATCCATCCCATTTATAGTACACTTATGCCTCAAGTATATATATGATAATTAGGTGGTTAAGATTGAGAGTGTCCCACATGAGTATCCTCTTTCCATCTCATAGGCAATTATAGTACAAATTCCAGTCACACTTCCATCATTGACACTAGTTATAATTTTAGTTTCACTACCAGATATTGCATGACTATCTATTTTAGTAGAGAGTACAACTCTTATGTATACATCATAGTGTTTAGCAAAGTCTTTAGAGTAGGCCAGGTCTACTTCTATAGTGTCTACACACAATCATAGTATCCCTCAAAGACCATTACTAGAGAGACCATTGCATCAGGGATATACCATAGATTTTGAAGGACCTTCTTATAGATAGTTCACATTGAGATTAGTTATATTGGGTTTTAGGGGTTCTCAGCACATAAGGTACCTACATCACCTATAGCTTCTACATAACCCTTTCATAATGTATGCATGATCACTATTCCACTCTTCAACATAGGTCATGGTAATGGTGATTCTCCCATGAGATTTATTGGTTAGTATAATATCTACCCTTGTGCATACTTCCTTCTCTCTCTTGATCCTTGTACATTGTTTACTTTCACATGCTTGTACATAGTTTATACTCAAAAGACACAAAAACAACATAATATGTAAATAAAAAAAAATTCAAATATTTCAAAATATTTTTTTATAGATTGTATGCGTTGGTTTGTTTACATTTATACTACTTTCCATATATTGTATATTGATAGCTATCCTTGTGTATTTGTTTTTATCATACACATATGCTTCACTTGTTCTTATCGAGTGCTTTTAGATTTTAGATAGGACTCTAGTACACTACACTAATTCAGATCTATTATTATCTACCCATTGGGGGCATTTACACCGATCTAGGTTTATACAATGATATGCCTACCCACTCGGGGGCATCTCCTACATAGTTACTATAACCAGATTTTATCTTTACATAATCTAAATTCTAAGTATTCATTGATTTATCTTGATATTGATCATTTCTATTCATTGATTATATTTTTTGATCAACAATCACTAATTATCTTCAGTATATATTCACCTTGACATCTACATAAATTTGTATTACATAGTTATATAAGCTTTCATTTGTAGTTCCTATATTAGATTTGATTGTTTCATGTTCTTATTATATATTCAAGGGCATTTGAATAAGCAATTGTCCCTTAGATTCTATGAAACTTATCTATTTTTATACCTTGGACATGTGCCCATGTCCCTTGTGTGTGCTCTTTCATGCTTCTATATGTAGACATTTGAACATGTCCTTCTCTGTGGTTCCATGCTAAATTACTTGTTGTTTGTGTAAGTGGACATTTGAACATGTCCTTGTATGTATTCGTTCTTAGATTTAATGAGATATGCCCATGTCCCTTGTATTATGGCCCCTTGGCCTACCTTTTGTGTGCCTCATGTGCTTGTATGCTTTATTATTTGTATGCTTTTATACCATGACATTTGCATTTTCTTGTTATACACACACACCAATCTATTATGCCATGATGGAACTCATTCATCTACCTATCCTACTTGGGAGCCTTGATGTAAATCATGCCCCATACCCCTAAGTAGTTACTCAAATTTTTTTATTGTTATACATTGCTTACATCTATCTTGACACCCTTTTATAATGTTAGATTATAACATACATCTTACATTTCCTACTATTGCTTATATACATTTACATTTTGATGTTATGTTTGTACATTATATTGGAATATCATGCACATGCTCCGACTAACACATTTTTTAGAGTTACTTATTTAGAGGGTAGTTTTTATATAGGTTTCATAATTATCTTCAAAAAAGGGGGAATTCATAGGGTTTTTTCATATAGAGTAGGCTTGTACATTTTTTTCACATTTTAACACACATGCTTAGTTATAGAAGTCAAATTCAAGATAGACACATAATAGAATAGAGACTCAGTAGTTAGTTCAGACCACATAGAGATCAGAACAGATAATAATCAATGCCCAAATTAGGACACTAGTGTCATAGGGAACTACTATCCACTATAGGGGGATACTATCTTATAGCCCCATATTTAGGATAGTCCAAATCATTCAGACTAGTACACTAGGTATAATATATATTTCTACATATATAGTCACAAATTGGGTAGTTATGTTTAGATTTACCTCATATTTAGTCATTTCAATTTAGATTCATACAAATTAATTAGATTTGGGGGAATCATATGTGGTATGATCAATCATATATTTAGATCAGTTACACAAATTCAACTATTACATACTTGATTTAAATTTAATATACTCAGATACTTGATTGGGGGCATGTACATGGTACATAGTTTCCATATACTTAGCTTTAGATAGGTTGGTCAAATGGAATGGAAAACTCCATGTCATTATCTACACTGTATAGATTTTTTATCACATTCTAGGTTATCACTAAATTCATTCCTTACTCCATCTATAGTGGTTGGCATTCCTATGTAGGTTAGATGCACCTAATATACCTGAATGGCCACAGAGCTAAATACACAGATAGATTACTTAGTTACATACTTTCAATAATTTACATAGTACAGTAATAGATGCATCTACTTCACATAGGCAAAAATGATGGAGTCATGTCCTACTTAAGTTCTTGAGCCACCTACATAATAGGGTTTGATAGACTTACAGTCTTATCCAATCTATTCATAGAGATCATAATCCAACAAGCAAGGGTGGGAAATAATGGAGTCAAAACTAGATTAAGTTCTTGAGCAATCCATATGAGGATTGAGCAAGCCATCAACTTAGTTCAAGTTATTTAATGATATGATCACTATGCACATCCACATATTCATGTTGTCACTAGGTTCATGTATTGGTTCACGTACCCAATGAGACCTAGATTCACATATTAAAACTCAAACACATGGACTTAACTTCTAAGGTAAGTCTAGGTACATTTATTTTTCATTTATACTAGTCATTTTGCTTTGATGCATTACTACCATAATGGGTGGGGGGAGGAAATATAATAACCTAAAATGGTAATTGGATACTAAGAGTATCACTTGAGTTACCATATCCCTAGGCCATCCATAAACCTATTCTAGAGCCTTAGACTTATATTTTCAATCATTTAATAGACCATAGTCACCTACAACTAGTCAATACATAGTCCTTGAACTGTCGTCTCTAAACCCAATGCAAATTACTTAGTAGTCTATATAAAGGACATTAGCACTACATTTGGGACACTACAACTACATGACATTAGGGTCCCCAACTAGGTGTTACTATCCTTAGCCCCAACTCTTTACAAATTGATAGTTTTTCAAATGTATTCCCCTCTTAAGGTTGGCCTAATCTAATTTTAATATCCACACAAGCAACAAACCCCTATAAATACAAGTATAATCTACCTCTATTCACCAGATGTAAAAGATATGTAAAATCTATTCAAACCAAAGACAAAGTTATGCAAAATCAATGTATACTATCCATATTCTACCCTAATTTTTTCATACTACCATATACAATATCCCTAATTCTAATTTTCAAGCATTTCAAAGATCAACACATTCAAGGCATCCAAGGCCACTCTCATTCTAGCATTCACTTGCATTTACATCAAACACTAAGTGGGAGAACTACATTGGACTTGATCCCTCTTAAGTGTATCAACTTTTAGGCACCTATTTACACAATAGGGTGTTGATGATATCCAATCCATCCTAATAACACACTCAAATATTTTTCATATCATACTTTCAAAGATAACTAGGGTTTGTAAATCAAATCAAGATTTCCAAGTATAATACATAGCTACAAGTTTCTATCATGCAAGAACAAAATATATAGACATAGGTATAGATGTCCCCTAAAAATAAGAATAGTCCTAAAAAGGGAACATTAGTGCCACATTTAGGACACTTCACACAGATGGCACTCTTATCCAAATTGGGCACTACTATCCAGTGAATAAATAAATATCAAAATCCTATTGATGACATAGACTAGTACTGAAATCTCAAACTTCAGAACCTAGATCAATCATGACACCTATTTTTTAACTAAGTCTCTATTTATCCCTATTTGCTGGTACTTATAAAATGTCAAACAATGTGAAAATCATAATGAATTAGTAGGTTAATCATTATAATTTATTTAACTATTTTATACATCTCAACCCTTTAACCAAACATACATAATTACACTTGCAAAACCCTAAGAGGTTAAATCAAGGGAAAAAATCATAAATGGACGTGCCTCAGAAGTCAAACCTATGTAGCTAAGTTTGAGTATGTGAATGTGGGTCCAAAGCTATGTCCTACAATGAAACATGAAAAAATTAGTCCTTACTTACGAGATAATCAAAACCAAAAATTTATGCTAAAATGAAATGACTAAGTAAAGCTAAGTAAATAAAGAGGGAAAGAATGAAGACACCTCATTGGGTATGTGAACCAATGCATGAACCTAGTGATAACATGTGTGTGTGTGTGTGTGTGTGTGTGTGTGTGTGTGTGTGTGTGTGTGTGTGTGTGTGTGTGTGTGTGTGTGTGTGTGTGTGTGTGTGTGTGTGTGTGTGTGTGAATGTGCATAGTGATCATATCATTGAATAGCTTAAATTGAGTTGATAGCTAGCTCAATCTTCATAGGGGTGGCTCAAGAACTAAATCTAGTTTTGAATCCATCGTTTCCCACCCTTGATTAATAGATCTTGATATTTGTGAATATCTTGGATAAGATTGTAAGTGTGTCAATCCCTATAATTGTACTATGTAAAGTGTTGAAAGTGTCTAACTAAGTATTCTAATTATGTATTCAACTTCACAGTGACTTGGGTATATTAGGCAGCTCTAAACCACTCAGGAATGCCAACCTCTATAGATGGAGTAAGGCATGAATCTGGTGACAACATAGAATGTGATAGAAAGTGTATACAACATATATAATGACATGGAGCTTTCAATTCCATCTAATTAACAAATCTAAAGATGAGTATATGAAAAATATGGGCTACACACATGCCCCCAATCTAATATCTAGGTATACTAAATTTGAATCAAGTATGTAATAGCTAAATATGTGTAACTAAACTGAATGCATGATTTATCATTGCATGCATGATGCCCCCAAATATGAGTAACTGGTATGAATTTAAACTGAAATTAATGAATCTGAGCTAAATCTAAACATAACTACCAAGCTTACGACTGTATCTATCCAAATTTATATTGTACCTAGTGTACTAATCTAAATGATCTAGACTATCCTGAAGCTAGGGCTACTAGAAAATAGCACCTTGTAATGGATAGTAGCATCATATGGTGCTAGTGTCCCAATCTAGGTGTTAATGTCTACCTAGTCAAATTTTTGTGTGATCTAAACTAACTGTTGATTCTCTATTTTGTTCAATGTCTACCTTGAGTCTGATATCTGAAACCAAGCCTGTGTGCTGAAATGTATCTATGAAAAGTAATGTAGGAGCCTAATATTTATGACAAAACCCTATGAATGCCCCCTCTTTTGAGGTTAGTTGTGAAATCTATGGAAGAACTACCCTCTAAATAAGTATCTCTACAAAAAAATTTAACTAGAGCATATGCATGATATTCCAATATAATGTAAAACATAACATCAGAATGTAAATGTATTGGAGTATAAGTAGGAAATGTATGATGTATGTTGTAATCTATCATTGCATAATGGTGTCAATTTAGATGTAATCAATGTATAAAAATAATAAAATATGAGTAACTACCTAGGGTGGGGCATGATGTCCATCAATGCTCCCAAGGAGGAAGGGTAACTTCATAAGATCTCTCCTCGCATCAAAAAATGGTGTATGTGTGTAACAAGAAAATATAAGTGTCATGGTGTAGAATCATAATAT
This sequence comes from Torreya grandis, assembly GCA_037957365.1. NCBI lineage: Eukaryota > Viridiplantae > Streptophyta > Pinopsida > Cupressales > Taxaceae > Torreya > Torreya grandis. The sequence continues at coordinate 794,379 of JARHVA010005559.1, forward strand.
AAAGCAAACATACAAGCACATGAGGCATGTAAAAGGTGGGAAAAAGGGCCATAATACAAGGGACATGGGAATATTTCACTAAATCTAAGAATCAAAATAGACAAGGACATGTTCAAATGTCCATATATGAAAACAATAAGAAATTTGGTGTAGAGCCACATAAAAGGACATGTTTTAATGTTTGGATATAGAATCATGAAAAATCACACACAAAGGACATGGGCACATGTCTAAAGCATACAAATAGAGAAGTGGTGTAGAAGAAAAAGAATAATGGCATATTCAAATGCCCTCAAAATGGAAGAAGCATAAGAAACACAACCAAGTATAATCTAAGAACTAGAGATGAAAGCATGTATAATTATGTAATAAAAATCTATGTAAATGCCAGAATGTGTATATACTAAGTCAAACTAGTGAAAGTCAAAATAATTTGAGGAATAAGGAGTAATTATCAATATTAAGATAAATCAATGTGTAATTGGAATGTATAGTATGCAAGATATAACCTGGTTAAAATAATTGTGTATGAGATGTCCCCAAGTGGGTAGATGTATCAATTCATAAACTAGAATTAGTGTAACTACCCCCAATGGGTAGATAATAGTTGGTCTATATTAGTGTAGTGGACCAGAGTCCTATCTAGAATCTACAAGCACTCGATAAGAACTAGTGAAGCATATATGTATGATAAAATTGGATATTCTAGGAGAGCTATTAATATGCAATATTTATAAATTATTAGAAATGTAAACATAAAAGTGCATACAATTTGTACAATTTTGTACTTTCAAAATATTTGAATATATTTTTTGTTTTATATTTTATTTTGACATATTATATTATTTTTGTATTTTATGAGTATAAGCTATGTAAAAGCATATGAAAATAAACTATGTACAAGGAGCGAGAGAGAGAAGGAAGTATGTAAAAGGGTAGGAACCATACTAACCTATGATTCTCATGGGAGACTCACCATCACCATGACCTGTGTCAAAGAGTGGAACTGTGATCATGCATGCAATGTGAAAGGGAAATTATAAGCCCAGATATGGTTTGATATATAATATGAAATGGAAGCTACTTGAGTAGTGATGCTATGATATTGTGGCACTGATTGTGAGGCTTTATGAACTATAAGGGCCTTAGGGACCCATCTGGTCGATGTAGAGTCTATAGGTGATGTAGGTTCCCTGTGTGGAGAACCCCTAGACCCTAATATAATTGATCTCAATATAAATTGAGTAGAGGAAGGTCCTCTAAAATATGTGATGTATTTATATTACAATGGTCTCTCAAGTAATGGTCTCTGAAGGAGAATATGCATTCATGTAAACACTGTAGAAGTAGACCTATTCTGATCTGAGGAATTTAATGAACATCATGATATATGCATAGGATTTGTACTCTTTGCCATCATTGATAATCATGCAATATCTAGAAATGAAACTGCAATTGTAATTGGTGTCAGTGATCGAAGTGTGACAAGAATCTATGTATAATTTCCAATTGGATGGGAAGAGGATACTCATATGGGACACCCTCAATATTAATCACATGTTTAGCATGTATGTACTTGAGGCATTAGTGTACTATAGATGGGATGTCTAGAGCTAATATAACCATTTCCTACCCAATAATATGTCGAATACACCTGCACTAAGTACTACTAAAAAATGAGTGGTTATGTGTACTAGTCCAACCTATAATGTAAGCAAAATATCCCTGATGGATCACCAAACATGGCCACTGAAACCACTAATGATCATATCAGTAAGTAATATGTCCCTCTTTGTGTAGCCTAAGTGTTATAAAAGTGTCATGGTGCACATGCTTATGTTGGACCCATTGTCAAACATAACACTATGATTAAGATGGTGGTATATATATTCTTGTATGAAGAGCACATGTAAATCTATGTCATCCTCCAAAATCTCCTGATCTAAAAATGTGATAAGTGGTATAGGTGGCATTGTAGTGTGATACATGTGAATAATGTTATGTAGTGGATGTGTCTCCTCTATAATTGAGCTATAAGATGTTCGTGGTAGATGAGCTTGGTTTGTATAGTGAACACCTGATATGCTCCCTACCTCATTAGATATATGCTTTGGTAAAGGAATTGAAAATATATTGAGTGTCATTGACTTTGTTTTTTTTATTTTTGTGTCTCTTTGGGTGTTCCCACATCATTAATATTGGCCTTAATGAGATCTTGTATCTTGTGCTTTACGATAATGCATCTATTTGTCATGTGGCCTGGTGCCCTATGATACTCATTGAATACATTTGAATCATAAATATTTAGAAGAGGCTATGTCTTATCAACCTATTTAATGGGAGGGACAAGTATGACATTGCATTCTAATAGTTATTATATAACTCATGTTGGTGACTCTGGTAAAATACTGAAGACTCTTCACTAAGGAGCTGATAAAACCAATCTATGGGAAGGCTCTAAAGCTATGTTGACTATGGCCTTTTTATCACTTTTTTTTCTATGGACCTAACCTTATATAGAGTTTCATTTTTACTCTTAATACTTGAATTTGGTCCATTTGTGTACTTAAGTTTTCCCATTTCTAAGATCTTAATCTCTCTTTCCTTAACTATGTGGTACATATCGATAAATGTGAGAAAATTCTTGAATAAGATAACTCCATGAAGTGATGGTAATAGAATTTATTTAGATATATCTTGAAGTTCTATATTTGCCATGGGGATAGTTAATTTTGATGGTATTATCTTGTATCATAAGACATAATCGACTATGGGCTCATTTGATTTTTTCTTGAGCTATGCCAGTTGTGCATATGATATATTATCACTTATGTTGATAGATAAGTGTTCTAGGAACACATATTCTAAAGGATTTAATTTTATAATAGATTGGTTTGGAAAATCATAGAACCATTATACGACATAATCCTTGAGACTACGTGGAAATAGCTTCGTAAGAAGCCAATCGTTGGACACATAGTCTATGCATGCTTTGTGAAAGGATCTTAAGTGATGATCTAGGCCACCATAGACATCATATGATGTGATATTGGGTGCAATGAAACTAGATGGCAAAGGTGTGTCTGCAATGTGTTGTGCCAAAGGTGTATGCAAGAGAATGTTGGAATCCAAGACATGTGATGGATTAGTTGCTCCTTGCTTAAGATGTAACACCTTATATTACAGAGAAAGAACCTATTACATAAGGGATTGCATATTTGGAGGATAAGAACTAGCCACAAGTGGTGTAGATATCATTGAAGATTGAATAAGAATCTTGGGATGTGTTATCTTAGTTGGTTGAGTGGGCCCCACTGAAAGTCTAACAATATCATTAATTAGAGGGGTTGAAGATTGACCATTATTTTGATTTATTATTTATTATTGAAGAATTTTTATGAAATCATCTTGTATATCCTTATTTTTCTTTGGACACAAAGTCTTGTAATTGATGCTTATTGATTTCATCAAATAAGTTGTTAAATTTTGCCATTGTAGGTTGAACGGTATGAAAATATGTTTTGTATATTTTGAACCTTTTAAGAATAGTAATATATGAAAGTTTGAAAAAAAATTAAATATTGCATCAAAATTTTGATATTTTTGGAATTGAAATTTGAGTATACAGAAAAAGGATACAAACCTTAAGTGTGTCTAGCATTAGGGTTTTTTCAACTAGGATTTCTTTTGCAACAATTTTAAACTAGATGTAAAATAAATTGAAACCCTAATGTAAAATTTGATTTTAATTTAGATAGGTTATCTAAATAATATCATAAAATTAGAAGCATTCATCCTTAAATTTATTTGACAAAAATAAGAATTAATGCAATCTAGGTTTTTTATGTAATATTCAAAGTAAGACAGGGTCACCAAATGATTAAACCTTTTAGGGTTTTACACAAGTCATTCCTATGTTTGGTTAAAGGGATGAGATGTCTAAATAAGTTAAATAAATATGAAATAATTAAGTACTAATTTATGGTTATTTTGATCTTATTTGACTTTGTATAAATAACAAAAAATAGGGATAAATGGAGACTTATCTAAAAATTAACTATCATGGATGATTTGGGTTCTGAAACTTTAGATCTAGGTAGTAGTCTATGTCATCAACAATATTTTAGTATTCATTTGTTCACTAGATAGTAGCACTGAGTTTGGACACTAACACCATATGTGTGTAGTGTCCTCAATGTGGCACCAATGTTCCCTTTGTGGGATCACTCTATTTTTTGGGGAGCACTTGTGTTTGTGTTTGTATGTTCAGTTTGTGCATGACCAAAACATGTAGCTCTATATTGTACCTAAAAAACTTGATTTGATGTGAAAACCCCAATCTCCTTGCAAGTATTTAATAAAAAATAATTTTTTGTGTGTTAGTAGTATAAACTAGACATCCTCAACACCCCATTGTGTAGAGAGTTCTCTACATACCAATACTCTGAGGAGGGATCAAGTCTAATGTAGTTCTCCCACCTAGTGCTTGATGTATGTGTAAGTGAATGCTATAATGAGAGTGGCCTTGGATGTGTTTGAGCATTAAAATTCCTTAAAATTGGACTTAGGGATATTGTAGATGGTATTATGTAGAAAGTAGGGCAAAATAGGGATCAAATACCTTAATTTTACACAACTTTGTCTTTGGTTTGAATAGCTTTTGCATCTATTTCCCATCCAGTTAATAGAGGTAGATTAGACTTGTATTTATAGGGTTTTATTGCTTATGTGGATAAGAAATTGAGCTTAAGCTGACCTTAGGAGGGGCACACATTTGAAAAACTATCAGTTGGGAAGTGTTGGGGATAAGGACAGTGGTGCCCAGTTGGGGATACTAGCACCATATGGTTGTAGTGTCCCAAATGTGGTGCTTATGTCCCTTTGGTAGATTGTTGATAAAATTGGATTGAGATCTAGGATGATAGTTCTGGGACTGTGTCTTGATTGGTTGTAGGTGACTATGGTTTATTGAATGAATGAAAAGGTAAGTATAATGCTTAAGGATAGGTCCATGGCTAGCCTAGGTATAGCTTAACTCAAGCAAAACTCTTACCGTCCAATTACCACTTTTAGGTTATTACAGAATACAACAAAGAATCATACATTAAGATAAATCATAATAGAAACACAATGTATGACCAGGAGAAACATGGTGTGGGAAAATTTTTAATGGGTGCAGTAATTGTAGTCTCCTTCCACTATGTAATTCAAAAAAAATTATAAGATATTGTCTAACATGACCTTCATGGATGGATATTTCACTACTACATTATCCAAAACTTTACCACTCATCTAATTTGCACTTCTTAAATACTCTATAATGATCTAACATAATTGGAACAACCAGTAATAACTAGGAAACAATGAGACAACATGAGCAAGGACCCAAACTTTCAAACTAAAATGTGAATCCAACTTTACGACTTATCACTAACTTATATGATGTCCTCTACCTTACACATAGGTTTTATTTATGTTCTTCCACTTTGGAATGCACCAAAGACTCCAAATAAACTATCATCAAGAAGAATCAACATTTTTTAGTCAATGTAGTTGAGCACAGAGTTAGGCACCTCTGGCCACATGGATATCTGCCACCTTATGGTGGTGTTCGAGAGAGGCTGCAAGCTGTTGCAATTGCACATTGAAAGGATCAGTGTTGAGGGAGCCAGAGACTTGTTTGAACTCATTGATCATGGAATATTTTGATCACTTTTGGATCTAGGTGACATGTTTTCCATGGTGGCTAAGTATGTGGTGCATAGAATGGCCTCATTCCACCACTCAAACTAGATGGTGATGTATGGGGCCATGGGGTGAAGTTTTGGATCCATTAGATGAGTATGATTGTTTTAGTGTGACTCATCATAAAAGTATTGAGAATAAATTGATTATGTGGCACATTGTACTACCTTGATGTCCATTCCACCTTGCATGAAACATGGGAGTGGTTTGAAAAAATAATGCCTTAGTGGACATTGACATGCTGGCCATCAATGCTAGAAAAGGAAAAAAGATTTTTCTTTAACATCATAAAGCGGTCGATCCATTTGAGCATGTGATGATCCCTAGATTTGTAATTAGACCACATAAACCAAAATGTGGGGTTAAATGTCCATCACCATATGAGAGGGTCTATCAAACCCCATTTATTTTTTAAGTAATACCAAGCCTCATTTTCACCAACACACCAATGCATGGGGAGGTCCCTAGCCTTATCTTGGGGGTGTTCAATCATATTGAAATCTCCACACACTAGCCATGTGGCATCAAGCAACCCATTTGGCAAAGATGACCAAAGTAGGGAATGGTCAGGGCTATCATTTAGAGCATAGATATTGAGAATGCTAAATGGATGGCCATCAATGTCAAAAATAATCCAAATTGCCTGATGTGATGGGTCCTCCCCTATGGTATTAATGTTGGGGGAAACCTTAGGGCTAATTAAAATATAAGTGCCACCACATCCCACCTCATGCAAGGTGGTAATCTAGGTGGCGTTATACCAAATGATTCACAAAGACATATGAAGGATAAATCCAGACACTTTAACTTTCTGTAGACAAATAATATCTACAAAACCAATCTAATGACAAGCAACATGCATAGAGTATTTTTGGGTAGACTCTATAAGACCCCTAACATTCCATGATAACACATTCATAAGGAGAGGTCATCTATTTAAAGCTCCCCTTACCTATCCTCAAAATCTGCTAATGCTATAAAGATGTTGTGATGGTGAGGGCATGAATATTTATTTATCGTAATGAAATGGCATTTGGCTTTGTGGTCCTCTTGAGGAGAGTCCACACCCCCATGAGGTGGGCTGCGAGATTGTCGAGAGGACCCATTGGTTGAGAGAAACTCAACCATGGGCATTCTAGTATTCTAAGAAATTGGATAAATATTTTATGGGTTGGAAAGAATCAAAATTGTAAGGGGTGGTGGTGAAATCCTTTGAAAGGGTTTAATAACTAGAGAAGAATCAGCCTGAGGTGGCAGTTGGGGTGGGCTTTGTGTCTTAGGTCCTGACAACCTTTTAGGGGGCACTATGGTCCATCCATCACCTTGGTCTAGTCAGTTTGGGCTTCTCGATCTAAAGAGGCAATTAAGGAGGCTTAGGATGACCCATGCGAGGACAATCCTTGATGAAGTGGTCCAAAGCTTGATAGTAGAAGTAAGTGTTGGGAAGGTTGAAGTAAACAACCTTTTATAACCACTGGGTCTTCCCGACTTGGATTTCTATGAAATGTTTCAGCTCCTTAGAGAAGTTGACCTCCACATAAACCCACTTGTTAGGGCAAGGGAAAAGCCACCTATTTGGTTCAATAGTAACAACATGTGCTATGGGAGTGATAATCTGGGGTATGAAATCCTAGAGTTAACTCACAGACTATGAAACTCAACCCAGATAGGGAGACCAAGGGTGACATTGTCAGAAACCTTAAAGCCATAGGACTAGACAGACTAAATCATAAGCTGGTTGTGAACAAACCAAGCATTGGACTTCATAAGGATAAATTGTCTTGGAGGGATCCTTAAAGGTAAACAAGAAAAAAACTTTGTTAAGGTAACAAATTACAGAGATATGGATGCCCAAAGGCTCCTAGTGGTTGTGGAGCTAGTTATGGAGGTAATCCTTTGAGGGGATATGACCAACAAACAAAGCAATAACAAAAAAAATTTCATACCATTTACAACATTGCTCAACAGTAGCAAGAGGAATGCTTACCTCTGGAGTGGAGGGGGGTTGAGGGATTACCTCATCGTAGACCTTTAGAACAAACTTCCAAGCTCAGTTAGGCACTGTTAGCTCTAGCTCCTGCATTAACAAATGCAATAGAGCATAGAGAAGCCATAAACAAAAGCCCTGCCAATCCGAAAGATGGTGCACTGAGCACAATTAATACTTTACAATCCTAAAAAATCCTATGAGACCAATGACATTGACAAGGTAAACTAAAAATGCAAACAAAAAAACACAAACCATAAAACGCTAACAAAACGATTCCTCTGATTTTTTAATCACAAACGATCGTTAAACAATTTTCATACCATTTACAACATTGCTCAACAATAGCAAGATGAATGCTTACTTCCAGAGTGGAGGGGGGTTGAGGGATTACCTCGTCGTAGACCTTTAGAACAAACTTCCAAGCTCACTTAGGCACTGTTAACTCTGGCTCATGCATTAACAAATGCAATAGAGCATAGAGAAGCCATAAACAAAAGCCCTGCCCATCCGAAAGATGGTGCACTGAGCACAGTTAATATTTTACAATCCTAAAAAATCCTACGAAACCAATGACATTGACAAGGTAAACTAAAAATGCGAACAAAAAAATCCAAATCATAAAACCCTAAAAAAATGATTCCTCTGATTTTTTAATCACAAACGATCGTTAAAATTCATTTGAAACTTATGCCTCATCTTATTTCACCTTTTCCTTTTTAATTCACTTACTAGAGAATTCAAAAGCAAAACATCTTTCCCACCCATCAAGTGTCATACTATTAACACCTTAACCATTGTCCAAACCTACCGACCAAAAGTGCTAAGCTATTCCTTCAATGATTTGACCCCCGCACCTACTTTCGATTGCACTTCCCTCGTGACTACCCGTTTGTGCATGTGATATCAAACATAATTTTGACCCTGGTTTTATTCATCGATTTCATTTCTCGTTAGGCAGGTTCAGATAACGTTTACGCTCGCCAGTTAAGCTCTTCCGTGAAATTAACTTCCAACAATCTTGGACCGCTATCGATAAGTTTCATTGTCGGTCGTGGGTCCGAAGAAAGAAATACGCGAAATAACGTTCGACTTAAATTCATATCGAAAAAGGAGTGTCCCAAATTGCCCAACCTTAAAAATGAACGCTAGGAAGATACCAGAACATCAAACGTGCTTTGCTTCTTTATACTTTTACACATGAATTATGCCCGTCCGTCTGAAGTCAAGGGATGGGTCATTGTAACTCTCCCACGACTTGCTTACCAGCATCTTTATATATTCTCTGTCCATGTCCTCCTCCTTACCTGTATACCTCCACGGCTTAGATCGCTGCACCAGCGTAACAAAATAAACGCTATTAGTGACATCGGTCAAATAATTATTTATCTAACTATGGTGCAGAATTAAACAAGCTTAACATGCTTACAGCTGCACAGTAATGGACGACTTTCACTTTATCCAGTTCCACATTTTCTGGGTGCTGCCACAGCATAGCCAAGACCAAAATGTAAACACATTGGGTAACATTTATAATATCACACCACAAGTTCCCCACAAGGGTTTCTTGAGGAAGCCCCATCAAAAAAATACCCACGCCATATCTTCCACTATTTCCAAAGGAACTTCAGAACATGCCAAGAAATTAGCCCTCAAATAAGTATTTGACATTTTATAAGACCAAAAGTGGAGACGACACCTTATTCGTAAAAAGTGCTTCATTTCTTTTCAACCAAATGGCCTAACTGAGTATCAAAGGGAGTGCCTTGATTTTTTGTTAGCTAGAGGGTCTTCGTTTTGCTCAATTGGATAGTAATTGGTGCATCTTTGTTCACTTCATTTTTCTATATTTTATTTGTTTAATTTTATGATTTTGTTTTATATTCCGTGTTTATGATAATTTATTTAAAATTTATGTAAAATTAAATATTTTTTTCAATTTTTTTAATTATTTATTGTAATTTTAAAATTATATACAATTAATTTTTTATTTTTATTTTAAATTATTTTTTTTTTGATGAAATTAATTAATTTATTTTTATTTCAAAAATTAAAATGATAACATTATATTTAGAAACTACTTAAAACATTAAGAATACATGTAAAATTCTATACCTAAATCTATCAAAAACATTAAAATAGTCAATAATTATAGGATTGGTTGCCTAAGAGTTACAAGGTTACAGTGGCATTTTTCAAAAGAAAAATATATGTTGGAGCTTCCAAAATAACTTTGATTGTCAAATATATACTAAGCCAAAAAATTATATTCAAAAAAGGTACTAAGGGGTGTTTAGTAACAACCTTGTTGTTGTTTTGAAGCATATACAAAATCTCAATTACAATTGACACACCTACTTTAGATTGTCGATTTGCTTTTATGCTAACTCTTTCTAAATGAAATTAAAATAAATGACATTGCACGTCCCTTTCTATAGATTAGAAGATTACTACGGCTCAAATTTTGGAAAAATAAATTGTCATTCAACCAATTAATAATGAATTGAAAATCACCAAACACTTAAAAGCAAACTCTATCTGTAACTCTAAAGCAATCCTGAACATAGCAAAGAAAGCATATAACTCTTTCTAATTATTAGTACCTCAATCCAAACTTAAATAGAAAGAGAAGAAATAAGTATCATTTTTCAAAATTACACCTAACTTCACAAAAACCAAGGTTCCCTTGGAAAGCTCCATTGAAAATTCTCCACACCATATCCTCCACTACCTCCGAGGGACCAACTTATTTGAGGACTTTAGAATATATCAAAAAGTTAAAACCTTTAAAGAAGTACTTGACCTTCTAGAAAACTTAAAGAGGTGAAGGCACCTTACCATAAAAATATGCTTCATTTCTTGGCTAATTAGATGGTCCAACTAACAATCAAAGGGAGTCCCTTGAATTTTATAAGTAGGGAGTCTTCTAACCAAACTTTGAAAAAATTCCCAAACCACAAATCAAAGTAAATGTTGCAAACCAAACCCCCGTAGAAAAATGATAGTTGATAAGTGAATGAATAATGGATTCATCACGTTCTCTGCAAAGATAACATATACCAAACCCATTCTCGTCCCTATTTGAAGTACTTCCCTCGTAACAATTTTTTTCTGAAGATCTTTCGTAAGAATTTTTTTCTCAAGATCCGAACATAAATAATGTTTAATTTTTATGGGTGCCTTAATGCTCAAAACGTTTCCGCACCACCGATCTGAGTTTACCAGAAAATGTTGAGAAAAAAGGAAGCATAACCAAATTTTATCAAGTGATACCTGTCCAATGGATTCCTGGAACAAACCATCTTCTTCTAACGTGACCTCGATTTTATAATACTCAAGGCCAATTCCTAAAAAGACGCTTTCCATTATTATGCATGTTCTGCTCTGAAACCAAGTTCTTCGAGCGACCTCGAATCCTCTCTCCAAACTAATCTCCGATGATGATATGAAACTTCATTTAAATAGACAATGTTTAGGTCACGTAGATGGTCCCTTATGCCCTTGGACAGCTTTAAATTCCTTTTACAGCCTATGCAGGAATCAACCCCGATTCTAAGACGAATCAATTGTAACCTGCCACACTAACACTAACCCAATAAGGGGAGAATTTAGAACTATGGCCTTCCATGAAATTCAATATTTTAAAAACTTTTCTACTAGCTTCTTGTCAATTCTTCCATAATCAAAGACTCCATGCATTTTTGTCTCATCACCAGTGATAAAGTCCACATTCAGTGGAATCTCTCCAAAAGATTTTTGGATTCAAGAGCTTGACAAAACAATTTGAATATTCGTCAGCGCCCAACCCCCGAAGCCTTTGGGATTGGAAATACATTTCCAACTTACCAAAGGGAGAGAATCCTTCTCATTCCTGCGATTCTATAGAAACTTAAAACATCACTTCCAAAATTGTTTTTGAATGCCAATGGATATATAGGCGAAAGATATACAAAACACCAGAGTGGCCTCTTGCACTGCTTTAACTAAGGTAAGTATACCACCTAATGATATCCGCTTGTTGCACCACATAAAATTGACTTTCTCAATATTTGAAATGAAGCCGCTAGACTATTAAACCTATCCATCAATCTATTCCCTCCCAAATGACGTTGGAGATCGAAATTAGAATCTTGTGTTGAATTATTTTGAGTTATGGAGGTGATGTCGACTCTCCCATTTAGTGTCATAGTGTTTTTCATTATAATTATTGTTAGGAAATGTAATTTCTCCACTTCTAAATATAGTAGTTTTTCTGTTTGTAGGCATGCTCTAGATGTTTACAGGTTCTTGAATCCTTGTTAAAAATGCAGTTTGTTATTCTAAATTTAGAAAGATTGTTTTATCTTAGCCTGTCATTCAGCTTATATGATGAGGCTCTTTGTAAGTCTTTCATAATGCAATCAAAGTGCAGTAGCATTTGTTATGTGTGATCTATTCTTGGCTTTTAGTTTTGGTATCAGAGCCACAAGATCGTGGTAGAAGAGCAGAACCAGTTGGAGCATAGCATAAGCACACCACTGAAGCGCCGTAGATCTCGCAACCATCGCCAAGACTTCAACCTTATTTAGATCAGAAGTGCAGCAACAGAAGTGATCGGTGAAGCGCTGTCAAAGAAGAGATCGCTGAAGCCAGTAGACAAGACAAAATAGATCGTTGTGATTACTACATCTTCATCCTCCTCTTTTAGGGTTGAATTATATGATAATAGATCACTGTTGAAGCTAGAGAATAAACACACAGTTGAAGCATTGCAAGGAGATCGTTGCTGAAGCTAGAGAAAAGAGACGCAAGGAGTGTGGAGCCTTCCAACCAGTCGCAACTTTGTGCATTGGAGCCTGAGTGTCCGGATGCTAAGCTGCTGACTATTCGAACATGTGAAGGGACCTGCAGCCGAGGACATCCATTTTTTAAGTCTTTATCCTCCCCATCAACAGTTTGTTACACGCCACATGAGGATACCAGTACCTGCTATAAGCTGTAATATTCCATGTCAAGACTGTCTCTTTCACTCATTTGGTCAAATTCCTCATCTTCCACTATGGAGGAAAGAGAGATCCTAGCCACTGCCAAGAAGGCAAAGTACCCAGCCAGCTCACAAAACACTGGGCCTAGAGGATAAAGCATTTCCTTCATTGTTATCATCAAACTGGCTCTAAACTCAACAAAAGATCAGATCCACAACATGGCGGGAACAGAGGGTAAGAGTTGGCAGCATCCACCAATGTTTGATGGTCAAAACTATTACATCTAGGCAAAAAAGATGATGACAATATTGGTGGCGAATGATTTATGGGAGTGTGTGATCACCGACTTCGCAAATATGATCAATCAAGCAACGTACAATGCATTGTCCAATGCCCAGAAGACTTAATTGAAGGAGAGTCGAAGGAAGGATGCAAAATCATTGAATCTGATAGAGACAAAAATGGCAAAAACCATATATATGAGAATTGCAGCAATAAATTATGCAAAGGAGGCATGGGAAATCTTTTAAAATTCCTACCAAGATACTAATAAGTTATGATTAGTAAAACTCCAAATGATTATAAGAGAATTTAAAAAATTGCAAATGAATGATAATGAGTCTATTTCTGAGTTTCATAATAAAATCTCTATCTTAACAAATTAGTTAAGAATTAATAGTGAAATAATGGAGGACCAAAGGATCATTGAAAAGATCCTTAGGATTTTGCCATGAGATATGATCCAATTGTTATAGCTATTGAGGAGGCCAAAGACCTCTCAAGGATGACAGTGGATGAATTAATGGGTTCTCTTCAAACCCATAAGCAAACTGATCTGGACCTTGTTCCTTAGAGCAAGCCTTCAAGATTCAGGCCAGTTTTAGAGACAGGGGGAGAGGAAGAGAAAACAAAGGTAGAAGCTTCAGAGGTAGAGGAAGGAGCTACAATGTTAGATCAAGTTCAGATAGTCAAGAAGGAACAAGCAGCTCCCAATTAAATTTACAAGACATGACAAAGAGTAGTACTTCAAATCAAAGGTATGATAAAAGTAATATTCAGCTTTATTATTGTCATAAGTATGGTCATTTTGCCAGTGGATGCAAAAATAGGTAATATAAACAATCAAGACAAAGTGCACATATAGCCATTGAGAATTTAAGTGAACCTGAACATTTGCAAAACATGTTCATTGTATGCAATGTTGTTGAGCAGAGCAGTGTTGAGGTATGGTATTTGGATAGTGCATGTAGTAACCGCATAAGTGGTAATGAGAAGCTATTTTACTCCACTGATAATAATAGTCAATCATATATTAAGACGAGGAACAATGAAAAAGTTTTTATTGTTGGCAGAGGAACTGTCATAATCTGCACCAAGCAAGATGAAAGGAGAGTAATCCAAGATGTCTATTGTTCTCCAAATTTGAAAGATAATATGTTGAGTATTAGACGGTTGGTTCAAAAAGGATATAGAGTTTTGATGGAGAATGGAGAGTGCAAAATTTTTGATAAGAAAGGAATCAAGAACATTATATCTACAGTTCAAATGACAAGGAACCGCATGTTTACTCTCAAAGTGCAAATTGATCTTTTCAAGAGTTCAATAGTACTGCATCAAGCAGCATTCAAGACAATCATCAAAGACACATATAGACTTTGACATTTGAGGTATGGGCATTTATGTTTTTCTAGATTAGATCTTTTATTTAAGAATAATATGGTTATAGGCATACCAAGGATAGTGAACCCTGAAATAAAATGTGAGGAACACATTCGAGAGAAATAACATAGGTAGCCTTTTCAATCAGGGATGTCAAGAAGGGCAAAATCACCTTTGGAATTGGTGCACTTAGATTTATGTGGCCCAATGAAAACTCTCACCCACTTAAAGAATGCATATTTCTTAATCTCCATAGATGCTTATAGTAGGAAAATTTGGATTTATTTCCTAATGAATAAGTCTGAAATTTTGGAGAAATTCAAGTTGTTTAAGGCATTGGTTAAAAAATAGAGTGAATATTTTATCAATGGCTTGAGATCAGATAGATGGGGAGAGTATGTTTCTAACGAATTCTTATATTTTTAAAGGAATTGAAAAGTAGTTCATATTTAGATACACTCCACAACAAAATGGAGTGGCAGAAAGGAAAAATAAGACCATCCAAGAGATGGCCGCAAGCATTTTAAAAGCCAAGGGACTTTCAAAAGAAGATTGGGGTGACATTGTAGAAATAATAGTGTATTTGTTGAACAGGTGTCCCACGAATGCTATTTGAAACATGACTCTACAAGAAGCATGGACAAATAGAAAGTGTAGTGTTGAGCATCTAAGAATATTTGGTTGTGTGGCATATGGACATGTTCCAAAGGAAAAGAGGCAGAAATTTGATGATAAATGAGAAAAGTGTAACTTAACTGGATATTCTGAAGACACTAAATCATATAGATTGTTCAACCCTGTTACAAAGAAGGTTTTGATTAGCATGTATATTGAATTCATTGAAAATGAATCAAGGGATGAAACTATTGACATTACATCAAGTATCTTAGAATTGATAGTCATAGAAGATGGAAATGAAGATGATAAAATTGAACAAGTCACAGATCAACAAGGTGAACCATCAACAACACCTCCATCAAACAACTCCATTAGTAATTCAGATCCAACTCTTATTTCTCTTATGACTATAAAGATAAGGAGCTTGAGGGAGATCTGTGATGACTCAAGATATGATGATGAAAATTTGAATTTTGCTTTATTTTCTCTAGATGAACCTACATGTTTTAAAAAAGCAGTGAAAGAAGAGAAATTGTGTAAAGCCATGAATGAATAAATAAAAGCAATAGAAAGAAACATAACATGGAATTTATTTGATTTACCTAAGGGCAGACAAGTAATTGGAGTGACATGGGTATACAAGGCCAAAAGCATAGTAGAAGGCAAAATTGATAGGTACAAAGCAAGATTGGTTGTTAAGGGATACAAACAACAACCTGGTAGAGACTATGATGAGATTTAGGCTCCTGTTGCAAGAATGGAAACCGTGCAGGTTGTGTTAACAATAGCTACCCAACACAAGTGGAAGGTGTATCAAATGGATGTGAAATCCACCTTACTAAATGGATTACTCAAAGAAGAAGTCTTTGTTGATCAACCACATAGATATGAAGTACCACGAAAAGAAATCAAGTTGTATAGTCTCAAGAAAGCACTCTATGGGCTTAAAATCAAACACTAAGGACTTGGTATAGTAGAATTGATTCATACTTCACTACCAATGGTTTCAACAAAATTAGTAGATAGCCCACACTTTACGTCAAGGAGAACCATGGTAAGATTTTTATTGTTGTGTTATATGTAAATGATTTAATCTTCACAAGAAAATATGATGCTTTTATTGTTGAGTTCAAAGAAGTAATGAAAAAATAATTTAAAATGATAGACTTAAATTTTTTAAGGTATTTTCTTGGTATAGAAGTACAACAAATGGATCATAGCATATTCATCTCTCAGTCTATGTATGCTTCAAAAATCTTGAAGAGGTTCAAAATGTTGAACATCAATCCGACTCCAACACCAACACTGCATGTCTTAAATTGAGTAAGGAAGATTGTAGTAATGAAGTGAATTCAATATTATATAATAGTGTGGTAGGTAACCTCATGTATTTAACAACATCTAGGATTGATATAGTGTATGTAATAATTTTGATTTCTAGAATTATGGAAACACCTAACGATACACATTAGCAAGTAGGTAAGATAATTCTAAGATATGTCAATGAAACCAATAACTATGACATTCTTTAAATTGCATCAATTGATTTTGATCTAGTTGGCTATACAGATAGCGATTAGGTAGGTAGTGTAGATTACAAGAAAAACACATTAGATTATGTGTTTCACATGGGTTTAGGAGCTATTTTTTGGGCATCCAAGAAACAACCCATAGTTTCTCTTTCCACATCAGAAGCTGAATATATTACAACAAATGCAACAACATGTCAAATTATTTGGCTAACGAGAGTCTTATGAGATTTGAAGAAGAAACAAATAAAAAACACAATCATGTTTTATGATAACATGTCTTCAATAGCATTGATGAAGAATCCAATGTTTCATGGATGAATCAATCACATACAAATTCATTAGCACTTCATAATAGAATTGGTTAAAGATGATGAAATCAAATTAGCATTCTGCAGATCTAAAGTTCAGTTAGCAGACATTTTCATGAAGGCACTAGTGAAGGATACCTTTGACCATTTGAGACAAAATTTAGGAGTAATGGATATTATAATAGTCAGTGGAATAAATTAAGATGGAGTGTTTGAAGTCATAATTTTTCCATGCTATTTTTAGTAATTATGTTAGTTTTATTTTGTATTTTTTTTTTGTTCATCTTGGAAGTTGTTAGAGACATCTTAAATTAGAAAGTTTGTTTTACTATAGTTTGTCAAAGACCTCTTTATATTGAGTCATAATGTAAGCAAGATAAATCAAGTAATAAAACATAGTAGTAGTTGTTTGGTGTTCACAAATTGTTCCATTTAATGAAACTAAAGTTCACAATAAAATTCAAGAAAACACCATATGACCATAAAATTTCCAACGTAATTGAAAAGGTGCCCTTGACCATGCCTAAAACTATTCTATGTAGTGTGAAGATGTACATAATTAATAATTGTCGTGTATTTTTTTTATCACAGGTTATTGAATTCCTAGCAGACTAAGAGGAATACCAAAAACTAATGAGCACGTGGAAGAATTAGGATTACAATTTGCAATTGCAAGTCTCTCGAGGATATGATCTTTATCATTATGAGGAAAGGTAAAATTATATCCAATATGTATTGATGTAATACTTGATTAAATTTGTGATTATAGTTTCTTAGTTTAGGTATTTTTTGTATTATAATTGTGTTGAAAACTTGCTTTTCTCAATGTAAGATTGACCTCCTTGCTATGGAATGGCAGTATGTTCAAGTTGTTTTGGAAATAAGATGTTTTGATATATGCATATTAATAAGTCCATGCTCTAGAAAGTAATAAAGATATCTTTCCATGGACTATAAAATGATTAAGGAATGGGATTATGGAGTGTAAGCATAGGATAATGAAAAACTTGAATACAAACCAAAATGGAGACCCAAAGTATCTAAACATTGAATTTGAAACTTTGGATCATAAAAAATTGTTTGAAAGAAATAAAATATGTCTTGTTAATGTCACAAGGCACAAACTTTCAAGCCTATCATAAAATCTAAGATCTCTTTGATAAATGGAATAAAACAAAATTTCTACAAACGTATGTTCGAAGTGATCTTTAAGAGGATTATGATAAAGAATCGTAAAATATTACTTTTCTAGATGGAATAGAATTTTTGTCCTGTTAAAAGGAATCCACCTCTAAACATGCCAGAAAAATATTTAAATCATGGTAGAGAAACATTATAACAGTACCTCTGCCTCCTGTGATAATGATCTTGTTTATTTTCAGCACATATATTATTCTTATAAACTGGCATAATCAAATTATTCCAATGTTTTAATTATTTGATGTAAAATAATTCTTAGTCTAAAATTAGATCTATGATTGAACATGCAAAAGATGCTTATTTGGATTCACATTGTTTTGGGAAATCTCATTGTAATGAAAAATTATACATAAATCGACTGTTAAAAGTTCACAAAGAATTTGAAAGACAACAATATCTTTGTTAACAAATTGGAATGTGTTCAAAATATACTCAAGAGATCTCATTCTGTCCCCTTTTAAGGAAATTTGATAAAAGAAATAGACGGGTCATCCACTCTTAAAACAAGAAAAAGAAGTGTGAAGAAATAAAAAATCTTATAGAGTGAGATTCAAGACTTTATTCTAATTAGAATGCAAATAAGTGACGATAAAAATATAAATAATTAAACTTATTCTGGTATTTACATAAGTAACCATTCTATTTATTTTTCAAAATACAATAATCTATTTATTAAAAAATAAAATAATCTTTTTTAATTTGTCAAAGAAAAAAAGTTGTATTTGTCATGAGTTAGTATTTAAAAAAGATTGTGTCTGTATTTTGTGAATTATTGTTTGAAAAAAATGACTCTTTTGCCACAACATAGACATCCTTGTTGGTTTTTGATGTATGGTTGTGTTATTGACCTTGCAATAATGTGGAAAGATGGTAGTATAAGGATGTTGAAATATTGTTAATATGTTCAAAACTAATATTTCGATCACATGGATGATTGGAGAAAGTAAAATTGAGTGTGATTAGACTACACTTTTTTTTTGGTATGATTATGAAGCTATATTATGATAGCAAGTATACAAGCATTTTTATCTTTTTTACCTAGGGTGTGCATGTGTTTTAAGGATTACACTACAAGCACATGAAGTGGCAGTGTATTTCCTACATATGAGTATATTTTGAAGGTATTTAAGGCTATAAATATCCTCCATATAAATAGATTTAAATGTAAAATATCAACTAAGCACATGAAGTGGCAGTGTAGTGGCAGTGTATTTCCTACATATGGGTAGATTTTGAAGGCATTTGAGGCTACAAATATCCTCCATATAAATAGACTTAAATGTAAAATATCAACTACTCTTAAGGTTACTAAAGAATCAACTAACTCTAATAACCAAGATAATTATCAGTTTGTATAGAACACACATATATATTATCCACTAGACTCAAAATATATCAAATCTTGAAAGAAAACACATTGTAAATGCAGGAACAAATTCCAATTTAGTTTTCAGTTCCAATCATTCAATTTTCTAGTGTGGAATTGAAAGAATTGAAATTGTTATAGATGTGCATTATGTATTTTTTCTACTTATACTTACACTTAAAATATTAGTGGTCTTTTTCGTTGATTTTTATTATATGTATCTTTTTTAACATGTTTTGGTTGTAATATTTGTATCAGTTTGATCTACAATGTTTTTGTAACAACATTCATTTTTTTTGGGGTAACAACACTCATACAACTCATTAGATGTATGCTACTAGTTGCTTATCTACATTTATATTGTTTGCAATAGTACGTGTTATAATCACATCTATGGTGGTAGTTTCATATGCATTATTTTAACACACTCTACCATTAACCAAGTGTTAACAATAGAAGGGATTATCAATATGTTCTACGTTGTGTTAGGAAAGAAGAAATTATAATACATGCTATTATCAATGTGGTTCGCTCTTTAGGCACTTTTGCATCCTTTGGGTTTAGTTTTTCATTTCAATGATAGTTTTAGAAACACACTATTTGCTCTTAGTCGAATGCAATCAAAATATTTACATTTGACTCTACAATTTGTAGGAGTGGAAGCCAACTCTTCAATGCTTCTGGTGATAATGTAGATTCACCCATATTTCCAGATCTAGACTATGATTCTCATATAAATTATCGTTTGGAGAATGACACAAGGCTGAGAAAACATATGGTGAAATTCAGTGGACCAAAAGAATCTCGGTGCTTTGAGGAAGATGTAAAAACATCTAATTCCCAGTGTTGGCTTATTGAATTTTAAAAATTATAAATGCATATTTAAGAATAATTGATGAAAAATCACAGAGATTGAAATAGTTCAATTGGTAATGGAAGGTATTAAAGCAAAAATAAATAAGTAATTACTTGTATTAAGAAATCTAGTACATCGTAATCCATAAGGTTAATGTTTTCGCAAATAGAAAATAAAGTGAAAAATCATGCAAATTGCGGCTCAAAACACTATGATATCTTCAATGGTGAACTTGAAGACGTGCTAGTAAAATACAACATAGAGTGAAAAATCGTACAAATTTTGGTTTATAAAAAAGGTTTGTGAATGTAGAACTTAAAGATATGTCATAGTGGATTAATGTAAAAAGAATGGAAGAAATAGAGGCGGTGCTCTGTGCCCTCCCTCCTTTTGAAACACTAGAATTAGGTTTTTCCCTTGAAAATCATGGTTATAGGGTGCAAAATGTTAGGGAAGGAGGATCAAGTCACAGCGGATCCTTTAGAAGATTGTGTGATTTCTTTCTAGAACTAGGTATGGTGTTTTCTACTAGCATGCCAATGGCGGCTGTGGTTTGTTTCCTACGCAGCTATTTATGATTGCATGCTCTTTCATTAGTGTGGCTTGTTTGAATCTGTGGCTCGGTGGTGTTCCGACTGTGGCAGCGTTTTTGGTGGCAAGGTTTGTCTGTGGGGTATTTCTAGTGGTGGCAGTTCCTCCCTTCTCTTTCGAGGTTTTAGGTCACTGGTAGTGGCTTCATTTGTTCCTGCTAGATCTATGTTGCCGCAGCTTTCGAAACACCATGGTTACTTTTCTAGAGGTGTTCCATGTTGGGATTATTGTCTCTACAATTTTGGGTAGAGAGGTCCGATGTATCATCATAAGTTTAAAAATTGCTTATAAAATTTCTGCATTTTAAAAATAAGGAGCATCGATTGTTTAAGAAGAAGCTTTTGAGGGATGAGAAGCACTAGGTACTGAAGATTTGCATGGTTTCTCTTATTATTTTGGTTATCAATTCTAAGTTTATATGCAATCAAATTTATTATTACTTTTTCAAACAATTTTTTTTTAATAAAACACTGCTAAAATTTCTCAACATGTATTTCACAACAATTAATGAATCATGAAACTCCTAATAAGAAAAAAGACTCCTATAATTTCTTAGCAATACCCCCTTAAAAATAATCACTTAGCTCTCAGATTGTGACCTCTACCTTAGGGTTTACTATTTCTCTGTCAGTGGTTTTGGTTTCTTCTAGATTAACTCGTGGTGTGATCTCTATGTTTCTCCTCTTGCAGTGGTTTGTTAGTCTTAGGGTTTTGGGGTTAAGGTTTTTTAGGGTAATTTTTGGGATATGTTTTTTTGGAGAAGATTTTTTCCGTAACTCATGGGCCATGGATATTACCATGTCCACCCTTTGTTATGTAATTTAGATATTTGTTGTTAATAGATATATCTCCATAGTCAACAAGGGTCATGTAGTGGCTATTCTCTATCTTTAATATGCAAATTGTATTGAGGATTGTAATACTTATAATTTTTAGAGATTTGAAAGTAGGGTTCTGGAATATCTAAAAGAAGAAATATAAAAATAAAGACTTAGAATATAAACCAACCGATTTTTTTATTTAAATTATCTAATCTCCTTAAATTTAATTTTAAAATGTATATCTATATACATTACAATTAAAGATTAAATTAGATGGCCATTTAGAAATTATCTTAAATTTTAAATTTTTAAAAAGTATTTAATGCAAGTGAAATTTTAAGAAGAGCGTCAAATTTTTTTAAGAGACTAATAAATAAATTTAGTCTTCGATGTTACCTTCTTTATTGTGAACCCTTCTTAAACTCAGATGCCAAAAATGTGCTCAAGGATGAATTTTTAAGCCCATTGTAATTGAACTCGCCATTGTTTAAAATTTACAATAATTTTATATTATTCAATAATTTTTTGAATGAAAGCATGCACAATATTTCCAAAGAGTTAAAAAATTAACATCCCTGATCAAAAGTTGGGTGATATGAAAGCACACCTAAAGTAAAATCACAACAAAATAAAAATTTAAAATAATCCTTCAAGAATGCCAAAGTCACGACCATATGCCAAAAAAAACATCAGTACAAAATTACATAATAAATGACATTTGAAACAATCCATAAATATCATGAAACAAAATATTAAACCACTAGTGCAACCAAACTTGTAGAGGGAGGAGGCATCAAACTTTTAGGTTCATCCCCACAAATGTAGACATTCAATTATTACCACTACCATGTCAAAATTGCAATCCAGAATGACTTCTTGCAATAATGCACAAAATAGATCAAATACCACTAAAACACTCTAATTCGTTCATGTAAATCATGTGCAATCTCTTAAAAGTATTGATGCATCCTTAATTGGGGCATGGCACCATAACCAACTATCAGATTCATTCAACTCAACAAGAATCAAATTATCACTATGTAGGCAATGTTTAGGGGTAATTAACTAAAATAAAATATACAAATTTAGATATTGCATAAATTAGCTAAAAGATATTCAGGAGTAATTAGTTAAACAAATCAAAGCAATTGACTAAACAAAAAATCCATGGAAATGAGCTAATTATCTAGTTATGGCATATTCAAAGATCAACAAATGTTTAAATTATGACATCATTATGACATCATCAAAAAGATGTCAAGCACTAAGTGTTTATGGAAACAAATATTTGAAATAATCTAAGCTATGCCTTATTACAGCTTTTTTCCAAAATAATCAATGCTTTTTCCTCAAAAATTATATCCATTTATAGCCACAAATCTTGATTTTGATCATAAGGGCACAATTCATCTGTAAAGCCTATATGTACCAAGGCCATTACACACTTTCACCAAGTTTTTTAGTGCAAATAAACCATGCCAAAATCCATCTTAAGATTCACCTAATTCTTCTAATTCATTCACAAACCAATCTAATAGTGCACGAAAAGATGTTAGAGGCACTTTATTGAATGACATTGCTAAAGATTTTGAGTTCTATATCTGGGCATGAGCATGCTTATAGACTAGATTTGAAGGATATGTCATTGGGCAAGTATAACTTGTCTTGTTTATGCTTTCTTGTTTGTTTTTCTACTTCATAGACCATGTTCAACTGAGGGAGTAGGCTTATTATGTTAGTTCTTCATGTTTGGTCACTAACAATCAACTATCCTGTTGTTTAATCTTGCTCTATATTTGGAAAGCCTGGTGGGACCACTTACCCCACATAACTATTTGGAGGCCTTCCTAGTATTCTAATTATTAAATGTGACTACTATTTGACATTCATTTTTCCTTTTTATTCCAAATTTTCCATGTTTTGCCTACTAGTTATCATTAGGATCACCTTACAGAGTAGCAAGATCACTCCTGTATATGATGATTTGACCTATGAATCAACAAGATCACTTTATACTACTATTTGTTTACTCTATGTGTTTTGATATATTGATGAACTTGACCTAAAAAATGGCAGGATTGCCCCACATATCAATGAGGTCAAAATCTAAATGAAAAGGTCACTGACCAATCTTTTATCGTCAGTAGACGCTTCCTCCAAACATCAATTTTGATAGAAAACCCATGATAGTAGGCAGGGGCCGAATGGCTATGGCTTCACTATTAGCACTTAATACTTATTGCACTCTTTTTACAAGAACTTGTTTAAATTTCTGATTCTTAGGATCCTTCGAAAAGGGAAAGAGAAGAGCATACTCTTAAAACAAGGCTACTAGACTTCTAATAAAGCTTAGAAAATTTTCAATATGAACTCTATAGAAGAGAGGCTTATAGCATTTGGGAGGTCCTGCTTGGAATCTTTGCCAAGGCGGTGTCATGTCCCATCATGCTTTACAGTGTGAAAGTCAATCTACAATGAGATGCTATTGGACGAGCTGGATGAGGAGGTCTAGCTTGGTGGGTCCAACATTGCTTTCGCTTTAGTCAGTAGGTCATTTTCACTTATCAGCTGAAAAAGACACCTTAGCTAGAAAGTACTAGAGAGATGTCAGTTTTGGGGTCCAGCTTCACATGCATGACAGTGAGGAGTGATGTAGAAGTAAGATTCCCATTTCAGCCATCTCCGTATGATAGTATGTACAATTGTGTCTTGGTCATGGTTCTCCTCTTCATGTATACGGTGTGGACTGTATCTTGTTATCCATTTATACAAATGTTCATTATGTGGAGACCGAATTTTAATCAGTCATGTCCATAAAGGATGCTTTAGAAGTTCAGTGAACTGGTGGAATAAGAATTCACTATTTAATATTTCTATGAAGATAACACTAGTATTTTGATGATGATTTGCTTTGATCATCACTACTAAAGACATTTGTAGATCTTGGCCTGCTGCATAAGAAATCTAGGTATACCTCAGATGCACCCTTCATAGAGGATTTGTTCTTGGACAAGGATGTTTATATAAGCAAATCCTTGATTATATATTTTAGTCAAATTGAAACATGGAATGGGTTGATGCATGAGTGTGGTAGGTGGATTACGACTGAGCCAATTTGTAATAATATTATCATTACCTTTAATGTGTTCTACTAAAAAATTGAACTGGTTAAAGAAAGCCTGCCATTTAACATATTTACCGCGACCATCTTTTTGACTATGATCCTTTTCCTTAAAGGTCATGAATCTAGTACAATCAATTTTTATAATAAAATGAGGTAGATGGAGAAGTTTTAATATGAACCTTTCTAAACATTTCTTTATAGCATAGATTTCTTTATCAGAAGAAATCCATTTGAGAACATCAGTACTGAAAACACCACTAGAAAATTCACAAATGAAATCTTTATTGTTATGTACAGAAACAAGTACTCCTCCCCATGCAACGTCAAAGGCATCATTATAGACAATCATGTCATTAGATTTTGGGACGTGAAGTTCAGGATGTGATGCCACCATAGATTTGATTTTTTAGACTATGGCTGTATGTTCATCCTTCCACTGGAATGCTTTTTTATTCTAGAGAAGTTCTTGAAGTAGAAACCTATCTTCACCAGAGTTAGGATAAAATCTATTCAAGTAATTTAATAATCCCAAAAATTCTTGAAGCTTGGGCTTGTCGAGTTTTTCTGAAAAATTGATAACCTTTTCTTTGATGTGTGGCTAGATTTGTAGCTTTGAATCTTAGATCACCATTCCAATAAAGTTGCATTTAGTCTTGCATAACTAAATTTTTGTTTCTAATAAAACTATTCCTGCATTTTGAGCCAATTCAAAAAAACTGAAGAGATGGGTAAAATGGTCAGCAAGAGAATTACTGAATATTAGTATGTCATCTATATATACACACAAAAATTTAGAAGTGCCTTGAAAAATATTATCCATATGGGCCTGGTAGAATGTAGGGGCATTCATCAAGCCAAAAGGCATTACTATCCACTGGAAATGGCTGAAAGGACAGCTGAATGTTATCTTTTCTCTGTTGGCTTCCTTGACTCTGATCTAATAAAACCCTAATTTACAATCAAATTGAGAGAAGTATTTACATGTTTCTACCTTCTCCAATAAATAGCTTTTCTCTAGAACTGGATATGGAAAGGGCTGAGTAATGGCATTTAATGGTCTATAATTGATGACCATTCTTTTCTTTCCTCTTTTCTGCTCTAAATGCTTATCTACCATGAAAGCATAGCAACAATAGGGAGAGGTTGACTTCTCAATAAAACCATTAATTTCTAGCTCTTTGATCTGTAGTTCCATATCATTGTAATCCTGTGCTGGTATTGGGATATTTTTCCCAATCTTCATATGTTTTCCTTCGATGATTTGGATATTCATCTCAAGCATAGTTTTTAACCAAAACTATTGAGGGTTGTTAGAACAGATAGTGGTTTTGATCTTTTCACCTATGGCTTATATTTTAGCAGGGATTATTATCTCAGGAGTTTGAGTCATGGAGCTAGGAAATTGTTCAGTGGCATAGATGAGGCATGTAATTCTAAGCCTTTCATTATTTATGGTAAACATGCTACTCTTAGTAGTAGATCCATAGGGAGAGTATCTATCTGTACATGCACCTCTTAGTAGTATATCTATAGGCATTCTATCTAATGTGAAGAAATCACACTGGAAGATTTTGTCTTGGATCCTAAGGGTTTGCTTATGTTTATACTTGTTGCAAATAAAACTATTCCCTTGGACATCTAAGCTCTTATAAGCTAGACTGTCATCCAATGTCTTCCAATCATGGATGATCTATGATTTTGCAAAGGAGAGAGAAGCTCCAGTATCAATCTGGGCATCCACTAGTCTGCCATTAATTTCTAAGGTTATGAACTGGGCAAACTTTCCATTAATTAACTAAGTAAGATAAGCTAGTTGTGAAATTTCTAGGAGAGGAATACTGGTACATACCAATTTATATCTCCCTGGGTTTTGTACATTAGCTTGCTCAGTGTATATGACTTCTTCTTCTTCTTCTTATGATTCTTCTTCCTGGGGATTACTACATTCACCTAGGTAGTAATCTTTGTCTGAGTAGAAAGAACTTTCTACTTCTTCATCCTTTTCTTTCTTTTATGTGGGCAACAATATATCCCAATGTGGCTCGATCTTTGGTGCTGGTATTTCTCTTAGAGAATCTATACTGGTGAACTTGTTCTTAATCCAAGAGGCACTAGGCTTGAAATAGCTCTAGAATTGCCAAGGAGGATGTTGGGGTCTTTGCAATGTCAGTGGTATCCATGGTATAGAGGGTTGTCTCCCTCTGGTTGATCCTTCTCCTCTAGAGTATCCTCTGGTCCATGGTCTTGTGTCTCATTCTGGTATCTCATGGTGTTGGTGAGTCCAAGTTCCATATGCTTCATATGGTATATATGAATTATCATGGTGCCATGGTTGGTACCATGGTCATTGCATGTTGATGAGCAGTTGTTCCAAGTCATCAGCTAATGATTCGAGAGCATCCATATCTTTGTCATCAGTGAAGTCATCTTTAGGGAGATCATCTAGAATTGGTTCATATATGTCATCCTGTAGGTAGAGGTCTTCATTAGAATCAATGATATCCCACCACGCTGCTGCGTTGGAGGTAAAAATAGCTTTGACTGTAGGATTTTTCCAAGTACACTATGGAGCAATATGGCCAAGTTTGTGACAAATGTACCAAATAGGCTACTTGGATGGAGGATGGGCAGTATGATGTTTCTTTAGGAAATGTTGCAGAGGAGCATAGGAGTGTTTGTGAGGAAAAGAGAGATGTTTGAAGGAGAGACATGTGCGATGCTACATGCATTGTTTATGCGGCTGTACAAATGGTCGGTAGCCAAAAGGTGTTGTTTCTGGAAAGATTGGAGTGATCTGGGTGGCTTGATGCTTGGAGAGCTTCTAGATAGATTTAGTCTCAGAGACTAACTACATGGCCTACTGTCTAGCAAAATCTATGACATTAGAGTTGGATAGATCCTCAATTGTTAGGTCTTTAAGATCAACATATGCTATGAATTTATTAATGAGATTATAAGGCAAAGCATGTAGAAATTTGATCTTAACTTCAGTAGATCTAAAGCTTTGGCATTCATATGCTAATTCTCTAAATTGCTTAACAAATGCATCAAATTGATTTAAGTCACAAAGCTCCATTTTAAGTAACCACTTTTTGGATTCCAGTTCTCTATTTCTGACTAGTGGAGCAAACTCATTGATTAGTAAATGGAATAAGGTAGCTAGAGGATCAGGTTGATGGTGGACATGTGCATTCTACTAATATTCGGTCATAGAATCCCACCATTTAGTAAACATTCCCCAAAATAATTTTGAGGCAAATACAGTGGTACCAACTAGATCTAAATGAGAATTTACTGATATGATTCACATAGAGTTACACCAGGCAAAAATCTAATTTAATGGATTTAGCAAATCATCTATATTAAGGTACCAGTGTTATAGCTAGACATGTGTCCATTGCATCAATGATGTACTGGGGTGCTTCTTTTGAGGTTTGAAACTAGAACCAAAATTAACCTCAAATGTTGAGGCAGGAGGCCTTTCTTCTATTTCTTGATCTTTCTTGTCTAACTAGTCAAGACCATCTTCTAGTGCTGCAAGTTTAGTATCAATGGAAGACAATTGATTTTGCATATTTGTGAAAATATGATTTGTATTGTCTTCAATAATATTTATTTTTTCTAAACTATTTTTGATGTATAAGACATCTTTACAAAGGTCATCTAAATTTTCAGAAATGAGAATTAAATCTAGAAACATAGTGTCTATGTTTGAACTCATTTGATGGTGCAACATCTCCTTGGAATGCTGCAAAAAAATACTATACAAGTCCTTCTATTTGCTTGTACATTCCTTTATGTGGAGGCCACCTTCCACCTCTATACAGACTGACCTTATGTTCTATATAGAATTCTAAAGGATCTTCTCTAGGAAGATTCATTAATGTATAAGGTAACTGATCCTTTGGATCAGGTCCTTGATTAATTTCTTCATCTTCAATCAAGATGTGACCTGTCAACTCTTTAAGATGAAGAGGTTGATCGTCTAAAAGGAGAAAGAATAGAATAATTTACAGACAAAGATTTGGGAAGAATATTTACAGTTCTACCATTACTTTTATGTACTGAAACTTGACCCTTCATTTTAGGAGAGACATTTTTCAACCAATCAAGCTTCTAGTCAGAAGGTATTTCTATAGACTCTATATGGCCTTTCTAAAGTTGGACAATACCACTTAGTCTTCTGGCATATGGTAGATTTTCAAGGATCTTTGGGTGACTCATGTTGGTCATACTATATACAACAAAGATATTTGATGAGGCATATTTGAATTCACCAAACATATCGAAAACAAAATGGGAGGTGAATAATCCCCAACAATCTAAAGAACCAAATTTTACTTCTTTACATCCTTTGTCATGGACTATGATAGAAAGGTTGGGACAAAATTCAAAATAAATGACTTCATCATTTAAACGACCAAGGCTTGATAATTGATAGGCATGTCTTAAACTAACTTGGCATCTATCACACAAAGCTAAATATATAACAGGTTAATATTGACGGGAATCAATGGAGTTATATGGATTCTTATAAGGCCAAAATGTACAAATTTTATATCTTCATGTGACCTGATGTAATTTATCTCTAGTTCAGGTAATAAAGATAATAAATTTTACATCTTCATGTTTTCTTCAGTAATTTCAATATCTGCGAAGTCAAATAATTGTTCTAGAATAAAGGGAGGAAGTTCATACATTCCTTCTAGTTCGGATTCATTTATGATTTCTACTATGGAGGCTGTTTAGAATTTACCAAATTCCATTGTGGGGAGATTGGGTTCTGGTAAGCGAGAAAATTTTGGTAAGAGAAATAAAGATGTAGAGTAAAAAGGGCTTATGACAATTAATAAAATCCAGGGACTCGATGCAATAACTTTCTCAAAGAATTTTACAGAGCAAAGAAACCCAAAATTTGAAACAAGAAATTATTACAAATAGTACAGTAGTGCTTGAGGCTCTGATACCAATCTTTTATGTTCTAAATTTCATAGCATTTTCCTAAAATTTATGAATGTGACTTACAAAATATTGAGATTGACTTGAAATCAATGATGTCAATAAATAAACAATGAGGTCACTCAAAGGTATATTGGGTTTTTTATTGTGAAATTTATTGAAACAATTAACTCTTACATTAGTCAATGAGATCATCTTGTTAATCAATGAAGTCAATGAAACTGTATCTTTTGACTCACTAGAGGATAATAAAATTAACTTGAAATCAATGAGATCACCTTATTAAATGGTGGGATCATGCTATTTGAAGTTTTCTTGAGACTTAAAAACTACAAATTTCAACTTCCTTAGATAGCCAAAATTACTATTTGAATGCTTAATCATTTTTCTTGTATGTTTTGATATCTTTGAAAGTTGCTTTACACAATTAACAAGTCAAATTTCATTCATATTATCTATTTTGTGCTTAATAATGAACAACCATTTTGACTTGGTACTCCCAAAAATACATGCAATACATTATTTGCTTAATTGGTTTGTAATTTCCATTCTTATTTGTGTAAACCATTGTGCCTATGATTTCCCCTTACCCCCTTTGAGGAGCATGGGTGACCAAAAACACATAAGTTCACTTATTTGATTATTTATCTAAAAAAACATTTTTAAGTATGTTTTTCTCTTACCCATCCATGGGGTCTTGAGAATAATAAATGAAGAGTGTTTTTGCTTTTTTCATTTTTTGACTATGCAGGGTGGACTTCATACCTTCTTATACTTTTTATGGATGTGTTGACTAGGAATTCACATCCTAACATCATACCAACCCCATTATCTAGTGGGGTATACAAATCAAGGTCACACCATTGATATCTTAGCTAAAATGTTCCTCAAAGACTGATTATGTCATTAATACTTCACTAAGAACCCAATGACTAAAGTGGTCATAAAGGGACTAGACCCTTTAGTGAATGACCTTTTGAATCTCACATCCAATTTATGGATATTTATTACTCCCATGTAATACAATGTATATCATGAAAATATAGAAAATCCAACAAAAACTTAGAGGAAAAACCACTTTTTCCGTGACATTTTCATTGATGTAGGGGTGCAAAGGTATCCACCCTCAAATATTGCCTTTTCATAGAAACCTTTGAGAGAAAGGTGGAATTAAAATGCCACCATAATTGATTTAATTACTTAATAAACCATTAAATTTTTAATCCTCTTAAAGGTGAGTATATCAAAAGGACTCAGTTATTAAGCCATAAACCTGCATTAGTTTCAAAGTTATGCTCGTGATTGTTTGAGTACTTTATCAAAACCAGTTTCATGTTCACAACCAAATTCAAAAAAATACATCAAGTTACAGAAAAAAAGTCTCAAAACATATTCTTTACATGTTCACACACTAATGTGTTACATTTCCCATTTTTATAAACCATCCTTAGCCATTTTGTGGTATTACACTTTCCAATTGAAACAAAGCCTTGTCTCATTTGGTACCATTACACTACAATTTCCATTGCTGGTTTCAAATTTGCATTTTCTTATGTCAAAATCCAATTGTAAAAATCCATTTTTAGGTTCTAGTTCAAGTAAAAAACCATTCAATCTCATTCTAATTTCAAACAAATTGAGTCAAGGACCAACCACGGTCAAACCCTTCTCTAGTTCAAACACCATTTGATTCATGCCTAGATACATATGTGGCGGGGCCTCTTACAACCCTAAATTTGAGGAATAAATTTTTTATGGACACCTTAATAATTTTGAAAATAGTGAGGATGGTGAGGACCACCCAACAAATTTTTAAGACCTCCCTCCCATTGTTGGAACTAGTCATGGATAATTCAAATAGAAAACCTTGAAAGACAAGGATGAATAAATTCTAAGACTATTATAATATATAATTAAAACCCCACCTAAAATCTCCATAGTCCAATTACGTAGACTTATTCACATAGAATAATTACCTCAATAAATAGTTATCATCCAAAGTCATCCCCTTATCCAAGGTTTAAAACTAATTATTACATCATCTAACAAAGGGAAGGGGCAACTTGTTGACCCTTATCAACATGGCTAGATTATTGCATCTACAATATAACATATTAGTCAATGATATTCTGATTAGTTTATATCTGATTTAACTACTTATTTAGTGGTAATGTCATTCAATAATGCCATATTTTTAGATTAAAACTAGTTGTTTGAATAACCACAACAACCTTTGGCCTAATCTACATCTAATGTAGATCCACATGCTCCTACTAAAAAATCCATTCTAAAAAATACTACGTAACAAGTCCCACTTTACATACAACATACCTCTTTTAACCACTAGTAGATCCTTTCCAACGAGTAACAAATGTAAACAATCCACCACCATAGCAAATGCTAAATGGTTCACAACACACATCAGCTAATTTTTCTAATTTGTAACAACACCTTCTCATAACCAACAAAAAATTCCTCAAAACACACAATAGATTCATCTAAACCAACAACATATCCCTTATAATTAAAAATAATAGATTCCTTGGAATCAACAATGCCTTACAAATTCTAATCCAAATATGAATCAACATCAGATCTCATATAATTTATAGAGAATATCCCTCATTAGACTTAAAATTTAGGATATAGGGTGAATATCCCTAATAGAAGCACCTAAATGGGATCCATTCCTACTTATTCCAATCCTTATCGAGGCCATCAAACCCAAAAAAATACCTTCCTCTCATCACAAAATGCTCCCAACATCCAAGAGTGGAATACGATGAAGGAAAGTAATTTTAGACTTCAATCAGTTAACCAAGTGCCAAATTATAAATTTGATGAAATATGATCTTATCCTTTTCACCTTAGTTTTATCTAAGTAAGTGTCCCCCCTCATTTCAAGCTATTGATAAATACAAAGTGAAAGGTGACCCAAGAGAACATTTGCAAGAATTCTTTGTCATGTGCTAAGAATTAGATTACAACAATATCTATTTACTTTTCTTATTTCCATGAAATTTGGGTGGATAATCCTTGGAGTGGCTCCTCAAATTGCCAAAGGTGTTGGCAACCACTTTTGATGACCTATTCAAAAAAAATTCAATCACTTCTTCTATAACATAAAGCATAACAAACAATGAGGAGGAGAAAGATTCCAAACATGTTTACAAACATAGATATCCCTAGCTAGTCATTTTTCACATAATTTACTAGATAAATAGTTAGTGGGTATTTTTTCATAAAACCTAAATGTTGAAGTTGACCATAATCCAAGACTTATTGTGTAAACACATTTGAATAAATAATTGATAATGGGGTACATATTGAAAAATCAATTATTGACAAGGGTCTTGTAAAGATATACTCTCAAGCTTAAGTGCCAAAAAAAATCAAGCATCAATTCAAGTAAAAGCAACTGATAAACTAAATAAGTTTTTGGTAATGGGGTTAAAAAATTCCTACATGTGTAAATAGTGTAGCCACCACCTGCCCAAAATAGCCCACCTAATCCTTTGCTCACATTGTAAGGATGACCCCTGGGATGAGGACACTATTAAGACAGTTTTTAGTGACCTCAGGGAGCCCATTGTGGTAGTATTACTAATTAGTAGCAACTAATATGATTGTTTGGCCTATTACAAAACACTTTCAAGAGGGTCAACCCAATCCACCATGGTATTAGGATAATGATTATTATGATTACCATCACATAGTTGGTCATGAAATATATATATGTGTTCAATTTAGGCATCTTATCCAACATTTTTTTGAATATGAAGAAATTAGTTGGTGAAAATACACCCAATACCAATAAATATATGGGTATCTATCAAAACCTCTTTTCCAAGCACAATAATTAATAGAAAAGAAACAATCAGAATCAAGGGAAAGACCACAATCAGAACCAAGGACATGGTCATAATTAACATCAAGGATAGGGCCAAAATTAGAACCAAGTCAATCATAATCAATATCATTACACCTAAACTAACCAAATTGGCTATCAAAATGTACCATACGATTATGGCAATGTCATAGGGCATGTTACAAGTAATTACATCACTACTATTAAGGTCATTCCTCATATACCATCTAACACTCCTTAGAGTGTTATCCCTTTTATATTAGGACCACCACATTTAACTATAGATAATTCAAACATAGTTTAGAGCAATCTACTCATGCCTCAACTATCATGAATTACTATTCCTAGACCCCTACCTTATTCATATAATTCAAATAACTCTTTCCTAACTCAAAATTATGTAGTTGCAACTAAATGTCCAAGAGTTACCCTCTAAGGCCCTTTACCTTCCTCTTATACCAATACCAATTCCAATTAGGAGACCACACCACTGAAATCCAAACCATCTTTCCCTTCTACTAAGAAGCCATATAATATTGGCAAACAACTAAGTAAAATGCCTATGTAGATTTCTATCTTATATTTCTTGTGTACACCTAAAGTTCATAGAAAAATATTAAATGATTTTCTCCAAAATTCCAAGGTACCTAATGACATTGATCTATCCCAATTCCAAGCAGTTATGGTTCATTTATCCCCTGGACAACAATTTACATTGCATCAAAGAGATATGTCATCCCTTGGTTTGCTCCATAATAATACTTTGTATATCAAATCCATCATGTCCCACCGTAAAGTCAAACATGTTCTCATTGGTAATGGTTTAGGATTAAGTATAACTTCATTAAAGTTGATCCAACATTTATGATACACAAAATTGGATATGCAACCATATACCATTACAATCGAATGTTATGATAATGTAGAGAAAAAATCATCAAGTACCATTTGTCTACCTAACAATGTACCCATGACACCCTTTGCTATGTCATTGACATATAACTACCTTATAATATGATTTTTGGTCATATTTTCATCCATGAAATATGAGAGGTCCCTTCTACATTACACCAATGCACTAAATTCCCTCATTTAGGATTAGAGATCACTATTCTTAGTAATCTACAACCAACCAATATTGAAATAACCTAGAAGTCAAGTATGGGAAATATAATTATTGTCCTAACATTGAATTTGCAAGAAAGAAGAATAATTAAAAATTTATCAAATATTCAAAATCTAATTACATTGACCCTAGTGACTTTGTGTCCACTTCTTCCAATCCACCTCCTAAATTAATTTCTTCCCACTTTACCATTGAAGATGCTAGCATTGCCACATATCACGTTCAAGATGATTTCCATGTCAATAAACTTACCAAATCATATAAATATATGATGTAAGGCCTAAACCTATCCCTAGCATGCCCAACATGATATGTCAAAATAATTCTAATTCTTGTCAAAAGTAGCCACTTGTGTTTGTAAAAGACACATCACAAAACCAAGATCAACCTACTAGTTGTAAAGGATCCTAATTATATGGTGATAATTTTTCTACTTGCTATCAAAATTATAAATACTCCATTCCCAATATAATCATGGATAATATAGACTATAAAGGAAAAGGTCTAGGGGCAAAATCATAAGGTATTATTGAAACTATACCCATGATAACACACATAGTAAATTGAGATCTTGGATTCACACCACCTGGGGTGACCCTATAGGTTTCAAGAATGATACTAGTTTATCAACTAATGAAGAGACTCCTAAAAATGACATATCATCCCATTATAACACATACGATGAGTTGGTTAGTTCTAGTTTATTCAATACCAATGACATTCTTACAATCACAACCCATTATTCCCTTTCACTCCATCATCCCAACCTAATCGATTAAGAATGACAATATTATATTATACCATTGGATGAATTTCAAAATTAAGAGTCCATCACCAAATTTATTGGTCTTAGAGATAGGTTTCTAATTGGTGATCATAAGCAATGTTTTTACTTCAACATGGACCCTGCTACCTACTTTACAAAGTAGGCAAACTTCCTTTCTCATGAAAAAATTAAAACATCAATATCTTCTAGTGAAAAGCTCTTTGAGGTGCCTTTGGATCATGTAAAAATTAAAAATAAATACAAGACCATGGGTGAAAATATGCTTCAGGAACTCCTGGATAGGGAAGTCACTCACCCCCTCAAGAAGCTCCGTGTCCTCCAAGTCCTAGAATTATGTTTGTATCTAACATCAATGAAGAAAAAATAGAATCTTTGTACAATTGGTGTTGAACTTTCTAGAATAGTTTTTTAATTGGCCAATGCTAGACATGGTCGATTCTGAATCTTCATACATGGGTGAGCCATATGGGTCACAAGTAGCTAAATAAGATCAATTTACATCCTTTTTGACTATCCTTGAAGATGGTTCTACACTCTTTATGGAGGATACCATGGAATTAAACATTGGAACCTATGATGACCCCAAAATGATTCAATTAGGCACATCCCTCACTACTGAGGAGCATAAATTCATTATTTTTATCTGAAAGGAATTAGTTGAATATTCATCTTATCCTATGTAGACATATCAAGTTTAGACCCACACTTAGTGGTACATAGTCTTGTTGTGCATCTAGATGCCAAATCGATCAAAACAAAACTATGGAAAATGTAGTTGTGCATTGTTATCTTAGTTTATAAAGAGATGAAAAACTATTGGGAGGAGGTGATAATGTTTTATTAGACCATTTTTTTATTCATAATGGATCTTTAACATCATTCTAGTTACCAATCAACCTCATGAAATTATCTTATGGAATGATTTTAGAGATATTAACAAGGCATGCCCTAAAAATGACATCCCTTTGCTAAACATAGAGATGATAGTTGACTCAGTAGTAAGATACAATATGTTTTCCCTCATGGATGACTTCTTAGGATATAATTAGATTAATATTGCACCTGAAGACTAACACAAAACAATGCTCACCACTCTGTGGGGGACATGTCATTATCAAGTCATGCCATTTGGCTTGAAGAATGTCAAGACAACTTATCAATGTGCCATGAATGTCATATTCCATGACATGATGCACAATATTTTTGAGGAATACATGAATGAAATATTATCCAAATCAAAAATGCATGTAGGACATCATGAAGTTCCATGAAAAATCTTTGAGAGACTTCATGAATATAAGGTACACCTCAATCGAAATAAGTGTATCTTGTTGCCACTTCTAAAATAATTCTTAGATTTATTGTATCACATAGACGCATTTAATTTTATCCTAATAAGGGTAAATACATTATGGAAATGCCAACTCATACTTTGAAATAGCTCTGTAGCCATCAAGGCAAAGTTTAGTCTATTTTCTAGTTCATTTAACAATTGGTCGATCGATGTCACCCTTTTGATCACCTTTTGAAAAAATGTGTAAAATTTTAGTGGGATGTAAGTTATCATTAATACTTTGATTAATTTAATACCTATTTTGCTAACCTGCTAGTCTTAATTCCACCTATAATGGGAAGAGTATTACTCCTTTACATATCTATAATAGAACATTCCTTGGGGTCACTTTTGGCTCAGCATGATGAGTGGGGTAACGAACATACAATTTATTATTTAAGCAGGACACTTTTATCATATGAGAACAACTAAAATCTGATTGAAAAGGCTTGTTTGGTAATGGTTTTCACTTCCCAAAAGTTGTTTTGTACATGTTAAATAACAAGACAATTTTATGGCCAAGATTGATCTTCTCAAATATTTATTTTCTAAGGCAACTATGATAGGCCACATGTCCAAATGGGTAATGATACTAAGTGATTTTGATGTGGAAGATCAGCTTGCTAAAGATCCTTTATTAGATATAAAACCACTCATCTTTAATTTCCTAGATGATTCAATCTTGACCTTAGAAGCAACAACTATTGAATCCAAATAGTGCAAATTATAATTTGATGGTTCATTCACATCCAGAGGATCATGAGGTGATATTTTTTCATCACACCATAGGGGGATCTCATTCCCAAGGCATTCCACATTGAATTTCACTAAAAATATTACATGGTTGAGTCTGAAGCACTCATTATAGGACTATGTCTCGCCATACAATGGAATATTCGGTAGTTAATGGTATATGGGATTTACAGTATATCATTGTTCATGATACAGACCAATACCAAACCATAGAGGAGAAACTTTTACCCTACAAAAGTATGGTCAAAAAATCTCAAACCTCATTTTGAAATTTTTTAGTTTAGTAGATACCCAAGGCCAATAATAAATCAATATATGCCATGATAACCATTATGTTCATGATAGTAGTGGCTATATGTGTTAAAGAGTATCAGTTCTTTATCAAGAACCTTCTTCAACCAGCTCATATATAAACATATTTTGAGATGGTATGTGATATTTTTTTTCCAAATCTCCCATGGTACCAAGACGTATATGCTTACCTTCATGACCAAATTCTTTTGATTGACCTATCATGAACTGAACACAAATCCTTCATTCATAAAACTACCCATTATACCCTAATTATTAATACTCTATATTATAGGGGCTATGATGTAATGTTGATTCATTATTTAAATTTGGGAGAATCCACATTAGTATTGAAGGATGCACATGAAGTAACTTGTGGTGCCCACACCAAAGGCATGGTCCTTTCCAAGAAGCTCCTTTGAATTGGGTATTATTGGCCAACAATGGATACAAAAACTTATCAACATGTTAAGAGGAGTAGTGATTTGATCCATAATCCTTCCTTACCACTCCAACCGATCACTACACCATGGTCATTTTTTACATGGGGACTTGATCACATAGGGAAAATAAACCACACTTCCTACGATGTCCACAGTCATATCCTAATTGGTATGAAATATTTTACTAAGTGGATAGAGGCCATTCCCCTCATATATCTAGAAATTAGATTTCCAACTTCATTTACTATTACCCCATTTTCATCTATGGCATTCCCTCCACTATTATATTTGATAATGGTGGACCATTCAAAAATAAATATGTCAAAGGCATCTATACTAAATTTTAGACCAAACATAAAAGTTTTATGACCTTTTATCCTAAAGGTAATGACCAAGTCAAGGAAACAAACAAAACCATTATAAAGATTCTAATTAAAATTTTCAATTACACTAGTCGTTATTGACATTTATAATAATTCCCAGCCTTATGGGATTATTACACCAATACTTGCACACCTATAGGAGACACACCATACTCCTTAGTCTTTGGATCTGAGGCCATTATCCTTATCAATATCAAGTTCCCATCTCTACGTATTTCCTTATAAAATATAATTGATGATGATTATTATAGAGATGCCAAATTTAAATAGGTATACATCTTGGATTGGAATGGTACGTAACATTAGACCATTTGTGAGCCTATCAAAATTAGCTACACCATAGATATAACAAATGGATTCTCCTTATAGAATATGAAATTGGTGATCTAGTGCTAAAAAGAATCAAAAGAACACCAACCCTTTTTTATTATTTAAAATTATGGTTCTAGGGCATATAGGCTAGCTACACTAGATGGACAAGTGCTCAAATATCATATGAATATAATGCATTGGAAACACTTTATGCTTAACTGATTTGAACCATTATCTATGAGAGCCCTTACTTAGGGGCACCTATTTCACATTTGACTATTTTTCTTACCATTAACTAAACTATTATTATTTTTACTCATATTTCATATTATTGTGATGATCTTAATTACAACTAATAGGTATAACACAAATTCAATGAATAGTTCTGAGGGCACTCTATAATGAATGATATTTTTAGCTTCTTTTGTAGATAAGTGTATCAGGGTATATTAACAAGTGTGTTACCTACTTTATATTTCCTTGATATGTCCCCTAATTTATTATTTTCATATTATTTCCCCATGATGTGCCATTCCTATTCCTATCTTGTTATTGCATGGTATTTCCCTTTGCCTTAGGTTTGATTTTTAGTTCATGGCAAATACCATTACACCCAATTTAGCTATTGTTTGAACTCCTTCCTAAGGCTATTTTTTCATTTAATAGGTATTTATTTAGACATTTATAAATATTCCATTGATGTCCTTTATCCCAAAAAGCCTGAAAACATTCAAAAGACAGAAAACCCTAAAAATTAATAAATTGAGAAATTTTGGCTTAAGAACTCTATGTGGGATATATAGTTGTAAAATATTCTTAGTGGGAACCTCTTATCTAGTCTTAATGATTTATACTTTCCATTACCATTACTTTATTATATCCTACCATTTTTGGGAGAACTACATTGGCATGAGGTCCATACAGACTATGTAGGTAATGCTTGGATGCATGGGGCATCTCAGGTCAATTCAGACACTCTTAATTTATGCTTCCATTATCATTACCATTCCATTATGCTCTCACCATTTTGTGAGCAAATAGTGATTTATGCTCTTGCTATTTTATGAGTGGCCATTACCTTATGCTCTCACCATTTTACAAGTAACTATTCTCTCAGTGCTCTTATAATTTTGTGAGTATTTATTTTCTAATATGATACAATAAAATATCTATTTATCATCACTTTTATTATATCCTGCATCTTGGGAGAACTAATTCTGGCTTGAGGTCCATATGGACTATGTATGCAACATCTATTTTCATGGGGTATTTGGGGGTAGCTCGGCCAACCCTTCCTTCCTTTTCTATTCCCTTATTTCTATAGCCTATCCAATGTCCCTTTAGCCTAGTGGCATAAAATCCAAGCATAATACCTTACTAATTTCACATGCACAAATTATTGGTTAGTAAGTTAAGTTTTATCTTCTTGTATTATCTCATTGTGTGTTTTATTTATCTGACTACAAGTTTTTTGTTTAAGCATTGTTTGTTTTTTATAAATGCAACCTGTTTTACACTTGTCTTTATTTTTCATATCTTGATTTTAAGTTGTTTACAATTATATTTAGTTTTGTTGTCTGTTCTTTCCTTTGTCCAAATGCATTATGCTTTACACTTAGGTCTTGATGTTCTATATCACCATTTTATGTTATAAATATTTGCATTTGAACTAGTCATCATGCAATTGAATTACAATGTTATAATAGGATATTCATACTTATGGTGCATATTATCAATTGAAAAATTAAAAACCAAGTGATCAAGTCTTATATAACAATGTTGTTTTGAATACATATCTCCAATCATGATCTATTTATATAATGCATGATCAAGATGACATTTTATTTTCCATAAACCATATCACATGACAACATTTGTAACAATTATGGCTATCTCTATGATAACAAAGGATGTGCATCTATTAATGTAATCATATACCATTTATTCATACCGAATGATATATCCTTGAGATAATCACAAAGTGTGATATGACACAACAAGGAAGATAATATAATCATGGTAAATAAATAAACATCAATATCCATATTTTTCTCAACACATCTACATCTGACATCTGAATAGGAACCAATAATCACATCATGTATAAAAATTGATTATTAGATTCAGTGTACAATATCAATGAACATAAATAAATGCCATGTATATCTCAAAATCAATGTTTTATACATCATGAGAGTATATACATCTCATATATAACAAACATATAGAGATGTAAGAAAAATATTAGATTTATCTCTACTTATCCCTAGGGGAAATCTGATAAAAACTTTACTCCATGCCTAGATGTGGTGGATGTAGTGGTGGTGGTCCCATCACTCTTTGTTATGGTTCTAAATGTGCCATAGATCACTCTAAATATATAGAATGACATGTAATTAAGGTTTGACTAGTCCTATAACTACATGTATGGCTTTTTAAGATGGATTCCTACCCTTTATAGTACAACTAAATCATATAAGATTTGATAGTAGTCAATCTCATCCTTCACCCATAGGGTGTCATCCTTCACTCCTATAACAACATCCTTGGCCTAGATCACCTTAGGTAGTGATCTATCCATACTTTTATTTGACATGATCTACCATGCCTCATCTATCACCCCAAGGAGACTTTGTACATCAACCTAAGCCATGCCATGCTTTACACAAGCCCTATCTTACTTGTTAATAGTTATCACTATATCAACATCCCAAAACATAAGTTGTCCCTAAATAGCTAACATTTAGAAAAATTTCCCACTTAACACTATAATATATACATCATGTGCTATAATGATTCCCTAAAGCCTATTAGTCTCTCCATGCATTATATCCATCTTTGCTCATAGACCTACTACATCCTACTCAAGACCTCTAATATCTACTACACTAACAAGAATTTCCTACTCTAGCATGTCTATCAAGGCCTAGTCCTCTGATGATCTATCTATACCTAAGGTCCATGTCTCACATGTACCTTGGTTTGTGCCCTCAATATTGACCTCTACCAGATCTATGTCTATTACATCACCCTAACCTCTATCTATCCCCCATCCTAGTTGTCCTCTACCTCTAATATGGAATAAATCACCAAGGGTTTAAATTATGTACCTTAAGCTTGTAATACTTGTTGAACCACATGTTACACAGAGATCCCCACTACCTATTATGAAATCTATTCCATGATTACCTATGCAACCTAAAGAGGTGTGACCTATGGCCCAACTTAGACCTATACCCAACTTTATCCTAGTTCTTGTGCCTATCCTTATGACAAAACCTATTCGTATTCATGTGCCTAGCCTTATCCTAGTATATGACCATATGGTGGTCCATGTACCAAATATTTCTTCTATCTCACCCTCCTTTTATGTTGTCATGGTTTTTAAGGCTAAGGTCGGGTCAAGCATATGGGTCTAAAACTTACCCACCATGCTACATAAGCATCTATCATACCAAAATCTATAATAATTCCTAAACTAACCCACACTATCAGCTACACCACTACATAACTCCCCATCGCATTTGCTCTCAACATAGGTGTCCCCCACTACTTCATCTATTAGGTCACATGGGTAAATAAGTGTGGACCCATAATAATATCCTACCAAAAACTAAACTATCACTATACCTAGTCTGTCATATACTTATCTACTATAAAATCATGTCGACCAGTGATATAACATGGTGTCAACATGTATCATGTAATAAAACCATCCTCCAACTAGCCAAACTATATTACCATGTAGGGATACTAGATTAAATCTACATTCACCATCTTATTTATAGCCTAGAGATAAAAGTATAGGTCACCTCTATGGCCCTGAAAGTTGGCTCCTATCTAATACCACCTGAAGGCTAAAGGGTTTTAAACTCCTTGTTGTATCCACTAGACAATCGGTTGATCTATAACAATGTGCTTCTAAACCTAGAACTGTAGTAGTGTAGTGTGCCCAATGATCTAACCCCTATGATAAAATACCATGTGTAGGTCATAATATAGCTATTGTAAGATAATATTTCCCAATAAAAACATATGCTCAAGTCCAACATATCTCAAACTACTCTTATCAAGCTAATATAGAAGTGTCACCCACTCTTGTCAGGTAGAAAGAAGTCACTTACAATCACCATCAATATGAACACCTTACTTGTTATTGATTTTTGTACTAGAACTACTCCATCATCCTTTGATAAAAATGCTATGTCCTTGAGTACATCAATACATATAGACCCATAATCTATCAAAATATATGTAACCCCAACCAATTCCTT
Source organism: Torreya grandis (assembly GCA_037957365.1). Lineage (NCBI taxonomy): Eukaryota > Viridiplantae > Streptophyta > Pinopsida > Cupressales > Taxaceae > Torreya > Torreya grandis. The sequence continues at coordinate 837,679 of JARHVA010005559.1, forward strand.
GACCATGACTATCCTACCTTGATCTATCCACTAACTCTTTGGTCCCAAAATTGATAGCCATAAAGTCTACCGCATGTCCTCTAGGATCATGATCGCCTCACCTATCAATAGGTGAAAAGTGTGTCTCTGAATGCTAGTGCTCAACTAGTGCTAACACATATTCCCTATTAGCCTAGATCATTGGCATCTATATCACATGTAGTATACCTTCTATCTCGAGACATGTTACCAAATCCTTGGTCATAATCCCTAACTGGTATATCACTTACAAGCATCACTCACACACTATAATCACTTCTACATGTTCCTAAAAATTAGATGACATGTTAAAATAACTTCATTCATATACCTATTTTCTTCTAAATTGATTCACATTTTCACTTTATTTTATCTAATATTTCTATTCTTCTAACCTATTTCACTTTTTCTTCTACAAAATTGTCTAGAAGTTTCATTTTTGATGATTATTCCATTTTAGAGGATATTCTAACTAATTAATAGGATGACCTCACTGATTATAGTGATCTCTCTATTCTTTATTTTTTCCCATGAAAATGTAATTCCATTGATTTATTAGTATTCTCACCATTTAGGTGATTTCATCATTATAGAAATTCTTTTTTATTTTTATGATACCATCGATTGGCCATGACACCATCATTTAGATGATGATATCATTATTCTCATGGTTAATGCTTTGATTTATTTGGAAATCTCTATGTTATTGTGGGTGATTCTATCATTTTCATTTTTTTAAATGGAAGATTCTCCATTTTATGTTTTTCTAAGGCCTAATAAATGCAATAAATGATAAAATGGACAAATGAAGTTTGTAATTATCAATGCACTACTCCCTCTCGATCGTTGATAATCTCTCACACACTTTCTAAGGTGGTTGTGTACTAGATATTGGCCATTTTATTGGTTTCTCTCATGTGCAAAACTAGAGCTCTAGAATTATATAAGGTGAGGGTGAAAATGAATATTTTTCACCTTGTACATTTTATTTAATAGTCAAAATTTTGAATTTTTCCTGGCCCTAATTTAACTTCATTATTATTCCCAAGAGGCTCATTTTTTATTCATTTAGTTGTTTTTCATCCCATTTTCATACAATTACTCCTTTTTTGCCTCTTAAACTGAAACACATGTTTTTTTAATTCTATTCAAGGACTTATTCATAAAAATTATTTTTTACCTACCCTTGAGGGGTCATCATGGGCCTCCCAAACATATTTTAGGGCATTACCATAATCTCATTTTTATTCAAACAAAATAAATTCAATAAAAGTGAGAGCAGAATCATTCCTTCTGATTGTGATCATTTTAAACTACTTTTTTATTCTTTGAAAAATTGTTTCTTTATCTAGGTGTTTCACCATGTCCTTCCAAACATGGGAAAAATTTAGACATCCAATTATCACCACTGTCATGTTGAAATTACAAGTCAGAATGACTTCCCACAATAATGCACAAAATAGACCAAACACCACTGAAACACTCTAATTCATCTGCACATGTCACATAAAATCTATGAAACATATTGATGTATCCCCAATTGGGGTATATCACTATAATAAACTATTGTATCATTCAATTCAACAGGAATCAAATTACTATTGTGTATGTAATGTTTAGGAGTAATTAACTAAAGTAAAATATTTAAATTTTGAAATTACACAAAACACCTAAAATATAATCAAGATTAATTATCTAAGCAAATGAAAACAATAAACTAAATAAAAAATACATGGAAATGAGTTAATTATCTATTTATGGCATATTCAAAGTTTAAAAAATGTTTGAATTATGACATCATCAAAAAGTTGGCATGCACTAGATATTTATGGAAACAAATATCTAAATTAAGGTGAGCCATGCCTTATTAATGTACCCTCTTTCCAAAATAATAAATGCTATTGCCTCAAAAATTGAATCCATTTTTAGCCACACATATTTATTTTGATCCTAATGCCATAATTCATCTATAAATCCTATAAGTATTAAGGCCATTACACACTTTCAACAAGATTTTTAGTGAAAAGAAAGTATGTAAAAATCCATTTAAAGCTTCACCCAATTCTTCCAATTCATTCATAAACCAATCTAATAGTGCTTAAGGAGATGTTGGAGGTGATTTTTTAAATGACATTGCTAAAGATTTTGAGCTCTATATCTAGGCACGATCATGTTTGTGGATCAAATTCAAAGGAGATGTCCATGGGTAAGGCATAACTTGTCTTGTTTATGCTTTCTTATTTGTTTCTCTACTTCATATACCTTGACAAACCAAGGTATTAGGATTAGTATGTTAGTTTTTTATGTTTATTTTTGATTTTTGGTTACCAACAATGGACTAACCTATATTGTAATCTTAATCTACAACAACAACCCCCATGGGGTAATGGATCATTAGGTTTATGTTCCCTACTAGATTGTTCATTAGTTTCCTCAAGGTCTTCCTCTATTTATTGGTAAGGAGGTGAGACAACAAGATCCAACCTAGGTAATTTCCATTTCTAATCCCATCTATAAGGATAAAAACTAGAGTTTCCATATCCACCCAACAGTGAGGGCCATCCTTAATGACCCTTCAATGGTGAAAAATGTTACCAAAAAGGAGGCAACATAGAGAATCTAAAGTGGCTTCATGATCTATGATGGATCTTGTTACAATCCTTCTTCCCCTACTCCCTTCCATTAGGGTCTTATTTTGACGCATCTAGGGGAACCTTTCTAATACTGTGAGGGTCATAACCCTAGTGGCTAATGAGTGTGTAGAGGTGTTTAGACTCTAAAGCCAATTTATCCATTTGCACTTGAATTTTTAGCATGATATTTGACATTTTATAAATTATGTTACTAGGATATAAATATTTATCTAGATGTTATTTATTATATACAACAAAAAAATTATCTTTCCAAAGGAAAAACATAATCTCAATACGAAAAATGTGAAAATTTTACTTATCTCACAAGGAAAAAATTAGAGTCCCATAAAATAATCTTGTGATACGAAGAAGGTTCTTGTTTAAAGGGTTGAAAAAATGAGTGAATCCATCTCCAAGGGGCTTAGGATCTAACATAGAAAAAATGGATGTGTTTTAGAGACTTTCTTTGACCACAAGTAGGGCATTTGGGATATGGGGTCCCCATATTAAGTATTCTATCACCCATATAAATACCTTGATAAATAATGCACTGAGAAAAATGTCCTTTTTGGGCTCTATAACTATACACCATATGGTTTTGAAACTCATACTTCATAGAAATAAAAAGCTATTAAGATTCCACTATTTTTTGAGAATTTACCATAGAATATTGTTGGTATATATCCAATTATAACCAAGGCAATATTTGTACCAAAGCAATGGAATGGAAACACTCTAGTTTCAATATTTCCACCATTTAGGAGAGGCTTTAATTAAAATTTATTTTAAGGCATAATTTATGACAACCATTTAAAACTTATCAATGAATTAAAATTCCATGTTGTTAATCTTAATCTTGATATTTAAGTCCTACCATCTAGCCCAATTCTTATATTTTTTTATCAAATATATCCCTAATAAGCTTAATGCATGTGAAAAAGTGTTGAATATCTTTGACTAATAAACACTAGCAAGGGTCTTCTGATTAATGGATATAATTGGGAACCACCATAGAGGCTGTGAATTGATTGATATCCATTTTTAAATCTATTCCCCTTATATAATAGCTAAAGATTAATGGTTTCTAAGGCATTCCATAAAATTTTAAACATGGAGGTGTCTATAATATTGATAGGAATAAAATTAATTGTTAGAGTTTGAAAACAAAAATTATTCTAGGTTCTTTATATGTAAGGAATACTTAAGGATATGTAATGCGTAAGAATAACTTCCCATGCCTCTTTCCATTTGATAGACTTCGGGATCAATTTTTAAATGAGGTTTGTTTCTTGTTTGGTAAAGTTCATAAACCCTTGCCCACTAACATCTTTGGCTTAGCACTACCCTAAGTAACCTTATGAGATTCTTTATTGCCTTCCAAATAAGATAAAATGACTTATCTTTAATTTTTTTTCAATCTTGTTTTAGGTAACCTTAGAGGGATCCCAATAAGAAAATAACTATACATGAATGGAAGCTATATTTTTGGAATAAATTTTAAATTTTATTACAAGAGAAAGAGGTTTAGCGTTCAAATATGATATGTTTTTATTTACTCTCAAGATAAAGTAGTTCAATAGTTCAACTTGGGAAGCTTTAAATTCAAATGGGATGCATGAGAATTTAAACATATTCCCATGGACAATCTATTTCCACTTGTAGTCCTCAAGACAACTAGGTAAAGGAGCATAAGATTACCTATAACATTGAGTCTTAGCCCAGTATATACTAGAGACAAAATCCAAATAGATAACATGAAGGAAATCCATGGTGTTGTAAACCACCATTTCATATTCCAAAATAATAAATAAAAATTCATGTGAAATGTGGCTATTAATAAGTTTGTCTTGAGTCAAGTGGTAAAGGTGAATTCTCTTGACTAACCATATAATCTAGTTTTCTCAACCTTGACCACAAAGGGAACAGGGTACCTAATTCTTAGGGATAGAGCCTTGACAATGACTTTATAAAAAAAAAAAGAGTATTCTAAACCTCCAATTGATGATTATATTTAGTTCACTATCCTTGGGAATAAACTATATATTCCATTTTTTGATGAGATTACCAAAAAATCCCTTAGCCATAGCTTCTTGATAAACTTTGTGGAAATTAGGGGGTACACAATCCTAGAGAGATTGGTAAAGCTCAAAAAGAAAGCATTCAATACATATGGCTTTATCATGAGCCATACTAATAACTTCTTTATGATGATACTGAAGAGAGAGGGTCCTATTACATGCCATTTTTTTTTCTTGGAATGAGTTTACAAGGAAAAAAATTGTTGTGACCAACACACCCATGCTTCTAAATAAAAATGGAGATCTAGTTATTAAATGATTTTAATTTTTTGGGTCTTTATTTATTTTCTGACATGAAATCTTATGATTAAATTAAATTCTAAAGTTTTATAATCATCTTCTATTTCTGAAAAAATTACTTAAATCTATTTCAAGATGACAATGGTTTAAATAGATGAATAGCATTTGAATTAAATATAATATATTTATTTAATGAAGATTCTTATCAGTTATACATATTCTAAAGTATTATATGTGTAGCTTGATTCTTTTGAGAGCATTTAGATCCATTTGATTCATTGATACTCAAAAACAATTGGAGCTTTCTATGTAGTGTGTTTAGCTCCATGTGTCCTCAGGAATTGTTGATAAACAATTATTCATGTCACTTTATGTATAAATATTTTATACTCATATTATGATGCACATAATTTTAATTATCCAAAGATTATGACAATTTAGTAAGTCACCATGTATCTCAATCTATAATCCATGCAGATATTTATTGCACCCTTGTAAATCCTATTACAAAATAGTTTGCTATAAAAGTTTGTGACTATTCATGAGGAAACCACATGTCTAATTTTCATAGCTTCACACATTTTAGTTTAAAAATACAAGATACGAATCTTTGTGATATTGCAACTATGTGCAATGATACTATGTGTCTCAATATCACACTTATGCATGCAGATAAGATTTTAAATTGATAAGGATAGGAACAAAATATTGTGATGAGGTGACAGCATGCCAAGTGTCCCTTTCTAGCATAGTCGACCATAATGACATCATAATGTTCTACCATTTATGGGTCTCCAAGGACAGAAATAAACCTAAAAGGTATAAATCAACTCTTAAAAGCAATGATTTACTGACACTTGTCCATGAAATATCCTATGAAATTAAAAAAAATGCAAATACAAAGACAACCATCACAAACCTTTGATAAAAAATTAATTATCACGTAATAGTTATTAAAACTCTAGATCGACATTGAACAACATGACTAATAAGGTCCTAAATCAATCTTAATGACATTTTAATTCTTAAATATTAACACAGTTTAATACCTAGATCTCTTTTCTTTCTTCATCTCTTTTGTAATTTGAATTATCTACTCTAAATAGCTATTGTAATGGTGGCTAAAAACTAGAATCAAATTCCATTTTATTTTCTATTATGGGCCCAACCAAGAGTATAATGATATGGATTTTCATCTAATATCTCTAGGTGGATAATTCCCTTATTATTTGGTAGTTTGTGAGGTGGTTAAAATAATAAATTTAATTTATAAATTTTATCTAATTATATATTCCTTTTATAAATAGGGAGAGCTTATAACAACAATTATTGCTTGAGCCGTATAAGGAGAAACCTTCATAGACATTTTTTATCAAGGATAGAGGGTTATCTTGTCTATCTATCCTAATGAACTACCCATCAAATTTTTTCCATTGATGTTAAGTCTCAAAGAGAAAGAAGAGATCTTTAGGAATTGGTTTTTTATGATCCAATGAATAAGGATGAAACTCACTTAATTTATAGGGCTATTGTGAATTTCCTTGAATTAGGAGATTAACCTATGGAAGTTATTCATGGTATTTTTTTGAGGGCAAAATTTTACCATTTTAAACGTGCTTTATAATTTAAAAAAGGGGAGATAAGTCATGCATCTACATCTAGGTCCAATAAATTTCAATTACATGAGAATTATTTATTATTCATGTTTCATGTCATGTTTTTTTTCTTATTATCCATTTTTTTATCTTACTATATGCTAATTTTATGTATATTATTTCCATGTGATCCTATATAGGTATGAAGACTAGAAATATTTATCTATTGATATGGAGATGAGAAAGATTCGAAAATACAATGATGATGACAACATGTTGCTTGACAAATGAGAATCATAGATAATTTTTGGGGCATCAAAATAATAATGTTGCACAAAGTATTCATTAAACCATAGGCCTTCCCCTATATTGATTTACTTTTAATAAAATTTAACTAGGGACATTCATACAAAATACACAATACATGCACTAAAAATCCATGTTATATTTGCAGATATAGTTGGTTTTAGGTTTAAAAAGTATTTTCATCCACCTAAACTAGATATTATCTCAATTAAGAGGTTACCAAACAATATTTCAAAGCACATTATGTCAAAAACACATTTCAAAGTTAGAAATCTAACTTGGTAAACTTTATGAATAAAAGGATTGTCACTTATATTACCATCTCATAATTTAGACTAGTGGTAAGATTTGGGATGGATTTCATGAACAAGTTATTATGAGCTAAAACCATTGCTCATGTGAAAACATTTTGGGTGCCCTTGCTATCAATGATCCTTAACCATAAGAGCATCCCTACTTAGGGATAAATAATTGGTTTTAATTTAGTTCAATAATACAACCAGGTAAGGCAAGATGGTGGCTTTTACATGATATCTTATTTACTTGATGTTGTGTGTGCCTTAATTAGCATTATAGTATCACCTACATGGTAACCCAAGGGTTAAAATAGGGTTTTTGATTAATTTAACATGCTTCACATTCATAAATTTATAAACTACATACAAAAGATAACTGGTCAGTTTTATACAACTTTATACTAGGTTATTAATGTGAAGTCAATGCTTAGGCTATCTAATGAAGTAAAGATTTATTTATAGACATTGGATGATTTTTGGTTCAACCTATATCATACAATCATAAGAGAAGAAGGAACCACAATAGCCTCTCTATTTTTTTAAGACATGTCCCTAACAAGATGGTTGAGTAAGAGATTCCTTTTTAGTTGACCAAAGGCATAGATGGAGATTGGAAGAATGCTAAGGTATCTCTTGTTCATAAGTTACCACTCAGGATAGGTTAGACTTAATTTACATAATGGCCTCAATTATACAAGTCTAAATCTCAAAAATCATCTTTAAATTTTAAAGTTATAGAATTTAGATGTTTGGATCCCACTAGAAAGGTTTTTAATCATTTGGAGAATCTCCAAGGTAAGGTTAGAACCACTTATTTTCACAAAAGGTATGATCATGACCAAATAATCCTCAATATTGAGAATGATATATGAGTATATAATATAATGATGCATATCTATGGAGGTTGTATATATGGTCTAATATGATGGGACTTTGGAGAAGACGTTAGAATAGATAAAGAAAAATACCTAGAAGAGATGAATGAACAATTGAAGATAATAATTCTATGGAGAATTGCTCATCTAAGGACTACAGTTCCATATTATTATAATTTAACAACATGTAGTGCACCTAGGTCTACACCAAATCCTTATATTATAAAATTTCCTCTTGTTGTTTCTCTAATTACCTCACTTCTATAAAAAAAATAGTCAACAAGGCACATCAAAATTCCAAGGTTCATTGAATTTACCTTATTCTCTTGACACTAAAAATTTCTATTTTGGAGAGGACTCAGAGAGAGAAAACATCATAAGATATGAAATGAATTTTCATTAGAAATCTTCTCCACCTACAAGCCATAATGTACCTAGTTATAGTATTATTTCTATTTCAAGTATACACAGTTAATCAATAAGTTATTCAGACAGAGGTATTATCAAGTGTTTTGACAAATAAGATAGATACTTCTATGACTTATACTATCCCTAAGGATACTCCAATTACTATTACTACTCATAGTGAAATTATTGTTTCCCATTCTATTGGACAATATTCCACCACTTCAATAATCATTACCATTACACAGCCTTATGTTTCATTACCATCTAAATCCTCTATATCTATAGATATTTAAAATTATTTTGATTATATTTTTAAAACTAAAATATTCAAGAATTTGGTAGCACCAAATATTTTTTTATCATTTTTCCATTAAAAAATCATGTATCCACATAATTTATAGTATCTATGCCTACAAAGACTCTGGTTGTACCCTCTGTTCTGACATTTTTAATGGAATTTCTAAGTATAATTATGTATATATGAAAGAGTATTGATCAAGTAAAATAATCAAAGGATAATATTTTCAATCATCCATTTCCCACTCTTAACGTTCCCCATACCTTCTAGTCCATCCATTTCATTATACTCTTCAATATTCATACTTCCACCTCAATATAACATATCATCCATTGCTCCTTCATCCCATGATTTCTCTTCCTTTGTTGAGATAATTTTGACATAGCCTTAGAGGTAATAAATCAAAATTGTAAAATTACAAAGGGAGCATTTGGTCTTGACTGAGGATCCTAGAGCCACTTTGGAATTTGAAGAGTTCATGAATAAGGTGAAAAATAAAACAATAATAAAATATTCCAAAGGATCTAAATTAATAGAGTTTGAAAAAGAATAAGAACTCTTTGAATTGAATAAAAATATTTTAAAAAAATACACCTAGATAACATGATGAAGTCAAAGAAGACCACAATTTGGTCATAGAATCCATAAATAGTGTGTAGAATAAAGTAGTGTTTAGTTTGAAATAATAAAATAAATTTCTTGAATCACAAGCCAAAATTGAGGCACCAACAAATGTATATGATAAGGTGTAAGATGAAATCCAATATCTTTATAACCCTCTTTTTACCATTCATAGCATTCATGCCAAAATACAACCTAAATGGAAAATATTTATAAGTTTTAATCATACTTTAGAGCTTATTGACTCCAAACTATAGAATTTTACCAAATTTATAAGGCTATTTCTTGAATTGAACTAGTTATCACTTTAAGATATATGTTTAGGTCAAAACTATGTCAATAGAAAAATGAAATGTTTAATAGAATAATATAATGAGATGAAGAACATACTAACTCAGTTAAATACATATGAGAATAAAATAATTGAGTTGTTTAAAGAGGTGCATATACATGTTATATATGTGTTTAATGGAAAAATGATAGAACAAAGCATGTTTGATCATTAGTTACAATGATGAACCAACCTCATGTTCCAAATTCTAAGACATAAAGGAAGTTTGGAAGAATTTTTGATGGGGTGGGCTTACTGAGCTAATGCTAAGGATTACCAAGCATGAAGTGGGAGGAGCGATGGATTTTATCACTAGATATAACAAGATAGTGGTGTAAATGAGAGGATTTAAAATCTCAATCATTGAGGAGTTTATCAGAGAAGTGACATGTATTATTTGTGATGGAATGAAGGCATATAAGGAATAGTCAAAAAAGTAGGATATCTTCTAGAGGTTATTCCACACTAATAAGTTTATCAAAATAGCAAATAAGGGATTTACCCATACTAATCTCCCCCATGAATGGCCTAAGGTGTGCCTTCATGCTATAGAATATCTGACACTTGAAGGTAAGCACAAATTAATTTTATCTAATCATGTTTTATTATTAAACCACTTTAATGGGTGTAAGTTTAGTTTCCCCTTTTACCTTCTAAAATATTTAGGGAGAACCACTCTCACCCATCAGGTCAATGAAGCCAACCCTATACCACCAAAGTCTCAGCTTAATTTTGGTAAAGCATGGCCAAACCCTGTAGGGTAGGGAAGTTCTTTTGGTGGGATCCTCTATTGAGGAGGACTCCCCTGAGGAAGACCCTACCCAAGGACCCCAATAGTTGTCTTCCAACACCCCCCAAGATAATCATTTTTCCAAAACCTCTATTAAAGACGCCTTTATAAAAATTATTATCCCCAAACCCACACCAATCCTTCTAGATGAGGGAACATATGGGGAGGTGGTCTGTAAATGTAAATTTCCCCTAATAGAGGACATCAAACACAATAAAGAGTAGTTAGAAATTTTGAATAGTAAGTTACACAAGGTCAGGATGAAGTGGGTGGGACTCTTATAAGAATGGAATGCCCTAAATAGACAAGCCATCAAAATGGTCCAAGCTTTTACCCATTGTACAAAGGTAGATAGAACCCCTAGGAAGGAACTCATGATAGTGGTGGAGACCCCTCCTCCTATGATCCTCAACTCTAATCCAATCAAGAGGACTCTAGCACATGAACATGTGGTGGAAAGACCATGGATGATCCTACTTAGAGATGACAACAAAGGGCCTAGAAAAAGGACAAGGGAAAAATTTGACAAGAAAAAATAGGGTGAACCAGAGAAGAAGACTGAAGAAGAGAAGGATCCATTATAGGGCCCCTCCTCTTGAACTATTTTTATTTTTAGTTTTGTCTATTATTTTGCCTCTCATGGGGATGATTTTATATTTGTTGTTGTTTTTTTTTTCCAACCCTCGGGGCTTACTACTCTTTTTAAAAACTTTTTAACTATGGTTCTTGGTCCCTAGAAAACCAAGTCTTTTACCCAATCAAATAAAAAATCATTGATTATAATATTCAATGAGAAATTTGAAGATGAGGATAATTTTTTTTCGTGATGGTGGTAACAAACAAGTCATTGACTTAATTACATTTTCAAAAGATAAAACAGAGAGAGCCTAAGCCATTAGAGGATAATTATAAGTATCATTAAACACCCATGGGATGTTCATGGTTAAAATGAGGCCCTTGTTCAAATTTCCAATCATTAGTTTGGATATTATTTAAGGAGATATCTTAGTGTGTGCAACAAATTTCAAGAAGAATAAGTCACAAGAGGATGAATAGAAACAAAGATAAATCATAATTCAAGTAATAGTTCATCATTCATCTATCACTCTTTTATATACATATTCACCATCCTATCCAATGACAACAATAATGTCTACATCATTTTGGGTTATGATTTCAGATGCATCCTCATCCACAAAAAAATTTGTGACATTGTCTAATTATGAATTTGCAACTTTAGTAACTATTGTAGCTACATTAGCCTCAAAAATGTCTTCTAGTTTAATGAGTATTGATTTTACTACATTAATTACTACAATATCATTAGGATTTTTGGAATTGATTGTGTCCACGTAACCAACTTGGACCACTTATATTTTAGGGTTAATCTATTAATTATTCTTCAATTTTGGCATCATTCAATTTAGATCTATTTATGGAAGAAGCTTATATGTAATTGTTTTAGTTGTCATCTATTTTATTTAACCTGTTTTGTTTTAGACTTTTCTTCTAGAGAAAGAAAATATTTTCACAAAAATATTTTTAATAAAAATAAATTCATATTATTTTATATTGTGTACATGCAACAAGATTTTAATATGAAGTGGTGCTCATTCAAAGCCTATATATACAAGTTTTTATTCATTTTAGATAAAGGAGAATTTTGTTGAGTTGATGCAAGAAAGATAGTCTCAAGACTATTTGTAATTTTGTGTTGATTAAATTTATTCTCATGTCTATGATTCCTTTGAATAATTTATACTGAGTTAATTTTATTCTGTGAATTGATGCATGCATTACTACAGAGGTTATATTGAACTATGTGTTATTATAGCCAACCTTATGATTAATATCCATGATTGTCATCTTGTTAATAATTTCGATATGATTTAACATTTATTTACTAATAATATATTTTTTCATTAAGGTCATGAATTTCTTTATAACTTAAATTAATATTATGTTTGTTATATTATGTGATTATAGTTAGTGTATGTTATACATTAGTAAATTACATATGCTCAATTCCACATGATTAGTTAACTTAGAGGGATAGTTGTTCAAATAAATCATACCATGGCTTATTTTATGCCCCACCTTGCCTCCCCTTTTATATTTTTTTGATCTAATCCATCATGGCCTAGATCATGTGTATATACCACTATAGGTTGGCTAGTTTTAGCTAATAGGTCATAGGTTAGAATTTCAATCACATTAAAACCATATGATGTAACATAATCACTTTGTCCCTATGCTATTCCACTAAGTGGTTATTTTTAAAACTGAATGCTTTCAACTTGTGCCTTGAAGTATGTAGACAACGATCCTAAAATGAGAGGTTATAGACCCCTAAAGATATAAGGGTGTGCATCAACCCCAAATTAATATTTTTTTAACAATAACTAGGAGGGCCCAAAACATTTGACTATTAAGTTTAATTGATTCCTCATACACTAGATCCACCTTATAGGTTAACAAGGTCAATCTCATATTTTAGTCTACTATTATCATCTTTATAAGTGTACCAAAGACCAAGATCAGATGTAGAAATACCTAGGATATCATGAAATCAACCAAGTTCATCCATCATGGGAATCCATCTCTATATTTCACCATAAATTGGATAACTCATTCTACCATCAATGTCCCTTGGGTAGTCCATGGTTTACCTAAGAATCCTGAGAAGTACATTCCCTTGTTGATGCCCTTTAGTGTATGAATAACTGAAGAACATATTAATGCCTTCAAATATTCCTTGAGATTGATGAAAGTGGTTCATGAAGATGTAGCATGTTATATTTTCCATACTCTACAATATGTTGCATATTATTGGTTCCTAAATCTTCCAAAAACCTTGATAACTACATGGGAGCATTGTAAGAACATGTTTGTAACATAGTTTGGGTAAATCACTAACCCAAGTGTGGTGTATCAAAAAACTTAAGTATGAGAAGGGATTCTAATGAACTAATTAGATGCTTTAAAGCAAGGTTATAGAATATGTACAATTAAATTGACACTCTATGAAGTCCTCTTGGCTAGCTATCTTTAAAAATGTATAAGAATGCCTTAGTTTCAATGGATACTATGTTTCTACATAGAGCCCAAAATATTAATACTCTTTTAGATGCATATGCTAAACCCATAAACATACATCATCAACTTAATCCTAAAGGACTTCAAGATATAATTATATCTAGTTGTTTAACCCTTTTTTAATTTGTTTAGCTTTTAGGGTTAAAGGGTAGAATATCCTATACACAAGGATGAATAAAACTATTTTAGAGTAGACCAATTAATATAAACTCAAAAAAATGAATATTATAAATTAAAATTTTAAGTTATTCTAAATATATAAATTACATTCAAAACAATAGTTTAATTACATAAACCTGAAGAGGAGATAATACTAGAATATCTACAAATGCATAGGAATATGTGAGAAGTACAAAGGTTGAAACAAGCAAGGACAAGATTCAGATCTAGTGGTCAAATTTTGGAAATATTTTTTATGGAAGCATGGAACTTGTATTAGCCTTGAGATAGTTACGTTCATGGAGGTGTCATGATTTCAATGGAATTATCTGGTATAAAATAGTCAATGTATTGTGAAGTGACCACATGGATCCTTCTAGATTTTCTATCACCTTTTTGCTAATGTATTTTATTCACCCACATAGGCTATTAATGATTATTTATATATCAAATCCTAACTCATTACATTAGGTCTTTATATCTTAACAAAAATAGGTTAGTGGACTCATGGTATCGAGATGACCTTAAGAACCTCTTTGTTAATGAGCACTACCTCCATAGCCAATACTCCACAAAAAAATCCTTTTAGTGACATATTTTTAGTTTAGTAGCATGATTATCTTTTCCATGACACCTTTGCTAATTATTTTTAAAAATTACAAAAATTACAAAAAAAAATTCAAAAAATACTAAAACATTCAAATAATTCAAAAATACCAAAAATATTTATCATTTTATATGTTTACTATATTTTTCATATGTTATTTACTTTATGTTAGTAGATAACATATCATTTATATGCACGCATATATTCCATGGGTACTTGAGTGTGATACAAGCATACTTTAGACCTATGATATCTTAAGCATGTAAATGTTATACCTTTCCTCTTCTTGCATGATACACTATGTTCAGAGCATCTTGCTTCCATATTATCAGTATTGACATAGGTTTTTTTTTATCATTTTCCGTTATCTTTTAGAACTTATATATATTACACATGCCTATAGTCATGTTGTTATCTTACATAATGTATATGATATGCCATTGTACATGACATTTTTCTAACACATGTATGCAGGTACTAGTATGACATGTTTATGATAATTTCTTATGTCTCATTGCTTCATATATTTACATTGTCTTGCTTGAGTGTACTTCTTATTCACTTCTTTGTCTTTATTGTGTAACATTTTGAACATGTTGCTTTGCTTGTTGGCCATAGTACCCTGACTATTACTTTTTTATTTCATGTGTATAAATTTTCACATGCCTTTCATTTGAGTGTGTGACAATTAAACATGGCCTTTTTGTGTAGTCTCCTTGGACCCCTCTTTGTGTGACATTTGAGTACTCATGCATGTGTGTTGGATTATTTGTCAAGCTTATTATCTTATAGATGTTGCCATTATTATTATTATTATTATTATTATTATTATTATTATTATTATTATTATTATTATTATTATTATTATTATTATTATGCATCTTAGGCCTTGTTATGTATGCATACTATGATATTCATTGATACATATACATTGACATGACACTATTATAGGATTCTTTACTACATGATTCATAGAGATACAACATAGTTATCTTATTATTTTTAGATATGGTTATTATCACTTTTTTAATCCCCTCACCTCAAAAGGGGGGCATATCAGTGGGGGAATGTCATAGAATACATGAATTCACATACATAAAGTTGATAAAATAATCATAATTTGATTTAGTGAATAAAATTTACATGATTTATATATATATATATATATATATATATATATATATATATTTGGGATAAAATTCCATGCATTAGGAATAGATTTCAAACATAAATTTTCAATTTTATATTACATCTTATATAAATATTATAGATTATAGGTTATATTTTGATAGATATTTTAGCTTGAAACATATTCAAGGTATGCATATACAAAATTACATATATAATTTCAAAATTATACATACATTTATGAATCGACCTTACCATGATGCAATGTTTTATATTTTATGTACTATAATATTTGGCTCTTTTTTATTGGTGTGATCGAGATTATTCACTCATGATGAACTTGGAACTATGATTCTATTTTTTTGGGTTGATATGGTTACATCATTTAACTTGGGTGAGATTGGATAAATTATCTACATTGGTTACACTTTAGTTATTCAATTGATATTCTTTTCTCTCGATGGACTTGGAACAATTAATCTGTATACCAAATTATGGGAATGATCACCCTCTAATTTTCCATCTTCACATATCCAAGGTTCATGTTAGCTAGTTTTAGTTACCATAGGTGGGATTAATCAAAAAATTGACCTTTGCAGTAGCTCTCCCTTTTCAAGGGGTCTAAATGAATGTCTTATAAAATTTTATCATTGTTTAAGGTACGCTTAGAGAGGTTAAGGTATCCTAGCTAGTAAGGAAGATAATGATGATTTAACCCTCAAAGATGCTAAGGTGAAGTAAGGTGAATGGCTTAACCAAAGGATATAATCTAAAGAGATGAAAACAAGACCATTTGGAGCTTTTGTAAAGGTTAAGGTATTTTGATAAGTTTAAGTTAAATGTGCTTCCTTGTATTAATCTTGTTTAGTCACCCCTAGTGCATTTTCTTCAAAATAAAGCCATTTTTTATGTCTCATCCAACATATAAAAGCTTGAATAGGCTCAAATAAAATCAACCAAGGTATAATTATATGTACATACATATTTCAAGTCAGTTTGATTCAGTTTCATATGGAAAATGGTAGTTATAAGTGGTTTTCAACACCAAAAGGGAGAAGAGTAACATGATTTTGTAGTTGTGTAAGGTGTCAAAGGGCCATAACGGCCTCCCATAGATATCTCAAGGTCAAAAATAGGATTATAATTAGGTTATAGGTCCAAGCAAGGAGAAAATAATTCTATTTCTCCTATAGATCTTCTTGGCAACTCAAGCAAGCTAGTAGGTTTGTGAATGGTACAAACAAGAACAAGAGATTTGGAAGAAATTATCTTGGAAAAATATAGGAATAATTATGCACTTAAAATACATGGTCATATTTATTATATTAACATCTCCTCCTTTATGAACATAATTAATAAGGTAGGGTGGTCTAAAATCTATACAAAACTCCCACTAACTTAGTTTCCTCATGGAAATAGAAGTTTGAATCTAATTAGAGGCATGAATGCAATTCAAAATGATATATGGGGTATATTAATCCATTCAATATGTTTTTATAAGCCCCACTTGTCATGTGTGAGATCAATGAGGAAGAAATCTTCATGTTTGGAGTAGTTTATAGGTTTAAGATCATGGTTTCTTGATGTTTTAGGGTTTTCAACAAGATGGAGGTATGTTGATGAATATCCCACATCATATTTTTAGTAAATAAAATTAAATATATATTTAAATTAAATATTTATCCATGCCTAATCCATACTAAATTTTTTTTGAATAGGTTGGTGACTAACAATTTCTCAAAAGTGTTCATCATTGTTCAAGGTAATAAGAACCCTAGCAACATGGGAATATTGCATTATGTGAAAATAATGATAAATGGTTGATTTCACATGGTTGGTATCTTTAAATCAAATTTTATCTCCTAAAATAATTATTTCAACTCCAAAAATGAAAATAGAAGTCACGTTCTCATGCTTCATCAAAAGACTATGTGAACTTGCACTAGTTAGAGGTCAACATGTAATGAGTTATGAACCATCAAGAAAAAATGTGGGAATTAGTTTAATATAATTTAAATTATATAATAATCCTAAAATGAATATAATTATTAAGTTTATAAACATAAAAACTTTCAAGTAGACATAAAATGATCTTAGCTTAAGACTGTGTTAACACCTGCCTACACAAGAATGAGCTCAAGAGCCAAACTTTGCATTATCAATGGAGTTTGAATGTCATAATCTCATGAGAGTTGTTGTGAGAAAATATATAGGTGTTTTAAATTCAAATATTATCAAATATTACTCCATTTATATTTTATAATGACAAAGTACAAACCTACATGTTTGTAGAATTGTAGGTCTCCATTACCAAGAAAATGCAACAAGACCCTATTTGAAAAATGTATTTTAAAAGTAAAATTATGTATGGTATCCATGGGTAAATAATTACGATATGTTTTAAGGTAAAATTAAATACAATTTATGATTTTAATATCCACCTTTGAGCTCCAATAGGTTTTAAGCCTAACACAAACCCACATGCATGTTATCAGACAAGGAGTAAAGGAAGCATGTTGTGTTAATGTTTGAAGATCTCTGAAAGGTTTTATGTGTTATAAAAAAACGTTTATAAGGTTTTACCAAATTATATTCACCTAATTAAATTTTTATTTTTTTCAAAGAACTATATTTTGGTAGATCACAGTTAAGGAGGTCTAATAGAGACGTACAGGCTTTCCAAGTAAAACATGGGAGAGATGCTTAATAGTGATCAAGGGAATACAAAAATAAAGTTATAGAGAATTCAAAAAAGATATGATAAAAATTATAATATAAATTATAATCACAAAAATACCAATGAAAAGATAATTCATCTTGAAGCCTTTAGTCATACAATGTTAAGCACCTATAGGCCCAATGGGGAATGTCCAGGTCTATTTTCAAATGTGAGTAAAATATCCAATATTGCATTGAAATTGGTATTTTTAATATTTTATATAAGATTTATGATATTTATTAATGTGTTGATAATTATTTTAGCCTATAAAATTTTAATATAAATTCTAAACTAGGCCATTATGGCCATACTGACCTAATGGCCTACAAAGCCTCAAACTATGATAATCAAGCTACCAAACATTTTGGAAGGTAAGTACATATTTAATATCATTAAAAACAATGTAATTTACTATTTAAATCATATTTATACACTTTTATATCCATAAAATTCACTTTGATGAGTTTTGGTCTAAGAACACTCTCTCTCATCCTCACACACGATCCTACATGCCCAAGAGGTAGTCTTAAGAAGCTTAGAAATTCATGGAGAATGTGCATGGTGTAAAATGGATATTTGAGGAGTTTGGAGAGGTATATTATGTATAACCCATGGAATTGGTTTTATGATCAATACATGATTCTTTATTAATAACGCTTAATAGCTAAGACCACCCTAAAAACCTATTTTGCACCATGAAGAGACTAAGAAGGTTTAGTTTTGTGCTTGGATATTATAGGATGACTTGCATGGGAATAAAATATGTTATCCATAGAATGGCATCCCTAATTGATATAAAATTGTCAAATTTTTTAGTAATTGAGGACCTCATCTTTATGAATCATCATAAAGATGATTGGTCACTTTAAACCTTTTTAAACCCCTTTTAGGAGCTCGATGGATGTATAGGTCCTACTAATGACTTGAAATTCCATTGAATGACTCTATAAGTGATTGGATGAACTATATACACCTAATGGAACCTTAATGTGTAAATAAATTACTTATGTTATTCACAAAAATATAATTATATATGTCAGATTAAGAGTAGATTAAGAAGATCTATAGTAATAAATTGGTGAAAAAGTAGAATACTTGAATATTATGACTGAGCCACTTTGAGGGGAAACCTCCAAAACAATGAAATAAGAAAAAAATTTACAATATGATGATAAAATACTAACCACTACCTCCTATATATACTATACTTATCCATGGTTATTTCATAGGCCTACCATATTAAGAACATTGAGAAATGCAACAATATAATATGAAAGTGTGTAAGCCACAAGTCGGCCACACATATCCTTAGATGCACTATAGGTTAAGATAATATCATGCCCCTCCCATTCCACACTACCAATTTAAAAAAAGATCTTATAAGGGTCATAATACTTAGGTGATATATTTTATGTTTTTTATATTGTTTCAGAGACATATTCTTATATGGTTTCAAACACACAAAGACCCAATCACCTTTGTCAAAATGCCACTCATTGGGGTATTGATTTTATTACTACTTCATTTGATTTTGTACCATTTATAAATTATCTTGTAAACTGACTAACACCTCCTATTGATGGTGAATGTGTTCCTCAATAACTCAAACCTTAGGATATACTGGTAAAACTAAAGTGACGAATGGAATATGATACCCATACAATGCCACAAAGGGAGAGATATTCAAAGAAGTGTGAAAATAAGTATTATACCACCATTTATCAAGTGGCAAACAATGAACCAATTTGTCTTATTTGTCAGAAATAAAATAGTGAAGATACCCTTCGATACATTTGTTGACTACATTTGTTTATCCATAAGATTGAGGATGATAAGATGAGCTATGAGATAAATGGGTACCCAAACATGAAAATAATTGAGTCCAAAAATTACTTGTAAATATGGGATCTTAGTCACTTACAATGATCTTTGGAGTGCCATGAATTTTTTTAATTGTATTGAAAAATGTGGAAGCTATTATACTGACAAAAAATGGTTGTGATAAGGATAAAAAATGAGCATATTTGGTGAGACATTCCAAAAATACCATGATAACATTTTTACCATCAAACTGTGGTAACCCCTTAATTAAATCCATGGAAACCTTTCCCAAACATGGTTAGGGATGGATAAAGGCTACAAAATACTTGGGGTCTTAATGTTTTCACCTTTATTTTTTTGGCATACCATGCAGTCAACCACATATTTTTGAACGTACCCTTTGAGTCCTTCCCAAGATAAATCTTTCTTTATTCTATGATATGTTAAAAAAAATGAGTGACCTCCAAGTGGAAAGGCATGAAGTTCCTATAGAATGTTATGTTTGAGGAGAGAATTCTTACAAAGGTATAATCAATATTTATACAATAATGTGTTACCCTCACATGTAATTTTTTTAGATTCATTATAACCTTCCTAAATATTGTGAGTCAAATCCTTGATAACACTATCATTATCCCATTCCAATATTACTTCCTCTAGCCAATATGTTTGCCAATTGGTCATGGTACATAACGATGCCTCAATTGATTCATCCCGTTGAGAGAGGGCATCTACCACTATATTCTCTTTTCCTTTCTTAAAAATTATTTAAAAAATCATATCCTAATATTTTAGTCAACCATTTTTTCTATTCTTCATATGACAAGTATTGTTCTAAAAAATATTTGAGGCTCTCATGACCAGTCTTTACCTGAAAGTGATGACCCATTAGATAAGGTCTCCATTTCTTCACTACATGCATAATAGCCATCATATCTTTATAATATATTGGTTTGAACCTATTTTTTCCTTTATTTGGTGATTTTCAAATAACTTCGGTCTATCTTATTATATGATTATATCCCTCATGTCATATCCTGA
Source organism: Torreya grandis (assembly GCA_037957365.1). NCBI lineage: Eukaryota > Viridiplantae > Streptophyta > Pinopsida > Cupressales > Taxaceae > Torreya > Torreya grandis. The sequence continues at coordinate 858,739 of JARHVA010005559.1, forward strand.
TGTGTCACACTTCACAAAAAACATTTTTGAAAAATCAGGAGTAGCCAAAACTGGAGTTGTGCACATAACCACTTTCAAGTATTCAAATGCCTTGGTAGCTGAATCAATCCACTAAAATATATCTTTATTCATCAAATAGGTGAGTGGGGATGTAATTATACCATAATTTTTGATAAACCTATAATAGTAACTAGTTAGTCCCAGAAATCCATGGAGGTTCTCAAGGGTCTTGGGAACCTACCACTCCATCATCCCTTGGATTTTTTTAGGATCAAATTTCAATCCTTCATGTGAAAAAATATGACCCAAGTAATCCACCTCTTGGACACCAAAAGCACATTTGGAAGGTTTGCCATAAAGTTGATGTTGTTCCAAAACTAAAAGCACATGTTTCACATGATTCAAATGGTCTTCCCAATTTTTGTTTTAGATGATGATATCATCAAAAAACACTACTAAAAACTTTCTAAAAAATGGCTTAAAAATAGTATTCATCAAACTCTAAAATGTAGATGGTGCATGTATGAGGCTAAAAGGCATGACCATAAATTCATAATTACCTTCATGAGTTTTGAGAGTTATTTTAGGTATGTCCTTATCATGGATGTGAATCTAATGATATCTAGAGATAATATCTAACTTATTAAAATAAATAGCACCATGTAATTTATCTAGAAAATCATCAATTACTAGAATATGAAACTTATATTTGATGGTGTATTTATTGATTTCTCTATATTTTGGGCACATCTTCCAACTATCACCCTTCTTTTGCACCATGACTACCAAAGAGGAATATTCATTTTGACTATGTTGGATAATTCCTACCTCTAAAATCTCTTGTACCATATTTTCATTTTCACTCTTTTAGGCATAGGGATACCTGTAGGGTCTAATATTGGGTGGTTTACTTCCTAGAATGAGTCTGATAGAATGATCATGTGTATGACTTAGAGGAAGTTATTTTAGAATATTACCAATAATAATAATAGAATGGTCATCCAACACCTTTTATAAATTAGGATGTATAGAATCTTGGGTTGGCTGAACCTCCTTGGAAAATAAGTATGCCACAAAACCTTATAGACCTTTTCTAATAATATCTGTCATCTGGTGGGAACTAACCAATTGTGGAGATTAGCATGTAATCCATGTAGTTAAAATTATTTCCTTCTGATTGAAACCCCATGAATAATTATTTGAAATCCATCTCAATAGTGCCCAAAGTGGTAAGCCACTGTACTCTCAAAATAATGTAACCTCTTCCCATGGGAATAGTAAACATAGTGGAATCTAAAAAATAGTCTCCCATAGAAAGATTAATACTATGGCATTTTCTAGAATAGTTAACTATAATAGCATCTACAATCATGACCTAAAATTTTGGAGCTAGGTAAATGAAAACATTTAAACAAGTAGTCACCTTCTATTTATTTAGGAACCCCACCAGTTTAAGAGTTTGAGGATTACTAATGCCTAAAAGTGCATGATAGGAAATAGTAGGTTGAGAATATTTACATTCATCCTCAGGTTCTTCTAACCCTTCCCCTGAAGCCTCTTCATCTTATTCCTCCTCATTGGCACCATCAACATAAATCAACTTCTTTTTAGCACATTGATGCCCTTTATTCAATTTGCTATTGCATCCAAAACACAAACTTTTTGTACACTTTTATTCCACTTAATAAGGTGTCAATATGTTAGGTTGACGAAATGATAGTGTTGGGAAAGTGTATTCATGAACATTGGTGAAAGGTCTTCATTTGCACAACTTTTTTTCCTCAACCACGTGTGCCCTTATAATGGCCTCAGATATAGTACTAGGATAAAACATGTGAACCTCAAATTGGATGTTATCTTTGAGGCCACTCAAAAATAGGTCAGTCATATTCTCCTTAGTAATGTCTACCACATGTAAAGAGAGATTTTAAAATTGATGAATATAGTCATTGATCATCTTGGTCTAGTACAACTTAGCTAGTTGACTAAAGTAGTTTTTAGAGACATTATTATGACAGTGGAGCTATAAATCTTCATAAAATACTGACCATGAAACTATGACACCCTTCTTTTTCTTTTGAGCACACAACTAATGATACCAAATGAATGGCTAAGGTTCTAGATATAAAGAGGCCATAAACACTTTTTAAAAATATGGAGTCTGATGTAGATCAAATAAATTTTCAATTTGAGTTATCGAAGTGAGTAGATCATTAACATAAAACTTGTGTAGGTCCACTTTTGGTAACGTCGACTTCGGGCTAGAGTTGGTGTTGGTATTGTTTAAAGAGGAGAATCAAGCTAAAGTGGTGGAGGATTATTTTGTAGTGGATAACTAACAAGTTGTCCAATTATCCAATTATTTATTGTAATTGATCCTTCACACTATCCAAGTCCAATCTTAAACCTACAATGTCCTTTTGAACTGTATCAAAATCATCTTTTTTCACCATGCCATACAACTCTAACTTAAGTTGTAGAATTACCTCTAAAATAGATGGATCAAAAGTTTTAGATTACATGTCATCCTTGTGAGGTAGTTTTGGAGTTTCTTTCCCTTTCCTATGTTTTCTATCATCTCACTAAAATGAATCTAACTACTTCTAATTTTCACAAGGTAAATAAAAAAAACTTTTTTTACCCAAAAATAAATGTTTTTTATTTTTTATAAAAAATGTCATAAAAAAACAATGGTGATGAAAAAATCAATTCCTCCTAGATCACAAGTTATGTTTTTCAGCCTTATAATGCTTAGGATGTTATATCCAAGGAAAAAAATTTCACCATAGAAACTTTGCAAACTTTGCCCAAATCGAAGCTCTGATAGCACTTGTAAATAAATTACTTAGATGATTCACAAAAATAGAATTATATATTATATAATTAAGAGTATAATAAGTAGATACATAGCCACAATTGATTAAAAACACAATATTTGAATATTATGACTAGGCCAATTCAAGGGAGGAACCTTCACAATAATGATATAAGACTAACCACTACCTCATTTATATACTCTACATAGACATGATTATTCCATAGGTTGACCATACTAATAACATTAAATAATTTAACTAGTCATTTGAGAGGTATTCATGATGATGATATAGTCTAAATGTGGCTAACTAGGCATGAATGAAGAGAGATGATCAGTCTGTCACTAGGAGGAATGAATTATAGGTTCTTGGTGGCATTAATAAGTGTGAAATTTAATTATCATCCTCTTCTAAGATGAAAATAACATGTATTTTTCCTATTATGGCATTGGATAACTTCAAGTGGCCATGTATCAAGATGGAGGCTTGTAACTGTTATCCAATTGGAGACAAGTATGAATTGATGAAAACCAAGAGTCACTCATATTCCAAATCCATGAAGAGATCATCATCAACCAAGTCGACACATATGAAATATGTTAAAAGTTAGTTCCTAACTCCTTTATTTCTTGTAATTGATCCTAAAATAGTGACACTTGTTAATGAGCTCCTTTATGTCTTTCTCTCTCTCCTTTATCACTTTCACTATAAGTGTGCATGGTTTTGGCATTTATTATATCCTCCACCTAAGTATGGAAAATTTATACTTATTTTTATGCATTTGATCAATAATACTACTGGTTTTACCATCCTTTAAGATTATAATTAGTGTGTATGTATGAATAGTTGATCTTGTTAAGTGATTTTCTTAGTCTTCATTGACATGTTATCCTATTCTAACACTTACATGAATTTTTAAAACTTATCTTGAAGGTCATGTGAAGTTTTCAAGTGAAGTATAAGGTTTGAGTGTGGTTATATATTCATTATTGTTATTTTCAACCTCTTATTTAGTCCTCCTAAAATAAAAATCTATCACAACCTCCACTTTAAAATGTTGATGTAAGAGATTTTGATTAGGAGTAGTGTATGTTCAAGTTAGTCTCAGTCTATATGTGCACATGTAGTTAGTTGGTAGTGATTATTTAGTTTGATGTATCACCTTCATAGTTAGGTTTCATTCATTTTATCCCTATCCCTTTTCTTTTGCAAGCTATTAGTGTATTATTGTGAGGCTAACTGATACATCAAGGGGAGATATCCCTATAATATATAGGTTTAGTCCACCTAGAGGTCACCCATAACTTAGGACTAATCACATTATATAGATCAAGTGAGAGGGCTTAAATACACCCTCTCAAGGGTAAAAATTTGAGCTACAATAGTTTTGTCACACCTAGTGGGACAAGAGACTTCATCCATTGAAGAGTGATTGGTGTGCTCTTCAATGCATCAACCTTTATATGCATGAATGTTAGTAGGAGTTGTGTGTCTCAGGATGAGACACATTTTAAGTTGAGGTGAGTGTTAGTAGAGGTAAATGTAAAATATTATTTAATATTATTTGTTATTAATTGTATTAAAAAGGAGAAAATAGAAATGTGAGGTGTCAAAGAGAAGTCAAAAGGTCAAAGGAGTGAAGATTCATAAAAAAATGTGATAGGTCATTTTTGAATCTCTTATAAGCAATCACATGGGAAATTGGAAAGCAGACCATTTTGTGTGAATAAGATATATCTCATTTGGGTCTCATTTACTTGTCTTTATTATTTCCCATTTTTAATAGTTACTTGTAAATCTTTGGTCATTCATTATATTCTTTCCAGTATTCTACCACTAACAATGGTGTGACTATTTCTTGTCTGAATTGAGTCTAGGCATTAGTTAGATTTGGAAGTTTTTTTTCCTTGGTTTTAACCTTTTTTATCTCCATTTATCATTAGTGTTTAGGAGGTTGTGTTGACACTACCCTTATATAGTGCTTCATCAACTTGGTAATCTACTTGGAGTGGTCCTTGAGGTCTTTGTAAGTATATCTTTTCACCATCATCTATCCTTATATCCTTGGCCAATAAGGAATGAAAATCTATTAAAATCTATTGCACATAATATATGTCCAAGATAGATGAAGAAGGTTTCAAATATTCTTACTTCAAGCAAAACTTCTTTTTTTCTCCACAGGATAAAGAAGATGTTTTTTTTTTTTGCTTGATATTGTTTATTCTAAGAACTTATAATATTTTAAAAATCAAATTTTATATTGATAATAACAATTAAGAGCATGGGATTGGTTCAATTTAGTTTTATTTTGATTAAATAAAGAGATGTATGTAATTCTACTGAAAGTCATGTTGTATTCTATACCTAACAAAAAAATCCATCACAAGGTCTTCAATGTACTTGGAGTAATTGTGGTTCTAAAATTTCATTTTGGGTGATGGCCTGACTTCCCACATGGTTAAAATCTACATGGTCCATTACTTGATTACAATCTACATGGTCCATTACTTGGTAGACTACAAGCATGGACTGAGGGGACTCGAATTAGTGACATGGTGGAGTAGGATTATAGTGGCATTGGTTTCCATGTTTATTTAAGGATGTCAAAACTTCTATAAAAATAATGGATAGATTCACTTGTGAGCACCTTCGTGACATTTTATCAAAGGAGACCATCAAGCATGAGGATGATGTTGAGTTGGGATATCTCCAATTATAGTTTTTGAGTCTCTGATATTTCTAAATATCACACAAATGTTATGTATGCCTCAGCCAGGAGACCAATTCAAAATTAAATGGGAAGAGTGGGATGATGATCTTCCTCATTATGGGGTCATCGAATTCATATATAAATAGTGATATTGTATAGTGTTTGATGAGTATTGGAGTAGAGTTTAGTCATCACTAAAATGTTTCAACATCTACAAATGAGATGTTTCATGAGTTTATTGGTTCAAATTAGAATGAGACCTATATTTCATTCTTTTTTGTGATTTCATTCAAAGAGGCATAAGGATTTTATGTACTTAAAATATCAACTGGAAGATGTTGATACATAATACATAAATAGATTATTTTTTTTGTGAGAAGCATTATGCTCTTGCAAGAAATTTTTGTTAGATTAAAAATGGTAGGTTTTGAAGTTTATGATGCATTCCTATCTATTTATAGAATATGGCCTATCACAACTTGTTAAAATAAAACTATGTGGATGTCTTAAAAGGATGATTTCACTACCTTTGGTATAATTTGATTTCTCTTATTTTCAACTATATCATAAATATCCCTCTTAATAATTATCTCTCTAGATTATATGAATTAAGGTGTCTACATTCACATAAATAGGAGAAGGTACTAATCATATATATTTTATTTGGAGAATTTTTGAAACAAAGTAAATTGTTTATAAGTTTAAAAAAATTATAAATGTATTTGAAGTTAGAGTTGTATAAGTGGATGAGCTCCAGCATTTGAGGCCATGGAGAGTAGGAGTAGGTGTAGTGTAGGTTCTCAAATATATATGTAATGGGTTGAAGTTGTAAAAAATTGAAATGTTTAGAGTCTTTTTTTCTCAAGATGAGACATATTTTAGGCTGGGAGGAGTGTTAGTAGGATTTTTGTGTCTCAGGATGAGACACATTTTAATTTGAGGTGATTATTAGAATAGGTAAAGGGAAAATATGATTTAATATTATTTGATATTTATTATATTAAAATGGAGAAAATAGAGATGTGAGGTGTCAAAGAGTAGTCAAAAGTTCATAAGGAGTGAAGATTCATAAAAGAATGTGATGGGTCATTTTGGAAGCTTTTATAAGAAATTATACAAGAAATTGGAAAGCAGACCATTTTGTGTGAATAAGAAATATCTCATTTGGGTCTCATTTACTTGTCTTTGTTATTTCCCATTTTTAATAATTAATTGAAAATCTAAGGTTATTCATTATATTCTTTCCATCATTCTATTGCTAACAATGAAACACAACACTAATGGTGACAACAAGCACAATCAACTAGTTTTACAAGCCTTGGTATGCTTACAATCAAGTGATATTTATTATTTGTCTTTCTCATGAGGTTCCATGGCTGAATTTAGAGTAGACTTCTATTTTACCCAAGTTCGTGAGCTCTATCATTAGTATATTTATTCTTATCAGTAGCCTAATGAACCATGTTAGTCCTATGTTGATCTATACCTGCCCTACAATGACTCTAATTACCTTCCATATGACCCTAACTATTAATGGGACCAACCTTGATACCAAGAGCACTATCCTCCCTCTTTTCCTCATTAACCCTACCAATATTTTCAAACTTTGTATTATTCGTATGAAAATTGCCATTAGTAGGAGTTAACGTATAAGGAGGAATGTCTAGCTATGAAAATCCAAGCTAAGAAAGAGAAAGATCTTCAACTATTCATGAATATGTATAAGAATGAAATGGTGATGAGAAAGATAGATGGAAGTGTAGAATTTGGATGAGCATTCCCTAGTCTCCTCATTCAAAAGTTAAGGGACTCATTATAGTTTGAAATAAGTGAGTGGGAAGCCTTTGAGAGGGAAAAAAAAAACACACCTTAACAAATGAAAGGTTAGAAATAAAATATTTGAATTAATGTATGAAGGATATGTTAGCAAGATGGGAAGATCAATATTTGAATTTTATTCATCCTCAATCACCCTCTCCAATCCCAAATCAATCCTCTTATTTTCTTAATTCTCTTCAACTTGAAATAAGTCATCAAAAAGGGATTGATTCTATGAATGGATCACTCATTTTTCCCCAAGCTCAACCTATTCTCCTTCATGAACCTTCTCCTATGCCCTTCCAAAATAAAAAATATATGAGTCTCCAAGGAAACTTATAAGCTTCTCTAATCCTTCTTTCATCCCTCAATTTGCAACACACCATCAAGAGGAGGCTCCTAACTAAGTTGGAATCAAATATTAGATTCATGGGGAAATAAAGATGAGCCATGCATATATGAATAAGTTAAAGCCAAAAATGATCTTTTACCTATTCAAGCATCATCTACCACTCCTCAAAATCCCCATGTCTTCGCATCATGGAGGTCTATCCAAGCCAATTCATGAACCTATCCAAACTCCACCCCTCCCTCCTTAATGATGTGGCCTCCAACCATATAATGGATTCAAAAATTCATTTTGAACTCAATCTTGTAAAGAAAACATAATTTATTCACATAAAATCATCTCAATTTTCATTAACTCAATAATCTTCACATATACATAATCAAAGATTCAACAAGATTTATCTCATCACTCAATACAAACTTGGCATCCCAAGCCAAGGAGGCACAATAGGCTTCTCTCTAAGCCTACTCCCAAATTTGCCTACCTAAGTAAAGAATGGATACATTCATTTGAAGAAAAGTATAAGGAAAGAAGGGAGATAAATCAACAACTAAGTCCCACATCCAACATGAAGGGGAATCATGATAAATAAGGAGTAAAGAGAAAGGAAATGATATGCCATGTTATCCACTTGGGATCATTATTTATAAATATAAACATCTTTGAAAATGGGTGCCACCTTCACATATGAATACACTATAGATGAATAGTAAAATGCTTGTCATATTTCAAAGGTCAAAAATAGAGAAACTTCTTTAGACAAGAGAGGCCACCACCATGTGCTTCCATGTGAATCCATAAAAATTCATCCCATGCCACCTATACAATTAGTAATAGTGTTATGACACCTCACCAAGATGAATAGTGTCTACCACATCATCAATGAATAGTGTTACATGAATAGTGTTTTTCCACTACATCACTTAAGAACCTAAAACTTTCCCATCATGGAAGTCAATTTAAGAGAGATTTTAAATGGGGTCCATGTTAATAAAATTTAAGATCAAAGCATATCAAGGTTTGAGGGATTAGTTGGTGAATGGAGAGAGAATAAGGATAAGCTCATTGATCATGAGAGCCCAAAGATGGTTTGTGAAATTGAATATCCCATCGTTGAGGAATAAAATGTTATCTTGAAGACTAATGAAAGTCAAGTTGAAACTATAAGTGAGGATAATGAGGGCTATGAAGAAGACTCATCAAGTGAACATGAGGCAGAAATCATTAGTGGCACTCCCTTTGGGGAAGAATAGAATAAATCAGTCTTATGAGATGAAGGGGGAAATGATCTTCATCATGTAGCATCAAAATTTTAGGGAGAAAATAATCTTGAAGATGAGAAAACTCTAATTGAGGTGGTTAAAATAATATCCCAACTAGTTAGTCATTTCATTGATATCATGGATCATCGAGAACAAAAGTTCTTAGAACCTCTGGATGAATTGGAGTAGCTATATGCAATTGAGATGAATTTGGATACTTTAAAATATGTCTCAAGTTGATTATAGGAGGTAAAAGTCTTGTTTAAACTCTTCCCTTTGACTTAAAAAGTTTGTCTTACTTCTTATTGTAACAAAGAGCTAATTAATTTGAAAATGGAAGAATCTAAAGGGAATATTTGCATAGAAGACCTTCATGAAGAGGTTTAAAATATTATTGAGATAGAGGACCTCCTAAGTGATCAAAATGAGGTCTTTAATGGGATTAAAATTACCCCTAATTAACATGATCCAATCACCTATGAAGAGTAATTCAAACATTTAAAAGAATTTGTAATAATGATTGGTAACCTTCCAAGCAATCACCATGAAGTTTAGGATCACATGTTAGTAGCTATAAAGGTGATGGAGACACATCATAAAGAGGACCATTATATGCATCATGATTTATCAAACCAACATGAAGAGTTCTATGATGATATGTGGCAATAGTATTTGGAGATTTTCAATGAGTTTTAGGCTCTTCAAGGGCCTATATCTATTGTTAGGAAATCTCAAGATGTTTGTTAAGTTGTTATCTTCCTAGAAGATTAAAGTGAGAGTTACCAAGAATCTATTCAAGAGAAGGTACATAATTTCATGGAACCTCTTGAAGTTAAGGTTGATTTTACCCCTATGAGTCAAGATGTGATCATGTTTGAGATGAATTCAATTGTCAATGATCAATATGATGTTTTATACCTCATAGAGCGGTTTGAACAACTTGAAGAAGTTCTAAGACACAATGATTTTCTTCAAGTGGCCATAGAAAATAAATAAAATCCTATTGATGAGGCAAAGATAGTATTTCTTGTGCAAAAAAACCAAGCTTGGGATATGTATGACTTTATTTTTGACTCACATAGTCAATTTATAGATAACGGAGTGAAGAAAGAAGGTCTAGCTACTAGTAAAGGAGACCATATGAGTATGCTAACATATCAAAATATACGTGGAAGGTCTCACTCCATGAAAAATACCTAATCAAACTTCATTGAGTATATGATAATTTAATTCCATGGGAGCATGGAAATCTCAAGATATTTTAATTTTATCTTGGAGGAGGATATGTTAATGTTAGTTGTGTATAGTAGATTGCTTATTCTTGGTTTTCCCTAATTTTTTTGTAGCACAAGTGTGTTTCTTGATTTGGTGTGTTTAATTATTATTTTTTTGTCTTGGTGAAGGTAGTCACTTGTCTCAATTATTTAAATGCATTTTCAATCAAGTGCCAAGGTCAATTCAGGTTTAATATTGAGTGAGAGAAGACCCCATGCCCAATAGATGGACTAGGCAACCTATCTAATGAGCATAGCAAGCATGTAGTCCTAAGATCTCACCAAACATATTATCTAATTTTGGTTAACATAGGTGGGATTAATTAAAAGTTTGACTTTTGCACTAGGTCTCCCTTTACAAGGGGTCTAAATGAATTTCTTATATAAGTTTAACATTATATAAGGTAAGCTTCAAGATGTTAAGGTATTATATCTAGTAAGGAAGATAGTGGTGTTTTAACCCTCTAATATACTAAGGTTCACTAAGGTTAATGGGTTGACTAAAGGATCTAAGCCAAAAAGATGAAAACATGACCATTTTGAGCTTTTCAAAAGATTAAGGTATTTTTGATAACTTTAAGGTAAATGTGCTTCCTTGTATTAGTCTTGTTTAGTCACCCCTAGTGTAGTTTCTTCAAACTAAATCCATTTTTTATGACTCTTCAAGTGTACCAAAGGTGAAATAGGCCCAATTAAACTCAACCAAGTTATCATTATATGGACATACATGTGTCGAGTCAGTTTGAGTCAGTTTAATATGGAAAATGGTAGTTATAAGTGGTTTCTAATGTGAGAAGAGTAACATCATTTTGAAGGTGTGAAATATGTCAAAATTCCATCAAAAACTCCAATATCTCTTTCTAGTTCAAAACAAATCTTGGAATTTAGGTACAAGTCCAAGGAAGGATAAATCCATTCTATTTCTCCTCTTGAGCTTCTTCCAAACTCAATAAGGCCAACATGTTTTTGAATGGTATCAATATGATAGAGATATTTGGAAGGAATTAAATATGTGGGTCAATATTAACTTAAAATCCATTTACATATTTATTATATTAATGTCTCCTCTTTTATGAACAATCATTAAGAAGGTAGGGTGTTTTAAAACCCTACTAGCTCAGTTTCCTCATAGAAATCATAAATTGAATCTCATTGGAGGAATGAGTGAAATTGGATATGATATATGGGTCATATTAATCCATTAAATATTTTTTTAAAATCCCCAATTGGCATGTGTGAGCTCAAGGAGGAATAAATCTTCATGTTTGGAGTAGTTTACAGGTTGAAGATCATGGTTTCTTGATGTTTTGGGGTTTTAAATAGGATGGAGGTATGTTGATGAAGATCCCAAATCATATTTTTAGTCCATCCAATGATATATAGGTACATTAAATATTTATCCATTTATACTCCACACCAAAAAGCTTCCCAATAGGTTGGTCACTAATAGTTTCTCAAAAGTGTTCATCACTTGTCAAGGTAGTAAGCAGAACCATAGTAGCATGGGAATCTTGAATTTTTTGAAACGAATGAAAACTGGTTTAGGTAACATGATTTTCATATTTTATCTCTTAAAAAAATAATTTTAACTCAAAAAAACCAAAGAGAATTCATGTTCTCATGATTCATCAAAAGGTTGTGTGTAGCTTGCACTAGTCGAAGGTCAACTTGTAATGTGTTGTGAACCATTAGGAAAATGATGTGGGAATTAGGTTAATATATTTTTAATGATATAATAATAATAAAATAAATCCAATAATCAATTTTATCAACATAAAATACTCCAAGTAAACATACAATGATCTCATGCTTAAGACTGTGTTAACACTTGTCTACATAAGAATGAGCTCAAGAGCCAAAATTTGCATTATCAGTCGAGTGTGAAGATAATAATATCATGAGTATTGTTATGAGTAAATATATTGGTTTTTTAAGGAAAATAATATCAAATATTACTCCATTGAGAGATTAAAATGATAAAATGTAGATCTACATGTCTGGAGACCTACAGGTCTCCATTACCAAGAGAATGCGACAAGACCCTATTTTAAAGATGAAGTTTAAAGGTAAAATCAGGTATGTTATCCATGGTTAATAAATTTTTATATATATTTTAGGTAAAATTAAATACAAATTATTAGTTTAATATCCACCTTTGAGCTCTAATAGGTTTTAAGCCTAGCACAGACCCACAGGCATGTTAGTAGACAAGGAGTAAAGGAAGCATGTTATGTTAATGTTTGAAGAGATTGAAAGGTTTTATGGATTATAATTTTTTTTTTAAGGTTTAATAACATTATAGGAACCTAAATAATTTTTTAATAGTTTAAAATAACTCTATTTTTGTAGATTACAATTAAGGTGGTCTAATATAGACCTATAGGCATGCCAATTAAAACATGGGAAAGATGATTACTAGTGATGGAGGGAAGAAAAACATAAATTTGTATATAATTAAAAAATATATTAATTAAAATATTAAATAACCAAAATTTTAATGACAATATTATTTACTTTCAAGCCTGCAGTCATACAATTTTAAGCACCTACAGGGCCAATCAGGATTGTTCAAGTCTATTTTCAAATGTGTGAGTACAATATGTAATATTGAATTTAAATTTGGGTTTTTAATATTTTTAGGAGTTTTTATAATATTTATTAATTTTATTATAATTATTTTATCCTTAATTTTTTTAATATAAGCTCCAAACTAGGCCATAAGGTCTAGACTGGCCTAATGGCATACAAACCCTCAAACTATGATAATCAAGATGGCAGACTTTTAGGAAGGTTAATAGATATTTAAGATAATTTAAAAATATTAAATTTAATATTAAATACCTATTTAGAGGATTTTTTAACCATAAAATTCACTTTAAGAGTTTTGGTCTAAGAAACTCTCTCTCTCTCTCATCTTCACACACAATCTTGCAAGTTGAAGAGGAAGTCTTGAGAAGCTTAGAATTCCATGGAGAATGTGCATGGTGTTAAATGGATATTGGAGGATTTTTGGTAGGTATACTACTTCAAACTCATGATATTGGTTTTCTAATAAAGACACTATGCCTTATGAATAATGCTTAAGAGATGAGACCAACCTAAAACCCTATTTTGCACTATGAAGAGCTCAAGAAGGCTTAGTTTTGTGCTTGGATATTTCAGGAGAGTTTTCATGGGACCTAAAACTTATATCTATGTAATGGTACCCCTATGGTCTCAAAAATTGTATCATTGGTTCAGATATTGAGGACCTCATCTTTATGAATCATCGTTAAGATGATTGGTCACTTTAAACCCTTTATGGGTACAATGGAGGTATAGGTCTTGTTAATGATTTTAAATAGCCTCAAATGATTATATAAGTGATTATATTACCTATATACACATAATTACACCTAAATGAGTCACTATCTCAAGCATGTGGGAGGAAATGTATAGTTTTTAATCTAAAAGAGTGTCTCTTGGAGCAAATTTGAAGAGTTTTGAAGGTTTTAAGATTTCTTGACCATTTATAGAGTGTTTTTGAGCCAAGA